>BSBN01000386.1:1200000-2400000 GCA_027924645.1 Cunninghamia lanceolata
CATGTTGTGGCATTTTAATTAACAAAATTAATTTAAACGTTGATTTAAACCCAGATCGGAAACCTAGTAAACCTATTCAAACGAAGTTAGTAAATCCTGATTTCGAGATCTGATCTACCAAGAAATTAGGAATAATCTAAATAACGCAGAGATAACTCTGATTGATCAAGAACGTGAAGGAGAACAAATTGATCAAACCTTGTTAAAAACATATAAAATTGTAGAGAACGTGAAGGAGAACAAATGATCAGACTTTGTTGAAAAATGTTCAATTATCTTAATCAACTGTATTACCAATGCAACTAGTGTGATGTAAGAAATTTATTAATCCTAATCAGTAAACCTCTTGATCAAATTTAGTTTTAGTACAATAAACCCTACTCACGCCCATGAGGCGTTATGTTGCAAGACTTTCCCAGAATTTAGGGTTTAGTTAGGTTAGTGAAGTTTAACCCTATTGGCGACATTAACCGCACGCGATGACCCCCTTGATGGCCTTCTTGCAATTGGTATGTGCATGTGTACGTATTACCCCACTTTCATCTGTTTTGTTTACGCCTTAGCGTACGCCACCGAGCATGCTTACGCGTGCGAGGGGGTTTCTAGGGAAACGTGGATTTTTTTATATATTTTGTGTCATGACCACATGTCAAATGTGGACATGACACGTGTGATGTGTGTCATGACTACATGGTATCCTCCCCCCTAAGACTGTACTTCCTCCTAGAAGTCGTCAAAGAGGTGAGGATAAAGAGTCCTCAATCTCGTTGCATCCTCCCATGTCGCAGTGACCTCGTCGTACATGTCCCAGCTGATCGTCTGCCTCTACCTGAAGAGCACTCCAATCCAATACGTGAGATAAGTCAGAGATGTAACGTCATAAAACTAAAACATGAAAGACATCGTGGATACGCGACAGGCTAGGTGGCAAGGCTAGACGATAGGCTACAGGTCCTATCCGCTCCAAGATCTCGAAAGGTCCTACAAAACGTGGTGCGAGATTAGAGCCCTTTCCATAATGGATTAGACTCTTGTGCAATCGCACTCTCAAAAATACTCTGTCACCCACTGAGAAGCTTCAATCGGTTCTCTTAGCATCAGCATACTTCTTCTGTCTATCATGTGCTTTCTGAAGTCTCTGCCTAATCAGTGTAACCTGCTTCTCCATATCCTGAACTAACTCTAGACCAATGACAACCCTATCCTCTATCCGATCCCAACTCAATGGTGTCCTGCATGGTCTGTCGTATAAAGCCTGAAAAGGAGGCATACCCAACAAGCTGTGATGCCCATTATTGTAGGCAAACTCAACCAGATACAGATACTCCTCCCATCTAGATTGATGGTCCATAACATACATACGAAGCATGTCCTCCAACACCTGATTAACTCTTTCTGTCTGTTTGTCAGTCTCAGGATGGTAAGCTGAACTAAAGTTGAGCTGTGTACCCAATGCCTACTGTAAGGCTCTCCAAAAAGCTAAAGTGAATACTGAGTCTCTGTCAGAAATGATACAGCGAGGTACTCTATGTAGTCTAACAATTTGATCTAAGAACACTCTCGCCACAGATGGTGCATTGTATGTCATGCATACAGGTGAGAAATGCGCCACTTTGGTCAACTTGTCAACTGTCACCGTGATGGCATCATGGCGGCGTGATGACATAGGAAGACCAACAATAAAATCTATGGAAATGGTGTCCCATTTCCACTCAGGTATCTCGTGAGGGTACAACAATCCTGCTAGGTGTTGATGCTCGACCTTGACCCTCTGGCACTCAAGGCAACGAGCAACATATTCTGTAATGTCTCGTCTCATACTTGCCCAATGGTATAACTGTCGCAAATCAGAATGCATCTTCTTCACTCTTGGGTGTGCTGCATAATTCTATGAGCCTCTGAAAGAATCACTACACGTAGATCACCCACACGAGGTACATAGATGTGCTGCCGATGTCTAAGCAAACCATCAAGCTCAAGGGAATATCTTGCGAATCTGCCCTTAAGGGCCCTCTATTTTTAGATTTCCTACTGCACCTCAAGAAACCACTTGTCCTCAGGTAGATGTTGTAAGATACGCTCTCTCAAGTCCACCCTCAATGTCAAGGTCAGGATCTCGTGGCACCTTTGACTCAAGGCGTCAGCGACCACGTTCTCCTTCCCTTTGATGTAGTGGACATCAAAGTCATACTTGCATAAGAACTCCATCCAACACCGCTGGCGGGCGTTCAAATTTGGCTGTGTGAAAATGTACTGTAAGCTATAGTGATCTAAATGGAGCTCAAAGCGTCGACCCAAAAGAAAGTGTCTCCAACGAACAAGAGCATGTACAACTGCTGTGAACTCTAAATCATAAGTAGGGTAGTTTAGCTCATGTGTCTTGAGCTTACGTGATTCATATGCAATCGCTCTACCACCTTGCATGAGCACGGCTCCCAAACCCTCAAGTGATGCATCTGTGCAAACAACAAAATCCTCTGAAGGATCTGGAACTACTAAAATGGGAGCGCTGATAAGACGCTCTTTAAGGACCCCAAAGGCCCTCTCACACTACTCAGTCCAAGTGAAACTCTTCCCTTTCTGCTGAAGGGAAGTGATGGGATGCGCTATTCTGGAAAAGCCCTCAATGAATCTATGGTAATAACCAGCTAACCCCATAAAGCTCCTGACCTCTATCACACTGGTGGGTGCTGGCCAATCCTGAATAGCTCTGATCTTTGATGGATCTACGGAGATGCCATCGCCTGATAGGATGTGCCCCAAATACTGCACCTCTGTCCTGAAGAAGGCACACTTCGCTAGGTTGCCATAAAGTTGTTGCTCTCGTAAGCACTGCAAAACCTGACGCAAATGATCCACATGCTCCTCTTCGGTCCGCGAATAGATCAAAATATCATCAAGGAAAATAATGATGAATCGATCCAAGTAAGTGCGGAACACCCCATTCATGAGACTCATGAACACTATAGGGGCATTTGTCAAACTGAAGGGTACCACTGTGAACTCGTAACGGCCATATCTGGTTCGAAAAGCAGTCTTGTAAATATCTGCCTTTGTGATGCACAATTGGTGATATCCAAATTTCAAATCAATTTTCAAGAACACTCTAGCTCCTGCATCTGGTCAAAAAGGTCATCAATCCTAGGCAGCTTGTTCAATTGCTTGTAATCCATGCATAATCGAAGAGACCCATCCTTCTTCACAAAGATAACCGGTGCACCCCATGGTGAAATGCTAGGTCGGATGTGCCCCTTCTCAAGTAACTCCTCTAACTGCAGTTTGAGCTCTGTAAGCTCATGTGTAGTCATCTTGTAGGGTGCGCGAGACACTGGCTCGACACCTGGAACTAGATCGATGTGGAAATCTACTTCTCTACGTGGAGGCATACCTGGTAATTCCAGTGGGAACACGTCGGCAAACTCTCTTAGGATAGGGTGGTCATCTAACGAAGCCTCAGGCTCATCCTCTAATCTATCACTGACCGTGATAGCGAACAACTGACACCCTTTCCACATAGAGCGCTTAAACTGTTAAGCGGATATCATACGAACAGTCGTGGGCTTCTGAATACCCACTATCTCAATTAGTGTACCATGATCATCTAAGTAGCTAATCGCCCTTCGGCGATAATCCAGCTTGGCTCTATGAGCCGCAAGCCAGTCCATACCCAAAACTACACCGTATGATCCTAATGGCATAACCCTAAGGTCACATGATGTAGTGAAGGAACCCAAGGAGATCTCGCAATCTCTAACCAAGGTATCTAATGACATCCTGGCCCCAAAGGCCAACTCAACCTCCCACCTAATGTCCTGCTTAGAAGCCACTAGCCTGCAACGTTCCACTAACAATGTAGACAGAAAAGAATTGGTAGCTCCAAAGTAAAAAAGAATAAAGATGGGGGCATCCCCAATCATACTTGCTGTCTCAATAACGGATGCCTGATAGTCAGCCTGGTGGTTATCAACCGCTGCAAACATGCGGTGGGACTTGCCCACATCACCTACAGTCTGCTCAAATCCTCCTGAACGGAGCTGTCCCCCCATTGTGAAACCCTATGGACACTCTCTAACCAAATGCCCTGCCCCACCACATACATAACACGGGCCTCTAGCCTGTAACTGCCCTGACAGAGTCCTACCTGACTATTGTTGTCCAGTCCGTCCTGTGGACCCCTGTGAACCTCTGTAAGACTGCTGAGACCTCGCGGGTCCTGCAGATGATCCCTGCTATCTCTGATCCCTACGCAGGCCCTACTGCTGCCAACCCTAGTTCTGTCCTCCCTGAGCCCTCTGTTGGGGTCTAGACCTCTGCTGATGCTGCTGCTGTTGTGGAGGCCTAGGAGGTAATGATGAAGAATTAAATCCTCCTTTTTGTGGTGTGGATTGTGGTCTACGAAAGTTCTGTTGCTGCTAGTGATTACGGTCCTGAAACTGCGGGCGTGAATTCTGCCCTCATCCCTGAATTTCCTCTACAATATAAGCCTTTTCGACAGCCTCACTCATAGTCTGGGGGTCTGCCATACGCACTGGTCCTGCTATCCTATGATTCAATCCTCTGATGAATTTGTGCACTAGGATTTTCTCATCGTGGAGATACTCTGCGTAACGAGAAAGCTCCAAAAATCAGCTCTCATACTGAGCAACCGTGAGTCCTCTCTGCTATAAGTCGTGGAACTCATCTATCCGGCACTGTCTATAATGATCTGACAAGTAACGCGCATTAAAGTGCTCTATGAATATGTCTCATGTGAGTGTATCTAAGGATAATTGACGCTTGCACTCCTTAGTGCGCCACCAGGTAGTTGCTGCATCTCTCAGAAGGTGTACTGCCACTCGTGCTTTCATGTTGCTCCCATAAGGTCGCAACGCGAAGCACCTATCTAAACTGATGAGCCAAGCCTCAGCGTCAGCTCCCTCTGTAGCTCCCGTGAAGGTAGGTGGATTAAGCCTAAGTAGATCCCTGATGGGGTCTCCTCTGTCTCTAAGTCCTATAATCAGCTCATCCATACCATACTCGTAAGGTCCATGATGTATCTGCTCTACCCTCATGGTCTCATCTCGTCTTGGATGTCTCAGAGGACTCCTACTCCGTGCTCGGTAGGCTGACCCTACCTCCTCCACTGTAGTATTGGGTATCTCTACAAAAGGCTCCATACGTGGCACCTCTCATGGATCGATGTGGGGCTCCACATGTGGCTCAACACGTGGCCCCTCTCGTGGATCAACACAAGGCTCATCACGTGGCGTTGGTATAACTGGCGGTAGCCTCTCTAACATGGCCTGTAATGTCTGTAAAATCTGAGGACCTATATCCAGTACTGGTGGTGCCTGTGATACTGGCTGATCTGCTATGGCTGTGGGTGTCTGTCCCTTTGTAGAGGAATCACTGTGCACCTCAACGGACGCAGTGTTGCGCGATCGCGCTCGTCGAACACGTCGGGGAGGCATCCTACAAAACAAGGGAGGCACTAATTAATCAAAGTTGCAGAATAAGTAACATGCCCAAATACACCTAGTGTTTAAACTTGGGCTCTGATACCAAATGTCATGCCCACATTTCCCATGCGGTCACGACATGCATCACACGTGTCATGTCCACATTTGAAATGTGGACATGACACGTGTGATGCGTGTCGTGACCGCATGGGAAATGTGGGCATGACACTTTTTATGTCTCATTTATGTTGTGATCATACTTGATACTTAAAAATCATCGGGGACGATGATTCACGAGGGGGGAGTATGTCACACCCCATGTGTTTCTAACTATTTACTATTTACCTAGACTGGTTAATTTGCTTGGATAAATGAATGTTTATAAATCTCTACATCAATATGTAATGTGAATTTTGAATTGAATATACTAAAAAATTGAATAATGCATTGTGTTGTATTGTAAGTGATTATTGATATGAAATGTATGAAGCATATGATTATATTGTGATCAACTAACTACTGTTGTGGTGATATAAGTTGAATGCAGGAACATGTTGCTCTTCTGGAAACAGGGGAAGTATCACTCAGGAGAAGGACTTGGTCTGGTAAACGTTAGAGAAAGCCTAAAATGAGCAAGCACACACCACTACCCTAGTTGGTCTAGGTTATGTCGAGTCAGTGTGGGTAAAGGTAAGTAATTTTTGGTAATGATCTTCAATGGTTATTGAGATATGATTTTTATGAGTGTTTTGAATGAGGAATGTGACTTAGTCTGAGTGTCGATTGAAGTATTCTTTGATAAGTTTGGAAAATTGCAAAATGACAAGGTATAAATGTGGAATGAGCAAATACACATATACATGTTCATGATAAACTTATATGTATTGCTCATAGGTATAAGAGTATCGATTGAACTAGGGAATCGATATGCATGTGTGTATATGTGCATTTCATATTTATACATCGTCGATGGATATATGGTTTAATGAGTTTTATGTTATTTTTAAGTAATGATAAAATACATATAAATATGTGTATATAGAAAGTATATATATATATATAGTCGTTATTGGGAACATATGTATATATATATATATAATTGCATTTACATATATGGATATATAAAATAGTTTACAGTTTACGTAAACATATGTAGTTGACGAAATATGCAAATATAAGTATGTGGATTTTATAATCAAATGATATTTTGAATTGAGTTTATAAAGGAATATATATATATATATATATATTACATGACTTAAGCATTGTTATGAAGTGCGCTGCATTGAACATATGAATAATGGTTATTCTTAAGCGCATATAGCTAAGGCTATGGCTCAGCCTCGAGTTCATTTTAATGATTAAAACATAGCAAATGATTCGTAGATTATGGCGCAACAAATTTAGATAAGACTATAATGTATATTTGCATGACTTTGGCAATGAATAAGATCAAGACTATGGCATTGGTTTAAGGCATATACATTAATGCCAGCACATATGCTATGTGCTAGGATTTAGGCGCTGGAAATAAAGTGTATACCATTATATTTGTTATGGAAATTAAAGCACATAAAGTGCATTGAAATATATATAAAGTGCAGCGCATATACTATTGTAGATAGAGGTTTTTAAATGTTTAAAGTGCAAACCGTTTGCCATTTTCAGCGTTGGCTTGTAACTGATCTTCCAACATGCCAAACGTTGACCCAGTCTTTACAAACTGCCTGCAGAATGATAGGGAACATGGTAGATTGAGTGGCTCCTTGTTGGAGAGAGAGAAACCCATTAGAAGTCTGCATTTCATGTTGTCCTCTGATGTGTTCCTCCTTCATCGATTCATGCTGCCACCATGAGTTAATTATGCTGAGTCAAAATTAAGGAGTTGGAGTTGTGGCAATTCTACCAGCTAGTTTGTAGCAGTAGCTTGCTCAAAATTCTGTATAAATAGAGGAGCTACCTCACTCTTTAAACACAATTCCATTTGGAGCTACTTATACGTTGCTACTATTTTCTGACGTTTCTATTTTGTTTATGCATTATGTTTCGGTTTTGAGCTATGAGGCAAATTAGTGAGTAGTGAGGAGGGATTTTGAATAGCTTTGGAGAAGATACTCAGTAGTTCAAGATTTCAAGAGCAGGGAGCTAGTTGATTTCTTAGAGCATAGCTTAATCAGGCATGCTGAATCTCTTCTTTATTATCTTGGATGTTTGTATGTCTTGGATATTATTTAAAATGAGTTGTATTCTCTATTGCATTAAGTATCCTCTTGTTTGATTAAAGAAATATATATATACATTTAGTATATGAACATTATGCTTGATTGTTTATTGATCACCTTAGTAAGGAGTAGTAATTGTATTGAACTGTATTAAGACAAGAATGAGTAATATTACTAAAAAGTGAATGGTCAAGAAAGGAAAATCATATTAATTTGATGAGTGTCATAGAAAACCTAGAATGGTTAAGTAGGGTTATTCCTGGGATTTGTTGATCCATGGTTAAGGTATTAATCCATGGTTAAGGGAATAACCTTAGATTTAGTAAACTTAAAATTGTTAAGTAGGGTTATTCCTAGGATTTGTTGATCCATGGTTAAGGGAATAACCTTAGATTTAGTAAACTTGAAATTGTTAAGTAGGGTTATTCCTAGGATTTATTGATCCATGGGTAAGGGAATAACTTTTGATATCTTTCCAGATCGAGCTAGAATGATGGGTGAGCATGTGACGTCCATTCCGAGTTAGGGGTGATAAAACTTTGGCCAAAGTAGTGTAAGCATCCAACGTTTACACTATCAGTTAACTGTGATCCAGGATTACATACTAGGAAGGGCAATCATGCTTGTAGGTTGGAGCCACAATGTATGATAGTACTAAATATGTAGGACACAACATCTTGCTCAGTATAGGCTATTCTTTGAGGTTACCATACCAATCCCTTCGTCGAAGGGTAGGGCCATTTACCAGTATCATAAATGTGTGGGGGACCGCAGTTAGTCTGTGGTTGGTGGAAAAGCGCTTGAGTGATGCTTCTCCTTATGCAGTTGGCGAACAAGATTTGAAGACAGACATCGAAACCATTGTATATATATTGTCAATTAGCTTTATGAAGCTTGTATGTAACTATCTCTTGAAATATTGTAAATAAGGATTATTCAATTCATATAATTGTTGAAATGAAATTTGTTAGTGTAATGGTCAAATTTGAAATATGTTTCAAATGTGCATTGTAGTAAATGAAAGAAAGGAAAAATTTTATTACTCATGTTTTGGTTTCATGAATTATTTACTCTTGGGTTAAAACTTAGTTGTATTTACTTAGTAGAACAAGTGGCATGTTACAAGATTTGACAGTACCAATGCTAGCACATCATCTAGTAGAGAACATAGAAATGAATTGTGATATATATGGTACCATGTAAAAAAGGATGAAATCAACAAGGCTAGGTGAGTGGCACATAATGCTTCAATAGAAAGCAATGGACAAAAATGCATTCAATTCTTTCCAACCATTACCATTTGTTCCTATACCTCCAACCTCTTCTACCATGACCCCTAACACATTTTTCACATATGAATATATTGTAGCACAAAAAAGATTCCACTCAAGAATAGAAACTATCAATCATGCCTACATGTTCTATTTGCATAGAGTTACTCGAATATTAAAGTCAGAAAGTCAAACAATGTGACTAAGTGCTATAGATGCTCTGCTAAGCAAAAAGGAAATCATTTTTCCAAGTATCCATAGACCACGGAAGCATGCCTCTTGCTTTGCAAAGTCTTACTCAATTAGAAGATATGTTAATAGCAAGGGTAATCTATTTCTTCAAGTTAGGCATGCACGAGGAAGGCAATTAAAACATAATGGCCATACCATTATCTTCCCACAAGATATTACTGCTATTGCAAAATACTTACCTAGACATATCAACCAATTAGACATAATCATTGTTAGAAGACAAAGTGTAGAGCATGAAAACTATGATTTTTATGTTAGTTGCTCATGAGTTCTCAAAGCCTTATAGTACAAGATTGCACATGATCCACACTACAAGGATGCCCAACTTGATAAACTTGCACTCGTCAACTTGCTTTCCACTCCTACAAATGTGTTTGACATGCTTTCGCATGGCTCCACAAATATTCCAGAAACTATAAACCACTCCACGTCCATAGATAGTAATGACTGTGACAATGTTGAACAAGAATTAAATGAAGACTCTTCTTTTGCAGCTGCTCTCCCAACATCACATAGAGGTTGAACAAATATGTAGCTTCTTACAAGTTAACCAAACTTGCCCAACAAATGTTATAGAATGGCCTCCTATTACTTTGTCACCAATTAATGAGTACAACATAGAGGGCTTGCTTGCAATGGCATTCCCTACTCTATTCCTTACTAGTGTTGAACTTTTCAAACAAACACACATCAAAGATGTTGAAATGCATGAATATGTTGTACATCTTATTAGATACCATGACAAAAAGTTTGGTCAACATCCACATTCTGATACTTCTTGTTAAATGTTATGATGTGACATATAGAAGCCAAGCAACGACTACTATTTTTTCAAGAAATTCTTTCATGAAAGTGCACCAAATACAGTTGCAAACCATGCCTTCGCATACAAGATTTTCTTGATGACAAACTGGTTGATCACCTTATGCATTTTGGCTCAAATCTATGTGAGACAAGACCCTTTTGGACAATATGTAGAGGAGAGCTATCAAATATGGTCATACAACTTGGTTGTCCAACTTTGTTCTCTGCGCTTAGTGTAACAAATACTAAGTGGTCAGATTTGCACAGTGCAATGCCTACCATACAACACACTGAACCAACCCAAGCATACCAATGGAGGATCAAAAACATAATTAATAATGCACTCTCTATAAAGGGTAAAAGCAAGAAGTTGGGTCCACATATAGGGGAATGATTAGGCAAAAAAATCCCGACAAGAATAGACGCATGAGCCTGGAATCAGAACGAGTACCCATTTTAAAATGGGTACCCATTTTGTTTTTTATTATTTTTTAGAATGGGTACATGTTTTATTTTTTATTATTTTTTAGAATGAGTACATGTTTTAAAACGAGTACTCGTTTTATTTTTTATAACAGGTACCCGTTTTAGAACAGGTACTCGTTCTTAAAATTTTGAATTCCACACCTACATTTTTTGTTTGGTTTTAGGCTCGGGAAAGGCATGGTAAGCTGACCCCTAGCCTTGGACCTGCAAGTACAAGTCCATGTTCATAGCAAGAAAATAGACTAACTTTACCAATATGGCTAACAATATTTTTTTTTCTAAATTTTTTTACGAAATTAAAACCCATTATAGACGACGATGTGTAGTTTTCAAATATGTAAAAAAAAATTGTTCAACTTGTTTTTCTATTTATTACTTAATTTATGAGCAAACTAGTCCATAAACTTCAAATGACAGTTTTTTATATATTTTTAATAACTTTTAATTTTTTTAAGTTCTTTTTTAGAAAAAAATTAAATGTCATTATTTACACAATGAAAAAAAAATCATTTTATGATCAGTTTAGCTCAAATTATGTTGGTCGTACATGAGGGGTTTTCAAAAACAATTAGGGCCAATACAAATTAATAAAAAAATATTTAGAAAAAAAATATAAAAAAATATCCTCATCAAACTTCACTATAATACACATCTTTCCTCAAAAGGATTTAGAAAAATACTTTTATTTAGGTCAAATTATGTTGGTCTTACACGTGCATGGTATGGTCCTAAAAAAGTGACTTTTAAAAAGTGGTTTTTGTACAAGCCTATGCAAAATTAATTTGTATCATATGGGTATTAGAATAAATTACATATTTTAAAACTAGATTCAAAAAACTGTATTTCATATTACTAGACTTTCTTAAGATTCTATGTGTAAGTGCTTCAAAATTTGGCTCCAACTGTAACAAATTTTAATTTTCAAGGAAAACACTTTCACTTTTTAGCCAAAAAGTGGACCCAACTTCTTACACGCACCTTAAATGTACACATGAAACAAAAGCCCTTGCTTTTACTCACCCCAATAGGTGTAGATGCTTTCAACATCAATGCATCAACCATTCATTCAGTACTCCACATACCAATAAAAGAGATGAACCCTCTTCAAGGTCAAGGTCTATCAACTTTCCAAAAAAGCATGTATTTCATTCATTATATTATAATTGATGAAGTGAGCTTCATTGGTACAAGGTTATTAGAATGCATTGACAACAAACTATGTGAAGCATTCCCATACCACAATCAAAGCCCATTTGGTGGTTTCTCTGTTGTACTTAATTGTGACATTGGACACTTTCCACCAATACATGACATTCCAATGTATGTTGGATTGTCATATGGGACAACACTTTGGAGAAGCTTTCCAATAGTAGTCACACAAGACATAATTTCTTAACAACATGGGGATGAACTTGCCCAAATAATATTTTGCAAATTCCTTCAAAATATAAGGAATGTTGAGGCAACATAGGCAGACTGACAACTACTCTTGTCATGCAACAATGACAACCTATCTGCTAGCGAACAAGATACATTTTGCTCATCCATACATTTGTTTTCAGTAAATGATTTGGTTGAAACACATAACAAAAAATGTTAAAAGCACTGGTCAAACTAGTAACACGTTGCATTGCTGAAGAAAAAAGATGCACAATAAATTCATATTCAGATGATGAACAACTACAGAGGAAGGTATTATTTTGCGTTGGACAAGTTATGTTGAATACAAATTTGTGGGTTGCAACAAGACTTGTCAATGGTGCACTTGGCGAAGTAGTTGCTATTGTCTACAAAAATGAAAGCAGTCCACCGAATCTACCTCTATTTGTTGTCATTAAATTTCAATGGTACATTGGATCTGCATGGAACATAAATGAAAAAAATGGTTCCAACTGCTCCAGTAACACAAGTTTCCCACTGACAAATCACATTGTAAATGGCTTGGACACTTAGAATCCACAAAGCACAAGATCTAACTATAAATAGAGCAACAATAGACACTAGAAACAATGAACTCTAATGACTCATCTTCACAACAATACATTAAGAGTAAGGAGTTTGTCAAATCTATATGTATTTAATCCTACGTAAGCAAGAGGAGGACTGCCTCAAAAAAATATCTATTGAAAATTCCTACAGATCAAACTACTAAATATATATTTACATCATATTGGAGTTTGTACTCTATGGAATGGTATGACATTTTCTATAATTATTCATCATTACCATGTTTACAATAAATGCATAACTAACATATTTATATTTTAAAAAATATATCTAAAGTACGTCGAGAGATATCCTTCTCGAGGCGCCTATTTTTTTAATCACTAATCCTAACATTAGGTACCTCGAGAAGGATATCTCTCGGTGTACTTTAGATATATTATATTTAATATAAATATGCTAGTGGCATTCAAAGTGCAAGCATAATCATAACCATAACACTAACCCTAACCCTAAATTTGACCCTGATTGTAATCTTGACCCTAATTAAAATACCAGTTAATTAAATACTAATTAAAATATTATTAATAATCTTTGACCCTAATTAAATTATTATTATTACATTATTATAAACAAACGTTAATTAAATTAATATATAATTACATCGTATAGTAAGACATTAATATAATTAGTGTATAATTAATTTCGTATTACATTATTAAATATAATGATATTATATTTATATTTATAGAATTATTATAAACCCTAATTCAAATTATTTATCAATAAATTAAAATATTTTTTATAATTTCTTTAAATTAAAAAAATTATACTAAAAAAATATATCTAAATTTAAAATATATATTTAATAATTTTTAATAAATATACTTAACTAAATATGTCTAAAGTACGCTGAGAGATATCCTTCTCAAGGCGCCTATTCCACTTATATGTTGTAAATTGATTAAAAAAATAGGCGCCTCAAGAAGGATATCTCTTGGTGTACTTTAGATATATTTTTTTAAATATAAATATGCTAGTAGCATCCGAAGCGACAAGCCTAATTCTAAATATATTATATAATTATATGAATTATTATAATGATATAATATAATATTATAATATAGATTAGATTAATTATTATAATATATTATAATATTATATTATATATAATAATTATAATTATATATTATATTATATAATAATTCTAATTCTAATATATTATATATTATATTTAAGATTAGAGTTAGGGGTTAAAATTAGGGTTATTGTTTCTGTTTAGGTTAGAATAATTCTAACCCTAACTCTACCCCTAACCCTAACCCTAACCCTAACTGTAACTCTAATGCTCACCTAAGTTTAGTAACCCTAATTCTAATTCTAAACCTAACCTCAATTCTAACCATAAGACTAATGCTAATAGCCCTAAACTTAATATTATACTTAACCCTAATCCTAACTCTAATTCTAAACCTAACCCTAATCCTAATTTTAAACCTAACCTAACCCTTATTCTAACCCTAAACATAGCTCTAATTTTAACCCTAACTCTAACCCTAAGCCTGACTATAATTCAAGCCCTAACCCTAACCCTAACTATAACTCTAATGCTTATCCTAATTCTAATAGTAACCCACCTTAATTCTAACCCTAATTCTAACAGGAAACCTAATCCTAACTCTAACCATAACCCTAACCCCAATTCTAATCATAACCCTAACTCTACCCTAACTATAACCCTAATTTTAAATCTAACAATAACCCTAATTCTAACCCTTACCTTAATCCTAATTCTAACTATGATTTTCACCTTAACCCTAACCCGAATTGTAACCCTGACTCTAGCCCAAACCCTAACCCTAATTGTAACTCTAATGCTTACCCTAATTTAGTAACCCTAATTCTAATCTAACCCTAATCTCAATTCCAACCCTAACCTGAGATTCTAACATTAACCCTGATTAACCCTAACACTAACCCTAATTGTGACCCTAACCTTAACTGCATTGCTAATTGTAATCCTAACTCTCATTCTAAACCTAACCCTAATCCTAATTTTAAACCTAAACCTAACCCTTATTCTAACCCTAAACATAGCTCTAATTTTAACCCTAACTCTAACCCTAAGCCTGACTATAATTCAAACCCTAACCCTAACCTTAATATTGACCTTAACCCTAATTGAACTCTAACCCTAACTCTAATTTGAACTTAACCCTAATTGTAACTCTAATTCTTACCCTAATTCTAAGTGTATCCCACCTTTATTCTAACCCTAATTCTAATAGGAACCCTAATCCTAACTCTAACCCTAACCCTAACCCTAATTCTAATCATAACATTGATTCTACCCTAACTATAACCTTAATTTTAAATCTACAATAAACCTAATTATAACCCTTACCTTAATTCTAATTCTAACTATGATTTTAGCCCTAACCCTAACTCTATCCCTAACCCTAACCCTAATTGTAACTCTAATGCTTACCCTAATTTAGTAAGCCTAATTAAAGAATAATTACCCAAGTATGTGAGTCTAAGCTAAGACATTCTAATGCAAGTTTTTTTTTGAAAAATAATGAACACCACCAATTTAATATAAAGAACATAATTTTTATGTCTAGGTTTACTCCATATTTGTAACCCTAATTCTTAATTGAATCTAAATCTGAACCCTAACCCTAACCCTAACCCTAATTGTAGCCCTAACCTCTAATTTGAACCGAAATTGTAACTATAACTCTAACCCTAACATTAATTCTGATAGTAATTATAACCCTAACCCTAATTTATATTTCTAGGTTTACTCCATATTTGTTTCTTTTTTATCTTCTAATTCCAATTTTTCAACCTTAATTTAGCTTTACATCTATGATTTCTTTCTCTCTCAACTTTATTTCAATGTATCCTTTGTTCTTCTCTTTCTATGTTTGTCATTGCTTCATGTTGTCTTTAAGGTTAAGATATCTTAGGTGAACCACAAAATTTTTTTTTTGGTCAAAACTCAATAAGAAATTTAAGGAATTTAGCTAATTTATAGGATCAATCCCCTCCAAAACAGCCTCCCAACATAGCATCCTATGAGAATTAAAAAATAACATGGAGTTAAATAAGTATATCACAAGGGTAAATTAATAAGTTTGAATATTTAAAACTTATCATTCAAAATAATTAACTCAATTCATAAATTCATTTAATAATTGTTATTTCATGATTTTAATAAATTAACACTTGATATTAATAACAATGTTCTATTAGTAGTGATCATAATTTAAAAAATAATTAAATTTCTAAATATTTATTATATATTCTTAAATAAATTCTTAAAATTAATTATTAATTTAAAAGGCATGTAAATAATTAAAACTAATAACTTCTAAAAATTAAAAATTAAGTTTAACACATGTAATAAAATTAAATTTAAACTTAAAATGCATGTTTATTTTTTTCTAAAATTAAAACATTTGTTATAATGACTTGGATAAGTCAGCTAAAACTGCACTAACTAAATAAGAAAGAACAAACAAAATATGGTAATGAGTAAATATAGCCCTTTCATTATTTTCTTGTCATTTCTTGTAATGAGTACATTTTGTTACCTATTAAATATTTTTTTAAAAGAATTTTTAAAAAGATAAATAAATTAAAAAATAAATATTCTTAGAACATTTTATTAAAATAATATTAAATTAAAATACTTATCCTCCAATAAATTAATAATTGAATAAAACAAAAAAAACACATGTATTTTAATTAATTACTATTTTATAAAATATCCATCCAATATGATAGATATATTTTTTTATTCTTTCTTTCTATTTAAAAAAATTAGAAAAAGTGGATAACCAATGGAAAACTTGAGTTACATTTCCTAAACAATAAAATTATAAGACTGAATTTCACAAATTTTCAACTAAGAATGCAAAATGATTTTTGAAGAAACAGGAGAAATTTTCAATCTTCATTACATAAATTTAATTCAAAAGTGTTGCAAAGCATAATTATATTTTCATGTTTGTAAGGAAAGGTAATGGATACTTGGGTCAGGGTGAGTCCAAAATATTTTATATATCTTTTATAATTATTAATTTGATGTTTTACTTTTTCCAGCTCTATTGATTTGAAATAAGAAGTTTACAAATGCTGAATTTTTTTAAGAAAAGGTCTTTAATGGAAGCTTGGTGAGTCCCTATGACATCAAATCAACCCAACTTTATTAAATTGAAATAAGAGGTTTCTTAATACTGATTTTTTTCCTTTTTCAGAAGCAAATGGGTTGGGCAAGCCTTTGTTCTAAAATAGAGAAGGGTTTTCTTTTTATGCATATATCTGTTAAAAATTAGTATGTCAAAAAGAAAGATTGTAATAAATGAAAAATAGAAAGATTTTCTTTTTTTTTTTAAATAAGAAGTTTACAAATGCTGAAATTTTTTAAGAAAAGGTCTTTAATGGAAGCTTGGTGAGTCCAAGAAATTCTATAACATCAAATCAACCCAACTTTATTAAATTGAAATAAGAGGTTTCTTAATACTGATTTTTTTCCTTTTTCAGAAGCAAATGGGTTGGGCAAGCCTTTGTTCTAAAATAGAGAAGGCTTTTCTTTTTATGCATATATCTGTTAAAGATTAGTATGTCAAAAAGAAAGATTGTAATAAATGAAAAATAGAAAAATTTTCTTTTTTTTTCTCACTCCATTTTTTTTTAAGAAATATTTTTTACAAGTCCCTCAATTTTTTGTGTTCAAAGAACTCATGAAATACCTTTAAAAATAAATTCTAGAGATAGTCCAAGGCCTTGGATTGATGGGAAGGGGACTCTTTTGTTTAACAATTATCTCTATGGAAACAGAAACAAATGGGCAAGCTTACCTTTTTTATGTCAGGGGCTACAACCTAAATACAAAAATATGAAAACATTGTTAGTTTTAAAAAGGAGAAAAGCCATAAAAAGAATAGATGAAGTCATATAGTAGAGACCTGTAATGAAACAGAAAACAAAAGCAACAAAGTCCATGGCCTTGATCCATTGGTTTATGTTCATGCTCTCCTTCAGCTCACCTCACATATTGCAGCGCCAAAAAACCAATCTACGATTATAATAAGAAATGAAATCCACAAATAGGAAATGTAACGCCAAAGGAAATAAATGAAAATTATAATAATATGCAATAAATGAAAATTGGGAAGTAAAGCCAAGAGAGAAATATTAGTTTTTTTGGTGTGTGGAATTGCAAAATGGGCCATGGTAATTAAAACCACGAAGATTCTAGGGGTTATTTTTAGATTTTTATTTAATTTTTTATTTGCAATTTAGTTTTTTTTTTTTTTGGTTTTGGTTTTGGTTTATATTTACAACCAAAAAAATGAGTGCTCTCATCTCCACCGGCGCTGGGCCTCTTGGTGAAATAAATGAAATAAAAAAATTGATTGAATATGACTTTTTAATGGTTTATTTAAAATATTTTCATCCAAACACATTTAAGACATGCACATAGGATCAAATGATCATGAACTCATCCAACAAAATATCTATGAAATAAAATATTAATTACAATATTTATCAAAACTATGAACTTTTATATGTGAGCATTATAGTGCTGGGGAAAGTTTTCTAAACTGATCCGTTGTTTCTATTGGCGTATTCCTTGAACCACCCGTGGGTGCAAGTACTAGTTATAGAACTATCCGCTACCCATTAAACCTATGGGTCCAATTGCTAATTATAGATTTAAATGTTACCTTCAATTTCCTTTTCGTCGTATCCCTTCAACCTCCTATAGGTGCGAGCGCTAGTATAAATAAATCAATACATATCGGGGTTTTTAATAAACGGGTATAAGATAAGTGGGAAGGCTTTTCCTTCAAATTAAACTCATTTAACCTAACATTCGGGCGGGTTGCACCACACCAAAAAGTCTACATAATTTTTTGGTGCCGTCTCACCAGAATAGCAGGGTTCGAATCTCAGCTCTTATTTTAGGGTTTACAGTTGCAAGGTACAGCAGAAGCAGAGCGGAAATGGCTAAGAAGAGAAAGGCTGTAGGAACTCCACAGCCCCCACCTCAACCTGAGAAAAATAAAGAACAAGACGAAGAAGAAGAAGAAGAAAAGATTGACAGTGGAGAAGAAGACGAAGAAGAAGACCAAATTTCAGAAGAAGACATTAAAACCCTATTGGAGCCTTTCAGCAAAGAGCAGCTCATTCACATTCTCCGCGACCTCGCAGCCAACGACGCCAACATTTTAGCCGATATACGAAAAGTCGCAGACAAAGATCCCGCTCACAGAAAAATCTTCGTCCGCGGCCTCGGTTGGGACACCACCTCCGAAACCCTAAAATCTGTGTTTTCTGAATACGGCGAGCTCGAAGAATGCACAGTGATAATGGATAAGAGCAGTGGAAAGTCCAAAGGCTACGGCTTCGTAACCTTTAAGCACATGGATGCTACACAGAGGGCTTTGAAGGAGCCCACCAAGAAGATTGACAACCGAATGGCCGCTTGTCAGATGGCCTCTACGGGTCCTGTGCCACAGCAATCTGCTAGTGACCCTGTAGGACGCAAGATTTATGTAAGTAATGTACCCGCCGATATGCCTGCTGAGAAATTGCTCAACTTTTTTTCGAAATACGGCGAAGTTGAAGAAGGGCCTTTAGGGTTTGATAAACAATCTGGGAAGTCCAAAGGGTTTGCGCTTTTTATTTATAAGACTGCAGAAGGAGCTAAGAAGGTTCTGGAGGAGCCTAACAAGAACATTGACGGCCATTCCATGCATTGTAAGAGAGCCACTGAGAATCAAAAGCAGAAGAGTAATGTTACACATGCAATGTCTGCCGTGGCAGGTCCTCTGGACCCTAATGACCTGGCACTTACTTATGGTAAGGGTTCAAATCTCGGGGCAGCCTACGGGGTATTGCCGCTTAATCAGATTGCACCCGGGTTTAGTAATGCCTTCAATGCTATTTTGGCTAGCCAGAACCAGAACTATTCAGGCACGAGCATGGACGCGTCGCGTCTGGCTTCTATGAATCCCTCTTTGGCTTCATCATTAAACCCTTCTTCGCTTTCCCAAGCCTTTTCACCTTCGGTGCAGGGTTCTTTGGGCTCGGCCGGCTCCTATGGAATGCATTCAAGTCTGGGGCCTTATGGCTCTCAGCAGGGAGGAATTGGGAGTGTTAACCCACAGATGTTTGGCGTTTATGGTTCGCAAGGGGCAGCTCTGCAAGGATTAAATACGTATCAAAGTCAGCAGTTGAGCCAGTCTGGATTGTCCAGAACATCGCAGCAGGCAGGAGGCAGTTCCTTGGGAGGAATGTCATCATATCTACCATATTAGGTTGGTGCTATCTTCTTTTTGCCCATCTGATTTTGTGTTTTATGCATTTTTGACAATGCAAAATGAACACTTAGAGGTTTTTACTGTGATGTGCTTTAAATTCCTTCTTTTATTTGATTTGTCTCTTACGTTGGTTTCTCTAAAATTACAAAAGTATATCATAGTCCAGTTTCTAGACATATCAATATTATTGAATGACAACCTTAGAATAAAGATGGTCACAAGAACACTTTTGCCAAAGCTTTAGCTGCTTTACTGTATAACCAGGTTATAAGTTATTATACAAAAAAGCTTTGGTAAATTAGTATAATTGTAACAGGAACTGGAATTATGTGCTCACATTTGGCATGTTCATGTTCTTTGTTTTCAATTGTGCCAAGAAGTGTTGGTTCTAGAGCTAGAGTCACTGTTTTAGATAGTTTATAGTATAAAGATTTATGATCGTCCCACCAGGGCATATAAAAGTATGGTTAATATTCTCTGTGATTTGTGGGTGCAAATATTTAGTTGTAGTCACTAGTTGCCATATTCATTAGTAGTGTCCTACATATGCACTCTTTTCAAAAGAAAATCTGAAAGCAGTTTTGTGATGTTACTTCCTCTAGCTAAACCATAGTTACCATGAAAATATTCACCTTAACATTTTGTTTTGTTTGGAGCTGTGTGCCACATGCATTTTGGCTGTTATTTTTTGCTTCTTCACTTGTTAAATTTTACATGTTGAACATTTTTTCTAGTGCATCCTAGACCTGAATGAGTTGTTTGAATTGAAATCTGTGAGTCATTTCGTTAATTTGAGTGTATGCCCTATTTTGATGGCAAACAAGAAATGCATATTTTACTTTATGATTTTAGGATCTTATGCCACATTTTTCGGCCTTTTTTGAGATCTGTATCCATCTATTTGGTCTCTGTAATAATTTGTTTCTTACCATTTGGTAAGCTATTTAATTTTCTTGGCCAGCTTTTTTATAATGGTTATAATTAAATGCTTTGTGCTCTTTATTATGCAAATTGCATTTTTTTCTTATTGATGCAATTACTAAAGCTGTTTATTAATTTTGTCTGTTTTGTTTTGGTACAATTTTTCTCATCATCTCAGAGACATGCAGCTGGCTCTCTAAAGTATGGTGATGATTCATAGTTGAAGATATATTTTGTATGGGCCCATTTGCTTGGGATTTATTAAACTTGAAGATCTTCATTGAGATCAGGCAGTGTTTATCTTGCCTTAGGTTTTACTTGCAAACTGTATGGTTTCAACTAGCTTATGGCATCTGCCATTGAAATTTGAAGCCGTTGATTTTTGCTTACAAATGTTTTGGCCAAGCAATTTTTTGATTATTTCTGTTACTTGATGTCAAGCTTTGCTTATATTTGTGCTGTTGATCTTTTTATCATGCTTTTGTCATGTAAACACGTCTTACGCATAAGCCAGAACTTGACAAAAAATTGATATGGAAATTGTTTAATGTTTTATACTGCCTCTTGGTGAAAATATTCTGAAGATGGGTTTCTTATGATCCACATTCATTTTTTTTTGCTCATCTTGCTAGATGTTAATTAACTACCTATGTTTGTGACAGGTTTAAATAGTAAGAGTTTTTAATTCATCTTTGGTTGTTTACGTTCTCAGTTTGGTTGTAATTTATCTTCAAAACTGTACCTTGCTTCATATTGTATTGATAAATGGTTTAAGTGATTGCTTACATCTATTTTTTTAGATTAATTAGTTGGGGGAATCTAAAGGCAGAATATAAGAGCAAACTTATAGACCCGGGTCAAATAGGCCACCACATAATCAAAAAAGCAGCATGTTCCAGATAGCCACTGTGCACAAACAACACAGATCCAGGCAAAAAACAGAGAACCAAAAAGACCACTAACACATGCCCCAATGCCCCACTCCAGAAGCCACAACACCACACCAATCCATTGTTTCCTCCACTGGCATCACTTTAGGAGATCCCTCAGATCTAGCTGTTGGGTTCAATGAATTGATGCGAATTTCCACAAAAAAATGGTATGTTATGGTATGGTCACTGGTAAATTGTAGGTGACCTTTGCTGAGTTAATATCAAGCCAAGCATTGCTTTCCTTACATCTGTGCAGTAGGCCTTTATCACTTGACCCTCTTGTAGCTATTCTGACACACCATCTGCATTAACAGCACCATAAACACTAGCAGGCCCCTCTGCTTTTATCCCTAAGCTGTACATATCCATCACAGAGGGGAGCAACAGCATACCGTCAAATTGGTTCGGCAGCAATAGTTGCAGAAGCCAGCCCTGTTCAGAACACATTGTGCCAGCTTGCTATGAGATCCTGACGAATTTTGCCTTTTGAATGAGGACTTTGCAAACCTAAATCAGCTTCACCTAGTAAAACCTTGACAAACCCAAAGGCTGCAATGGCAACTAAAAATTGACATTAGCCAATAATTAGAGACAATTCCCTTTTGCATGGAGTCCCTACCCTTTTTCATCTTCCAATTATTATCATGACACCTACAAAAACACAAAAAAGATGGAGACATTGCACACTACAAACTGTAATGTCCCCAATTGGAACAATACTAATTTTATCCTAAAAATTCAAATCCCACAAGTTTAGGGTTAGGGTTTCTAATTCCTGGAACAAAATGGTTTGATAGGGTGCCTAAGAAACCCTCTACCCTAGGCCCAAGAGCGAGTGTTTCACCCCTCTTGGCCCCATGTGGCCTCTTGCCATCCATATGGGGTGGTGTGCCTAGTGGGGGATCCTATCAACATTCCCCTTATCAAAACCATTATGTTTCTCCTTATGATTCAATTAGTCATCATGATGGGAGGTTGGGGGTGCAACTACAGCAGGGTGTCCCGGAAATCACTCCTTCCAAGCCTAAGAGCGGCCTCTTATGCCCCCTTGGCCCACATGTGGCAGGCCTCAGCTATCCACCATGGGGTGGCGTACTTAGAGGATGATCCCAACGCCGTTTCCCCTCCTCGTAGGCCCTTAATTCCCTCATCATGACATTCATACAAGAATCCACATTAATGCACAATAAACTAATCACACTCATAGTTGCAAACAATCATATCAGTAATGCATTATGAAAGTGTCATATAAATGGCAACATGCATGAATTATTGATGATGATATGTATAACCTATTAATAAGACTTACACAACATCCTATATGAACATTCTACCATAATCATATAATCTCAGAACTGCTGATGTATTTCTTGTGCTATTAGATATCCTTCGTTCATGGTGTATTATATTTCTTCTTAAATCTCCTTATATATTCCTTGTGATTCATGCTGCCAATTAAGACTCAGAACTGTATATATTTTCCTTCTCTGTATATATTTTCCTTATCTTGAATATTATATTTGTTTCTAATTTGCTGATTTTCTTATTCCACATATATATATATATATATATATATATATATATTCCTTTTTATTTAATATTATTTTTATCCCTCTATATCCATATGTATTCCTCTTATATTCATGTATTTGCTGGAGTATTTTATCTATCTTTTACATTCTATATCCGATCTTCTTCTTCTTCTTATCACCATACTCTCACCTCTTATAACATCAAGGGTTCAATGAATGATAATGTCCTTTGCCAATAGACACACCTCCATATAATTGGCATCTCTTCATAACATTAATAGCTGCTATCTAATTGCATTCCTTTTTATCATATACAAATCGCACCGAATGATTGCTGTCGTTTACTAATGCTTGATCGCTCCTCCATATGTATTAATCACTACCACTTCCTTAATGAATGTTAATTGCTGTCATAATAAAGAAGTTGCTGTTGTTTATCGTGTTAAGAGTGTTGAATGGGTAGCATCTACAAGCGCATCCCTCAAACTTTCTATCTTCCTTTTAAGAAGTCTTAAGGCTGCGTGAGATTTGGAGGGTGACGTGGAATTGTTTAGTGATCGTTGCCTTTCCATTGATAAATATTAATCACTGCTCATTGCCAAGTAACTACTTCATTATACATAACTTACCTTTTAATTCAGATCGCTGCCCTTTATGATTTATCGTATCTCCTTTTTAATTCACTCTCCTTAATCAAACTTTTGTCTTATTTGACAAGTCAGAATCCTTGTCTTTTTGGATCGCTGACTTTGTCTTCATTCCCCTTTTATAATTGAAATTATATTTATTTTTTATATTATAATATATGATAATTATAATAATATTTATATTTATATTATTATTATTATTATTATTGTTTATATTTGTTATTTATACTTATCTTATATAATAATATTTAAATTGTCAATGTTTATATTTATATATTTATAATTACATTTATAAATATAATATATCTTAAAATATATTATATTTTAATTAAAATAATAATATTGCTTAATATTATTTCTTAAATATAAGATTATTCAATTTGACATTGTTTCATCATGATGTTTAAATCTTTAATTTAAACAAGTCCTTAATATCGGGACATCACACAAACCCGCTAAACCAGCCAGCTAGAAAACATTGCGACATCAATGCCATCCTGCTCTGCTTTCCTCCACTTCAAATAAAAGATTCAACATGCTGAATAATCGCAATTACAACTCTGTACACTGCATACTAAAGCTACAATGCCAAGGGAAAGAACAATCTGATATGCATTAAAGACATCTGCCACTGATTACAAAGGTGCTGTAAGGTCAATAAAAAACAAAAATTAATCTTGCTTAAGTTGGTTTAAACTTAAGATAATGTTCTGACTCTTTCCAAGAAGTGGGAAGGTGGCTATACAACACTGTGATAGCAGATAGAGAACTTATCAATCCTAGTGCTAGCCAAGAAATCTGCCATGGAATTTAACTTACTTCTAGAGTATTGAAATTTGACATTAGAGAAATTTATCCCAAGAGTTATAGTCTCTTCTACATAGTGCCTTAATCTCCAATGCAAACAATTTCTTTTCAATAAGGTGTTTATAACCAACGTTGAATCAACTTATACAATAAGATTGTCTACCCCCTTGGAAGATGCTGCTGCTATCCTTGTTCTCACTCCGCCCAATTGTTGGTTTTGATGCCAAGGTAGAGGGATCCACCATATACAAAACCACCTTTAGACTTCTTTAGAACAAAGTCAACCCTTGCATTCCTCAGGTTGCTTCTGGATGCACCATCGAAGTTCAATTTCACATAATTCTCCTAAGGGGCTCCCAATCCTTATTCTGCTCACTTGGATTAGCTTCCTTTTGATTGCTTTTTAAACTTCCAATATTAGCCGCTTTTAACCCTTTGACAGGGGTGATTGCTTGCATCTGTTACCACACTTCCTTATTTATGTTTCTTTTAGTCTCCCCTTATTTATTAAATGGAATTTTTAATCTTTGCTCACCTGTAAGTTTTCTTTAATAATTAATTGTGCATATTGAATAGCATTTCTTTGTATTTCTCATAGAATGGTTCTATTCTTGGAATCCATTTCATTGATGTTCATCTTGGGAGTCTTATGTGCAAGCTCATTATTTGTAGGAGGAATTTGCATCTATAATATACAAGGTTTCCTTGCCTGGACCAGCTAAATATTTGTCTAATATTTGTAGGTATTCTGTTGGTATCTCTGTTCCAATCTGAGTGCTAATAAGAACTGTCATTGACTTTTTTAAGAAAATGTAGGCTCTTGATATTTACCATTTACTGTCCACAGTATATCCTGAGTTTTGATCCATGGCACGGAGGGACTCTACACAGATTTGACAATTGTTTGCTGAATAGGTTTATGACAGTGAGTAGTGTTATTAGTAATCTGTTGATTATTAGGTGTCAGAGTGTGGATGAATGCTTTCTTATTTTGAGAGTGTTTAGTATTCTTTGTAGGAGCTACACGTACATTATTGACTTACTGCATTGTGTACCTGAATGGGACAACATGTAAGTGCTAATAGACATAGATTTTACTCATAACTTTGAGATAAGCATGCCCTTGCTGAGAGATATTAAACTCTAATCCTATTTTAGAAATGAGCCCGACAAGTCCCATAGGCATTAGAAAAATAGTAAATGCAAGAATACACTGCCTGTTATCTTTGCATGAGTGTTCAATTGAAACATGATAATGGCCAGGTAGAAGCATATCTAGCATAAATAGAATTTCCCTCCAATAGTCAGTACTTTTGGAGGGAAATTCTATTTAAGAGAGACCAAGCAAGGAGAAGGTGGCATTAATCAATGATTCTATTATCTTATTTCTACTCCTTGTTGGAGCATTGAACATCGGTTCAATCACTTGAGGACGAAAACCCTCTAGGTCTGGAATTGGAGGATGAAAACCCACAATTCCTTGGAGTGATTTCATACAGAAGCCACCATTGGGCTGAACCATTGAAATTTCTCAGATTGATATCAAGATTACACTTGTGCTGAAGGGGCGCTGCATCATTTTCATTGCTGGCTGTGAAGTGTGGGAATTAACATAGAATGCAATACCAATTGAAGGTGCCAAATGAAATATTAAAATTACGAAGTAATTACAAATTGCAAGAGACAGCGATCAGTATGCTAACCGCTTGATGCGAATTGCAGAATCAGCAATAAAGTAATAACGAACAGCCTAATGATACCCACTATAAATGTGATGAGATAAATAATACCGTTTACATATTAATAATATTGTTGACAATATTTATATTATATCAATATACTGGTGGATACATTTAATGACACAGGCCTGGGCTTCCCTAATATTGATCGCACATTTATATTTTGTCCGAGTTAGGTACCATTACCATGCATGCATACTTGCTAGGAGATTAATCTCTTATGTACAAGAAAATAGGGTAGCATTTTCGACAAACAAAAGTTGCCAAGTCCTAAACTTGGTTTTTACTTTTAATAAAGCCATAAACTATCAGATTTTTGGGTGTTGGTTTGAAATTAGTGCGACATTACAAAAACTGTGTTGCGAAGTGTGGCCTTTTTACCATATCAAGAAAATAAACATGAGCACCAAACTTATATCTTTTTCAGCATTCAAACATGGTTCATGCTTTGTGAAGAAGATATAAAGATATAAATTGAGCACCACAGACAGCCTTCAAATTTATATAAAGATATAAATAAAGAGAGGCTAAAGTTCTCGTAAAAATTGTGTAGAAGATTTTTATTACGCAATTTTTATATCAATTTTTTAAATCACACTCACCCATCTCTTATAGGGAGAGTAGATATGATAAAAGCTTTAGTAATTTTATTTTTTTAGTTTTTATTACTGAGAGTTAATGAATTTGTTTTAAAATCTACATTTATTTGTAAAATATAAAATGTGTGATAAGGTAAGCGATCAAAATAAATAAAAAACCTCTTTGCACGTGTACTATTGCAAACTAAAGAGGTTTATTTATTTATTTTTTAATAATGTTATATTGTAATTTTAGATTTTGTTAATTACAGATTATAATTTAATCTTCCTTTTATAAAAAGGATTTGAAAAGACTTGCCGCATGTTATTTAGCTGTGTTGCTTAGGCAATAGAAAAAAGCCTAACGAATTGTTTAGTATGTTTAATTCATTATGAATATTATAGCGATAATCTAGAATCCAAAGATGATGAACATATATAGTGTTTGGGAGAAAAGGAATGTTGAAGCATTCAAATTGACCTCTAGAACCCAACTGATTTTGCAAATGTTAGTTTTGTTTTCAAATATTTACAAAACTATGTAATAATGTCAATATGATTACAATCTAGCAAGCATGATGGGAGCGATGGAGATGAAGTAATATTACAAAGGTTTGCTATGGCTGGAAAAAGCTTTTGTAGCATTAATGTAGGATTATGAAGTACCGATATGTGTATTTGGATGCAGATCCTTTTTCATGTAAAAAGAAACTGAAGACAGATTTGACATTGATTAAACATTAAAAGCACATATCTGGAACATGAGTAGATATCCAACAGGATGGTTTAGTAATCATGTTTTTTCCCCTAAATTGACAATGGAAATTCATGATATGTTAGACAAACATTTTTCTTGATGGATTATTGAAGGCCTCTACAAGTCCTATTTACTGTTAATAAGAAACTCACCCTAATAATAAGTAAAAATTTCACCCTATATAACAAATGTGGGAATATAGTAATTTGGGCTAATTACGGTTTTCAATATGGTTTCTAACTAGGTTGGATGACATTATGGTCCTGGAACATGCTCTTGCATTTATTTTGAATATGAATTGAATTTATGCATTGGAAGTGAATATATTTTATGCCAAATAATGTATAATTGTTAGTATGATTAAAATCTAGAGAGCATGATTGAGTAATAAGCTTTTGTTACATAAATATATAGCATATGAAGTACACATTGAGGGATGTAAAAAAGAAACGTACAGATTAAAATAGAGCCATATTCACACATTTCTCTTTACATCACTCACATCTCTTTTTACATCACTCGATGTGTACTAAATATGCTATATATTCATGTAACAAAAATTTATCACTCAATCATATCTGTGCAAAACTGATTTTTTATCTTTTTATTGTCAGTGTACTTACATAGAAAGTTTCCAACAATTTAGAGTTTAACTCAGAACAGTATAATGGAAGCTTCCCATTGTAGTGATTTTGTTTAACAAAAAAATGGAAAAAACTAAGTGAACAAATAATGTGCAGAAAAGAAAGATAAAAAATATATTGATTGGTACGTTGCACCATATGTTATTTATTTCATTTCATTGGTGGAACATCTGTAAGAACAAACATGGTAAAACTAATTATAAATAAATGACCAAAAGCTTCAAATCTTTAGAGAAGTCTAGGGTTGACAAGGTTGTAATTAACGTAATTTAATAATTTTAAAGTCCAAATAATTCACCCCATTGAAGGATAGACACATTTGTAATAATTTGCTTTATAGTCCAAATTAAAAGAAAAAAACATTAATGTTGATTGTTTTATTCTTCTATTTGCGGATTGATATAAATTTTGGGACTTAATAATTCGCCCTAGTGATATTAACTCGTGTTTAAGGAGGGGTATGGGAAAAAATCAATATAAAAAACAAACCAATTTAATCTTTATTCTCGTGGTTCAACTTAATAATGCAATAGATATTTTAAACAATTCTGAAGATGTTGGTAGATCAATATTGGGGTTAATATTATACTTGTTATGAAGGTTACATGAATACCTTTTGTTTAGATATATTTAAGATATTTATATTAGTTTATAATTAATTAGATAACAATTTATTAATTTACTAATTAGTCAATGTGGCATTATTTGGAATGTTTCAAACATTTGTTTTTCTCTAATATCCAAACCTTTATGATCAAGGCAAAAGTCATTGATTAGAGGTAAGATTTTAAGTTTGGGGAAGTAGAGCTATGTTAGGTGTCTCTAGAAGGTTATGAGCAAGTCTTGCTATTGAGGTGAAAAAAGATTCCCTTGAGTTGATGCAAAGGAGCTTAGGGCACGTGAAAGTCAATATGGATTTATTTTTATTGTTATTTTTTTCGTAAGGGTATTCTATTGTTACTCCTTGGATTTTTTACATGTAGGAGTTAGATTTTGAAGATTGATTGTTTAAATGTGTCTCATGTTATAGGGTGGGGCATTAGGTGCCCTTATCATTGCAAATCTTGTAACTTACTCCCATTCTTATCAAACCTAAACTATTAAAGTTTGGATAGTGAAAAAGCCTCAAAAGTAAGTTAATATCAGTTTATATTTCCATGCTTAAAATAAAGGCTTTACCATTTCAAAGTCCGAGAATATTTGAAATTTTTAACCCAAATTTTTTTCTTACAAATAGAACTTTTATGGACCATAAATAGTACATCTTTTGGGCTGCTTTGTAACAGGTTCGACCCCCTTGTTTTGTCGCTTATATTTATTAAAAACATAGAGCCATGCATATCTTCTTGAAATATGTACTCACAAGCCAAACAATTCAAAGAAGAGGCCATGCAAGATAGCCTAATCAAAGACGAGTTCCCAAAAGCGCACATGCCTCCAGAAACTAAACTATTTCACATCAAATTGCTAACAGGATTTCAGTTTTTGAAAATCAATTTTTAGGCCTAGTGATGGTGTTCATGTTAGAACTAAAATAAAGGCTTTTACCATTTCAAAGATTGAGAGTATTTGAAAATTTTAACCCAAATTAAATCTTACAAAAAGAACTTTCATGGATTATACATATTAAGGGAGCCATGTATATCTGCTTGAAAATATGTACTCACAAGCCAACCAATTCTAAGAAAAGACCATGCAAGATAGGGTAACCAAGGATGAGTTCCAAACAATACACGATTTATTAAACATGCACCACTTTCTTATTTGAATTAACAAAAGTTAAACTCAACTTTTGACAAAGAAATTGATGTATCACATCGCTTGAAGCATTTGAAACAACAAGACAATTGTGTAAATTTTTATTAATATTCTTGCTATCAATTAAATGGAGGAGCTTCTATATTTTTTCAAGACTATATTAGCATAGAGACCTTACTAGTTTCCTCCTTTTCGTAATGACATAAGGTTATGAAAAATAACTCTTATTGCTTAGTAAGCTTGCCTAGATCAAATGAAGAATTGCTTGCCTTGGTTTTGTTACGATTTTTAATAATTTTATAACTAATTTTGTTTTGTTTAGAGGGTGGTCTTGTTTTGATATGATGGCATGTTAACTTTCCGATGTTATGACAACTTTTGCGCTTTTGGGAGGAGTGGATTGTTGTTGGCATTAAGATTAGGCGAGGGTGGGTGAAAGCAATATTTAGTGAAGTGGAAGAGGTCAATGGTTGTTTTCACATACTCCAAAGAGCACAAGTATTATCCTTCTAAAATTACTAAAAGCCTTGGATCTCTTCATAACCAACCTTAGGTTCATTATTGCTTCCTCCCTAAAAGTCATGTTTCAAAAATTAAAACAATCTTAGAGTTCCTAACAACTAGACTCATATAACTTTTGTCGAGAGGAATATCTTCGAATTATCCATTTCCTTTTGAATTGCCCCTTGGTAAACAAAATTTAGGGCAATTGTTTTCCCCATGTGCAATGGAATGAATTCTACACTAATTAAACAAAGCCAGGTTTGTTAACTAAATTTCTTGGATTAGTGTTTGATTAAATTAAATTATTTGTAAGAGGTGCAATTTCTCCATTATTAGGCTAGGTGTTCCATTGTCTATTTGTCTAGAAATTGAAATTCTTGCCTTGATTGCTATTAGTTTCTTGATTTGGAAAGACTTGCCTTTGTATGTTCAACATATCAATGCTCAATTTTCAAATCATTCTCTATATATTGTCTAATTTGACTTGGCATAAGAGATTGGTTTTGTGGTGTTTGATTGGTAGTGTTATTTGTAGTTACATGGCTATTTAGAAACATATGAACAACTAGCTGATTGTTGATAGGAGCTATTTGGTTAAGAACGTTGTTTGAAGGTGCACTACTATTAGAAAGCATAAGTACGAGTTGTTGATTATTTGCCTAAGGCATTGCTTGATTTAACAATGTTGTATTGAAAACTTGATTTTGATTTGGATGCAAAGCACCTAGTATTGGATTTAGCATCGGTGTATGTTTTATAAAGGGCTCTTTTGTGTTGGGTAAGATATAGTAGCTCGAAGTTCCCTTCAATAGATTTTGACCTTGTGATAATTGCCCTAGCCTCCACTTTGCCTTCCTTTTAGCATTAATCTATTGATAGGTCAAATGATACACATCAACTTGGTTGGAACAAACCAAGATTCTATTTGGCACGCTTGTGTAAGTCATTAATGTTAGCTATTTCATTCAAGTGGCTATTATTGAATAAAGGAAAGATGCAATAAAAGGACAATTTTAGTTCATATTAGGGAATGAGATTCACAAAGTAAATGTGTGACTTAAATTCCATCATATCCATTTAAAATATTTGCTTGCAAACATCAAGGATAAAGATTTGTAGATTGAAACTTTGAATACATAGTACAAGCCTAGATCATTTGTAGATAGATTTAAATGAAATAAACTAAACTAGCACTACTCTACCAGATTTTAAAGATTAAGGGAAAGAAGGAAAGAGAATTTAGAATGAGCTAGTATTATCCAAGAGTAGTATTTGACTCAATGGAATAAATAAATCAATGGGGAACCAATTTGGGTTTGATTAGGTGAAACACAATAAATAGCCTAAGATGGTGCAATCTTTGAGGGATTGGTTACTAACTAGACAAGCATGAAGAATCACTATATTGTATCTGGAGATTTAGTATACCATATCTTATAGATTACACAACTCACCAAGTTTGCCATAAAGCTCTCAATTTCATTTATCCAACTCCAAATGAATTACAAAATATAGTTTTAAGACATCATGACCTAGTTTGGAAAAACCATGAAACAAAACAAACTATACCAAGGATAGAGTCTAATGTATTGGACAATTGAGTGTATAGAGAGCTCTGAAGTTTGTGAGATGCAACAAGCCCACTTTCTCTTAGTTGGCCACAACCATCAAAGCCCTAGGATTGTCAAAAATTTAGTTCAAGCACCAATCAATACCATTATTGATAGGTTCTTAATTAATTGCATGTCATATGATGCCCTCAATCAGCTCTAATGCAAGAATTTTTTATGTTTATCAAAGGCCCATGTAACACGAAGCCCATACTTTTTACATTGTAGGCTCTTGTTTGATTAAATTTGTTGCAAGATCATGTTTCATAACATTGTTGTCATATACCTAGCTTGGTATCTTAATGCTTACAATTTGCATGCGCCTTAATTGTTTTTGTTGAGTGAGGAAAACATTCATTATAATTTAGCCACAATATTTTGGTTGGAGGATTGAATATCGAATTTATTCAAGCTCAAGCATGCGTCATGCAAACAGAATGACGAGCAATGGGCAAGGTGGCACACACATACCCCTTATTCTTAAACGCTATAAAGTTCATCATTTAATATTCATTGTAGGGAGACATTCAAATTGAGCATTTCAATTGCTTGCAACCCATTTTTTTATTACAACCAATAAAATTAAGCCATGTTAGCCAACCTTCGATGCTTGATGAAAATTAGCCACTAACACAACTAATATTTTATTTAAGATCCACAAGGCTCCTTATGCCAACATTCCATGTGATTAAACATATGGTATTGTCTACATACTTTATACTGTCTGCCCTGTGCACTACCTTCCTCGGTTGTGGTGTGCAGGCATGAGGTTCTTGAGAATGAGGATTTTTATAAGTCATGGAGTCGTTTGCAGATTCAACACCCTGTGGTCGTCCCTCCCAGACCTACACAGGTGGGTCTTGGAGTCATGGAAGCCCTCGATAGAGGGCAAAATAGAGTTGTTTTCGTGTACCAGGGGTTTCTTTGTGGTGACATTCAAATCCTCAGAGGAAAGAGATATTGTGTTGAACGGTAGGGTTCGGATGTGGGGAGTACATTCCCTCTTCATTAAACCGTGGTCTTGCTCCTTCAACCCTCTTACCGAGCCTCTCAACATTAGGCCAACTTGGGTTAGGCTCTCGAATCTCCCTCTTTAGTGTTGGGAAGATTCTTGTTACAACAACATTGGAAATGCTATAGGTTGCTCCCTGATGGTGGATTCTTCAACCTCTCACATGGAACACTCCACGTTAGCCTGCATTCTAGTCAACATTGACATCTCCAAACCCCTTCATGGGGAAGTGGTTCTACAGGTTGGGGATAGGTCGTGGATGCAACTGCTTGATTCTGAGGGTCTCCCATTTAGATGTAGACGATGCTTTGCCACTAGCCCCCTAGCCTTCGTTTGTCCCCTCTTGTCGTAAAGGTGTAGCCACCACCTGGTGGAAGAATGCTTCGGACGCTCACTTGACCATCACTGCTTTTGACTCTCTAGAGGATGCTCCCTCATCGACTAGTGCACCCTCTCCAATTGTTGTTTCACCCTCCTTAGAGGGTGCTTTGGCGGTCGAGGTTGTCACGTGTCCCCTACTTCATCTTGTAACTTATGATCAGTCATCGACTGCCCCTTCTCTTGCGAGCGATGTGGTGCTTCCTACTCCTGCTCAGCCATTGGGTACCCTAGCTTCTTGTGCTGGGGCATTCCCCTCTTCTCATGTTCCGTCTTTTATTGTGGAATCTGAAGAGGATTCCCTTCTCACTGTGTTTTGTGGACTTTGATTTTGTGTGTTCATAGACCATTGTTCAGAGAAGGAAGAAAGGTCTTCCTAAGTCTATTTCTACTTTGCACCCTCGGGTCAAAGGTGTTTGTTATGATAGGTCAGGTTTTGGTGTCGTCTACTCTCGTAATAGATGGCTTGCCAGCAAAGTCTTTTAGAACTATGTAACATTGTATCATAAAGGATTACTTTGTTGTGTACACAGAAGCCATTGACAAAGAATCTCTTTGACCCACCATCTATTGAAGCAAATATTAAACTCATGTCTAAATCAAAGAAAGATTTAGTGCATGATGGAGACCAATCACTCTATTTTACATGTCTTATAAAATTCACACAAAAGTCGTAACAAAAAGAATCGATGACCGAAAAGACTAAAAAGCCTAAACAAATAAGGTTCTTGAGAGGTAAGTGCATCCTTGATAATTCAATTCTTGCTTGAAAATTTGTTGAATGGACTTAACAAACAACAAAAAATGATTTGTTGATCAAATTAAACTTTGACAAAATATATGAAAAGATCAAGCAAAAATTCATTTACAAGATTCTTAAATGGTTGGGGTTTGAACCCGAACTCATTTCTCATGTACAACTCTTGTTTGTACAGGTTAATGCATACAAGCCATCAATGATTCTCTCTCCCTCTATATGCTACCTATTGATGCCCTTGACTATTTGTTACAAAATATTTGCACTAATTAATTGATCCAAGCATCACTATTCCCAATAACATCATTGTGCTTAATTCTCACTTTGTGGATGACAATATGACCTTTATTTGAAACAATTTTGAAGCAAGCAACACACTTGATGTGTTATACATGTATTGTGCATCATCTAAATCATAATTGTTCACATAAAAACTAAGTTTACAATGACTTCTTTAGATTTCCCACCACTTTGGATATCTACTAAATAAACATTTCTTTAAAATAGAGTGATATCTCAAGATACCACAACATTCCCTTTGAAAAAGAACTATCTCCATCAAATATAAAGAAATGGTATTTATCTAAATTAAAAACCAAACTTCTATCTTATACTAAGAGGTTCTCTCCATGGATGTGTGCAGTAGTATCAAATAAAATTCTCCTAGCTAATCATGTTTACATTTTTAAGCTATTGGCTTCCTTCCAAAATTTATAATAATCAGCTAACTTAGCTTATTACAAGCTCACTGTGGACAAAATGGGATAATAAGAAAGGTATGTTTTGTCCTCGTGGTTACACTATATCCAACATAAGGACAAAGGAGTTTTACACGCTGTAGATCCACATACACAAAGATATTTGCTTTATGGCCAAGTGAATTATTAGAGCCCTAAATGGCCCAACTCCATGGAAAACCATTATCAAGCACATTATTTAAATTGCTACAACAAAGGCTTATAACATATTTGGTTAGAAAGATGAAATTCTATACAGGTTTTTTTTAAATATAGATCTTAACTAAAGCTAGAAGTATTTGGAAAGCATGGCGTTCCCTTTGAACAGGAAGGGGTTCCCACGGAGAATGACATGAATAATGGTGCGAACAGAGTGCAGGCTGAGGCTGGGATTAATATGTTTGATTCTGGGCAGCGTGCTCTTGGTGGCCCTTGGTGGACATTCGCAACAGTGACTGGTTCGAGCGCTTAGTGCCGTTCATCCCGGGGGGTTCCGACCAATCCCCTGTGCCTGTTCTTCCCCAGTTGTGGTGTGTGGCCCTGAGGTCAGAGAAAATGAAGAGTTTTACCGCAATAGAGGTGTGATATGCAGGTTCAATGGATTATGGCCCTCTATGTGCGATCTTCACAAATGGGTCATGGAAGCCGTTTGTTGAAGGTAAGATTGAGTTTTTTCCCAATGCACGAAGATTCTTCATCATGACTTTTGCTTCTCTGAGCAGCGAGATTTAGTGCTTGATGGTAGAGTTTGGGTGCGGATGGACCTTTCCCTTTCCATCAAACCCTGCACTCTTTCTTTCAATCCCCTTACCAAGCCACTTAATATCAAACCAATTTGGGTTCGTCTCCCGAACCTCCCTCTCCAGTTTTGTGAGGATTCTTGCTATGAGGGCATTAACAATGCTATCAGTCGTTTCTGAAGGTAGATTCAACTACCTCTTTCATGGGGCATTCCACGGTTGCCCAAATTTTGGTAGATATTGAAATCTCCAAACCCCTTCATGGAGATGTTTTGTCGGTGGGGGACTGGCCTTGGAAACAACTGTTAGATTATGAGGGTATCCCCTTCAAATGCAGCGTTGTTTCGCTATTGGTTATTTGGCTCCCTGTTGTCCTCTCTCACGTCGTAAAGGCGCTACAACTTGGTGGAAGGATGCTCTTTTGGATCACTTGACTATCAGTGCTTCCCAAGAGGATGGTTCGTCTCACGGCGATGATTCCTCTTAGAAGGATGAGGAGACTGAGCCTAAGAGGGTGGTGGCGGTTGTTGCAAACCCCATGACTTCGTTGGATTCCTCTTATCATCTTTTGACACCCATGTCGGCTCCTACTCTGGGCTGGATCATTACTGCATCAGTTGTTGTTCTTTCTTCGGATTTGCCTTGTTCGGACTTGGCAGTTCTACGCACGAGGCTCACCATGAGGCTTCTTCAGTTGCCGCTTCGGGGGAGGATCCCCTCTATCCTTGCTCTACTGATTTTGACTTTGAGCTTTCCTGGACAATGGTTTAGCGAAAGAAGAAAGGTCTTCCCAGCTCAGTGGCTGCTTTGCACCCCAAAGTCAAGGGACTTTGGTTTGCTAGGTCGAGATCTGGTGTTGTGTAGATCCTTTGTTTTCTCTGTTGTCTGTGTGCTCTGTTTGTACTGTCTCTGGCTCGTTTAAGGCTTTGTTTTGCCCTATGGGCTACTTTGTAAAGGTTTTTGGACCCTCTTTTTCAGCTGATCTAATAAAAAACATCATTCTCAAAATTAAAAGGTCAATCCTTCAAACAATGGTCTCAACTTACTTGAATCTTGACCTCTAGTGGTATAGACACATTCCATGAGATAAGTGACCTCTAGTTTTGTGTAAATTCACCTATAGCAAGGACCTCTTTCACGCAAGGATGCAAACTTTTAGAGACATCTAAAAAGTTTCAATAATCTCCTCAAAGACTTATCTTCAACTTAAACAAAAATTTCACCTCTCAACATCTAAACTTCTAAGCCATTTCTTCAGTTCGATCCCTAATGCCCCGAGCTTTGTAGATGAAACTATTAATAACTAGAGTGTAACTTATTCGAGAATTGAAGGTGGATTAGTAGGGGCAAACATTCATTTCCAAAACTGTTGTCACATCATTCTCAAAATAGAAAGATCAATCTCTCAAATAGTCTCAATCTAGTGGAACAAAGACATTCCATAAGATTAGTGACCTCTAGTTTTGTGGAAATTCATGTATAGCAAGGCCCTCTCCCACAAAAGAATACAAACTTCAAAAGACATTTCAAAAAATTCAATCAATTCCTAAAAGACTAATCTTCAACTAAAACAAAAAATTTGCCTCTCAACATCTAAACTTAAAACTATTTGTTTGGTTCAATCCCTAACACCTCAAGCTCTATAGATGAAACCATGAATAGCTAAAGTGTAATTTCTTCAAGAATTCGAGGTGGGCTAGTAGGCGCAAACATTCATTTCCCTCGAAGATGTGTACACCAAACTACTACCCCATTTCTAGCTTGATTTGGCGCTCAATGCTAAATAAAATGTTCATTATTTGCCCCATATAGAATAAGCTTAGATTACACATTTAAAATTCAAGGCTAATGTGCAAGTTCATCTCCTCCTAGATCTCACTATTGCCTCCTTTTGGGTGAACACCTTCATTTATTCCAACCTCAGCGTCTTCAATGCCCTTACTACAAATACAAAGAAACTATCAATCTTGCAATGTCATTTTGCAAATACTTTCACCTTATTTGGCAATCTTTATCATTCAACTATCTTCTATATCAACATCCAACAATAGAAAATTTTGTCCTTGTTCAGGACCCTTTTGTTGCTTTGTTCGTTTTTGTCCTTGTTTTGCCCTGGGGGTTGCTTTGTATAGGGTTCTGGCCCCTCTTTTCCAACTAATCTAATCCAAAACATCCAACAACAGAAATTTGTCATGAATTGTCTGTACTCCAAGCTTTTGTTCAGGTTGACAATTCTCACATCTTACAAAAATCACAAGAACCAATTATTAATCTCAACAAACAAATGGACTCTATTCAAATTCAATTGGCCATCCTAGCAAAGATCCAAGATAAATTGGATAGAAAGGTGGATGAACTCATATTGAGAACCAAAGCTCTGTTAGAATTGATAGACGCCCTACAAAAAAAACTTTTAACTTACAAAATAATTCTAATAGTCAATTGTTTAAGTGAAAAACAAGACCTTTGAACTTACAAAATAATTCTAACATAGTCAATTGTTTAAGTGACAAAAAATCTTTGAACTTACTAAGGCATGTGTGATGATTTTAAAATGTAATTATTTTTTTGGTCTATGTTTTATGTTCCTTGTATTGTTTTGATAAAAGTAACCGGGAAGCACTCAAACCCATGAACAAAAGCCAGAAGAGGCGAATGAAAGGGCCTGAACCCTTAAAACAAGAGGCAGCCTAGCTGCGAACAAAAGATGGAACAGGGACTAGACAACGCTAGAGCCTGACCTAACATAACGAAGAACACCTTTGACCCGAGGGTGCAAAGTAGAAACTACCTTTGAAATACCTTTCTTCTGCCTCTGAACAACGGTCCAAGAACTCAAAGGATCTAAGTCCTCAAAACAAGGGGAGAGAGGGGAATCTACGTCAGATTCCACAAACAAAGTAGGTGCGCGAGAAGAGGGGGAGGCCCCAACACAAGCAACCGATGAACTCAAAGCCAAAACAAGAGCAAGAAGCTCCAAAACGCCCACACAGGAGGGTGTATCCAACGGAGGATCAGAAGACGCAAGAGGAATCGCGGCAGCCAACATAGCACCCACAGGGCTCGAAGTGGATGAGGAGGGCTCTTCAACCAATGAGGGGTCCTTTGAAGAATCAAGAGAAATGACGGTCAAGTGATCATCCGTAGCATTCTTCCACCAAGTGGCCGCTCCCTTGCAACGAGAGTGGGGACAAACGGAAGCCATGTGACTCGTGGCAAAGCATCGTCAGCATTTGAACAGGAGGCTCTCATAATCAAGCAGTTGTGAGCACGACCTATCCCCCACCTGTAAAACCACCTCCCCATGGAGGGGTTTGGAGATGTCTATGTCAACCAAAATGCGGGCAAATGTGGAGTGACCAATAAAGTTTGTAGTTAAGTCCACCATCAATAAGCGTCCATTAGCATTTTCAATGTCCTCAAAATAGGAATCTTCCCAGCATTGGAGAGGAAGATTTGAGAGCCTAACCCAGGTTGGCCTGATGTTCAGAGGCTCTATGAGAGGGTTGAAGGAGCAAAACCAAGGTTTTATGGACAGGGAATGCACCCCCCACATCCAAACCCGACCATTCAACACAATATCCCTCTCCTCAAGGGAATCAAAAGCAACTACGAAGAAACCCCTAGGGCACAGAAACAACTCAATCTTGCCCTAAAAGTGACTTTATTGTTAATGTTCCTTGTATTGTTAATATTGTCATAAAAGTGACTTTATTATTATAATTCATATTTATTCTGTTCAATAGAAGTAATGGCCTTAATTTTAATAAAAATGTCATCACCTATGCCTTAAATACATCCCATTATTTAATTTATTACATTTGATATTGATCTATTTAATATCTTTTAAAAAGGCATTTAAAATATCTATGCTAGTTTATAATTACTTATCTTATATTAAATAATATTATAATAATTATATTATTTTTGATTGGCGAATTCTAATTAATAACAAGATCCAAAATATTTGTGGGCGCCAACAAGGGCTTCATGCCCAATTTAACAAAACACACAATCCAAACCTACAAGCACAACCATCCAATAGGTAAATGATGCCCACAAGGATAACCTCCCAATAGAGGCTTCTACGTGGCCACCATAAAGCCACAACTTAGTCAACACCATGCGGAATGTGTGAGGTGGGTGTACATTAACCATGGTCTAGCAAACCACTCCCTCTGTATTAAACTTAGAAATGTAAATATTATGATTTGCATCAACTCTGTATACAAGAGTACAACGTAGATTCTAAATTCTCAACCCATGCACAAAGGGGAACCACTACTTTCTAATATGTCCTACTAAACAACCAATGATTACAAGCTAGAAACATAGTGCCCTCATTAACTTGTGAGTCATCTCACAAAGAGGGTTGATTTGATTGTGTAGCAAGGTGATTGAAATGCTCAACCAAACCTACCACAATCTAAAAGATTTATCAATAAATTTAACATCATTTTTATCCACCACATAGATTCCAAGGAATTCCACTTCTTGGCTAATCTTTTAGTAGCAATGTTGCACTAAAAAAAATCTAGAGCATCCAATAATGGCATCATTTTCTAAGATATTTGCCACTTTCCAATTCTTAGAGTGTCAAATTTTTATGACATTGACAATAACTATGAATCTCCTTCCTAAAGAATTGAGAGTCTTAATTTAGCACAAACCTACAACCCCAAGAAAAGGGCCTATGCTTCTAATTCATTGTATGTTCCCTCCATGTTTTGATGTTACAAAAATCAAGAGAGTCAACTTCATTTCGCACAATGGAACCAACACCAAATAGGTCAAGGTTGCCTCAAGAGACTCCATTGAAATTTAATTTAAGGCAACCAAGAATGGGAGGGGACCAATATATTCCCATCCTAGGTTTTATAGTAGACTTAACCCCACACAATCGATAAGCAAGCAAATTTTATTAATATTATTAATTAATATATATAATTACAAAAATTTAATTATTTAAATTTATATTTATATAACTATAATATCTATATATACGTTAACGGTATCTATTTTTTCTTTTCATTCCTAAATTTAGGGCTTAGGGCCTCGTCTCCTTTATAAACCTCCAAAATTCAAAATAAATTGAACTTCAAGTGTGAAATTCCCATTAATGGTAACAAAGATCATAAAATTCTTAAACAAATACTACCCCACAAGCTAGAAGTCTAATCCTTCTTTTGCCTTTTTACTTCAATCCAATCATCATGTTCAACAAGGGATGAAGACTACATTCTCTCCTCAAGATCCAAACCACCATGATGTTCCTTTAATGTTGGTGTAGCTCAAACCTATTCATTTAAATTGTGGAAAGAAACTTCTAGCTTTTTGAAATCCAATTATTTGGCCTACTCCATGCCATCCAACATAGCCTCTAAGTTTTAGCGAACCTTATAAACAAGTGAAACCAAAGGAGAGTTCTTCACAATTTGGAAAGAGGATAATAGGTAGAAGAAAGTCACCCCTCTGAAAGAGTCTCTGGAGAATCGCCCTCAATCTCATTATCAAGAACAACCATATGGTGATGAGGGTTTAGCACCCTCACCATGTAGATTTAAAAGTTGTATTCGTGTTTTTTTTTTCTCCCAAATAAAAAAACAACCTACTTAAAAGATCTTTTTGGATCAACAAGAAGCATGATGTTTAAAGAAAAGCATCTACACCAAAATGTGATTTACTCATACAATGTTTGTTTCCAAATTCTATCTCCAACCCTGACAAGGATTTCAACAAGAAGCCCCTTGGAGATATCTAACTCTTCACATGGTCGCACAAAAGTTATATAAGGTCTATCATTCGCTTCATCAAAGAAACAAAGAAATTTCCCAATTACCAAAAAACCAAAACGCCTCCAAAGTTGCAAAGAAGATATGAAAATTTTACCCAAAAAGATGCAATTGTAATAGATTATGTTCAAGGGTTGAGGGATAGAGACCAAGGTGTGGTGCACAAATAATTGTCCATCGGCCACAATCTCATTTTTAAAACAATAGCCATGTTTCTCAATGAGTCAAACTCAAGAATAATAACCCCTAAGCACAAGAATAAATATAACTTTGTCCTTAAAAATCTATTTACAAATTGGAAAGATCAAACCATGTAATTCAAAAAACTTGGGCCACAACTTCATATATGTACAGATTTCCAACAAATGTTGTTCTCACTCAACTACCCGTGTGTCCTCCCAAAATCACCATCCTTTTGAGCAGAAGCACCAAACCTATGGCATTTACTCTCTCCTGAACCCTTTGGAGAAGAATGGGCCAATCTTCGAATGACCAACAATGAAAGCTAAAGAAGCAGATTGAGCCACAAATCTACCATATAAAACCCTTCTTCCATCCGCAACACTAGTTATAAATAGGTTTGGAGCTCTAGCCTTGGGTGAAAGAAGTCACAAGACACCACCATCAATCTATACTTCTTATTCAATATTGTCTACAAGTAAAATTTGGAAAGGACATAAGAACGAGGATTAGTGTGCAAGGCTAAATTTGGGAGCGTTATACTAAGATTTTTCAAGTGCTTTGTTTTTTCACTTTAATGCCTCTTGCTACTTTTTAATTAAGGGCATTTAAATATTACATATAGGTTATTTAAATTTTTAAATACCCAAAATGTATATTGTTAAATATAATTATATACTATTAAATATTACTATTTCTTAATACTATTCTGAAAAAATATATATATTACTATTTGTTAATTAATAATATTTTTTATGTTAAGGGTTGTTTACTATTCATTACTAAAGAGAAAAAGATACAGTTGGAGGTGGAGACCACCAACCAAACTAAAGTCCAACTACTGCCAATGGCAACATACTACTAGTCACCAGGAGTACATTATACAATCTTCAAAATATTTTCCAATTCATATACAAACTATCAAAATGAGATCAAAAAAGTGTAGCATAGAATTCAAAAGAATTTTATTCCCAACAACATTTTTTATTACTGTCATTCTCGTAATAGTCCACCTCATGGAATGTCCCTATCACCAAATCAACTTGATCTTCTAGCTCTAAGTCTTAGACCAATGGAGTATACTCGTGTTGTGCGTTGTCCATACCTCCTCGTCTCCCATCTTTTCTCTACCATCACTAGTTTCTCAATTTGTTTCTCTTTAAGATATTCTGGATCCAAGTTGTTTCTGCCTTGAGGCCAAAAGTGGGCACTAACAATCTCCTTGTACACAAGACTCAGTCCCTCCTTCAATAAAATGAAGAACATGTCCTTTGACATTTCCAAACACACTAAAATCCGATTCACAACATTAAAAACTATGAGCTCAATGTATGAGTCAATAAGATTTCGCCTCCTATCATGGAAAACTTCATTGTTTCTTTATTTCCAAATATGCCACATCACTTCAAGAGTAAGACCAAACCAGAACTTGTTTAAATCTTTATGAAAGGACTCCACATAACCAAAGAGGATTTCAACCCAAGAAATACTTTCAGATTTATCCCATCCCAAACCATTACCCAAAAATATAAACCTTACTTTCAAAGAAAAATCACACTCAAAGAAAAGATGTTCAAAACTCTCCACACAATTACAAAGTTTACATGTAGACTTGACCATACTAAAGCAAACTTTTTTGGCTTCACACTTGACAAAGCACAATTTCTTAAAGAGACACGACAACTTCTTATCATCCAAACCAAGCTTCCATGACTTATTAACCTTCTCAAAAATCTCTCTCGTGTCAACCAGCAACACAGTTTTTTAGAGTTCATATTCTCAAACACAGTGCCATCAATCCACTGCAAGTTTGCTCAAATTTCAAAATTAAACTTCAATTTAATTAGGTATGTAATCCCAAAGAAGGCCTTATTCAAAACAAATAGAGTTATCTTTTGGGAGTCCCTGAGCCCATAATTTTCTTTCAAAGAATGCCAAGATTTAATGTTTCCTTTGTCAAAAATGTTACCAAAAGAACAAATGCCTTTTGAAGCCCATAATTTAGCTAAGCACCCTTGTAGCAAGGCCAAGGGCTTATTATTGTGACGAAGATTCCACCACACCAATCTATATGCCAAAAAAAATCTCTCATCTAGAGAAGACCTTGTTACCAACCATGTGTTTGACACTTTCCCAAACCTTCCAAAGACTACAAAAACCTTCAAACAAACCTGAACTTTGCCTGCAAGGGATAAAAGATGTGTTTGCCACTTATCATTTTACTTTTCAATTTTCTTCATCATCCATTCCCACATATCCTTGAGCGAGGGGTCAACTGAAAATGGGATACCAAGGTACCTTACAATCTTATTTGGTCCACCCCACCACCAGTTAGATCCTCTTAATCAATCAGATGAGTGTTCCTTCTAACTCAAGATGGTAGACTTGTGATTAACAATTTTAGCACATCACAGAAGATAGAAAGTCTTTCAAAAACATTCTTGAAGTTCTCTTTATTTAACTCCAAAAATAAGTAGGTGACATCCACAAACTGAGCACTAACCAAACTTTCTTGGTTAGGGAGCACAATACCTTTTACACGAGAGATCAATTCAGTCTTCAAGAGGTATTGAAGAGCATCAGCAACTATCACAAAAGGAGTCGGTGCCAGGGAACATCCTTGTCTAATTGACCTTTGAAGAATAATAGGATCAGACAAAACCCTATTAACATCAACTATGGTGGATGCATCTTTTAACAAAATTGCAACTCATTTACAAATATATCTCTAGAAACCCCAATGCCTTCATTACTGCAAGAACAAAACCCCATTCTATCCTGTCATATGCCTTTTCAAAATCTAACAAGATCATCCAAGCCTTTTGACCTGTGTGTTTAGCCCAATTTAAGCTTTCCCAACTGGTGATAAGATTCTCCAGAATATACTACCTTTTATAAATCGTGTTTGATCAACATAAATGATCCTCTTTAAAATATCAGTGATCCTATAGGCCAAGATCTTAGCCATTATTTTGTAGAAAGAATTAAGCAAGGTAATTGGTCTCCAATTTTTAATCTGCATTTTGTCTCCCTCTTTTGGAAGTAATTTAATCAAACCTTTGTTAATATTGGCACCCAAGGATCTCCTTTAACAAAAACTTCTTCATTTACTTCATTCAAATCTTCAACAATCCATTCACAATTTGATTTGTAAAACTCAATTGGTACACCATCAAGACCCAATGACTTGCCTATTTTTAATGATTGTATGGCTCTCACAATTTCACTAGCAGATATGTTCTTGCATAATTCTTCTCTATCCTCTTCGAAAACTTTTATCGCATTAACTCGATTGCAAAACTTTATGGCCTCTTCACTACAGTCATTTTCTTCAAAAGAGAACAACCTTTGATAAAAGTGAGAAAATGCTTCACCTATAACTTGTGCATCTCCACTCAAACCTCCATTAACCTGAATGGGACCAATTTTTTCTCTCCTCTACTTAGCTTTTAAAATGTTGAACAAATATTTAAATCCTCTATGACCTTCATGCAACCATTGCATTTTACCTCTGATCTTAGCTCCCTGATTTTCATAGTTTTGAACGATCCTCAATTGATGTTTAACCCTTGCCATCTCTTCTATTCCCACCTTGTCAACCAAGTTACTTTGAAGTCCCATTTTTAGTTCAAGAAGTCTACCTTTTAATTTGTCCCCATATTTCCTTCTGTCTAATGCTCTCTTTTTACCCACAATCCGAAAGATTCCTCTCCAAACTTGCATCAAGTTATCCCATCTATCAATGGCCAAGTTTCTATACAAGCTTTTAATAATCATTCTAGCTCTGAGAATACAACTTGAGCATTCTGAATCTTTAAGAAGGGCAATGTTTAATTTAAATGTCTGGGTCTGATGGTTAGTGCTTTTATGGTATTATCTTTGAAAGTGATACAAGTACAAATTAGAGAGTGATCACATTGTATTAGGTTTCACTTGTATAGGGAAATCATCATAATTGTACAAGATATCAAAGGCCTCTTTATCCATATTGATTATGTCCAATTTAGAATATACTCTTCTGCCAAAACCTTGATTATTGCACCATGAAAACCATATTTTCTTTTTAGAACCTCTAAGATTCTCCAAGGGATCCATAATATTTAGGGTTCTTTTCATTTTATACCAAAATACAATTCATTACCTTTCCATAGGAATTCATTACCACCTACATTATCTTGCTTGCTTTCAATCATGTTAAAATCACCAACTATATTCCAATGGATCTTAGGTAATGACTAAGCCATCCAATTCAACATGTTGGCTCTTTCCTTATAATCATTAGAAGCATATATAGAACAAGTCCCCAAACAAGACTTGTCAACCTCTAATTTAACCCAAACAACCCTATTGCATGGAGAAACACCACTTTCCACAACATGAGTACCACACATCTTTCAACAAAATTGCAACACCTCCTTTGCCTTTATCATGGTTAGTGTAAAATGCATGTGATCTTTTCCAAACAAATTTGAGAGTATGCTCAAGAAGGAAACCAACAGCTTTAATCTCTTACATGCAAAGCACATCCATTTTCTTATTATTATTACAAAAAGTCCTAAGAAGGTACTTCCTGTCAAGGGATTCCAACCCCCTAACATTCCGATTGTTACAATGTAGGATCATTTAGGAGGAGACTTAGACGCTCCTTGTTTTCTAGTTCCTATTAATTTTGTCAAAGACTTTAGGGAGTTTTTCTTCTTTCCCTTTTTTGGGGGCCCTTTTTAGCCCCTCCATCTATGCCAAAATTCATAGATGTGTGGGGGGGAACATTTTTTACTTCAACCCATCTAGGTGTAGAAAATTCCAAAAGAAATTCAGGTTTAGCTTCAATGGACCACAACACAGTCCTGAACAAAGACTTACCCACAATCCAAAATTCCTTTTTGAGAACTCTTGTCTGCATATTATGGTTTTTTAAAAAGATGACGAAGAGACCTTTATGTATCATACGGCAAAAATGTACATATATACCCATAAGATGACAAAGAGACCTTTATGTATCATACAGCAAAAATGTACATATATACCCATAAGATGACAAAGAGACCTTTATGTATCATAAAGCAAAAATTTACATATATTCCCATCTTTTTACCCCACACTTTCCCTAACCAATCATCAAAGAATTTTCTTGACAACAAAGTGTTAGTATCCAAACAAACAAAACAGATAGCAGTGTTATTCAACCTTCTTTCTTCCTAGTTGATAGCATGCAACATATCAACAAAGGAACAATTGAGAGAACCTTGGCAGGAGGGAAATTCTTACCTTGTCCTCCTTTTCCAAGCACATTTCCTTTGACTCTACAGTTACTTCCCATCCTTTCCCTCCACAGTTGACATCTGGTACCACTTCGAAGCTTGCAAATTCCGACACAAGCTTTTCACCTCCCCCTAGAGCCTCCTTATACCATAACTTTCCCAAGGTCTCCTTTTGCAACGACGATTTTTTAGCCGCTTCGCCACCTAAATCTATTTCCTCGACACCCATTTCAACATCTTCGCAAATCTTATCTTCATTAACTTCACAGGGCATCTCCAACGCCATGGCACTGGCTAGCACAAGAGGGTTAAAGATTAGGCGTCCTTAACATAAAAGGGAGAATTAATGCCCTTTGCCAGGCTAATATCCAATCCAAACCCCAAGAACCACAAGGCTAAGGCACTAACCAAAGGTGACCCGTTCGAAGGGAAAAAACAAGACAAAAATAAAAAATTTAAAAACAACAGACCAATACACACCTTACAATGTCTACCCAAGCAAACACAAAACAAACAAAGGATGACCATAAGCTAACCAAACAGACCAAAAGGGAGCACCCAAGAGCATTGCAAGCCAAAGACTCTGCGTCTCCCACCCAGATCTCAGAGCTCCCCTCCCTTCAAATCATAATCCAATTAATAATAATTTATTCAATATAATTATAACATCAATATATAATTATCAATAAGTAGGGTTTTGAAATGGAGCGCACAGGCAGGAGGTTTGAAAATGGAGCCATTGCTTAAGGGAATAATCTCTGTGTATGTGTCTCAGTCTACACACAGGCTACTACAGGGTGAAGGCGCCGATGGTGTGGGCATTGGAACGGAGACTTTTTTGGACGTTGCGAGTGGGTCTCATGAGCTCCACTTCAAGTGCGGACAGGGAGTTGCTAAAACAAAAGGGGACTCATAGTCTCAAGAGGTACCTGTTGCACCCGTTGTAAATGTTGGGCCCAACACTGCTAAAGTTACTTCAGGTTGCCCATAGAAAGCATTTTTTGATGATGTTATCCATTTTGGGGCTCAATCACACCCAACACAGGCTAGGGCTAGGCCTATGCCTCATGCCTGTTCTTCCCCTATGGTGGTGTGTGGCCCTGAGGTTGCAGAAAATGAGGGTTTCTACTTGAGACGTGGAGTGATCTGCAAGTTTACTGGTTTGTGGCCCTCACTTCCTAATCTAGATGACTAGGTCATGGACTGTTGGAAGCCTCTTGTCATTGGGCAAATTGAGCTCTTTCCCTGTGCAAAGGGGTTTTTCATAGCAACCTTTGCTTCCTCTAAAGAGTGTGACTTAGTGTTGGACAAGGGCTAGCTGTGGGGTGATCATTCGTTGTCCATCAAGCCATGGGCTCACCCTTTCAATCCCCTTACGGAGCCGCTTAATACCAGACCTGACTACTAAATCTCCCACTCCAATTCTGGGAGGACTCCTACTATGATGTTGGCAATGCTATTGGGCACTATTTGAAGGTAGACTCTACAACATCGAACCTAGGGCATACTACAATGGCTCGTATTTTAGTAGATATCAACATCTCCAAACCTCTCATTGGAGATGTTATTTTGATGGTGGACAAACCATGTACACAGCTGGTGGACTATGAGGGTCTCCCCTTTCGATGCAAGAGATGCTTCTCTATTGGACACTTAACCTCCAGTTGTCTGCATGCTCGTCACAAGGGTGCGACAACCTAGTGGAATAATGCACTCACTGATCATTTGACAATTGGTGATTCCTCGTCGGATGACTCCTTTCGAGAAGGCAATCCTTCCTTGGTGGGTGACTCGTCCCAAGGGGTCGTGCCTCCCTAGGATCCTTTGTCACCCACTCCTCCAACGGTGTCGTTGGTGCCTCAGACTGTTGTCACTGATCTTGTCGAGCCTGCCCAATATTCGTTGTCTCTAAACGCCTCCATTGGTCCTTCAACTACCTTGTCTGCTAAGGGTCGGATTACTACCTCGTCAATCCCAATCCCTGCTTCATCTTCTGCGTTGTCGGCTTCAATGCGTGACTACTCTCTGTCGGTGGTGGCTGTGAAGGATCCCCTTCTATCGCCTCACTCTAAGGAGTTCAACTCAAAGTTTTCTTGGTTGGTTGTTCAAAGAAATAAGGGACTCCCCAAATATGTCGTTGCTTTGCGACCTAAGGTTAAGGTAGTCAAATTTGTTACCTTTGGATTTGGGGTGATTTAGTTCCATTTTCTGCAACTTGTCTATAGTCTATATGTTATCTCTATTTTGTTTGTGTTGCTTGTGGCCTATTTTGGCTTGTTTTGCCGAGCCTTGGAGGCTCTTGTTTGTAAAGGGTTCACCCCTTGTTAGCTGCTTACAATAATCAAAAACATTAATATATAATTATATTAATTCTAGGGTGAAAATATTTAGATACCCAAATGTGATTTAAAAATTACAACTATACATTAATTATCAATAATAGTATCAATTTTAAAAGACAATCTTTTTTTTTTGTTAACTCAGCGGTGTCCCCGCAACTCTGCCCAGCGACCCCCCTCGCCTTACCTTGGACTTATAGATTGCCAAGTTGGGGTTTAGAAGGGGGCGAGCAGAGGTGAGACTAATCCTCTGGGGATGAGCGCAACAGCCCGCAAGCCACGCTCATCAGGTAAGCCCGGCGAGAGTCGAACCTTGGCCTCGAGGGAGCAAACCCTAAGTACAAGCCAACACGCCACCGTGCCGGCTCTTAAGACAATCTTTTATTATTACATTTTTAATAATTTTAAATTTTATCTACCACTCTAATATATCAATGGCGAATCTAATCACATTCATATTATTACAACTCCCTTTTTGCCAATGTAAATATGTTTCTCAAAGTAATTTGTGTCAAGTAAGAACATCTTTGGTCAATGATTTTGATGTTGTTTATGATTGTCAATCTTCTACTGTAAAAGAATAATTATCAATAATAATATCAATGTGATTTAAAAATTACAACTATATATTAATTATCAAGAATAATATCAATTTAAAAGGACAATTAGCCTTTTATTATTACATTTTTAATAATTTTGAATTTTATCCACCACTCTAATATATCAATGGCGAAGTAGTTTTCCGGAACACATTCATATTATTACTCCTCCCTTGTTGCCAATGTAGATATGTTTATCAGAGCAATTTGTGTCGAGTAAGAACATCTCTGGTCGATGTTGTTTATGATGGTAATTCTTCTACGGGAAAAATAAAATTAAAATTAAAAAAATTACTAACCTGTACTAATATTCCCTGGCTTTAAACCAAGTCACATATCACAAGATCTCGTTCCACTATAAACTTAGAAAGAAAACATGGAGATCAACACAAATTCTTAAATAGAGGTTATAATTCCAAGCACGTTTTGTCCAACAAATACTCTTAATTGATTGGCATTCTTGGGTTATCGCAACAAATCTTTACTTGAATTAAAAAGGATAAGTTTGTTATAATTCCATGTTAAAACAAACGCTGCATATCTTAAGCTGAATTAGCGCTGCATATCGTAAGCTGAATTAGTTTACTCAACCTTTGGTTTTGATGTTAATTGCACCCATGTTAGAAACATTGTACCATTTTTAGACCTGAGTACAGCCTCTAGTCCTTGCACATTACTGGTTGTGGCTTCGTGAAACCTTTTAAATACAATATTATTATTGTAAGCCAATCCGTGATGCCATTTTCTTTTCATTCATCTTATATTCCTAAACTCCACTTTACATTAATGCAACAGCCAGGCTTACTTTTTTGGAATGGTAGTATTCTTGTGGATCTATTAGTCCAATCTAGTTTAGACAATGTCCTGTGTTCATTATCTTCTTTATCATCGTGTCTGGAGTACCTCCAGCAAATTCCCTTACCATCTTTCCTATACATCTTTAAATTAGTATTAATTTGCATAGTTTGTTTTGTTCTAGGAACTATTTTTCATCGGCAAATGATGGGAAAAGCCTAAATTTTTTTAATCGTTGTTGAAATTTTAGAACATATAAAACTTGAAAGATGAGGATTCAATATACAAACATTGTTCATACTTTTTCCCCCAATAATGGGGTAACTGAAGCAGACTGGGCAGCGGTCATCAAAGGTCTTTCTTTGGCTTCTTCCCTGAGCTGCAAACAGCTTATCTTGAAAGGTGATTCTTCTATCTTTATATGCTTGCATAAAGCTGGATTGCCCAGATTAGAAATGCAAGATTTTGTTAGATGAAGCCCTGTCATTATATAAATCCTTTAATGATATATATTTTTCCTCGTTGCTTCTAGGAATGCGGGGTTGCAGATCTTTTAGCCAATCAGGATGTTGATCTAACCTCATTCTCGGAATTAGTTATTGTGAGAGAGAAGACTTGGGAGGGCCTAAACGATCAACTAATCTTCCATTCTCCTTAAACTAGTCCTTCAATCCCTGGACTGCTTACCTTTGTGTGTTGTTTGGTTGGAGGTGTTCATTTTGTTCGGAGAATTTAGGATTATTTTTCCCTGATTTTTCTTAAAGAGAATAAAAATTATGAAATGAAATATCCTTTCCAGCTATTTATGAGATTTTAATGGCCAGTCTTTTGCCATTTTTTATCATCCTTGTTCATTATCATTCATCATCAGTGGTACCTTGTTTGTTATCCTACCTCTTTTCATGTGCGTCTCTTGCAGTACCAGCAAATATAGAGGGATTTCAACTTGGTTTTCCAAGCTGTTTGCATTTGTCTGGGTCCCTCTCTATTTTTTGCAACTTTCTTGGTTGTGGTGTTTGTCTATGGTTTACTCCTATTGCACGATGTAAGATTTTTAGGAAGTTCAGGGATCCCTTTTACAGGGGTGGTGTGTCTGATCACCAACTGAAGCATTTACAGGGGTGTAGTGTCTGATCATCAACTGAAGCATTTAGAGGGGTGCAGTATCTGATCATCAATTAAGGCTTATTTTCAATTCTCTGGATGCCATATTCCTCAACCTGGTGAAATGCATTCTAGATCCTCAAGGTATCGATGATACAAGGGTTGCTAGGTCGGGAGTTTCTGTTTTGAAAGCTTTTCTGAAGAAGATGGAAGAAAAAGTGGCCAGCCACGAGATTCAGAAACTGGTGGTGAATGTGTTGCTTCCAGGTAATGAAGCTTCCTCTCCATTAAGGAATGGGGAAGCAGAAGTTGTTCTGGAATTCAAAGGCCCTAAACAAACAATGGGCAACGATGGGAGATTCGAGCATCTTGAGTAAGGAACTACTGGCAACCTATTATCAACTAGAAGAGACTCAGGATTTATGTCTTGACCTTAAAATGGTGGTCGAGAATTTGCTTGTCACTCATACCAGGCATAAGTTGAAGGTCAACAATGCTTTAACACTCCCTTCGTTGCTTCACGGAGTGTTGCATTGGGCTGCTAAGACTATGGAGATCATCCATGGCGTGAAATTTCAGTTGGACAACTGTAAAGAGAGCCTAGCCTCTTTTTCTAAAGAGCAGGCTATGGCAACAGGGACAGGTAAAGGTTCGTTTGATGATTGCTAAAACTTTGGTAAGTGGTGTTGGTGGTTGAGGTGTCATTCAGCTGTGGTTCGAGACTTCTGGGCTTTCTTATGCTTGCTATCGTCCAGGCTGTGAGGTGGTTGGTTAAGGTTTGTTTCAGGTTGTTTTTGTTGGATTAGTTTATGTATGGGTTTAGCTTTGGTAGCCGTTTTACTACCTGTAATGTTTTGGTTGTTTCAGTCTTTTCTTTTTTTTTTCGTACTCTAAACATTTTGTATTTTCTAGGGTAAAGGCCCAAGTAGAACCCTCATTTAATTATTGAAAAGATGTTTCTTCACAACCAATACACTATCACAATAGAATTCACAAAATGACAATTACAATGCATAGAGTTGAGGACTTGCAAAAAAAACATTAGATTTCAATATACAAACAGTACACAACAAAGGCTAAGAAAATTGTTCAAACTTCCAAGAATAAATGTTTCCACACCACAACCAAACATATAACTATCACTGTTGAAATCCCAAAATGACAGTCAAGTTTGATAAGAGTTTTTAAATTTCATATCATACACTCAACCATATCAAAGGCATTGCCAATACTTTATGCTAATTTTGTCTTTACACTCAAATGAATGTGATGAGGCAGTACATTTTTCCACTCATCATATATGTCTTTCCAACCCTCTTAACATATCTCACAGCTATGATTAAAATGCATCAGACAATGAATACAAAATAAATTTACGAACAAAAAATGATGTATCCACACTTTAAACCTAATAATTAACTGAACACCAGTAACACAAAACAGATTTTGTTAGCATAACCGTGTGCCATCTGAGAGGTCAAGACTAATATTTGCCATATAAATAGTCAAATGAACATTAATGATATATAACATCAACCGAAATGATATATTTAGCCCCATCTTTGTTTAGATTGGGAGCCTCTTTCACCCAGAATAATTTAAATTTCGTCTAACCTAGGTTTCAAACTCTGGCAAAAGAATGCTTTATATATTCATGTAAAAGCTTCAACCCTCCCGATGCCTTTGTTGATCTCCTAAAGATAATAGTTTTGAATAAGTTACAGTCTTTAAATTGTTACAGACCAACCATTTTGCATTAGGAGATGTATTTAAATTTTTAATTAATATCTAAAAATTTAAAGATCAACCATGTTACAGTTTTGATGCCCAACAATTTAAATATCAAAGCAAATGCTTCTCCAGATACTCAGCAGCTTTTGTTCGATCATGGAATTTGACAGCGCATATGGTGATCCAAATGCTACTCTAAATGGTTCTAAAGATTGCATTGACATAACAATGATTGTGAGGGCATATATAGGGAAAGCGCCTACAGGTTAATCCACCTAGCAAGAAGTATGGCAAATACAGGCAAACAATTTTAGCAAATACCAATTGTGACCAATGCACTTCTAATCTGTCAGCCTCAAGAAAACAATTTCAAATGAGCACAACACGTGCCAGCAACTTGAACAAATAATCATACGTGCCTTTATCTAGGACTCCTACCATTTAGGGCAACCAAAACATCTTCAGACAAACAAAATAAAGTAAAAGCACTGATATACACATCACCGCTAGAGATGAGACCATCAGAGTACCTACAGATCTTTGCATATCTTTAGCTGGTAGAAGAATGAGAACCCTGCAGATTTAAACAAACTGTGCTTCCATGCAAGGCTCGAGATCTAATAATATGAGACTATTGAGGCATTAATCAATAATTAGCAAAAGGCCAAAAAAACATTCAATTGTTCTAAGACATGCCAAAATAAAACAAAAACACTGCCATACCCATCACCAGTATTACAATAGCATCTGTAAATCATCACCAATAAAGACAAAAAGACCATTAAGGGTACCTAAAAATCTTCATATATCTTCAGCCAGTACAAGAAGGAAAACCTTGCATATTCAATAAAATTCCTTTCCATGTTAGACTCATGATGTAACAGAATGAGACTATCATAGACCAATAAGTGCAAAATGCAAAGAAACAGTATATTCAAATTTCACAAATTACTTTAAAAGAAAACTAGCAAAAGAGAAAAGGTGAAGAATGAAAGTTCAAAGATCGGTAAGTGTTCAAGGGGGCCAAATTAAAGACATGTATATCAGAAAACATGAAAGCACAAAAGTAGTTGGCAATTTAAAACCGTCTTGACATTACAATGAGAAAATATGCATAGTTGTAATAACAAACTAACAAAAATTCAAAATGTGAAGGCCAAAGATAATCCAGAGATCTCACAATTTAGACAAGTCACAAAGTGAAATGCTCACTAGTGTCTAACAGGAAGCATAAGAAGATGAACTACAAGAAATCCATAAAGAGTACATTGGCAAAGAGGCCATATAAAGTATTAAACCATTCTTATACAAACTCTTTCCATGTGCATATGGCAAAGCATGCGGAGAAGTTAAATGACTAAAATACCAATAAAGCTTAACAACCGCTACTTCAAAATGTCAAAAGCTTGCTTGACAAGCATGGTAAACAAAAATGAACAGCTTCAAATATCAATGACTCTCCTCCTTGGCTACTCGAAAACACCAAGAGTTTGTGTGAGTAAAACATAGTAAGAAAAGATGAAGACTGCCCAATACAAATAAATCTCTCGAAGCTCAATAAATCCACATCAAATGGGCGCATAAAAAACATATCTTCAAGATTGCATCAGCCCCATCCTCTAAACAGCCAGCTGCACAATTCTGTAAAATAATGAGAAACTTTGTACAAAAGTAGGACTTTGAAAAGTAATGTACAGCCTTCACAATGCATTGTCAAGAAATAATGGAATGATGCAATTCACAGCATACATGCATTAAAAATTCAATTATAACCAAAGCACAAAAAACATGTATAAGAACATTTAATCATTTGTCAAAAAAACAAAAACCAAATTCTTACCATCCCAAGTACAGGGGATCATAATCGAAGAAAAGAGTGGTAAATTAAGATTTACAATAAAGAGGTAAAGCACACCTTCAAAACAAAGCATATCCTCAATTAATTGGAAACCTATCACTTACAGTTCAATCAGATGCTAACCTGTATAAATATGGTGAATAATAACCAATATGAATATAAGAAAAGGTTCCAAACAAAAACATGTGTTGAAATGAATATTTTCAAGGAAAGTAAAAAAGCACAATTGCAACTCTTTGGAGAGAGAGAACACAGAAGAAGAAGAATGGAGATTACAACCAAATACCATGCCACAACAAAAGCCCAGACAAAAACCTTTAAAACACAGCATCATAGGTTCTCCTAATAAGCCAATAAATCTCTGCACAAACACTTTCCATGATACTGAGTCTAAAAACAATTATATCCTGTTGACCAAACATAGCACCTACAAACACATCCAAAACCAAATAGAATTTGCAAGATGCATTTTGGTTGTTCGCAAAACAGGTCGCTAATACAACTGATCTAAGGTTTTACCTCAAAAATTTCAAAGTTACCTTGAACTGTGATTATGGTTTCAAAAGATCTCAAAAACAAATCTATTGTATCAATGAATATATGGTGCACAAGACCCTGAAAACGCCCAGTTGATATAACAACATAACTTCAAACCAAATGAATCTAACATGAAAAACGTACCAACATGCAATGAGAATATCATTTTTTCTATCCAACACATATCACCTATCCCAACACACAGGAAATGAATTAAGCACAAAGCACAGAGCACTTACCTAACGTTGCAGATACGATGGCAACCCTCCAAAGGAACTACCTCCTGACTGCGATGTTCTAGGCAATCCAGACTGGTTCAGCTGCTGATTTTGATATGCATTCAGTCCTTGCATTGCCGCTTGTGAATTGTAAATGCCAAGTGCTGCAGCATTAACACCGCCAACTCCTCCATGTTGAGAGCCGTAACCCCCTCCAAAACTAGGATGCACTCCATATGAGCCAGCCGAGCCCAAGGAACCTTGGGCTGAGGGTGAAAAGGCTTGTGAAAGCGCAGAGGGGTTCAGCGAAGCAGCCAAAGAAGGATTCATTGAAGCCAGAAGTGACGGGTTCATGCTCACCCCACCAAAGTTCTGATTTTGGCTAGCTAAGATAGCATTAAAAGCATTACTAAACCCTGGCAATACACCATGGGCAGACCCGAAAATCGAACCCTTGCCATGGGTGAGTGCCAGGTCATTAGGGTCCAAAGGCCCCGCCACAGTAGCCTGTGCATGTGAACTAGTATTCTTCTGCTTTTGATTATCCGTGGCTCTTTTACAATGCATTGAATGTCCCTCAATATTCTTATTAGGCTCCTCCAGAGCCTTCTTAGCGCCTTCCGCGGTCTTATATATAAAAAGAGCAAACCCTCTGGACTTCCCAGACTGTTTATCAAACCCTAGCGGCCCTTCTTCTACTTCACCGTACTTTGCAAAAAAACTAAGCAATTTCTCAGCAGGCATATCGGCGGGTACGTTACTTACATAAATCTTGCGTCCAGTGAGGTCATTAGCCGGCTGCTGCGGCGCGGGGCCTGTGCAGGCCATCTGGCAGGCGGTCATCCGGCTGTCGATCTTCTTGCTCGGCTCCTTCAAAGCCCTCTGCGCAGCGTCCATGTGTTTGAATGTCACAAAGCCGTAGCCTTTTGATTTTCCGGTAGCCTTGTCCATTATAACTATGCATTCTTCGAGCTCGCCGTATTCAGAAAACACAGACTTTAGGGTTTCGGAAGTGGTATCCCAGCCGAGGCCGCGGATGAAGACTTTCCGGTGGGCTGGGTCTTTGTCGGCGAGCTTTCGTATGTTGCCTAATATGTCAGTATCCCTGGCCACGATGTCGCAGAGAATGCTGATTAGCTGCTCTTTGGCGAATGGCTCCAGCAGATTTTTTATGTCTTCTTCTGAAACTTCATCTTGGTTTTCGTCATCGTCGTCTTCTTCTTCCTCCTCTTTACTGCCCTCGTTGCCGTCTGCATTTCCATTTTCATTTTCTTCTTCTTCCTCCTCGTCCTCTTCGTCCTCCTCCTCCTCGTTTTCTTCTTGTTCTGCTTCTTCTTCTTCTGCTTCTTCGTCCTCTTCCTCTTCCTCTTCCTCTTGATCTTCTACTTCGACATTTTTGACGGGTTGGGGTTCTTCTACAGCTTGCTCTGCGACCTTTCTCTTCTTCGCCATGACCACCGCGCTGTTGCTTGCAACGAACTAAAGGCCTACAAACCCTTGAAACCCTCCAGGCTTAGACCGCTGTGCTTCTCGTGGTCTGTCTCGCCCGGCGTTTGAGTAAAAGAAAGGCTGTTTCACCAGCCGGCTTTATTTGGTTGGGTTATTTCGTATATTTGGATGTTTTAAGTTCGAGTCAACATGACGCAGTTTGATCCGCTCTTGCCCACGTGGCATTCAAATAGTGGCTCTTTCTTTCAAATTCAAGGATATCTTGAATGTTGTATCTTTAACGGCCTTGTTTGTTGAAACAAAGATTGTGAGAGTCGCTGATTATTTGGGCAGAATCCATAGAAGAAGATTGAGGATCAGTAAGGAGATTGAGAGCAGCAGTCAAGGTTAGCTAGCGGCCACTTGTTGGTTCTTCTGTTTTGTGTGGTCTGTTGTTATTGTGGGTCCCATAGACTGTTTTGGTCTCGTGGACGTCACTAAAAACTTTCATTTCATTTCATTTCAAAGGTAATAGTTGGCAGAAGTCTCTTTAAGAAATTCGGACGGTAATTCAACTCTACTATTTTTACAAGATGTTAGGGCTTTATGTTAGGGCTTTTGATAGAAACTTATAGCTAACATCTAATTTTTGAATTTGAAATTGATGGTTTATTTCTTTATCCAATCAAAGAAAAGGTGATATGTAGTTGGCACAAGTCTCTTTAACAAATTCAGAGGGTAATTCAACTCTACTATTTTTACAAGATGTTAGGGTTTTTGATAGAAACTTGTAGGTAACATCTAATTTTTGAATTTGAAATTGATGGTCCTAATAATTATTTATTTCTTTATCTAATTAAAGAAAAGGTGATATGTCAGTTGGCACGAGTCTCTTCAACAAATTTCTAGGGTAATTCAACTCTCCTATTTTAACAAGATGTTAGGGCTTTTGATAGAAACTTGTAAGTAACGTCTAATTTTTGAATTTGAAATTGATGGTCCTAATAATTGTTTATTCGTATGTCCATGATTAATTCAAATGGCACTTGTATCATTAGGTGGTGTAATGGATGTGTTTATAGGGAAATTCGAATAACATTTTGGTTGAGAAGAACTTATATCCCAAAGTTTCTAACTTCGGATTGGCTAAATTGGTAGAAAAAGAGTGTAACCTAAACATGTCCATGATTAGGGGGACGTGCAAATGCTTGGCATCATAATGGTTCGAAATCAATCTCATCACTACAAAGGCAGACGTGTATAGCTTTAAACATATACATTGGATAATAAAGTGGGGAAAGAAGGGGAAGATGAGTTAGAAACAAGTGGTGGTGAGATGTTTGTCATTATTGAAAAGCCATGAAATTCATACAAAACTTTGGTACAGAGGTCGACAAAGGACACAATCTCTAGCATCAAAGATTGCGAATCCATCACCATGAAATGTAAATCTCTATTGTTTTCACTGTGCATATACACCACTACATACCCATTATCCTCCTTAGCATTCAAGTTGGGAGTTTGTAGAACAAAGAAATATTTGTTTTTGTTTTTTTTGTTGTTGGAGGATTTTATATCATCCACAAGATCGTTTTGCTACCTGATATAGGAGCACGAGCCTCTAGGCTGAAACCTCTTTGACTAAGAGCCAAGGACTAAAGGGTATCCATTCCATCAAATTCACCCAAGGCACGATCCCAGCCTCATCCCTTAAATGGTGTCAGGGCCTTGCACTTAGTTAAACTTGATCCATGGTGGGCTCATTTAGAACCATTCAACTTCACTTGTAGACATTTTGTTATTTTAAAGGATCCAAACCACAAAAATTCTTACTGCATGATCTAAATAAGAACACACACAATAGAAACAAAGAAGGCCAAGAGGGCAAAGGAAAGTCCTAGAAGTTAGCCCAAAGGCCTACACTTACAATCAACTATATGAATGCAAGCAATTTTTTTGTTCTTTTCTCAAAAAGTAAAGATCATCTAATTACTACAAAAGAGAAATATGAATGCAAGTCTATATGAGTTTTTTTTATGCAAGTTTATGGATTTTTTGTATTTTTCCAAAATCATTATTTGAACTCTACTCTAAGGAAATAAAATGAAAGTCTAATCTAATGAAAGCAATTAATTAGCCGATAGGCTTTTATATGTGAGCATTATAGTGCTTGGAATTGTCTCACGCCATTAAAAAAAAAAAATCATGCCGAAAAATTTTCTAAACTCGTTGGTTGTTCCTATCGGCGTATTCCTTGAACCTCTTGTAATGTGCCGTACCTGTTTGTATATTCTTAAAGATCTTTTTATGTGTTTTTTTTTTTTTGTGTGTTCTTATAGACTAGACAGAAGGATGCAAAAGGGGTTTTCAGTTTTCCTGCAAATGTGTTGTCAGAGCATACAATATAGAGCATATAACCAAAACCCAGAAAATTTACAATGCATATAAGGAAACTAATGACGACCCAGTTAGTAAAATGACCAAATATGAATTATCATGACATACCCATATCTAGAAATGCAACTTAGTACAATGGTCAAAATGGACCAGCAAGTGGGTATGGCTGGAAATGCATTAAAATCTTCATAGAATGATATGGAATGTCCATACAACGTGATCAGCACATAGAAAAGCTTGAAACGCCACTCCCAGGTTAATTATAGAGCATACAACGAAAAGGAAAGAGCCTCCAAGGACCCACGTCCTCACTAGGGTTGGTACGGCTATGGTTGGGGATCCAATCTGCAACAAATACTTCTAAAATTCCTTTCTAACTGTTCTGAAACGGATATGCAATGACCCCCAATAAAGGGCGACTCATCTCCATGAAAAGAATAAACCCAATTCTTCCTCAAACCCTCAAAAATCAAACTCCAATGAAACACAGTTGTGAATACTAAATGTATCCACCAAAGAAGCACCATTGGGTGGTATTGCACCCCTGTAGAATGCTGTTACCTATGGAGGTTTCCGTCTCCACAAGCCTCTAGTTTGAATCAACTATGAAATTTGTCTCCCCTAATGCTTAGAAGGAGGTATTTATAGGATGGAATGGACCATAACAGGTGGGGATGATTGGGGAGTTAACTCTCTTGATTGTAGAGTTAACATGTTTGATTGAATAGAAGACTGGGCTAATTGGGGAGTGATGAAGCTATGAAAGCTTATCACTGACTGAGAAAATGGAGTTTGCATGAGTTGAAGAGATGATAAGAATAGATCAAGAGAGTTAATTATGCACGATTGAGGGTGATGGATGGGCTAAGAATAGTTTAGTCTATGTTAGGGTCAAAATTACATGCAAACTGGAGCAAAAACAAAGTTTTTTGGGGCCCAGGTTGAAGGGAAACACACACTTAGAAACATGGCAGGGTCGCCCCTTTCACCAGTAGGGTCGCTCGAGGGAGATCCATGAGAAACCCAAAAAATAGGGCATCTGGCTAAAAATTAGGGGTTAGAGATTGGTCTTAGAAGGTTAACGATGCAATCTGCTCCTAAAACAAGTCAGATAGATGAATTAAATAGGATCCCCCCTTTTATCAATAGGGTTACCCGAGGGAGACCCATGGGGGATCCAGAAATGACAAAAGTTAAGTCAATTCAGAAAGATGGGTTTGGTCTAGGAGGTCATTTAAAGGCCTCTAAAGCATGGAGACACGTGAAATGGGCATGGGAAAGGTGAAATTACCAAGTTATGATGAAAATTATCTATGTAGGTAAGGTCAAGAATGCACAAGAAGAAATGTCGACAAGGGGAAAGTAAAGAAAAGTCAAAATTAAGAAGAAATGATGAAGCAAGGAATTGACAACCACGTGTTTCCAAAAAGAGCACTGTTGAGAGGGCGTCATATTCATGCTTCCATATATGTGATTAAGATTACAACTTATCATAACATCCTCATGCAAAGACATGCATATTTTTAGTGCTTACAGGTGCCGGTCATGTTCTTGATCCCTTCTGGCTCCTGGCCCCATTGTTCTTTGCGGGATTATGAGTTTCTTCCACACCTTGGAACCTTCTCATTAGTGTCGAGGTTCCAAGGTCCCCTAGAACCCTAAAACCTTGGCAAGGTGCAGAGGATGCATCAAAACATGCCAATAACTTGTAGATACACCATTAATGACCTAATTTAACCCCTGTGACTTCTGAAGAGTCATTTCCCTGCCTAGATGCACTCAAACTTTCATGGGCATAATTCCATATGCATTTCTCAAATGGTGGTTGGTAAAAATCATGGATTTTATGGGTTCTCCTCTTCCCTACATTCATGGTGGTGGGTGAATTCAAACTTCCAGATGCTCTTCGATTTCCCACCTAGGGATTAGGGTACATGACAGACAAGTATAAATACAAATTCTCTTCTCATTGCACGAGTTGGTGGTTGAACCAATTTTTGGACTTGCACTTGCTCATGGTAGTTCTAGGGCATCAAACCAAGCCAATCTCATCTGCACATGGATGAAATATGTTCCGCAATCTGTAGGAATGATCTTCAATGCCCATTTCACGTAATGGAATGTATCCATGGCATTTTGTAGTGATTCAGGGAATTATGTAATCGTAGTTGTATTTTTCCCTTTGCCACATTTGTTGGCACAAATGTAACTAAGGTTTGATGTACATGCGACAACGTCTAATGCAATAGAAAACTTTGATATTAGTCTCTCCTTTATTGCATATGGATTATTACAGTTATGTTTTGGATTATTAAGTATGTCCCTTATATGAAATTGATTTTGGATTTGTATGTGAATGCAATTCTTATTTTGTTGATGGTTGTTGGATGTATCTCCCTCCCTGCATTTTATGACTCTATTGCCTAATTGGTAGGCACCAATCCACATTAGTGAGGGATCAAACACTTTTCATAAATTAAACCCTTGGTCTTGTTACTTGCCGGAGTAGTTTAGGGTTTCACATGCTACTGGTGATTCAGTGTTACTGAAGATACATGAAATGCATGAGATAGAACAAACATAAAGGAAATAAAAAATAATGATTATACCTTCAAATCCCCTCCATGCAAGTCTCTTTGATAAGGTGGAATGCACCCAATGCAAAATCCTAGCTTTACCGAATAAAAAGTAATGTGGATTACTCGATATAATACTAGCATGGTGAGAGCAAGGATTTGGATTCAATTAGATATAGAATTGGCTATGAATATGAGGAATTTTGGAGCATAATGATGGTATAATAAGTTTCAATCATGTTTTTCAATGGCTTAGGAGAGGCTCTTATTTATAGATTTTTGAGAAATTTATATCAATAGTAGAGGTTTGAAAATGATATCCAAGGGCGGAGATTGCATGGTGAAATCAAGGGCCAAGATTCCATCAACAAAGATAGAGGGCTCTTAATATTTTGTAATTTAAAATTCCACCTTGGGAAGGCTTTGCACTAATGAAGATAAAGACATGATAATGAATTAAAAATTAATTTTAATGGGTGAATGGGATGAGAAATGACAAGTGCATGGATTTGGAAGGGTGAGGTGGAGACGTGTGTGAGCTTTATTATTTAAATAATGCTCTTTCGTGCATCAAGAGATATGAGGTGGAGACACATGTGACTCCCCTTAATTAAATAATGTTAATTATTCAATCAAGTGCATAGGGAGATGGGATAATGAGGGTTTAGGTTAACTAATTAAGTGATTAAATAAATTAATGTGGCCGGTGGAAATTAGGAGATATGTTAATTAGTGGTTTAAATTAATTAAACAAGATTTTACTTAATTAATTTGGGTCTAGGGGCTAGGTAGGGTATGGTCGCTAATTAAATAAATGATAGTTACTTAATTAGCCTAGTTTTAGTCATAGACTAGGTGGATTTTTTTTTTTTTGGTCGGTAATGGGAGCACATGGCCCCACATTTTTTTAATCGGAGCTATGAACCGGTGGTTCAAACTCGCAAGCTCATTGACCTAGCGAAGGCACAAGGCCTACGAGCTCTTTGGTCCAGCAAGGGTTTGAACCTGGGTGGCCACTAGTACAACCAAGCAACTTGACCACCCAACCACACCCTAATGGGCTAGACTAGGTGGATTAATTAAATAAATGGACTTTATTTAATTAAATTGGGTTAGTGGCAAGGATAAATAATCAATTAAATAAATTTTAATATTCATTTAATCAAGTATGGACAATGGTTAGGGGGAAAGTAATTAATGAAATTTGATGTATTTAATTAATTACGGATAAGTGACTATAAGGGATTAATAAATTAATTAAATAAATGGATTTTATTTAATTAATTACGGGAAAGTGGATGCAGGAAAATGGCGGTATTGGGTTCTTATCATTTTTAGGTGTCTACATTTTGCCCCTCTTTGATGTGACATTGTGATTGTGTTGAACTCAAGGAATACTGAGAGGGGGGAAGGGGTGAATCAGTATTCTATAAAACCATTTCTTCACATGTTCTTTAATCCATTTACTGATTTCAATAACATGAAAGCAAAATAAACATAAGAAGAGCAGCAATAAAGTCATAACACATAGACACTAGGATTTTTACATGGAAAACCCCAGAAGGGAAAAACCATGGTGACTGTTAGCTCACAATATATTATAATATCAAAATCAGATTACAAAAAGGCTCATTGCCTTAGTGCTCATTGTCCAAAGAAGTGCTCACTATAATAGGCTCACTGCCATATAGAAAATAAGATAGAGAAAGGGTGGCTCACTGCCAAGAAAGAACTGTTACAATTGCATCTATTGAATGTTGGAATACAGTTCCATTGATAGTTCAAAATACAAATTCAAAGGTCTTCATTTTGAACCTTTACTGGACTTTTTCGATCACGAGAATCGCATACACAACCACTTTGCAACACATTTGCATCATCATATTGAAATCTATCAAGTATATATCTCTTCATAACTGCAAATCATAATATTCTTATATGGCGAGATGCGGATCTCTGAACTGATGACTCTGTCTTTATGAAAACACTGTCCAACTGAATGCCGATACTTGGAAGCTTGTAGATGATCTTCCAGTAGACTTCAAACTCTACAAATCTAGAATTAGATACTTCTTATACATGTTTACAACACCTCCAAACTGCACATCGAAATAATCAATACTGGAGGAATGTGGACCGAAATACTCAAGTGTTTTGCATTGTTCCTAACTAAATTTTGTTTACCCGAACTTAGGCAATTCACAATATGGCTTCCAGAGATTTTCAAGACATGAAACTTGGAATAACTATGTGTAACATACTACAACTGCACACCAAAATCTTCATATGCGGAGGAGTACTAGCTGAATCACTGTCATTGCCTTAGTAAACTGCTAACACTTAGTCTATTTGACTAAGTCATTCTTTCCAGACCAAAAATACTATGCATAACCTGCCTCAAGAACTGTCTCCAATCATATTTGGTTGTGGCCATCAATGGCAACATCAAATACAACATATTAGCAGTGTCTCAGATTGACCGTATTGCCAACAATCTCCCCCTTTGGCATTGATGACAACACTTAATGAAAAATGCTCACACTGCTCCCCCTTACTATGCACACTATGTTTTTCTTCTACCCTTAAGATGATTGGGCATTTTTCACTGGTTCTTCTTCTCCCCCTTTGACATCAATGGCAAAGATGTATGTACAAGTAACAAAATTGTGTCGAAATTGTTATACTTGTTTGCATACGTACAGGTGCAATCATATAGCTTCCCTACTAAAAGGTGGAGAGGATGTCTGAGTATATGACTTTCAATTGAGCTATCTCTCCATCCTATTTGGCCTTGGCACTGCTCAAAATTTGAATGTTTCCTTTCACCTGAAACACTAATTCCTCTATTTTGTCTACTGTGGTAGGCACATCAGTTATTGTCTTTACCTTTGTTGCCTCTACTAGAAGACCAGTCATAGAATCAATCTTGGATTCTATTATTTCTCTAACTTGGCACATTCTGCTCTTAATGGCCTCTTTCTTATTCTGCATACTACTTATCTTTGCATGAATGCCTTCAATTTCTACCTTTTTGTTGCTAATGGAGTCAAATGCAGGATCAAATGTTTCTGAGATTTTTATCAATTGAAGTTCCTAGTCATCTATTTTCTCCTTCATTTCCTTTGTTGTCTCAGGCCATGCTAGACAAAATTTGTATATATCACTAGCATTCTTAATAGCAGTATCTATGTTCTTGATGCTATTGTCTAACAAAATTGCATCTTTAGCTAGCTTATCCTTCAACTCAACTAACCTTTTATCATGAATTTCTGCTTTGACCTTATTATTAGTAGCTATTTCAAAGGATTCAAAATGTGAACTTATAGAATTTATGAGCCTTTTCAGTTGCTCAAATGGTGCTAGAGATGTATCTTTCTATAGTCCACGCATCAATTTCTCCAAAACATCAGATACCTTATTAATGAGCTCATTATCTTGAATGCAGGACTTCAATATTTCTTCTTGAGCTTTTGCTTGGACAAGTGACCCTAACTTCAATTTCTGTAGGGGTGACATTGAATCCAAATTGATTGGCCCTTGTAGTAACTCAAGTGAATCCAAAATCTGTGCTCCTTGTTGTTTCTCTAAAAATTCTCTTACAGTGTTAACCAAATCTTGTGTGGCAGTAGTGTCTCTTGCCACTTCTTCTTCTTTAGACTACTCTGGAGGTTCTTGTTCCTTAGCTTCTTGCTCATCAGTTTTATGTTCCGAAGGAGGGCTCTTCTTAGCTTGCTCATCTTGAAAGGAAGTAAGGTGTGCAGAAATCGCTTCCTACACTAATCTAATGAGGGGAGGAGAGTGCAAATTCATTTTAACCTTTACAATTACAGAATGTTTAACACAACAACATAAATATTGCAGTGGCAAACAACATAAGAATGCAAGACAGAAGAAGAAGAAGAAGACACAAGATATACGTGGGGAAAACCCTTATTGGGTGAAAAACCCCACACTCCAAAACCTGCAGAATGTATTAACAAAACTGAAATGGTTTACAATACACTTGCAATGCAAGCTCTCAGGAGTCTTCGACACTTGTATCTAGAGTCAAACTAGTAGCATAACAACACCTATTAATCACCTCTTGTTTCTCCTCTCCAAGCACCTGCTTATATTGAAGTTTTCAAGGCAAAACTGAACATATCTTGGAATGGGCATCCAACTTGGCCTTATGGCCTTAAACCCACGCCTAGAGACACTTGTCCAACACTGTAGCATGGTCATGACACTTGTCATATCACCCCATCCCAATATGGTTGCCTATTTCCAATTTGGGCAATGACAAATGCTCTTACGCACCAACCAGTTGTCATAGAATTTGTCATAGCTGTCATAACTTATAGTTGTAAGAGAATCTATCATAAACAGGCTATAAATAGCATATTCTCTTACAACATGACAAAACTCTCCTTGGGGCGCCCAAAGATGCCTTCTTCCAAGATGCCTTGTGACACATGTCTTCACCTGTCATAGAACCTTCTATTTCCGACTCTTACATGTCATAAAATTGTCATAGGAATCTGTCATAACCGTTTTGGTCAAGATTCACTTACACATTGGTCAAGATGCCGACACACGGTAGAAAACTTCTACCACACAAAAGGGACGCCTGTCTCCACATGGAGTGAGTTGACCATCCTAGTCACCTTACAAGTGGAGTGACAACTCATCGTGGCACTTCACACTAGATGACAAAACAGGATGTGCAACAAAATTACAACATAGGCTAAGTAAATAAATTACATTACAATAATAAATGCAAGGAATTTACAAGGTTGAGACACCTTAATTCCCAACACATCCTCTTGATTTCCTTGATCAACATTTTTAGTTTGCTCTAGGGGGACTTGAGAGTTCTTAGGAATCTTATCTCCTTATTGCTCCTTTATTTCTTCATCTTTTCCAGTGCTTACCAAAGGAGTCTTTGTTTGATTCAAGTCTTGCTCAGAACTGACTTCCGGAAGGGGATTGTCATCACCAACATTTGTTTCTTCCTTGTCATAGATTGTTGGGATGTTGAGTTCTTTTAGGACATCAAGTGTTATTTGTTATGTGTCCTTTACCAAATTTTCTATATCTTCAGACATCAAAGTGTTGGTCCTTGTTTTTATGTCAAGCTTTCTACCAAGTATCTTGTCGATTCTTGGTTTCTCTTCAACTGTTATATCTGGACATAATTGTATCAATGCATGCTCTCTCAATTCTACATCTTTAGCCATTGCTGCTTCTTTTCTAGCAAACATGATACTGGCCAAGCTGTCAGGGAGATCAATGATTACTTCAATGAGTGTTTTGTTGTACATTTCCAAAAATTTGACCACGGCAATCTCTATGATGCCTTTGTCTACATCATTGTACTCGTCATATAGTTGTGCTATAGGCTTTAGATTTCTATGGGCTCCCATAACATTTAGGACATCTTCCAATTTTATTGTAGCTTTTGCTTTCTCAAGCTCTGTTTGCCTTGGCTTTTTCTTGTTTCTACCCTTATCAGAGGGTTTGTCCTATCTGTTCTTTGAGACTTCACTGGCCTTGGTCTTCATTTTCTCTACCTCTTCATCTGTCTCAGTCTCCTCATCATAAGCTCCTATACTTACTGTTGACATTTCTTCTGAATCAGCATTAGGGTTTGCCACTTCTAATGCACAGGCAGATTCAGGCCAACTGAATACAGGAGGTTGCGTGAGCTCCTCCCCTTCACTTCTGGTTCTGCCGCACCAAGGGGGGTATCCCTATAACTCAAGATGTAACCTTGACTAGCTCAAAGATAGAAGGATCTAACTTGACAACAACAGGCAGAATACTCTCATGTATGGACCAAGATCTACATGATAGATCACAAGGCTGGCAACATTCTTGGACATGATGTCTGGTTGGGTATGAGAGCATGCAGGGGGTTCCTAATCCTACTCCTACAACTAACAGGTGGAAGTATGAAATGGTTTGATATGAATTTGGATGCAAAGCTGGACATGGTGTATAACACAAGAACACAGCATGATTGGTGCCTATCCAGGGCTTGGAGTCGGTAGACATACACCTGTGAATGATCAGCATGAATAGCTAAAACTGGATTTCAGGGGGATACACATGATATCTGCCCTACAGATATCTCCCAATATAGAGTGTTGAGCTATCTCTACTTATGGCATCCCTACTGCAGTATACCCTTCCCAATGTTCAACCTGAAAACAGTTTAATCTGCCCCTTGAGCAGAGGTTAAAAGATCAGACATTCAACATAGGAATTCTATGCTCTAGAATCTAAACATAAGCAAACATCCAGATCCAGAAGAAGGATACATGCAATACTGGAGACAGAATTAACACAACACATGCTAAGATAGCATTACTCATACAAGATCAACCATGAAATCAGTGGATTCATGCCAAGTCCTACAACAGGAGATACATAAACTCACAAGATCAAGCTGTACAGAGCAACCAGATCAGCTGGTTTTGGATTACAGAGCCAAAAATCATCAACTTTCAACAACCTTTGAAATGAGCAACACAACCTGCTTATAACAGCCAGGTAGGTGCTCAGCAATTAATTACATGGTTGACTAAAATTTCACCAGATACACAGTATCAGGAAAATGGCGCTCAAACACAACCAGATTGGCGCCCAAACTTGAATGCAGCAGGTAGGGGAGGAGACAGGAAGATTTCTCGAGCCCTGCGCCCCTGTCCGCTGATTGACACCTCCAGTCGGGTACAAGATCGACCCACGCCATCGCCCATACCTCTGCAACAATCGCCATTAATGGCGCACCAACCCGCGGCCTTGGGAAGATCATCAAATCTGCAATCGCAACCATTTCCCGCTGAGATTCATCATCATGATATTTGAAAGTGCAGGATAACATTATCCCACATGCACCCCGCGATGACCTCAATAACACTTTATATACTAGGTCATGAGCATATATCATGTCGATGCTTTTGCTCCTGACAACACTAGTATATAACCTCATCATCATCATCCTCCAGCAGCATGATATCCTGTTGTTCGAAATATCATCCTGACGTCATCATGATATTTGAAATATACCCTTCATGATAATCGGCACAACCTGATCCATCGGAGGAACATCCTCCTGCTGAGCTTATAACAAAAGTCTGGCCGATGAACATCCTGATGACGTCATCATCATATCCTGCTTACTGCGCACCTCCTCATATCCGGATGACGTCATCATCATGTTTGCAAATATCAGGAGGTCTCTTTAAGATGATCAGTGTTAGAAATATGACCCCCGCGGACCTTTGATGACGTCATCATCATATTAACATCATCATGATATTCGGAAGACAACCAGATATTTGGAAATATCCTCCTGACGTTCAAACATCAGGTTGCACTGTAGCTCCTCTGTAAGATCAGGGCGATAACTGAATATGATGATGCTGCTTGAAAAGATCACCCCCAGTAGATAATGCGCGAAGCCAGCAGGCGGAAATCTCCTTGATATCAGCATCATCATGATGCTCGAGCAAACATATATCCGGGTGATATGAAAATATCACCCCCTCCTTCGGAATATCATGATGCAGATAGGCAGAGAAACAAATATCACCCTGATATATAAGGATGACGTCAGCCTCATCAGGATGAGAAACAAAGAATAAGAAGTGATACAACATCATCAGGATGATATTGACCAAGATCATCCTGACGTTCAAAATATGATGACCCCAGTGAATATCGGGTCGCACTTAGAACTCTTCAACAACATCATCAGGATGATCATAACCAAGATCACCCGATGATAGGAATATCACCCCGGCGAAATATCATGAAGGCAGAAAATATGATGACCTCCGCAAGCAGCAGGATGATAACTGGAAATATCATGATGATGACAACCCTTAAGAAAGAACAAGTCAGGTCGAACACTTAGAGAATAACCCCTTCAAGATAATGGGGCAACATCATCATCATGTTTGGGCAAGGTGATAAATGGAAGATCACCGGATACTTTGAAAAATCACCCTCGCAAGCAGATCAGGGCGCACTGTAGCTCATCAGCATCATCAGGATAAAACCCAAACATCGCCCGATAGCGAAATATGATGATGACGATGAGAAAACCGGTCGACGGAGAACATGATGATGCTGACCCTCATCGAAACAAACATGATGATGATGACCTCCTCCTCAGGAAAATATGATGCTGCAGCTGAAAAATGCTGAGGAGGTCCATTACTTAGAACATTTTTTGGATACTTAGGGAGAGTGCCTGAATGAAAATTGCTCAGAAAACTACCAGTCAATTCAGGCACTAACACTTACATACATCCTTTTACCTTTTGTTTTCTTTCTCTTGTCCTCTTGTGCAGTGGTTTCCTTTGCAGGTGCTTCCACACTCACAGAAGGTGTGGGATAGGAGGATGCAGTTGTAGTTTGAGTAGAGGTTGAACCTCTTGTTATTTTCCTTGTTATTGTAGGCTCCTTCACTTTCTTCTCAGGCTCTTTCAGAGCCTTTTCAGGTTCACCTTGCTTCTTCTCTTCAGCTGCCCTTGCTGCTTCTGCCTTTGCTCTTGTTTCTGCAATCCATTCTTTAGTGAAACCCTTGCTCTGGGCATATTCTTCTGCCATTTTTCTAGCCTTCTTTACACTTTCAGGCTTTCTCAGTTCAACATGCACTTTGACAGAGATTTCCTCATAAGTGCTAAATATTTCTTCTGCGGTGTCCCTAGGTTTGCTCAACATGATCTCAACATAACCATTCAACACATTTTCAGCTACTTCATAACCCATCGGAAGGACCCAAACTATCCTTGGGTCCACAACCATCATCATGCATTGATCCTTGTTTACAATAAAGCATATGTCATTTTTGTATTTTTCCATAATTGTCTTAGGTATTCTTTCCCTTGATTGCACATGCCTTTGAAATTTTTGTAAATAGCCCCACAGGGCTTCATTTTGAGCATCATGGCTTCCTATGCTATTTAAATGATTCCTTATTTGTGAGGCAACAGGTTGGTTATCAAACCAGAATAAATTCTTCATTCCTGGTAATTCTTTCATGAAATAGAAAAATAGGCAGATGATCAACATACCATACTTGAAGGGATATTTAGACTCTTTTGTCTTCTTCAGATTTTCCATCAATTATTGTCGGAGCAACTCACAGAGTTCATAATCAACATTCTTATTAACCATCTCATAAGTAGTGTAGATGGATGTACCAGAGACATATTTCTCCCAATTTGTGAAGTATATCTTGTACCCGATTACCATTGATGTGAACTTTACTGCATGGTATTCAATTGTGTTAACAGTCAATGCCCTTTTGTCGAATTGAGCTCCGGTGGCTTCCATCACAGTGTTATTCTTTACAACCTTTAGCACATGCACTATTCTAATAGAGTTCAATCGTGTCACAGCCCTTATAGCCTCCTTTGTAATCATGAAGGGTGTGTCAAGCGACATGAATTCATCATGAATTTTGCTCAATACATATCGAACCCATTTGTCCTCTACAAATGTTAGGAAGTCTATATATTGTATAAATTTCTTTTTTGCCAACGCCTTGTACTCTTCCTTCAATTCAAAATCATCACCAGTTAGATTTTTTAGATGCAAATCTATAAGTTGGCTACCACCAAGTTCTTCTAGGGAAACATGAATGTATGCCCTGATGTCTTCTTCATGCATTATGCCATACGACACTTGTGAAAATGCACCATTAGGGTCAACTTTCATTGATTTGAAAGGGTGTTTCTTGAATTTTGGTTGAGGTCTCTTGGTGATATTGATTACTTGTGGTGTCGCCATTTCTATAATAATTCAAACAATTTCATAGTAGGGTTTTAACTGTAAATACCTCTTTTTGCCGAAATTAGGGTTATCTCTACTTTGGATCGCTGGAAATCATTGAAGTCACTTAGGGTTCTATTTTTGATCTCCTTTGATGCTTGAAAACTCGAATGCAAAGTGATTAATCTTTCAGATGTGACCCCTTTTAACCTTTGTTTGCAAAACCTAATAGTCATAAATGTTGTTCTCCCAAAAGTTGTCAAACATTTCACTATCAACCACAGTCAATCAAGATTGCTCCACAATGCATCACATTAGACCTTTTTCTACCAGCAACTTCTTCAAAAGATTCATCAAATAGCTCATTAACTCATATCCTCATGTTGAATCTCAGCACCGATTATCTGGCTAGGGGATCGAGATTTTCAATAAAAGCCTCCTTGAGCCAGAGCTCCCAATTTACTTCCCAGAGGAAAGATCTACACCAAAGGCTGGTGCGGATCCATCCTTGACCTCATTTACATTCTTTTTAATCTAGATTTTGCTCATCTCCTTCTTGGTTTCTATCATATCAACCTTGTTCTTTCCTTTGTCTTCCCTTTGCTTTGTATTCCTCTTTTCTGGAGGCTTATTTCTTTTTACATTCTTGCTTCTACAGAATTTTGCAAAGTGTCCAGGCTTATTGCAATTGTAGCAAACAACATTCCTCTATCCTTGGTTCCTTCTATTGGTTGGAATCATTCTTGATCTGCATTGGTTAACCATATGCCCAAATCTATTGCATGCAAAGCATTTTCCATTGAAAGATTGAGTATTCCTTACATTGTTGAAACCATTCCTTATCAGACTCCTACATTCATTTGCTCTATGACCAATTCTCTTAAAATTAAAATGCTAACCTGAGAATGATGGGACATTTTGATTCATTATGCTCCTACACTAAGTAGGCCTATGACCAAACTTATTGCATTTGAAATAATAGCCATTGAAAGATGGGTACCTTTGAGCATTTGGTTGCCTAACTAGAGGTCTTCTAGGTCTGTTTCTCTGATTCCAGACCTAGTTGCCTTTGACTCTCTTCATCTCAGTGTTAGCTTGTCCTGATTTAGAACTTTCTCCTCTTTCAAAACCCAAACCTTGCTTGTCATCTGGACTTTTCTAGCTGTCAATCAACTCATCAAGCATTGCAAAACTTAGTTTTAACTTTTCTTTATAGCTATTAGCTACTTCCAGATCATGCTTCAGAAGCACAACATCTTTTACCAACTTTTCACATTCTTCAAACTTGCCTTTTAAAACTTGATTTAAATGCTCCTCAACCTCTTCTTTCTCTTCAACCAACATTGATAAACTGCTTAGGGTTTCATTTGTTGATTTCAATTGTTCACTTAGCTCTTTTCTCCTTTCCTTTGATCTCTTGACTTGCTCTCTTAGCTTCAGGATGCATTCATCAGCTTCTTTGACATTCTCCTTCAAATCCCGGATATCTGCTTCATACTTATCAAGATCTTCAAGACCAGTTCTCAGTTCTACATTACTGACATATGTGCAATCATCAATTGTGACACTACCTGGATGAATTACTTTTGGAGGAGTAGGATATCTTCCAGTTGCCATGTGTTCACTTTCGCAGATCTTCCTTAAGCTATTAGGCTTCTTCCAAGGAACCTTGCTTTGATACCAATTATTGAACATAAGGAATACTGAGAGGGGGGTGAATCAATATTCTATAAAACCATTCTTTCACATGTTCTTTAATCCATTTATTGATTTTAATAACATGAAAGCAAAATAAACATAAGAAGAGTAGCAATAAAGTCATAACACATAGACACCAGGATTTTTACGTGGAAAACCCAAAAAGAGAAAACCACGGTGAGTGTTACCTCACAATTTATTATAATATCAAAACTGGATTATAGAAAGGCTCATTGCCTAAGGACTCACTGTCCAAAGAAGTGCTCAGTGCAATAGGCTCACTGCCATAAAGAAAATAAGATAGAGAAAGGGTGGCTCACTGCCAAGAAAGAACTATTACAATTGCATCTACTGAATGTTGGAATACAGTTCCATTGATAGTTCAAAATACAGATTCAAAGGTCTTCATTATGTTTGCTCTGTTTTTCTGCCCTATTTACATATGCTATGTTCTTTAGTCTTCTGAACCTTTACTGCACTTTTTCGATCACAAGAATCACATACACAACCACTTTGCAACACACTCGCATCGTCATATCGAAATCTATCAAGTGTGTGTATATATATATATATATATATATATATATATATAACTGCAGATCATAATATTCTTATATGGCGAGATGTGGATCTCTGAACTGATGACTCTATCTTTGTGAAAACACTGTCCAACTGAATGCCAATACTTGGAATCTTGTAGATGATTTTCCAGTAGACTTTAGACTCTACAAATCTGGAATTAGATACTTCTTATATGTGTTTACAACACCTCCAAACTGCACATCAAAACAATCAATACCGAAGGAATGCATACCAAAATACTTAGGTGTTCTGCACTATTCTTGACTAAACTTTGTTTACCCGAACTTAGGTAATTCACAATGTGGCTTCCAGAGATTTTCAAGACATTAAACTTGGAATATAGCATTGTGTAATAACTATGTGTAACATACCAGAACCACACACCAAAATCTTCATCTGCGGAGGAGTACTAGTTAAATCATTGTCACTGCCTTAGTAAACTACCAACACTTAGTCAATTTGACTAAGTCATTCTTTTCAGACTTTCAGACCAAAAATACTATGCATAACATGTCTCAATAATTGTCTCCAATCATATCTGGTTGTTGCCATCAATGACAACATCAAGTCTCCAACATATCAGCAATGTCTCTTGACCATGTTGCCAATAGATTGTATGTGAGTAATGTCATATCAAAGAAAAATTTACCTGTCGACCCAAGGGGAAGGAGGAACGAGTGGCATATGCCCCTTGAGAGATCGGGCGGAAAAAAGTAAATTTTTTGTATGAACTCTCGAAAAAGAAGAAAATGGTAGTTAAAACAGGATGCAGGACAAAAAACTGGATCAATAGAAGAAAACGAACGGGTAAAAATAGATATGGTACGAGGCTATGGGTGAAAGATTAAGGTTGGGTTAGAATAATTAGGATTAGGGCTTAGGTGGATGCTATAAATAGGCTATGGGGGGCCATAATCATCATTTGCACACCTAAGCTTAGTGAGGAGAGAGACTAGTGATAAAGTGTGAAAGCTATGGCGGGAATTCCATGACATACTCATTGGGCGAAGCGAGTTTGAGAATACCGGTGACCTCCGGAGGTTGGTGAGTCAATGCGTGGCCTATCTTTGCTTTCTAAATTGTGTTTTGGGGTATTTATGCCGCATTAAATTTAGGGTAGGTTAGGGTTAGTAAACGGGCTAAAGGTCTTACTTAGCGCATTTGGTTGGGCTTAGCACCTAAGGCGGAGCGATTAACGCTTTCTCTCTGAATTAGTGCCTCTGATTTAGAGTAGCGCATTTGTCACGTCAAAAAATTGGTAGTTAGGCGAGGTTTTTAGTGCCTCTGATGGGTAGATTAACGTATTTACTCTCGATTATCACTTGCGCTCTAGTCTAATGCTTGTGCGGTCTAGGATAGTGCCACCATGCCTTTCAATGCATGTGTCAGGAATTTTAGTGATATCGCCTCTATCAATGCTGCATGGTATGTAATAGCGCCTATGTGAAGGTTTAGTGCATGCACGAAGGGTTAGCGCCTCCATGAAATCTATTAGCGCTTCCACTAGAGTTAACACAATCATGGTGTCTGTTGTCGTCTGCACATAAATTAACACGAGTGCTAGTTTTGTTAGCGCCTTCGTGCCTTTTGGCACTAGTGTTGGGGGACTTAGCGCTTTTGTATATTTTTTTTGGTAAAAAAGGCTAATTAGGTGGTGTGATGGATGCATGCAAGGTTAGATGCATTATAGTCGAGGGAGCAGAGGCCACCCTCTTTATCTTTCATGGCGTGGTTTGACCCAGGGGATGTGTTGGTCTTAGAGTGGATTGGATTGCGTCACCTGGAATATATGCTAGAGATTCATTCCCATATGGCTATGATGACAACTCTAGTGGAGCGATGGCACAATAATCAATGTGTATTTCTTCTTCCCACAGGGGATATGATAGTTACTTTAGAGGATGTTTGAAGGATCCTAATACACAGGGAGAGTGTGATCTATGATCAGGTTGCTAGTTTGGTGGTATTGAGGCAGGTGTTCTCTCCAGATGTTCTTCCGTTGGATGTGAGTGGTCGGGAGCTAGTATGGCGAGATGCGATGGTCTTGCTGGAGGGCATGGCTTTATCTATTGTTGGGCTTATTGGAGGTATCCTAGTTCTAGATAGGAGGTCATGTGGTTTCTCAGGATGCTAGTTTGGTGGTATTGAGGCAGGTGTTCTCTCCAGATGTTCTTCTGCTGGATGTGAGTGGTTGGGAGCTAGTATGGCGAGATGCGATGGTCTCGCTGGAGGGCATGGCTTTATATATTGTTGGGCTTATTGGAGGTATCCTAGTTCTAGATAGGAGGTCATGTGGTTTCTCAGTTGGCTAGGGGGTGGTCTTGGAGAGGATGAATGCGGAGGGGGTGGTCTTGGAGAGGATGTATGAGGAGGGTGTGGTGTATGCATAGGGGCCATGTGCGTTGGCCCACCTCTATCATGATATGCATCTTGCTATTTATAGGCACGGGACGAGCCTTGGTTGCAGGGTTACTCTCCTCCATGTGTGGACGTGGGAGCACATAGCTATCACATGGCCAGTATGTGTGTATGTGCGGCTGGAGGGGCAACCGTATGTATACTTATATGCAGGAGTGTTACAACATCACCACCTAGGGGCCATGAGGTATTGGAGGTAGGTTTTTTATGAGGTGGATACCCTGGTATGACAGCCATGGTGGACATGTGAGAGGTGGCATGGTGACTCGGATCATCTAGACCCTATGCTCTGTAGGGTAGATACATAATGGGGTAGACCGAGTACATCATTGATCGTTATATACCTAATTGGGTTTTATGTTAGTTTGGTGTTTGACAAGACAAGCCACAGATAGAGGTTGTTTTCTCTCGAGTTATGAGGGAGGGATGGGAGGGATGGGGAGTCCCCATTGATCCTCAGATGGTGATTGCTTGCTTTGACGGGTTGGTGCCATTGCAGTGGGCATGGGAGTTTGATGTGGTGGATGTCAAGACGACACCAGATTATGATGTCTGGTGGCAGGAGCAACAACCTGTGAGATTGACTCTTCTTGAGGGTCAGTTAATGGAGGTTGAGGAGAGCGTGGAAGAGGAGTAGGAGAGTGATGGATATGACAAAGATGGAGGAAGTGGCCAAGGTGGGCTAGCAATTGGCGGTCGACGAGTCCATTAGAGGGTAGAGGAAATGGTGGCTTGTTCTGGAGGAAGTGGTGGAGAGGAGGTGGATCCGGCGGTGTTGCAGGCTAAGATTCAAAGCCTAATGAGGAAGTTGGTGGATATGAGGGTAGAGTGGGATACAAGAGAGGCCCAACTAGAGGTGGCTAAGGTGGAGGTGGATAGATTGTATGGGAGCTTAGGGTTGCTCGGGATAGATAGCAAATTTATCTATAGTACAGGGAAGTGGTGTAGATCCTGTAGAGTTGGCGTGTGTTATTTAGGAGCGAGATACAACCATCATGGAGAGAGATGCAACTTGCATTTTGTAGTAGCAGGATGAGCGATAGGAGAGGGAGTTGTGGGTGGAGAGGGATACCGCAGAGTGGGCTGGGGTGCAAGAGATGTGGTGAGACCTTGTATGGATTTAGGGTGATCTAGCTCATGTACAGAGTGAGCTAGCTGAGTGTTGGCCAAGGACACAACATTATCATACCTTATACCATGCAACAGTCCCAGAGGATCAGAGGCAACCTAGTTATAGTGCTCGGAGTAGATCTAGGGCTAGCCGATCTGGTAGATCCAAGACTCATTCGATGACAGGGCTAGTCATGCCACCTCCTTGATCTATGCCTCCACCAGCACATGTGCCAATGATGCCACCACTGAGTACAAGGACTCAGCCTACAAAGGTACAGGGTACACGTGTACACATGACAGGGGCACAGGGTACAGGTGTATAGGTGATAGGGGCATAGGCTATAGGTGTTGGGCCCTCCTTAGCAGGTCTATAGGCATCGGTGGAGTCTAGAAATAGTACCACTTAGTGGTATCTTGTATATTTTATACTAGACATTTATATACTGAGCCTTTAGGCATATTTTGTATCATGATCCATTTTTTGATATATACGATGAGTGTATTGTGAGCGACTTATGATGTTTTATGATATATATAAAGAGAGAGAGAGGTAGAGAAATAGCGAGATAAAGAGAGGGATACAAATAAATAGAGAGCCAGAGAGAGACAAACACAAAGAGAAATAAAGAGAGGGAGACAAGAGAAATAAAGAGAGGGAGCCAAAAGAAATATAGAGAGAGGTGGAGATATAGATAGATAAACAAGGAGAGACGAAGAGAAAGAAAAGAGAGGGTAACTTTCAATCAATCATTTCATGCCACTGATCCAAATATGACATGTGTCCATTGGCAAATACACTTAGAAACATTCACAACGATATTGGTTCATTAGAACAAGATATTACGTCCCATTGGGAAAGAACTACAAACAACTACCATCCATGGAATTTGCACGGTATATCTCCAGATCAATTGACAAACACTGATGATGAAACTCCTTTTGACTGGGGACATGCAATGAAAGAAGATATCGTCTTGATGAATGGCAAGTCTTGTCAAGTATGTAACTAGGCCTACCATTTCTATTAGATGGGCTTGATATGCTTGGGAAACAAGAAGAGGACTGGTTAAGGGCACTATCACTTGCAAATAATTGACTGAAATAAAAAATAGCTTTGTGTGCATACCCTTTTTTACCCACTACTATTCAAAAGCAACTCTACCTGCATGCATGTGAACATATTTAATTTACTCCATTTCTTTTCTAATGCAAGACAACAAAATATATCACTACATTATCTCAACGTTCAAATGATGGATGGACAACAACCATTCACTAGCAACAAAACTATATGCTCTCTTCTCAAGAAATTTCAATGTTCAATGTCCAATTATAAAAGAACCACTAATTACTTTTATCTACATGCTATCTCAGTGTACCCGTTACACACTCATAATACAAAGTTATAATGACATGTATCCCTAAGTTAAATTATTATATAAATATATGTACTATTTTTTTTTATGGGTAAGAGGCTGAGGCTAGAGATATATTTTATTAAATAAAAATTTAAAGTACACCTTTGTTCAGTGTGGGCACTAGTAGGAAAGAACAGAGTGAAGAAAACCTCTGGTCTTGCTCGGGACTCATGGAGTCCAGTATAGAATTAAGTTTACATAACGTATTGTCAGTATGCAAGAAAGTTCATTTTGAGGAAAATCCTCTTTTACAAAGATAAATAATTACAATCGTAGTCCTTGATCTTCACATGAGCTAATCTTCCTGCTATTCCTTAATTTGCTCTTTTCATCCTGGGATAACTTTAAACAGATTCATGTTGTTCACTTTGGGCATCCTCCTATTCGAGTTCTTACAGGTATCCGCTCAAAAGGGATCTGTTTCCTTCCCTGCTACTGCAGTACTCCTAAGGATTCCCGTCACACACACAAGTGTCTTCCCAAGCTATTTCTCATGTTAGCAAGATTCTTGCATCAAACTTGCCAGCTCTTCTTTTATCAAACTGCTGATAAATAAAACCACTTGAGAATAATTACGGATACTACCAACATTATCATCAAAAGAGGTGGCTACATGAGTGTCAAAGCTTAAGAGGGTGATAGTGAATGACTATCTTACCTTTTTCTTCATTTTAAAATATACCCATGCGTATATATATATTTGAATAGAAAACATGATTTTTCTCTGATTAAGCGTGGCTGGCCACGGGATAGTGGCTGCTAATTCATTAGCTTACTAAATCATTTCTTTAAAAAAAATCATAAGATAGATCCTTTACCTGTCATATCAGGATAATCAATGAGCAGTAAGTAGCTGTCAATCAGGGGGAAAAGCCGTTAAAACTTAATATTGTAGTGGGAGTTTAATAGCAATGTCATCTCACATCATAGCCTCACGCAATAATTATATGCACTATTATCAGTATAGGGTTGTGACAAATATATGACTTTCAACTTGTCATGTTATTGGCCATTTAAGATTTATATATGCTTGCTTTATATCATATATTTTGTTGTTATTAGAGATAAGAAAAAAAAAACCACTAATAGGTCATAGTTTAATTAGTTGAGTGGCCAGTAGGGATTATGGTATGTGCCTTTGTTACACCATCCACCAAGTCTTAAATCCCCTAAAAGTATGATTAAACCAAATTTTGCCCTTAGATGATTTTGTTGGACTAAATATCCTACACCCCTAAAAGCAATTAAACCAAATTCCATCGTTAGATAACTTTGCTAAACGAAATCCCCCACGCGTAATAATTTAGAGACAAAGACACTCATATCTATATAATCCAATTTTTTTCATTAAAAAAATCATAGATATTTAATCCTTAGTTTTCTCAGGCAAGGGGTTGATTTCCTAGAGGAACCTTCCCTAAGCCTTGGTAAAGCTTCGCCCTAAGTAGCTTAGTGGTTTCCTATTAATATAAGCAAGAAAAAACCTTTCTCCAATAGCCAAAAGCGTTCTTGACATCCATCCTTGTACTTCCATCCACAAGAACACCATCATTTGTAAGTTGTTTTGATTTCAGGTCATCCTTAGGTTCAGCTTGAAAGAGTGCAATTCTTCCAAATAATAATTAAACACTTCTAAATCTACCCTTTGTGGATTTTCAAAAGATTCTTAGTGTTGGCATTTCTTCTGAATCAGCATTAGGGTTTGCCACTTCTAATGCACAGGCAGATTCAGGCCAACTGAATACAGGAGGTTGCGTGAGCTCCTCCCCTTCACTTCTGGTTCTGCCGCACCAAGGGGGGTATCCCTATAACTCAAGATGTAACCTTGACTAGCTCAAAGATAGAAAGATCTAACTTGACAACAACAGGCAGAATACTCTCATGTATGGACCAAGATCTGCATGATAGATCACAAGGCTGTCAACATTCTTGGACATGATGTCTGGTTGGGTATGAGAGCATGCAGGGGGTTCCTAATCCTACTCCTACAACTAACAGGTGGAGGTATGAAATGTTTTAGTTTGAATTTGGATGCAAAGTTGGACATGGTGTATAACACAAGAACACAGCATGACTGGTGCCTATCCAGGGCTTGGAGTCGGTAGACATACACCTGTGAATGATCAGCATAAATAGCTAAAACTGGATTTCAGGGGGATACACATGATATCTGCCTTACAGATATCTCCCAATATAGAGTGTTGAGCTATCTCTACTTATGGCATCCCTACTGCAGTATACCCTTCCCAATGTTCAACCTGAAAACAGTTTAATCTGCCCCTTGAGCAGAGGTTAAAAGATCAGACATTCAACATAGGAATTCTATGCTCTAGAATCTAAACATCACACAAATATCCAGATCCAGAAGAAGAATACATGCAATACTGGAGACAGAATTAACACAACACATGCTAAGATAGCATTACTCATATAAAATCAACCATGAAACCAGTGGATTCATGCCAAGTCCTACAACAGGAGATACATAAACTCACAAGATTAAACTGTACAGAGCAACCAGATCAGCTGGTTTTGGATTACAGAGCCAAAAATCTACAACTTTCAACAACCTCTCAAATGAGCAAGACCACCTGCTTATAACAGCCAAGTAGGTGCTCAGCAATTAATTACATGGTTGACCAAAATTTCGCCAGATACACAGTATCAGGAAAATGGCGCCCAAACACTACCAGATTGGCGCCCAAACTTGAATGCAGCAGGTAGGGGAGGAGACAGGAAGATTTCTCGAGCCTTGCGCCGCCGCCTAGGGATCCAGATCTTCAATCAGGTACTACATCAGCCCACGCCATCGCCCATACCTTTGCAACAATCGCCATTGATGGCGCACCAACCCGCGGCCTCGGGAAGAACATCAAACAGTCGATCGCAACCACTTCCCGCCGAGGTTCATCATCATGATGTTTGAAAATGCAGGATATCAATATCCCACATGCACCCCGCGATGACCTCAATAACACTTTATATACTAGGTCATGAGCATATATCATGTCGGTGCTTTTGCTCCTGATGACACTAGTATATAACCTCATCATCATCATCCTCCAGCAGCATGATATCCTGTTGTTCGAAATATCACCCTGACGTCATCATGATACTTGAAATATAACCTTCATGATAATCGGCACAACCTGATCCATCGGAGGAACATCCTCCTGCTGAGCTTATTCCAAAAGTCTGGCCGATGAACATCCTGATGACGTCATCATCATATCCAGCTGACGTCATCATCATGTTTGCAAATGTCGGGAGATCTCCTCAAGATGATCAGTGTTAGGAATATGACCCCCCGGACCTTGATGACGTCATCATCATATTAACATCATCATGATATTCGGAAGACAACCGAATATTTGGAAATATCCTCCTGATGTTCAAATATCAGGTTGCACTGTAGCTCCACTATAAGATCGGGGCGATAACTGAATATGATGATGCTGCTTGAAAAGATCACCCCCAGTAGATAATGCGCGAAGCCGGCAGGCGGATATCTCCTTGATATCAGCATCATCATGATGCTCGAACAAACATACACTCGAGTGATATGAAAATATCACCCCCTCCTTCGGAAATATCATGATGCAGACAGGCAGAAAGAAAGATATTACCCTGATATATGGATGACGTCAGCATCATCAGGATGGCAAAACAATCGAACAAGAGGTGATACAACATCATCAGGATGATATTAACTAAGATCATCCTGACGTTCAAAATATGATGACCCTAGTGAATATCGGGTCGCACTTAGAACTCTTCAACAACATCATCAGGATGATATTAACCAAGATCTCCTGATGATAGAAACATCACCCGATATCTCAATATGATGATGACGATGAGAAACCGGTCGAAGGGGAACATGATGATGATGACCTCCTTCGAAAATATGATGATGCAGCTGAAAAAACACTGAGGAGGTCCAACACTTGGAGCATTTTTTGGATACTTAGGGAGAGTGCCTGAATGAAAATTGCTCAGAAAACTACCAGTCAATTCAGGCACTAACACTTAGCTCATGACTACCCTAGTGTTTTTGTAACACAGAACTAAAACCCCCATAATTCTAGAGCTTTTTGCAATTACATAATAGAGATAGAGAAACAAAGGTAGAGAGATAGAGACAAATAGAAATAGAGAGATAGAGATAGCACTAATTACAATCCTAGGGTTATTAGTTTGATTAGTCACGATTGAATGAAATCCTAGAGGATGTGTAAAAAAATTAAATCTCATAAAAGAAGACACTTAGATTTACAAAAGGATTGGTACGAAACCTATCTCAAGAAACCATTTCAAAAGATAAATCTCAAATAAAGTATGTCCATATAATCAAAATAATGTCAATAATTTTAAAGACTTGTCTCTACTAACCTCTTCAATTTGGGGAACATGACTATGAAAAAATAATAAATTACTAATCTATTTAAGTGCAAACAAGTACAAAATAAAGAATTCATTACCAAAATATTGTACGGGTCTACAATTTGCAACATCCATACTTGCAATTAGTCCCATGTTGATTGTACAAACAAATTTGCTATAGAGATTCAAAATAATAATAATGTCCATAATTTTCAATACTTGTTTTTGGTAGCCTCTTCAATTTAGGTGGGAACTTGGCTATGAAAATAAAGAACTTATAATCTATTGAAATTCATAGAAAATAGAGGAATGCTTCCCCTCTAGGCCATCCCTTATGTTCTCGTTGCTTATTAGATTATTATAAGGGCTTCCATCTATTATCAGATCAAAACCTCTAATTGAATTAATCATTTCATCAAATCTTTCTTTTGTCAAATTATGCACATCTTCCACCTCAATCAATCTACCCTTTTGATGTGTTTTTTCCACCCAACTTTTGAGGTGAAGCTTGTTTTCTTTACATTTTTTTTGCAGATACAACATAATTGAGTAGTATACCCAAACAATGTAAACCAACTTCTGCACCCCCGAGTCTAGAGAACAAGGAAAGGATATTGATCGCCTTTAGATAAATAGGCTTCAAAATAAAAGAATGGTATCCTATAATGAACAAATCAAAGTGATGCATTTTTCCTCTTCTTCCATTTTTACATCTATGGAAGCAAGTTGACTCCCTACTACATTAAAAGAATTTAAATATTTGGTTACAAAGTCTCCTTCATGCATCTTTAAATAATACAAATTTATTTTCAAAATAATTTTTTTATAAGACACTTAGTTTGATGTAATGTAATAATTTTATCTCATAAATTCTTAGCAATATTTTGAACTGAAACATTCATCAAGACAAAATTAGAAAGACACAACTTGACAGTAGATATTTTAATCCATTTCACCTCCAAATTATGCAAATGTGTGAAATTATAAAAGTAATATAATTTCACACCATATTATACTGAACTTCTTATCAATTGTTAGTTTTTCATGAGGGTTGTTCCTTGGATGGCTTTTGCAAACATTGCGTGTATTCTATGTCATATTCTTTTTACAAAAGTTTTTCTAGAAGGTAAAAGTTCAAACCTATGTCACACTTTCAGCCAAATAAATAGTTTCTATAGAAAGGGTTTCTCATGGAAGGGTTTCGCCCGGAACTACGTAACACTTATGTGGCATTGCGTGACATGAATAGTTCCGGGTGAAACAATTTTGCCCGAATTTTAAAAACAAATTAAATTTGATTTAAATTTTTAAAATTGTGTTTATTTACATTGAAGGTTCCTCTCGGAAGAGTTCTGCTCGGAATTGTCTATGTGGCATCCCATGTGGTAACCAACCCCCCTTTTACAACAAATTAAACAAAACTTCAAGTTCAACTGTAAATTTCTCCAACTAAAGGGCATTTTCATGAAAATCTAAAAATACCCTTTGGTAGATATCAGAGTCTAGATCTTAGAAATATATTTTTCTATATATTTTGATAAGTTTTATTAGGATTATTTTTAAATTTATTGCAAGTAGGTTATTATAAGCAAACATGCAGCTGATTAAAAATTAAAAATAAATAGGCAAAACATATTTAAAATAATTTAAAAATATATGGTTCATTAGAGGAGAGAATCATCTCCAAAAGAGTTGTTTTTTAAAATTATATATTGTAAAAAAGTTGACGTCCCATGGAAACTACTCTATTATGATTAAAATTGACTTTAAAAATTAAAAAAAAAAAATCAAAAATTAAATTTTTTTCCCATGCACTAGATATATGAGATGGCTAATTAGGAAAAAAAATTAAAGAAAAAAATTAATTTTGCTATATTTTTATTGACGTTCCATCAATGTCACTTTTTTCAAAAAATTATTAGCATTTAAAATTCATCAATTAAATGTAAAATTATATATTTTAAAAAATTTGACGTCCCATGGAAACTACTCTGTTATGATTAAAATTGACTTTAAAAATAAAAAAATATATATTTATCAATTTTTTTCCCATGCACTAGATATATGAGTTGGCTAATTAGGAAAGAAAATTAAAGAAAAAAATAATTTTGCTATATTTTTATTGTTGTCCCATCAATGTCACTTTTTTCAAAAAAAATCAGCATTTAAAAATTCATCAATTAAATGTATAAAAAAAAACCCACCTATTTTAAAAAAATAAAAAATTATAATCATAAACTACAATAAAATTTTTACATTTCATTAGTTTATGTCATTTTGAAATTCAAAACATACATATGACTTTTTTTACGTTTAAGTTGGAAAATTATGTTTGTGTTGGTCGTTCCCTTATAAAAGTGTGACACAGTTATGAATTTTCACCCTAGAGTGAGATTGAACACAATGGGGAAAATTATGTTTGTGTTGGTCGTTCCCTTATAAAAGTGTGACACAGTTATGAATTTTCACCCTAGAGTGAGATTGAACACAATGGGTATTCTCATATCATCTGCTATTCGAACAAAACAAAAGTTTTTCCCTTGAAATTTAATATTTTTAAACAATTAGGAATTCTCATTCTAAAATTATTGTTTGTCTCAATTTAATTTTAATCCAGTTGACCTCCAAATTATGCAAATGTGTGAAATTATAAAAATAATGAGGGTCACTATGTTTGATTGATCTTTGTATCGTGTGACGTCTTATGAGAGGATACAAGACAATCATCATTCACTTAAAGACATGACAATTAAACTTCCACAACTCTTTGGAGAATCCATTGCCTTATTATGATTTTGATCTTGATAATCTGCTGGTGCATAGCCTTATTTCAGTGATGTGTGCTAAGAATGAACTGTACACACATTTTTGTAAATGTTTCACTCTAGAACTAAAGCATATTCATGAATCTTTTTCCACCATAGGCGCAATTGATACTGTTGTGACCAAATCACACCATCGCCCCATTGTTGATGGGGACCCCTCTTCTTTTTGGCTTGGGTTGTTTTGTTTCAGCAGTGAGTTTGCAGGGAATTTGTTGGGATCAAAGCATGTTAAACATTTGATTACACTCCATGTAATAAACCCTTTTCCATCTTGGATCAAAATGTCTTCAAGGCGTGAATCATATGATGGAATTTGTCTCTGACTTTGTCAAAGTTTTGATCTCATGTGATGCTCGTTCATGTTGCGTAGATAAAGGCTTTTCAAATGTTAAAATTTCAAAATGTTCAAGGGAGTTAAAATGTCCATTTAGGCGCACTCTGGGGGCATGTTTGCATTGTAGTCTTCACATGTATGCACATCGTCTTCAAATGTCTACTCCTGGTGGACTTTTGCTATCACTCTGCCATTCTCCAATTCATGCTTGATGATCCCATTTGTCCGCTCCAGGGACATATCCTAGGTCGATTTGCAAGGAATGAAGATCAATTTCATGCGCATGCAATAAAAAGGCCGCTTAAGGCATATTTGCAGATGTCTTGCTTTTCCTTAGTTTCTTGTTTAAGCATCAAGGTCTTCAATATCAGCGTGGGCCCACATTATACATGGCTTTCCAAAGCAGTCACCCCAAGTAGACTTCCATTGTGGCTTTGCAAAGTATATTTTCAAGATTACATGTCTCACCTCATACGATCTTCCACCCATTTAACTTTGCAATTCAAATTTTTTAATTCATACTTGGCGATCTAGACTGCCCGCCAAAGCGCATGCCTACTCCAAGCGGACTTTCGTAGTGATCTTACAATTTACATTGTTCAACTTGTGTGTGATGATTGAAAACGTCCGCTTATTCTCCTAAGTGCATTTTTAAGAGGTGCTAGTATGTGCACTTTCAAAAAACTATGCATTGAGCAATGAAAAGTCCGCCTTAACACATGATCGCTTCAACCTTCCATTTTGAATTAGTCAACTCATACATGGCAAAGGAAAAGGTCCACTCTATACACGACATCCTTTAATTGTCCGCCTGAGTGTACAATGATGATCGGTTTGCAAAAAGGATGAATTTTGAATTATGCATCGAGCATCTGAAAGACTGCTCAAATAAATGAAAGCGCAAGATTGACGAGGCTCTGCAAACTTTATACTATGCATAGTGAACCAAAATGTCCGCTCAGTATCTTTTGGAATTGCAAATATCATGCAACGAATTAGGGGGAATGCTTAGGTGGGCATTTAAAAACTGCTCTGCATTTTCTAATAATAGTCTCAAGTATTAAAACACTAAGAATCCCGTCAAAGCACACATTCAATGAGACTTTACACACATTCAAAGATCCGCTCAAATGCATATTTAAATGGCTTTGTATTTGCAAGTTTCAAATTGTTCACAATCATTCAAAATCTTCGGCTGTTGTTTTTAGTAAATTCTCGTATGCGTACTTAAGAAGGCCGCCTAATATCTTTGAGTGGATACACTCCATATATGAGGCAATAAAGGACCCGCTTGTTATTCTTAGTGTTTAATCGCACTCCATACATAAGAGTATTAAAGGACTTGCTTAGGCGCTGGTTAAAAATGGCTTTGCATTTATAGGCGTTCGAAGGCACTATCTTGTGTGTTTATCATTCTTTAGCGCATGTTTGGAATATCATCCCACTTCAAAAACTGTGCATAAGCAGATAGAGGGGCCACTCATGGCATGAGTTTGGGGTGGTATTGTTCTTTCTAAAAGGCATAATAAGTCCATCAAAGCGTGCTCATCAGCAGAGGTTTGAAATTTGTATTCCCAGCACCATGCATAGCTTCGAAATCTGGAAGTAATTCACTCAAGCTCAAAATCGACATTTCTCATCAATACGTCCATACAACGTTGGAAATTCTTTGTAAGTCGAACAAGGTAGGGAAAACCATTTAGGTGTCAAAAAATCAAATTTGCTTAAAACCTTGAAGCATCAATATGTAGATTGCTTTTCCTTGTTTTGAATATTCATTTTAAACATCATTTTAAAGGCAGATCATTGCAAAGCAAAGGAGGACAAATTGGAGTTGGGTGTGCCAGTTAGGAAGTAAAGTTGTGCAAATAAAGTCAAGTTTATTCTTGAAAATTTCGCATTACTATCTTTTATTGCAAAAGGATGAGGTGATTTGAAGTTGCTTGCTTTAATCCCGCATGCATTTGGCGGTGAAATTTGTCCTATTTGCTTGATTATTAAGCATCGCTTCATGAGGCTGATGTCATCATGTTTGTGTAGGTGAACGATGAATGCGAAGAGGAATGCCAAGAGCCAGCACATGAGAAAGTTCAAAGGATGGAGGAGCATTGCTCGAGGAGGGTGGACATCGTCGTCGCATGGAAGAGACATGTTCCAGATGATCAAAATCCAACGCCAAAAGTCATACATCAAGATCATCATTTGCATGAGATCAAGAGAGATTTTTTAGCTCACACAATAGTAGGAGTAGAATAGGGGAGACTTCTCGAAGTCATTAAAGAGACATTGTGAAATTGTTGTAAAAGGACTTCCAAAATCAATACAAGCTCATTATTGGTTATCATGGTGATTTGTGTGATAGTGGAATGTTAGCATGGTTTCAAATTCTCGAATATGATGGAGAAATGTTTCCCAGTAGCTTAGAAATAGATTAGAAGTGCATTGATTTAATAAATATATATAAAGATATTTGATAAATTCTTCTTGGTTCATACTTTTTGTGGATTATCGAAGGTAACCCACTTTGCAAAGTTAGACTGAACCTTCATTTGCTTTAGTTCGGTTGTGGATGCTCGTTCAAGTTGCGCCAGCAGTGGGTGTTTGGATGAGAGTTTACAACATGAAAATTTTTAAGTTCTCTTAGAAGATTGCACCGACTTCATTTAGTTGTTGGTTTTCATGGCGAAGCGAAGTTTGGTTTTATGAGGAGTTTGTCTATCTTAGCATGTTTCATTACTTCATTGTCCTTAGATTAGCCCTCTAAACCCTTGTCCTTTTTCATTTTCTTTTCGTAGCCAGTTAGAGTGAGTTCCACTTCATAACAAGGAGAATATCATATTTAAAATGGAATAAGGAGTCAATTTAGTGTAAGTCCCTTTGTGAGTTTTCAGCAAATCACATTAACTACTGAGTCTATCCATTCCAAGTCAAGATCTGACATCTGGAACCTTGGAGTTGTCTCATTGGATCACATTGTTTAGCCCTTGAGAGACTTTGTTCAAGAGAGGATAGGATACTTGGTATTTTATTTTGAGTTTGCATGTCCATAAAAAACACATCAACAGATACTACTTGGGTTTGTGATCTTAGGTGCACCCATTTGAAGAAATTTGGGGAATCTTCCAAAGATGACATGAGCTATTTTGAGATATCAACGACTGACAATTTACTAGAGTAATGCAAGACGATTCAAATAATCATGCCCATTCATTCTACCATTTACGTTTGTTTGTACATGTGGAAAGCAAGGATAACTTTTATATCGACATTTTCCAACTGTTGGTGTCTATGGATGAATAACACTTACATATTCAAAACCATTCATTACCTATTGTATCGAATGAAATGCCTAGATTGATTAGTAGGAGCCCACGATTTGTGTTAGATGAGGAAGAGTGGTTACTTGTGTTGTATATATGTGGTGATACACGTGGTGAAGGTGAATTAAATACCACAAAACTCTTTAAATGATAGATAATGGCATGGGCCATAGGGATACAAGACAATCATCTCACTTAAAGACATGACAATTGAACTATCACAACTCTTCCATTGCACACCACTGGGCGATTGCTAGTTATAATCAATTCATTGATTAATATCCTCAAAACAGGTGTACTTAAAATCAGACATGCTCGACGTAACAAAACAAACGGGGGAAACTGACCTTGGTTTCGAAACCGCGACCTCGTTTTCGTATTAGCAGCTAAAAAAAACATTTGTTCGGCCAAAACAAATCGCATGACGAATCATGTGATAATGGTAGAACCCATATAGATAACGTTGCAGATATTTTTATGCATACAATTGAATTGAACTATTAACTATAATGAATGCTTAGCAATAGGGAAACCCTTAACCTATAACCACAAATGGAGACTCTGCAGTTGAACTCCTTCAGCCACGCTCATCGCCTTCCTCCATTTTGCCGGCAAAAGGCCTTCCCCTCACCCAGAGGAAGATGGAAAATATTTGCTGTCACCAGAACTACTCGCTCTGGTTTGTCATTTTAATATCTCTTTTCCACTTTCTGTGTATTAGTTTAAAAAATTCAAATGCTGAGGACAGACACAGAAGTTTTGAATACTATTTATTCACAGAAATTTAATGCATCTCGTGAATGTTGGGTCACAAAAGATAAGGTCCATCTTTATTTGGGTTTTGATGGTCATTTGTAATTGATTTCTAGCAGGGACACAGGAAGTTTTGTTTCTGCTTTCCCGCACATTTGATTTTTACAATTGTTTGGATGGGGTTTTTTAGATTGTGGGTGTTTTGTTTTTCTTGGACTATCACCAGAATTGCCTCCGAGGGGGTTGTGGTGTAATGCTAATGGACATTACCTGGACACATGCTCAAATTTTGAATATTTTACTTTTTCGAACTATCCTCAGAATTGCATCCGAGAGGGTTGTGGTAAATCGTAATGGAACATTACTTGTACACATGTTCAAATACCCCATCACCAGAATTATAACATTACTTGTAGGCACAGCTGAAAAGTTGTGAGGTTGTGCTGTAATGAATATAAGGTACATTATTTTAGTAATGACTGAGGTTTAATCTTAAGAACGCAGTTCAAGCTTAATGCAGACAGAATGAAAAAGGTGGTCCATCACATATCATGTGAAAAAAAGCTAGTATCAGAATTGCTTCTTTGGATGAGGGTTTGGAACATACATTTGTCTGATTATGGTTTCCATTTAGTTTTCCTTTTTGATACCTAGAATTATAACATCCAACATCCATAACTTTACCAATCCTTGTTGAGAAGCTTTTCAGATTCCTATCGTAGAACTTTCATTCTAAAAGTGGTATAAAAACATGAATTATTCTCATTATAAATCCTTTGATTGTGGTGTTCTTGTACTAGTTCAAATTTTCTGATACTAGTCAAGATCTGACAATGCTAGGCAGAATGTTGTTCATCCCATGGTTGTAAAGTTCAGGGCTGATTTTAGTGTTAACATTGATTTTTAATATTATTTTGAAGAAATGCATCTTGTATTACTTAAGAGAACCAAAGAGTTTCATGAGTCTAACAACATGATTATGTATAATGTCTCCAACTGTACCCCAAGAGCCATTGACTCAAAATCTTTACGTGACCAGTTTAATTAATCTTTCACCAGCTTAATCTTTCAGCAAAACTAATTCTTGCTTAAAAAGGCTCAGCTGGCCTAAGCTAAGACTGGAAGGGTCCACATGAAATGTAGCCCCGCACCTTAATTTCCAGACAAATATGATAGCAATCAATTATTCAAGCGAGGTTCTTTTCAAGAAAGGGGACACCAATTGTAGAAGTTTCAGCTTTCAACCAGGCCAAAATGGATTTGGCCATGGTGCATCTCCAAGAGACATGACCAACAGTTTCTTCTCTCTCACAACACCTGCATAGCAAAATTGTAACACAAATGTTTGAAGCGTTGTCTTGATTGCCAAAACATGGGTGTGTATTAACCACGATAAATCTTGTGCTTGAAAGAAGCTTGTGATTTCCAACTTACTGATACTGCTTTTGCCAGTGCATTTTAGGGTCCCCGATCCACCACTTCTTGTACAAATAGGAAGCAAGAGGTAAAGCGTGTCTCACTAAGTCATAAAGATTTTGCTCACATAATTGTAAAAGGTCTTCCCATTGCTCTATTTCTAATCTCTCAAATTAGCCCAGACCCTTGGAGCTGTATTTGAAAATGACACCTTTCAAGAATCACCTACAAAGGTCTTGATGGGCAGCTTTGTCTGTGCCACATAGCTTTTGGGCTTAGTTTATATCACACAAAGTGTGTCACTGTCAGAGATTATGCTTCCACTAATCTCCCCCTGCACCCCATCCCCACACACCTGTCTCTCTCCTCACCCCAAATCTTTTTTTCTATTCCAGCCAATATTTTACCAGCAAATATAGGTAAGAGACCAATCTAATATCTTGGTAGTGAAATGTCCACACAAGGATTGAAGGTAAATCCCAAGCATCCGATGGCTCCTGAGATTACCACAGAAGAATGTCATGTCCCCTCTTTCCTTCACATAAATAAATTATACTTTTAATTTAAAAATAGTGTTTTTCAACACTAATAATAATAATAATACTATTAATAATAAAAATATAAAATAAATTTCAAATCTGGGCGCCAAACTTGGGTCCCATAGGCCCCATTTCTAGGGGGTATATCTACAAGTTCGTTTGAATCATTATGATCATAATTTTGTATGGTATTTCTCTGATTTTTCCAGCTGAGTGATTTGCACAAGGACGCAAACCCTTGTTTTCAAATCCACTGAGGTGAGGATGAAACCCCGAACATCATTGTGAGCAGTTCCATTTCAGGATCTGCATTTGAGCCTAGCTTAAGTCAATTAAATTCAGGTGCAGGCGCCATCAAGGAAGGACTAACAATGAACTAGATCCAGTAGGCGCACAGTGCCACACACACAGTGAAATAATCCTGGGAGAGCAAACTGGTGAAGAAATCAATCCCCTACCACTTGTCACCAATCATTTCCTGAGCGCTGGATGATAGTTGTCAAACACCCAGGGGTATATACTATTTGCTGAGCAAATTTCCATTGCCACCACACCCAGGCACAACCAACCAGCCAGTCATTACGTCGTTGAGTGAAGAAATATGATCACACAGGTCTGGGAGTTAGATGAAGCAAGGAGTATAACTAGAAATTCATGAGTCAGCCCAGCCCAACATCAGATCAACCTAGCGCTACCGGGAAATTTAGCTAAAGGGATCCAAAACTCCAGATCGTGGAATACAGGCCTGCCTCATTGACTGAGGTGGATTAAGGCGGATTAATGCAAGACAAATTGTGGGTGAAATAAGGCAAGGACTGGTCCTCCATTAATCTGATCTAATTTTGAACCTATCTCTTCTGTAGCAAGTTTACTGTGGTTGATTGTATCAAGGGAATTGACAACACCTATTCCTCTCTATTATCATACTGAGTCTGTGTATTTGGATGTTATTTGTGAAGAGCTGAATATTTGTAATGCCTGAACTGTTCTCTATGTTTAATAATAGATGATGTTTTAGATTTACAGCAGTAATAAACAACAGTAATGATTCTGATCTGTTCTTTACATTTGGAGCATTGAATAGTGTTCAATTGTTACAATTCGTGCTACGAATTTTGAGTTTCTCTGGTGTTTAATAACACTTATCCAGTTTATAAACCGATCAGAATTCCAACTGCCCTAGTACATTAGAGCGGTATCAGAGAAAGCAGTCCTGCCAGCCTGCGGGTTTGATCTAGTTTATGCAGCCGAGTTAAAGGGATCAGAAGCTTTGGAGAGAGAAAGAAGAAGGTTAGAGGCAACATCACAAGAGGTTAGCATTGGAATTGGAGGTAGAGGTAAGAAGAAGATGGCAGATCGGGAGGATGAGTGGAAGGGTTACATGCAAAGATAGGAACAAATGGCACAAAGACAGGAACAAATGACACAAATGCATCATCCAAACGATGCAAAACATGAATAATACTATCAACTCCAGCAGACCTACACAAAATTATATGGGAGAAGGAAGTAATTCAAATCAGAATGGGCCTGGAAATCACACAAATAACAGTAGGACTCCACTTGGATCAGCACCCAGATCTTTCCAGCCCACATTTTTACCTAGAGTTGAGTCACCACAGGAAGAGGAGGAGCCAAACCTGACAACAAATGACATTAATACCTGCATTGATGAGTACATGAGACTTTATCCAGATATCAGAAGTCAGATCCCATTTGCACAACTCAGCAATGCCAAATCAAGGAATGGGTCAAGGGGAGAGAGAAAACAACCTACACAACAGTTCAATAGAGATTTACAACAGAGGGTGAGTAAGTTGACTCTCCCAACTTTTGATGGTTTGGGAGAGGTCACTGCACGGGCTTGGGTTCAAAAATTGGATACATATCTCTCACTTAGCCCTATTATGGAAGATGAAGCCATCAAGTTTGCTATTCTTCATTTGGAGGGTACAGTTCATGAGTGGTGGCATCATGGGTTAATCACAAAGGCATCATCATGTTATGATATATGTTGATTTCACACAGAGACTCATAGACAGGTTTGATAGGAGGGATCCGGAGATGCATCTCAGAGAGTTGACACATTTGAGGCATCATGGTTTAGTAGAGGATTATGTAGCAGAATTTTAGCGGGTTTTAGTCATGGTGCTAGATGTTATAGAGAGGAGACTCATGTTTTTGTTCATTGAGGGATTGGCGGAGTCACTCCGAGGTTTGGTTAGAGCTTTGGGGCCGACATCTCTACAAGATGCTATTTGAAGGGCTTTGAATTTGGAGGATTCCACGACCAAGAATAAGTTCTACCCTAAGAGTACACCATCAGGATATCATAAGAGACCATTCCACAAGAGTTTTCCGCAGCCTAAGACATTACCTCCTAAACCCTAAACCAAGCAAGATGGAAGAAACTAAGAATGAGCTTCGGAGGAAGAAGTTGTGTTTTACTTGTAGAGAGCCATGGGAGCCATGACATAGATGCTTGGGGAAGGGATATGTACACTACATAGAGGTAGTCTCCGATGGGGATTTAGAGGTAGAAGAGTCTGAACTTGAGGTTGTTTTGGATGAGGTTGAGCATGAGGATCAGTGAGGAGAAGAGTCTTTTGGAGGTACACTTGCCACTCTTTCAGGAGCACCTAGGTATCATCCTTTTCAGGTGCGAGGAGTGTTACAGGGACATAGAGTGATAGTATTATTGATAGTGGGGCTACACATAATTTCATTGATGAGGGTTTGGTAACTAGGATGAAATTGAAAACAAATAACTTTGAGGGGTTCAATGTAATTGTGGCCGATGGATTTACTATTCCATGTACAGGAAGGATCCAACAACTTGACATCATCTTGGGGAGGCATAGAGTATGCAATGACTTCTATGTGGTTGGCATAAGTGAGACAGATGTAGTTTTGGGTGTGCAGTGGTTACATTCACTTGGCGAGTTTACCTAGAACTATCAAACTATGGAGCTGAAATTCAAATCAGAGAGTAAGGAGGTGGTTCTTCAGGGCTTGTCTAACGAAGCACCGAGGGTTGTTTTATCCAAGAGGATGGAGAGAGCTTTTTGTAGAGGACAAGTAGATTGGGTGGCACAATGTTTGGTCACCGATGGATTTTCACCCACTGGTGAAAAGACTACTCATATTGATATTCAGCCCATTATGGACAAACATAGCATGGTATTCGGTGATATTCTTCCAGGGTTACCACCAGATAGGGGATTTCAGCATGTCATTGAGTTGGAGGAGGGATCAAAGCCGATCATCACTACACCTTATTGTCATCCAAGAAGGTACAAGGAAGAGATTGAGAAGGTGATTAAGGAGTTGTTGGATATGGGACATATACGACCAAGCTTTAGCCCTTTTGCTTCCTTCGTGGTGTTGGATAAGAAGAAGGGTGGTACCATGAGGATGTGCATTGACTACAAGGCACTCAATAAGAAAACAATCAAGAACTGCTACCCAATTCCCAGGATTGATGAGTTGATAGATGAGTTTCATGGCAGTGTATTTCTCCAAGATTGATTTGCGATCTGGGTACCATCAGATAAGGATGAGAAAGGAGGATATTCACAAGACAACTTTTAGGTGTCACTTTGGGCATTAAGAGTTTGTAGTCATGCTATTTGGGTTGACAAATGTTCCGGCCACGTTTCAGTCCTGCATGAACTACGTATTTGTTAAGCAGTTGAGGAAGTTTGTATTGGTTTTTATTGATGACATATTGATCTATAGCAAGACTTGGGAGGATCTATAGCAAGACTCAAGAGGATCATTCGAGGCATATAGATGAGCTATTGGGTATAATTGAGTAGCAGTCACTTTTCGCCAAGGCATCCAAATGCGAGTTCAAGATGACTAGGATTTTGTATTTAGGGCATAAGATTAGTGCCCAAGGCATCAATATAGATGAGAAGATCAAGGCAATAATGGATTGGCCTTAACCCAGAACTTTATCACACTTGAGAGGATTTGTGGGACTTTGCAACTATTACAGGGGATTCGTCAAAGGGTTTTCACAGTTGGCTGCCCTGTTGACGGATTTGATAAGGGACGTTTCTCTTGGAGTGAGTCGGCACAGAGAGTTTGTTATAAGCTCAAGGAGATAATGAGTTCATGTCCCGTTTTAGCTATTCTAGATTTTCACTTCCATTTGTTTTGGAGTGTGATGCTTCAAGAGAGGGTATTGGAGCGGTATTAATGCAAAACAAACACCCTATAGCATTTGAGAGTCAGAAGCTCAAGGAGTCAGAGAGGAGTTTCTCTATTTATGACAAGGAGATGCTAGCCATCGTGCATGCATTGACTAAGTTCAGGTAGTATGTAATGTCCCCAATTGGCGCTTAGCCAAGTTTGTGTCCAATAGCCTATTTCCTGAGCTCCCGTAGGCTATTTGGTAATGATTAGGGAACTCCCTGATTCTTGGAGAGCACAGGTTCAGTTCTTTTTGATTCTTTTTGTTGGCTTTGAGCTCAATTGTTGTTCAGGATTGCAATGCAACTTTCAAAAGTTTTTTCGACTTATAGTAAGTCATCCAGTTGGCGTCATTCTTCATCCCAAACCTTCAGGCTGTTGTTGGTATGATTTATTTTGCAATTTGCTTTAGTTTGAGATTTTCCGTAAATTGGGTGATTAATTGAGCTATTTAATTGTTAATTTCACTTAAGTCTCCTAAGGTTGGAAATATTTAAAGATGACTTAAGTGTTATAGCTCATTGGAAAAAGAAAATGTTTTATTATTTGGTTAGGCACATAAAAGTGGACGCCTTGATATGGGAAAAAAAATTATTTAAGTTGGAGGAAAAAGTTAATTATTTCCAAGAAAGAATTATATTCTTGTGTAACTTAAAAAGTGCCTATTTAAGAGAAGTGAGGGCTCATTGTTTGGTTTTATGTTGAAGATTATACTGTTATGTTGCAGGAATGAACCTGTGAGTTCTTTCATACCTTCTTGAGGACGAAAACCCTCTCGAAGAAGTTCAGTTTCAGGGGTGAAAGATCCTCTCTAGCTGAAATAAGTGATTTCATTTAGAGGCCACTCTTGCTTCTCAATGGAGATGATTGATTTTGATGTTTTCTGATGTTTGGGATTGATCATTTTGCAGTTTGATTGAAAGTCGTTTTGTTTGCTGAAAAAAGGAGTTTGTTCATTTCATCAAGCTGGCCGTACTGTTTGCATGTGGTCGTACTAGTTGAGGATGAAGTTATTTTTGATGGAGTCTTTCATGATTTTTGGAGTATCCAATGATAAGCCCTTATTTTTAATCTGATATTGTATGGGTTTTTGGATAGTTTGAAGAAGAAATCTGCAAGTAACTGTTGGTCATACCTCTTCTGCTGGGGCCGTACGCTCTCCTTGATGGGCGTGTGGGAATAGGGTGAAGTCGCTGCCCTTGTTCTACTCAAAATCCTTCTTTGAAACTAGGTGCTCATCATTGAATGATTCCGTACCAGTTTTGGGACTGTGTGATAAGGTTTGAGATTGTTTTGTGAGTTATTTGCCTTCCATGAGGCGTCCGTACAACAACTACAGGTTTCTGATCAGAACAGAGTTTGAAAACAACATTGAATGAAGGTGTTTGTGATCAGTTTTGGATGGTTTCTACTAAGTATTTTGATGTTGATTGTGTGCAGGCTTCCCATGATCTACTATTATTTCTGATGAGTATCGATGATCTTTGACAAGTTTTTATACAAGTTTTTGGTTGCAGCAGTGACTGATTATGAATCTGATTTATTTGTTGTTATCCAATATTGTAATTAATGTGAAAAAACATTATTAATTTTGAGTTTGATCCCTAGACGGTTTGACCACCAGTGGGTATTGATTGTTTCTTGATAATGTTACTTACCCCACTGAATAATTGGTCATATTGTAATGGTTTCCTGTTGCATAAGTGGATGTGCCTTTTTTTCTTTTGAACACCCACTGAATAAGTGGATGTTTAATTTTGTTGCAACAGTCTATTTGTAAAAGATCCAAAAAACATCGTATGCTCTCACCTTGCCCATATTGGGAACTGGGTGATCAGGAAGTGTTGAGGACATTGTTTATAGTTTATTGCGACTTTAAAAAAAAATTTAGGGGTGGGTTATTATAGTGGTATCAGAGCTGGTCTTCTTACCAGTGTGTTGGTTGCTAACACCCTTTGCGGATTTCCGGTGTTAAAATCAGAAGTTTCAGCCTGCATGCTTTATGAATTCGGGAGACAGAGACTTTATAACCTACAAATGAAGACAACTACAACTTGATTCAGAATTGGAAGGAGAAGACATCATGGATTAAAGTGCTCCACAAAACCCTAGTACCAGAGATATTTTGAATGATTTGGCAAGATGGCAGCAAGAAATGGTGAGAAGTCAACAACAAATGACCAGATTGTTATCTCAGTTGTTGAATTAGAATATTGGTGGTGGCACCCCTCAGAATAGGGGCAATAATGAGAACCACAGAGATGCAAGTAATTCCAATAGTGGGAGCAACCCACCTGTCAACACTAGAACCTCTCGGGCTTCTACAACTAGGCCCATGATGCCCGTTTTTTTGGGACATCAACAAAATCAAGATTGTGGACAGCAATTGTGGGTGAAAGCTTTATTGATTATCAATAAGAATGGTTGTCTTTGGGAGAAGAGTTTCAAAATGCTATGACTCTATATGATTTCTGTCAACTCAAATACAAAAATCGGCCAAGGAACCAGAATCGGGTCCTTCAACGGAAGCTTGGGAAAGTATCGATATCTTCATTTGATGGGTCTACAAAATGCACTGCTAGATCATGGTTTCAAAAGCTTGACAACTACCTCTGTTTGAACCCGATGATGGAGAGTGAGTCAATCAAGTTTGCCACTCTACATCTTGATGGAGATGCTCATGATTAGTGTACTCACGGAATGGTCACTCAAGGTCATAGCCTATTCACTTCCTATGCTGATTTCACACAAAGGCTTATTGACCGTTTTGATAAGAAGGATCCTGAAAGTCATTTCAGGGAGCTGGTCCAAGTAAGGCAAAAGGATTCAATTGATCTTTATGTTGCAGATTTTCAGAGATTGGCTGTTATGGTACCTGATGTTTTAGAGGTAAGACTGACTTACCTCTTCATTGAAGGGTTATCTAAGCCTTTGAGAGGATGGATCAAAGCTTTGGAGCCCCAATCATTGCAAGAGGCCATTAAGAAAGCTAGAAACATGGAGTTTTCAGCTCCAAGAAGTAAATTTCAGTCCAAGACATTCTCTGATAAGAAGGATGACAAGAAGCAATTGCAGAAAGAACAAATGCAGCCTAAAACAATAGCACCAAAGGTGGATGATGAACTTCGAAATGAGCTAAGGAGAAAGAAATTGTGTTTTACATGTAAAGAGCCTTGGGCCCCGGTGAGAGGAACCTCCTGCAACAATATAATGAAAAATGCACGAAATAACAGAAATAGCAGAAACATAGAAGGAATTTATTGATCGCAGGCCACTTCGAGGGGGTAACCTCCTTTGAGCAAGCTCAATACAATAAATTCGTGGATACTTCATTGGCCTCGACACGTACTTATATACTAAGTCTAATCTAAACAACTATTACTTCCCGTGAATGTGGGATAATACAATATACTCACGGGACGACTTACAAAGCATATGCGTCCAAATGTAATATACTAACAAAGTAAAGAGAAGGGTTAAACACGGGTTCCTAACATCCCCTCCCTCTTAGAAAAGTTTTGTCCTCAAAGCATAAGATGTGGAAATTGTTGCTAAATCTGAAGGAGTGGTTCCCCTGTAGCAATCTCTGGGTACATTCCATGCCACTGAATTAATACCTCTGTGATGGATCGGGAGCGAAGAGGACAAGTGCGCTTGTCGAGGATTACCTCTAGCTCCAAAAGGATGGATCTTTCATTATCCAGTTGTGGTAAAACAGTTTGTGCTCTGTCATTGGCGCTAAGAAATTTCTTTAGACAAGAGACATGAAATATTGGATGAACGAGGGAAGGAGCCAGCATATGATCCCCAATCTGATCCTGGGTGCGGAGAACCGTGTCGACTGTCTGAACTTGTGAACTGCTGGGGGAGTATGGAAGGAGCGCTGGCGGTGCCTGACCATAGACTGCTTCATATGGAGTCATGTTAGATGCAGGGTGGTAGGAGGTATTGTACCACCATTCAGTGAGAGGGAGCCACTTTGCCCACTGATGCTATTGTTCTGAGGTATCACATACAACTAAGTTACCGGTTCTGGTACTGGTTCGGGTTCGGGTTCGCTGGTTCGGTTCGCGGGTTCGATCAAAATTTTTTTGGGTGTGGGTTCGTTTTGGGTTCGTCTATACAAATACATATAAAAATAAAAAATATATTCATATTTGTAGCAGTAATTAAGTATATACATCATTACTGTTATTTATTTTACTTATATATATATATAGCAGTAATGAAATATATTAATAATATAAGAAACATATTTAATATTCATTTATAAAATATATAATGTAGATATTTAAATAATAAATATAACTAAGAAATAAAATATATATTAATATAAATATATTAACATATTTTATATTTATTTTAATTTATATAATTTATAAATATAAAATATAATTATATATAAATAAGAAATAATAAAATATACATTAATATAAATATATAAATATAAACATAAATATATTAATTTTAATATTAAGAAATTAAAAATATATTAATATACATATATTAAGTTATACAAATAATAAATATAAATAAGAGATAAAAATACATTAATATAATATAATATATATTAATATTAATATAAAATAAAGTTATAAACAAAAATCTATAAATACGAATATACAATATATAATTTTTTTGCAGGGCTTTTATATGTGAACATTATAGTGCAGGGAAAACTGTGTCACGCCGTAAACAAAATTCATGCCTAAAAATTTTCTAAACTCGTTGGTTGTACCTATTTGCGTATTCCTTTAACCTAAAAAATTTCTAAACTTGTCGGTTGTTCCTATCTGCATATTCCTTAAATCTAAAATTTTTCTAAACTCGTCGGTTGTTCCTATCTGCGTATTCCTTAAACCTAGAAATTTTCTAAACTCGTCGGTTGTTCCTATCTGCGTATTCCTTAAACCTAAGAAGATCGACGCCTTTTCCAAGCTTGCAAGTCTCCAACGATGTGAAAAAAACTAAAAACGTTAAAAAAAACCATCGCGGCCAGCGAAAGGAGGATGAATTCGCCTAGGGTTCGCCCGGGTTCATTCCGGATGAACCCACAGTCTTCTTGACGTGCCCTGGATGAATCCCTTGGCGGACCGAACCAGAACCAGAATTGGGCGCGAACCGAACCAGGACCCTGCGCCGGTAGGAGGAGAACCGGTAACATAGACATACAACCACAATCTGTTGAATTGCCCTGTTCATTCCCTTCCAAAAGAAGTGACGCCATGCCCGCTCATATGTTTGGAGGAACCCAGAGTGCCCTACCGATGGAGAAACATAGAGTTCATAGAAGACAGCGTGCGGGACATATTCCAACCAATTTGGAACAGACATAGAAATAGTTGAAAGAGAAGTTTGGTTATCACATGTGTGAGAAAGAGAATCCGCCACAATATTGTCCTTACTCTTCTTGTAAGTGATCTCATAGTCATAACCCATGAGTTTGCTGATCCATTTCTGTTGTGCTGGGGAGGAGACCCATTGTTCCAGGAAATATTTTAGGCTTTAGTGAGCCGCCCTGATGCAAAAATGATTCCCTAATAGGTATGGCCGCCACTTCTTTACTGCATGCAAAATAGCCATCATTCGTTGTAGAGTTGAAGGAGTAGTGGAGACCACGGATGGTTGCATCTGAATGGAGTGAAGCTGAGTGATGACACCATGTGAATTCTTCTTAAGAAGCTTTTCCAGTCGATGTGAACTTATGATGCTGAGAGACCCCGGTTATAAGCCCTTCAATGTGTGTTTGTGCCCATTGTCTGAAAACTGCATCCAAAGTTCAGCAAAATCCCATAAGATGGGTCCAAGTGTGCGTAACCATTGGGTGCCCAAAACCACATCACATCCGCCTAAGGGCAAGGCAAACATGTCGGAGCGCAGGTTATAATCTCCAATAGAGATACGCACATTGCGACACTTCCCTTTGCAAGGTAATGTGCCCCCATTGGCAATCATGACTTCAAAGTTCGAGCAAGGATGAACAAAACAATTAGCCTGTTTGGCTATTCGAGGGTCAATGAAGTTACGAGTACTACCAGAATCAATGAGTATTGTAAGAGGGAGATTCTTGAAGTAACCCTTGACCCGCATGGTTTGTGGGGTGGTGACTCCTGCTACGACATGGAGAGAGATCTCTGGGTCGTCTTCCTGAGAAGTAGGGTCAACAGGCGACTGATGAGTTTCAACCTGATCAGCTACTGTATCCTGAGCATCTGCATAAACTTCAGTTTTAGGTGGAGAATCCACATCCAAGAGATAGAGCTTTTGCTTAATACATCTATGTCCCCGAGTGAATTTGTCATCACAATTATAACAAAGCCCTTTTTCTCTACGTGCTCGCATCTCTGCATCAGTCAAATGCTCGATAGGAGTTGTTCTAGGAGCTGGGATTATTTGAGGGCTTTGGGGATCCATACTTCTGAATGGAACAAAATTGGATTTGGAGCGTTGTTGAGTTGTGATCTTGTCCTCCGCCAACTTAGCCAACCCTAAGGCTTCCATCATTGTGCTTGGACATAACATTTTAACCTCAGAGTGAATTGCATCCTTCAAACCACTGACAAAACAACTCCTGAAGAATTCATCAGACAATCCCTCTGTGTGATTGGCCAATTTTTCAAATTCTATTTGATATTCCCTCACAGTCCCTGTTTGGCGTAGTTTTGTGAGTGCTCTTGTGAAGTCATCAAAAGCACTAGGGCCAAATCGTTGCAAAATGAGTTTGCAAAAATCTGTCCATTTTGGCTCTTCATGAGCTTTGATGTATCAATGGAACCATTGAAGGGCTTCATGTTCCAAATGAAAGGAGGTAAGTGGGACTTTGTTGACATCAAAAGTATTATGCAGACTAAAATATTGTTCTGCCCTGTATATCCATCCAGTCGGATCATCACCATTGAAGCGAGGAAAATCAAGCTTTAGTCCACGGAAATTGCTGGAAGAAGAAAACCCTATATCTGTAGAAGACTCTGGCTGCCATCTATTGTTCATGGCTGAATGTTGAAGATTGAGCCCGAGAATTTTTTCATCTAGATCTTGGAGTTTGGTCTTGATGGCTGCAAGTTCCTCCATGTTTTTTGCTCCTGCGCGAGTGACAACCATAACCAGGATGTTTTTTTTTTTTTTTGGAATGGGTAGGAAAACAAAAACAAAAATTTTTTTAGTAAAGGAAAATTTGGATTTGGGAAAAACTCTGATAGGTAATTGGGGTTTGACTAGGTTTTGGACACTTTCTGAGGGACAGGGAAGCAGAAAATGGGGATTTCAGGAGCGGGGTGAAAGAATGGGAAAATTTGTCCAAGAGGGACAAAGGAGCAGAAATAGGAAATGAACACTGTGGCAAAATTTGAAGGTGATTGGGTGAGAATCGAAGAAGTTATGGCAAACCCTAAAAATAGACAAATGTGGGATTTCTGGCTTCGATAAGTGGAATTTGTGATAGGGTCCTCTAGGAAGGAAATATGTAGAATGGAATTTCAGGGGTTCCAGTGAATTTTCAGAGGAAACAAAGCTAAAGCAAGGAAGATATGGCAAAAAAACAATTTATTTTTATTTTTATTTTATTTTATTTTATTTCTTTTGGAAACGATCTGCAACGGGATTTGCAAACGGCTCTGGACAGATTCAATCTGCGATTTGTCAGCTGGCAATAGATATGGACCCCAGGTATGTTCGGCTTCCTAAAGGTTCAGGGGATTCACTTGGCTACCAATGCTGTCTAACGGCTTGCGTATTGGGGCAGTACCCCTCACTTCACGGCTCAGGTAAAACTGATAACCGCTTTGCCACAAACGATAGCTCTTGGTTTACCTCACGGATGGGAACTAGTCAATCAGGTAGGGGCCGTTGCCCTTTTCGCTGGCAGGTCCTCTCAATGGGCCAGCTACTTCGGGGTTCCTGTGGTACTACTCACAATGAGTTTTAGGGCTATGCCCAGGCACTTCCCACAGTTAAGCGGATAGGGATTATTCCTTGATCCAAACCTACAATTGAAATGAACAATACAGATGCAAAGAAAAAAGAACTACTGCAATAATCATAGCGCCTGGAGGTCACTGCGAAAAAGAAAAATTCGGCAAAAATTCCACCCAGCGAGCCCAAGAAAGCGCTCTGATACTAGATGAGAGGAACCTCCTACAACAATATGATGAAAAATGCACGAAATAACAGAAATAGCAGAAACACAGAAGGAACTTATTGATTGTAGGCCACTTCGAGGGGGCAACCTCCTTTGAGCAAGCTCAATACAATAAATTCGTGGATGCCTTTATTGGCCTCAACACGTACATATATACTAAGTCTAATCTAAACAACTATTACTTCCTATGAATGTGGGATAATACAATATACTCATGGGACGACTTATAAAGCATATGCATCCAAATGTAATATACTAACAAAGTAAAGAGAAGGGTTAAACACAGGTTCCTAACACCCGGGTCGCAAGTGCTATGAAAAGGGCAAATCTCATCAATTAGAGGCTTATGTAACTATTGAATCTGAATCAGAAAATTCAGAACAACAAGCTGATTCAAAGACCAGTGAGGAAGAAGTCCCAGAAAAGTCTAACAAGAAAAAAGTTAATGATGGCATCTTTGGTCGAATATCTTGTCAACAAAGGAATGATCCTTTTATGGTCTGTGGTGTGTTGTGTGGACAACGAATCGCTGCTCTAATTGATACTGGTGCCACACACAATTTCATTGACGAAGGAGTTGTAGCACGAAGAGGCTTTCAGACTGAAGAATTTGAGGGATTCAATGTTATAGTTGCAGATGGGTTTACTATCCAATGTACAAGAAGAATTCCAAATATGAGTCTCCATTTGGGAAATTATGAGGTAAAGGATGGCTTTCATCCAGTTAGTATTGAGAATTCTGATATTGTCTTAGGCATTCAGTGGTTAAAGTCATTGGGAGAGATTTCCTTGAACCTACAAACCATGGAACTCAAATTTCAAGTTGATGGTAAGACAATGGTTTTGAAGGGAATGACTAATGGTGCATCTCGAGTTCCCATTGCAAAAAGAATGGATTTTTTTTTTTTTACTGATGTGCAAGCCATATCCAATGAGCAAAATGAAGGTTTCCACAATATTTTGTTTGATAAGCTTCCAAAAGATGGCTTTGAGCTTGTTGTAGTCTGCAAAACAACAGTAAGAAAGTCGAGTTCAGAACTTGTTTTGCATACAAATTTGGTAAGTCAAGGATCTAATCATGATTTTCACTCATTTGTTAATCCACTTTGTGATATGGGAGCTGATTTGATTCATCACAATCCTCTTTTTGAGTGGAATGTGGAGGTGTTGATTGATAGTAGATCCTTGAACATTAATGATGATATAGTGAAGATGCAAGGAGATAGAGACGAAGTTGTCTCAGACATTCAGTGGAAGTAGGAAGATGATTTGAATAATGATGTATTATTACATGACGATAACAAAAATCCTAGTGCATCAGAGATTCCTTTTGTTGATAGTACTCGGGTTGATGATGAGAGTAGCACATGCATGGTAGAGCTGCTCCATTACTTCCAAATGAGCAGAGAGATAACCAATAAAGTATGTTGGAAGGTTATGGAGACCAGAGAGATGTACCTTGGAGGGAAGAGGTTCAAATTTTCTGTTCTAACTCTGCTGTTTTGCTGCAGACCAGCCACCTCAAACTTGGGTTTACACTAATTCATGGGGGTTGGCAAATTAATTCAAACTTGGGAAGGAGGAACCTTCAGTTGGAAGATGTGTGGAAGTCATTTCCAGCCTTTCCTAAGTTGGATTTAAGCATTTCAATGCTCATTTTTCATAGTCAGACATGGAGATTTCATTTGTGCAGTTGCTGTCCTACTTTTAGAACGCTGATTTTAATGAAATCAGGTTATGATTTGAAATTTTGATGATTGTTTCCTTGGACAACCGCATGCTGACTCAAGTTGGGGTTCCTATACCTTGGAGGGATGTTGGCGAAAGGCTTCAGTTATGGGAAAATTACATTTTAGCCTTCATAGCCTCAACTAGAGCATGGATATTTGAGAGGAATGTTTTGAAATATTCCAGGTGTTTGCCAACAACTTATGTCATGAGAAGGTTAAAATATGTTGGTGATTCAATAAGAAGATTTGTTTTGGGGAATGGTGAGTTGCTTTATGGTCATTCTGACTTGCAATTGCTTGAGGACAAGCAATTTCGGGGAGGGAGGACTGTAATGTCCCCAGTTGACTCTTAGCCAAGTTTGTGTCCAATAGCAAACTTCTTGAGCTCTTGTAGGCTATTTGGTAATGGTTAGGGAGCTCCTTGATTCTTGGAGAGCATAGGGTTAGTTCTTTTTGATTCTTTTTGTTGGCTTTGAGCTCAGTTGTTGTTCAGGATTGCAGTGCAACTTTCAAAAGTTTTTCGGCTTCCTGGTTTGCTCTCCAAACTTCTTGGAGAAGCCGTCTATTTATAGTAAGTCACCTAGTTGGCATCATTCTTCATCCCAACCTTCAGGATGGTGTTGGTATGATTTATCTTGCAATTTGCTTCAGTTTGGGATTTTCCGTAAGTTGGGTGATTAATTGAGCTATTTAATTGTTAATTTCACTTAAGTCTCCTAAGGTTGGAAATATTTAAAGGTGACTTAAGTGTTATAGCTCATTGGAAAGGGAAAATGTTTTATTATTTGTTTAGGCACATAAAAGTGGACGCCTTGACATGGGAAAAATGAATTATTTAAGCTGGAGGAAAAAAGTAATTATTTCCAATAAAGAATTATATTCCTGTGTAACTTAAAAAGTGCTTATTTAAGAGAAGTAAGGGCTCATTGTTTGGTTTTATGCTGAAGATTATACTATTATGCTGCAGGAATGAACCTGTGAGCTCTTCCATACCTTCTTGAGGACGAAAACCCTCTCGAAGAAGTTTAGTTTTAGGGGTGAAAGATCCTACCTAGTTGAAAGAAGTGATTTCATTTAGAGGTCACTCTTGCTTCTCAATGGAGATGATTGATTTTGATGTTTTCTGATGTTTGGGATTGATCATTTTACAGTTTGATTGAATGAAGTTTTGTTTGCTGAAAAAAGGAGTTTGTTCATTTCATCAAGCTGGCCGTACTGTTTGCACGTGGTCGTACCAGCTGAGGATGAAGTTATTTTTAATGGAATCTTTCATGATTTTTGGAGTATCCAATGATAAGCCCTTATTTTTAATATGATATTGTATGGTTTTTTGGATAGTTTGAAGAAGAAATCTGCAAGTAACTGCTGGTCGTACCTCTTTTGCTGGGGCTGTACACTCTCCTTGATGGGCGTGTGGGAATAGGGTGAAGTCGCTGCCCTTGTTCTGCTCAAAATCCTTCTTTGAAACTAGGTGCTCATCATTGAATGATTCCGTACCAGTTTTAGGACTATTTGATAAGGTTTGAGATTGTTTTGTGAGTTATTTGGCTTCCATGAGGCGTTCGTACAGCAGCTATAGGGGTTTGATCAAAATAGAGTTTGAAAACAACATTGAATGAAGGTGTTTGTGATCAGTTTTGGATGGTTTCTACTGAGTATTTTGATGTTGATAAGTTTGTGTGCAGGCTTACCATGATCTAGTATTATTTCTGATGAGTATTGATGATCTTTGGCAAGTTTTTGGTTGCAGTAGGGACTGCTATGAATCTAATTTATTTGTTGTTATCCAACATTGTAATTACTGTGAAAAAACATTATTAATTTCGAGTTTAATCCTTGGATGGTTTGACCGCCAGTGGGTATTGATAGTTTCTTGATAATGTTACTTACCCCATTGAATAAGTGGTCATATTGTAATGGCTTCCCGCTGCATACGTGGATGTGCCTTTGTTTTCTTTTGAACACCCATTGAATAAGTGGATGTTTAATTTTGTTGCAACAGTCTGTTTGTAAAAGATCCAAAAAACACCGTATGCTTTCCACCTTGCCCATATTGGGAACTGGGTGATCAGAAAGTGTTAGAGGACATTGTTTACAGTTTATTGCAACTTTTTAAAAAAATTTAGGGGTGGGTTATTACACAGTATTTGTTTTGTGGAAGATTTGTGGTGAGGACGGATCATAACAGTTTGAAGTTCTTCCTCAATCAAAAAGATTTGAATGATAGGCAATAGAAGTGGGTAAGTAAGTTGCAGGCTTATGATTTTGATTTTAAGTATGTTAAGGGGAAGAATAATGTGGTGGCTAATGCTTTATCTAGGAGACCTTATTTATGTTCCATGACTGACATATCTACTTATTGGAGAGCTTCTATACTAGCTGAGTATGCCAATGATACACTTGCTATTGACATTTTAGATGGCAAGTTGCAAGATGACATGTACAAGGTGGTTGATGAGCTCATTTTCTATAAGGACTAGGTGTACCTTGTCCCAGGATTGAAGATGAAAGAGAAGATTTTGAGAGCATGTCATGACACTCCTTTGGCAGGTCATCAGGGGTACTACAAAACATACAGACAGGTGAGAGAACGGTTTGCTTGGAAAGGCCTGAGGGGGATGTTTTGAAGCATGTTAGAGAATGTTTGACTTGTCAACAAAACAAGGTAGAAGAAACATTTCAGTTGGATTGTTGCAGCCACTACCAATTCCAAATCAGAAATGGGAGAGCATTTCTATGGATTTCATCACTAGTCTTCTACGAGTGCATGGGTAAGGATTGTATCTTTGTGGTGGTGGATAGACACAGTAAGTATGGTCCATTTTATGCTATATCTTTCGAATATAGAGCTGCACAGATGGTTGATTAGTTTTTTAGAGAGGTGTTTAGATTACATGGGCTGCCTAGAAACATTGTGAGTGACAAGGACAGCAGGTTCATTAGTTTGTTTTGTCAAACGGATGGACAAATAGAGATTGTGAATAAATGGCTTGAAGGGTATTCGAGAAATGATGCTACAGGGTAGCATCCTGCATGGATTAAGTGGTTACATCTTGGGGAGTATTGCTACAACTCCACTCATCATATGTCGATAGGTATGACTCCTTTCAAGGCACCATATGGTTATGATGCATTATCATTTGTGGATTTGGTTCTTTTTGATAGCAGAGTTCTTGGAGCTAGAGGTTTGGTACAACAAAGTATGGATATTTGAATGCACTCAAAGAGAACTTACAGCAAACTCAAAATCAGCAAAAGATGTATGTTGATCGCCACTGTTTGGAGACTTGGTTTTTTTGAGATTGCGACCTTATAGACAATCTTCCTTTAAGGGGAGTGGTGCGGAGAAGTTTAAGCCACAATTTTATGGGCCTTACAAGATCACACGAAAGGTAGGAGAGGTGGCATATGAGCTGGTGTTGTTGGAAAACAACAGAATTCACAATGTTTTTCATGTATCTCGCCTTAAGAAGGTGCTGGGACAGCATGTTACCCCTTGCTTGGAGCTGCCTCCACTTGATGACAAAGGGAAATTGATTTTGGAGCCCAAAGTGATCATAGATATGAGAGAGAAGAAACTCAGGAATAAGGTCATTTTGGAATATTTGGTGAAGCGGAAAAATTTGCCTCTTGAGGATGCTGCGACATGGGAGGGAGCAGAGGTTTTTGATCATCTAAATTTGAAATTGCTTGAGGGCAAGCAATTTGGGGAAGGGAGGACTGTCATGTCCCCTCTTTCCTTCACATAAATAAATTATATTTTTAATTTAAAAATAGTGTTTTTCAACACTAATAATAATAATATTATTAATAATAAGAATATAAAGTAAATTTCAAATTTGGGTGCCAAATAGGTCCCATTTCCAGCGGGTATACCTACAAGTTCATTTGAATCATTATGATCATAATTTTGTATGGTTTTTCTCCGATTTTTCCAGTTGAGTGATTTGCAGAAGGATTCAAACCCTTGTTTTCAAATCCATTGAGGTGAGGATGAAACCCCGAACCTCATTGTGAGCAGTTCCATTTCAGGATCTGCATTTGAGCCTAACTTAAGTCAGTTGAATTCAGGTGCAAGCGCCATTAAGGAAGGACTAACAGTGAACCAGATCCAGTAGGTGTACAGTGCCATACACACATAATGAAATAATCCTGGGAGATAGCGAACTGGTGAAGAAATCAATCGCCTTACTACTTGACACCAATCATTTCCCAAGTGCTGGATGATAGTTGTTAAACACCCATGGGTATATGCTATTTGTTGAGCAAATTTCCATCGCCACCACACCCAGGTGCAACCAACCAGCCAGTCATTATGTCGCTGAGTGAAGAAATCTGATCACACAGGTTTGGGAGTTAGACGAAGCAAGGAGTATAACCAGAAATTTGCGAGCCAGCCCAGCCCAACATCAGATTGACCTAGCGCCATAGGGAAATTTGGCCAAAGGGATCCAAAACTCCAGATCATGGAATACAGGCCTGCCTTATTGATTGAGGCGGATTAATGCAAGACAAATTGTGGGTGAAATAAGGCAAGGACCAGTCCTCCATTAATCTGATGTAAATCTGAACCTATCTCTTCTGTAGCAAATTTATTGTGGTTGATTGTATCAAGGGAATTGACATCGCTCATTCCTCTCTATTATCATACTGAGTCTGGGTATTTGGATGTTATTTGTGAAGAGCTGAATATTTGTAATGCCTGAACTGTTCTCTATGTTTAACAATAGATGATGTTTCAGGTTTACAGAAGTAATGATTCTGATCTGTTCTTTACATTTGGAGCATTGAATAATGTTCAGTTGTTGCAATTTTTGCTACGAATTTTGAGTTTCTTTGGTGTTTAATAACACTTATACAGTTTATAAACCCTAGATCAGAATTCCAACTGCCCTAGTACATTACAAAGAAAGACAGACACATTCTGCCAAGCAGTCCACACTCTTAGGGAACTGAAGCTGAAAGCAAGAAAGCCTTAGCATTAACAGTAATGTCATGAAGCTGAAAGATCTGATATTCTGAATATGGCGAACAACTTTGATGTGGTGACTGAATAAAATCTTCCTTTTGGTTGTAATAGCAAGAAACATGTTGTAATTGTACATGCATGCTGCATCAAGGGAACTATTTTATGGGCTATTTTTCCTCAAAATTGGCAAAATTAAATTAGTCAACTAACAAACTTGCTGAAGAAAAAACATTTGTCAAGCTTTTATATATACATTGTACATCATAAATCTATCACTTACCAAAATTTGGAAGTATTAATAATAAATTCCAGCTATTAGTGTCTAATAAAATGGAAAGAAAAAAAATTACCTTTTCCTTAAAATTTTCCCTTCCTGCGTTGTCCTTGAATCCTCCTATTTTCCTGATCGATGTGCATAGTATTGAAGTATATCATATCTAAAAACTTAAAAAGCCTTTGATGATATCCTGCAGCAAATGATTTTTAATTTTTTTGTAATTTTTGGTTATAATTTTATGGCGAAACTAGGAAGTAACAGGCATTTTTGATCTTGCACCATATGTGCAATGCAACTGTGTGTAAAATCCCATAAGCTTGGCAACAATTATTGGAGTATTTTGCTTCTAATTATTGCCAGGAATCTTTTTCAATCAACATCTGAGTGAACAGTCAAAGAATTATGTTTTATATTATTATTGGAAATGAAACTGTATTCATGTCCACGAATGAGCAAAATATGTCAATGAAACAGGAATGAGAGACCATGAACGAGATTCTTGAACATGTACCATTGTTTCTAACAGTACTTAAAGTCACAGGTAGATCATATCTCTACAGATTTCTATATTCCACCTGATGAAGCACAAAAAAGAAAAATGGGAAACAGGGCAAAGAGACAAGGTGATGTGCAAGTTGAATCACAAGTTACTGGTTTTACTTACAGCTCCAAAGCATTCTTTCAAAGACCTTACTATCTGAGATTCATTTTTGTGGTTTTCTTTTACCTTCTAAATGTAGAGACCGGTTTCTCTAATATGGAGGTTGTTTCTGATAGATCGCAAATAATATTCTTGAAAACATACCTTTGTTTTTAATAGTACTTAAAGGTACAGGTAGGTCAAGTATCTGTGGATTTCTCGACTCCACCTGGTGAAGTAAAAACAGGAAAAGTGGGAAACAGAGCAAAACAATAAGCTAACGTGCAAGTTGAATCAACAATTCTGGTTTTACTTAGAGCTCCAAAGAATTCTGTCAATGAACTATCCAAGAGTATACTGAGATTCATAACTTGTGGTTTTCCTATACCTTCTAAGTCTAATAGTGGGTTTCTGTAGTATTGAGATTGCTTCCTTCTGCCAGACAGGTAAATGTAATTTCTGTCAAATTCCGGCTGATACCTTTGCAACTTTTTTGTGGATTCTGTCAAGAAGAATTACATCAACTTGATGAAGCTCTAAGGTTTTTTGGCTGTCAAAGTATCTGATGTGCATCTTAAATAAAGTGGCAGCCATAGACAATTTTCTTCTACCAAGAACAATTCAAACTCATAGTCATAGCCTAAGACCAATTTTATGAATTCATCCAATTAAATACTTCAAAAAACCTATGAAACAGTAGGTACAGCATTGCCAAAGTACCATTAAAACTATTTAATGACACTCATCAGTTTAACATGATGGTGGCCAATTTAGAAGTGACTCGTTCTGCAAGATCCTTAACGCTCTGTGCTAATCTGTTCTTTCACTTGCAAAGGTTAGATATCTTTGACTGTCAACTTCCTTATGGATATTCTAGTTTCCTCTGGGCACCAGAATCAAACAACAATAATAATGCTTCGTTTGATCTTATCAACGAACAAAAATGCCAATAGGCCCAAAACAGACCAGAACAGTTTTTACTAGTTTCTCTTTGTTGATTATCACATCTAGAAAGAAAGAGAAAAACATTGAATCAATTTAGGCTTGAAAGATACAGCCAATTAGAAATAATCCAGATAAAGGGGTGATTTGAGAGCAGTCCTTCTTTGATAAGGAAGATTTATTCAAACAAAACTGCCAAATCAATAATGATTTGTTTTATTTAGTATAAAAATAATGGTCTCTCAAGATTAGTCATCCACATAATTGCAGTCTCGGATAGTTCAAGGCTTATGGGTAGCCATTGAAGGTTTGTAAGACTTGCCTAAGCAATCTACCCAAGACCAAAAATGCCTTAAGACTAATCACAATAACCTATTTGCTCAAAACAAAAGAGATTTGTAAGAAGCAAACTAATGGCTATTCCATTCTTTAAGAGTGTGTCCAAATACAAGCAAGAAGATTGTATTTATAGAAAATGCAACAGGGGGAGACAACTCACCTTCCAAGAAGTGTAACTCCTATGGAAGAGGGTGACACCTTGCACTCCCAATAAGACAAGGAAACTATAACTAAGTAAACTCTTATCTAAGTAAGCTTAACCTAAGGTGTAATAAATGCATAATAAATACACAAATACACCAACAACGTTAGCAAAATCTACAGCATAGCTTTTGTAGTAGAACATTTTAATGACAATGTGAATCATAATATCCCTTCTATGGAATGTTGTGATGTTCTTCTTGGTAGGTCCTATCAGCGTTGTTGACTTGCCTGCTACAATGGCTACTGCATGGCAAGCTACACGACAACAAAACATATCTCGACCTCGTTTTCTATAGCCAATACAAAAATCAAACTAGCCAAAACCGCTAAACATCTCATTATTTATATGGATAGACAAGAGGTCAATTATAATGAGGAAACCACGCAATCACAGAAATATGTTGTTAATTATTGATTTACTTACACGAGATATACAAGGGGTTCTGATGTACCCAACTATTCAATATACTCAAGGGAACACTCATAAGGCAGGGTTGCAGCATACAATGACTACTTAGGAAGATTACAATTCTGAGGATCTCCCTCTATGAGAATCAAACAAAATACAATATCTCACATTCTGCCAATGAAGTGATATGAATCCCTTATAATAATCTCTAATGTATTAACATTGATGGAGGGTAAAAACTTAACCCACAAGATATCCATTTGAACCAATTGAACTTAACCTGCAAGTTATTTAGTTGACATGATATAACTAAGGTTTATGTAATTCATGTCACCTTCTCTATAATCCTCATATACATCATAAGATAATGAACGTAGGTTATAACATGACACACCTCTTAGCTTGTTTCTCTTTTAGAGCATGCCAAGAAACCAAAGAGTAAGACTTACTCATTTACCCATCAATTTGTGATCTTGATTGTCATAGTCCTCAATGGTGCCATGGGCATCCATAGTTGTTGCTCCTTCGATGTTTGTATACCCACAGCTGTTGCTTCCTTGATTCCATGCTTAACAATAGTTGTGTTCCTTTGATGCCAAGTATACCCATAGCTATTGCTCCTTTGATACTCCTTTCTTGCCTTTCATAGTAATGTGGATGTCGATATACCACAATCTTTGTAGACTCAAGCTCATGTTCCATCTAGTTTGACACTTCATGGTATCTTCCACATGTTCCTTTAGGGAAGAGGTGACGAATTTGAGTTTCCTTCACAAGCATCCAATTCTTCCTCAAGTTCTTCTCCAAATTCTTCTTTGTGATCTTCTTGGAGTCTTCTTTATGCTCTTCTTTAGATTCTTCCTTATGCTTCTGTTTAGATTCTTGATTTGGTAACTCCATGTACCTCCTTTTCCTTGATTTTGATTGGTTCATGTTGAGTAATGCCTTGCATGGTTGATTCCTTTTTCCTATACCAATGTTTCAAGGACTTATTTTGTACATTAAGATTGATAGTTTCCATAGTTTCTGGCCATGGATGCCTAAAAACATCTTAACCATCATAGCTATGACATGAAAAATGAAATGCAAATAATTTTTGTCCATGATGAGCTTCAAATCTTTAAAAACTTGAGCCTCTGCACCATATACCTGTCTCTATGACATTCCTTGCTTGAACATGCAATTGCTTTGCTTGGTCAACATTAATGACGTTATAATTACTACTAGGATTTATGGAGCCAATGACATTCCTCTTTTGAATACACCTCTGAACCTTCAATATTGAAGCATCTTTTGTTGGGAACAAAACACTTGGACATCTTTCTTGCTTCTCTTGATCTAAGAGTAATTTTCCTCTTTATTTTTTTGTTCTTGTTTGTCTTATTTTGTTTCCATTTAACGTAGAATGCCTCTTCCACTCCTCTCCAAGAGAACACACTGCCATCAACATTTTTCCACTAAACCTTAGGTTCTCCTTAAAAGTAAAATATTAACATACCTCTTTAATATCTACTCCAACAAAACTCCATTTTAGTTTTTTACTTGAGCGACAATTTTCTAGCATTTATATCATCTTCCTTTCCAAAAAACTTAGTTATTCTCATGAATCATGCTTAAAAAAGAGTTTATGGTTTTATGCAAAAAGAGAACTTGCATTTAGGATCTTCTTTCCCAATAAAAAATCGAGATGGGCAAGTAAGCATGTAGACCTATAATTTTTCTCAAAATTGCAAAAAGAGGCATCCCTTTCTTTCTAGGGTTTGAGACACTTTTAGAAGGTGAACTTTGGAGGACATAATTTCTTCAAAATTTTCACATCAAACCTTGCACATGTGAGCAAACTGGCTCCTTTGTGACAAGAAAATCACACTGTGATGCAGGACATGAGTTGAGACAAGCAAAATGATAGTTCCAAAAGGTCAACTTCCCGAGGTCATATCTCCCTCAATACTGCTGGGTGACACAAAGTTATTCCATTGATGGTGCTAGAATTAGTCCAATTTGATGCTACAGCTGATATAAAATTTCATCAGAAGATAAAGTGTTTTGTTTTCAAAAAATTCAACAAATAATTCCCAATCTGTAAAAACTTCACTTGCCCAAATTGTCTATTTGATATGAAATGTAATGAATAAAACGTTTAGTAATTAAAACTGAGTATAATAGAAATACACAGTAGAGAAATACGGGAAGTGCCAATTTACCCAAATATTTACCTTCCAAGGAAGGATCCAATATAATGTCTCTCACATGAGAATTGAATCCAATACAATCTTAGCTTGCCAATGAAATGATACGAGTCCCCTGTATAAAATCTCCAATCTAACAACACTGGGTGAGATAAAACCTCTAGTCCACAATTTACCCATTTGACTCAATCTATCTCAACCTGGAAATTGTCCATTTGACTTAATATACTTAATGAAGGGTCACACACACTACATGTTAGCTATTCCATAACCCCATATACATCATGATTCATAATATGATGGACCTAGGTACATAAAAACCACCCTCCAATAAAATCTTTGAACAAGATTCAAGACAGCCTTATTTGCAATAAGGATCTCCAGAAGGAACTACACATTTATCCATAGGTATGCTGGCCTTTTCCTAGAATCATCATTGTTAAACTTAAAATGATTGTCCAATCAAATGTCAACAAGTGAGTAAAGATTTGCAGAAGCAATTCACTTAGCCAAACAATGAAAACCAGATCCATTCCAATGCTTCTTGCGGATCTCCAGCTCTCCTGTACCCAAAGAGGATTATATTATCTTTAACACATGTATTCTTTACAATGCATAAAATCTCCTATGTATGAAATCGACATCTTTGAAATTGTTTTAGGAACTTTTATAAAGCAAGGAAGATAATGGACTCTCTCCAACAAAGGTTTAAGTACTTCAACTTGAACTACAATCTCAGTAGTCCTTGAATTGCCAATCGAAAATTCAGGATCACAATCGCTATGGAAACCACACATTGGACTGTTTCTTCATCTCCTACAGGTAGAAAATGCAGTTGAGTGCAATAGTAATATTTTACAAAAACAATGAGTACAGATAATCTAAATAGAGAATCCCAACCTCTAAAATGCTCATTAAAACTCATGTAAGTTTGTAGTAACTTAAATATCTGTAAGTGGTGTGTAGATTTATAAGTTTTTGAAAATTTTACTCTGAGTTATGCCTCAACCCTAATATTTCTGATATTCTATTCCTCCAACAAATTACTTGCAGTCGCTCCTACTTCTACATTTCTTCAAGTGATTTCTTTTAAGCATTTGTTGTATCATAGTTTTTGCTAAATGGTGTTCCTATGAAATCAAAACTTCAATGTTGGATCAAAATTTAGGCAATGTATAATTTTTTTAGTAAGAATATCTACAGAATCTGTTGCTTGCATTTAGAACCAAGGGGTGGTTGTCACTTTTCAAATCCCACTTACTTAGACAAAGGGCTTGTTTGCATAATCGTTACTGAGGTTGCTTTTCAGTAACTTTCACTTGAATTTTCCCTTATCCTCTTGGATATGTTTCGAGTCTTGACTAATAGGGAATGGAAAAACATGATTGTTTCTGTGAGTGCACTAGGATTTGGTGAATTTCAAGAAGAACAATCGAATAAACGAATGATTGTACAATTAAGAAATAAGATAAGGATAGCTTAAGTGTTTCAGCATGAGGTCAGCTGATTTTTTTGTGGACTTTAGAAGCTACTCACAGAATATGCATTGTAAATATATGTTTTAAATATTTCACTTTTATATTGAAGAACTTTATCTCAAATTATCTTAGTTGATAAGACTTTCTGACATGGCACAGAGCAGACAATGAACTCTCAGCAAAAGAGCTGTTCGAATTATTTTTGAGAGAGCGACAGTTAGGAGGAGATATTATCACCAAAACTTCTGATAAATTCTGGAAAAAGGAAGTCTTAGAATTAGATAACCACAGAATAGAAAAAGTGAATGAAACTCTTCAACCTCAAAAGGTATGATAGCATTCATTGAGTTGAAAAACTAATGGAATTCTTTCTATTCATATGTGGAAGGTTTTCTTGTAACTCAATTAAGCAGATTTGTAGAACCTGCAGCAGTGCATTTTTGCATGGGACGGTTGGAAATTAACTGTTCTTTTTGTAAGCAATTTCAGATATTGGAAGAGGAAAGTGGAGGAGGCTTCTTGAAGCTAAGCCGCACTAAAAAGTGGGTTTCTGGAAATGATGAAGCCCCAGTAAATGAAAGTTCCTTAAAAACTGTAAACTCTCTCTCTCTCTCTCTCACACACACACACACACACACACTCTTGACCTCTGACATTTTATTTGGTGCCATTTTAGGAGTGGAAGAGAGTTGCACTTTCCCTTTCTCTTTTACACTCTTTGACATTATAAATTTGTTTCCATTTTGAGAGTAGCAGCAGGGCTGAAAAGTTGATGCCTATCTCTCTTTTTCCTTTGCTTGGCCTGATTAATTCACTTTTTATCTTATGCATAGATTCCTTTTCTATTTTTTACTCCATAACAGTACCTGTTAGATGCTAGGCAGAAGAGAGAATGAGATTATTGAAAAGAACCCCCCAAAAATTCCAGACTCTAGTCACAGATGCAATTATCTTCTTACCTAAGGTATCTACATCTACAGCACTTTTATATGTAGGCTACTTTATGATCTGATAGGGGTACATTGCATGTCCATGTGACTAAAGGGAAAGAATCCTTCTTTCCTAAGGTTCTGAAGATGACGTATAACTATGTTCCATGGCTTAGATAATGTTGAACACTTACTCTCTGATTTAAATGATATTAATTTTCTCATATACACCTGAATCGTTAAATCAATCTATACCAGTCTTCTAATTATTTTAAATGGCATTTTTGATTTGTCCTATATTTTTTTTTCCCATTTCTGGAAAGGATTACCAGGCTGATGTCAAATCATCCTGGATATAAGAGGAACAAACATTGAACTGAACTTACAATTGATATAACTGTATAGTTGAGTGCTTTAAGAATTGCAGAAACCATGAGATTGCTTCTTGGAACTGTATGCAATCCAGTAAAATAAAAAAAATCATGGCATGTGTTATGTTGAGTACCCAGAGTAGGTTGAATAAATATTTGAAATGATATTATTTTCATTGTTGCAGGAATGGAAGACAGATAGGGAAAACAGGAGGAGGATTGGCCTTCTGGAGTATGAGGCTGTAAGAAATGTTGATGCACTTGCATAACTCTTCTTGTACACACAGAAAATGCATCTATGAACAATGCTGCAAGGAATTATTCTTGCACTATCTTGATACCTAAGTAAACACTACAATTTGTATAGTTGGATAAAAGCACATCCTTTAGGCTTGGTTTGAGAAACATGATAAAGAGTATTTTATTTTAGAAAGATATTTTTTGTTTCTCTGTCACCTGAGAAGTAAGTGGTTGGACATGGCATATTCATACAATCTATTAAAAAATCTACTCACTTATTACTAGTGGTTCATGGGGATGTGTCCCCGGGGGCCTGGACCACGTCCTGGACATCTGGGATGTTTCAGGGATGGAATGTCCCTTCTCCATCCCCACCTTTTTTTGGAAGTTTAGGGAATATCCTCTTTTTTTGTTTTTTTAGGGACGCCAAGGCATCTCTGGGATGGCCAGGGGATGTCCTGGCAACGAAAAAATAGAAAAACGTCCTTAAAAATACAGTTTAAAAATAATTAGATTCTAAAAGTTTTTAATAAGTTTGAAGTAAGAATTTAGGCATGTGAATTGAGACAGCACTAGCAGCAACACTGTTTTTGAAGTCTGTTTTCTGTTTCTTAGTTACCACTTCAGAATTCTTAGGGCTAACTAGGACTGCTGGTACAGTAGTTTATAATCACTCTCAAGAGAGTGAGAAGCTAATCGTACTAGCAATAGCCTAATAGGACTGCCCCTATGAATCATCCATCTACTAAGACTGTTAGAATAAGAAATCTGGTTGCCAAGGAGTTCATTACCAAGGAATATATAAGGCCCCTTAATGAACATTGAATAGAATTTAATACCAATAATTGTGTAGGGTGCTATAGAGCTGGTAGAGTTCACCATGCTGTTAAAGCAATCAAATAACAAACACTACTTAGAACCTTGTATGACATTTATCATAGCTATGTATCTTGATGGAATCTGCTAATGGCAAGGACATTACCAATGATCTTCTTAGTGCTACCTATGTCATGTGCCGATCTAGGTTTGATATGATATTTTGTGGCTCTTTCAATTATGCAAGCAAACTGAACTAGCTCTACCAATTACAATTATCTCCGACACAATATTGTAATATCCCTTGCTAGTTCTGACCTCAAAATGCTGATTAGAGGCTCAAGGAATATCGTCAAACACTTTGCACACAACCTCTTAATTTGCTGTCTCAATATTTTTTGTCTGTTTTGTATGCTGCTGATGGGTTTAGTTAGTTTGTTTTGTTTTCATAATAAATGTTGCATACACATTGCCAACAAGGTGATAACACAACACTAACAATGCTATTGATTTGAAGGAGTGCAAACACAACTATCTATTGAAAACCCAAAACACAAATAACAATAACAATGCTTTCATAACATACCCATGTTCTGATTTTACAAGCTGCAGACTGAAATATTAGAAAATAGAGTGCTGGAGCTACAGGAATCCACCAAGTTTTCAATACAGTGATTGTCCCTTCATGAACTCAGGGTACAGCAAAGATAACAATAAGGCTCCATGGAATGTACAGAAAATACCCCAAATCTGAGGCGTTTGAGGTCCAAAATGCCCATGTCCCAGCTGGTGGCAGTATGGCCTGGCTAGGAGTACCCTACAGCCATTAACAATCTCTTTTTTTCCTCTCCAAATCTACTATAGACAATCGATAGAAGCTGACAGATCTGTGGTGATTACCTACGCCCAGATTTGATGTGCAACCTCCAGAAAATACAATGAACAGCAGCTACAGGTCTGCAATTAATTATCCTTCATTAATCTTCAAACCCTTGATGATATCTTTCACCTTTAAGCACAAATAGAACTCCAAAATGAAGCTCTCCTCAAGCAATGATTCAACTGGTCTCTCACAGCCTCAAAATTGCAAAAAACATTGAAGAGTTTTCGTTCTTCAATGGCTGATATATTGAAACCCTTGTCTTCTCCAGAAAACCACAAAAGCAAATTCAAATGATCATTCAATAATGAGTTTGATTTGCTTTTTGAAACCTTTTATATCCTCAAACTCCTTAATAACATTTAAATCCTTTTTCAAATCCACTTTTAGGGTTTTAATAAAACTTTATAATATAAACTCATAATGGCATGCTTTTCAATGAGGCATTAATTACTCATTAACTTAAAATGGCCCCACTTACAGAAGGCTAAGTTATAACCTTATATATACCTTTTATAATTAAATATCATTTAGGCCATTTTAAAAATTAATAACTCCTTAAATACTTATGATTTTCCAATTCCGTTTGAACAAGGAGGTTCACCATGATACCCTCTATGAATCCAACCGCCTTACCAAAAATAGCAGGGGTCCCTCTCTACAACCACAGATTTACTATAAATAGCAAATCCCTCATTATCTGACCAAACCTATGTTCCTCGGGGACGCGTCCCCTGCCTTTTTAAAGGCGTACCCGTACTGGGGACGCAGGACGGCCAGGAACCGTCCCCGTTTCCCTGGGGACGTCCTCTTTTTTTGACAAAACGTAGCCGTCCCCGGTATGGCTGGGACGTCCCCTGACCGTACCGGCCCAGCAGCGACCAAACATTAAAAACCAAAAAGTTCAAGTATGGTGAAATCTAGGTGTTAAACATATACTCTATGTTTTTGTCATTTTGTTGTGGAAACATTTTGTTGTGGAAACTTGAAACTTGCAGCATTTGAGCATTTTGATATAATATATATGCAGATTGTCATTGAAAACAATTAAATTTGGTTTATTTGTTTGCCAATTCTCATGTGACAAGTTGAAAACTAAGTTCAAGTGTAATGTTATGGTTATGTATGCATGTTTTAATGTTCTATAATGTCTATAATGAATGCCTTATCAATGTTCTCATCTAAATATTTGAAATTTCCTTATATTTAAAAAAAAAACCTTATTTTTTTAGTAGCCGTCCCCTAAAAAATGGCAAAAAAAAATCGCCATCCCCGAAACTCGTCCCCCCGTCCCCAGTACTTGGGGGAACATAGGACCAAACCAATTGAGTAAGGGATCAATACGGCAATCAAGACCTGTCCAGGTGCCCTGCTATATATAGAAACACTGACTCTCCTGAAATGGTGACTTACTATAAATAGTAAGTGTGTATAAATGAGTCTAGAAACATCAAACAAAGGCCAAACTTGAACAACACCCTGCTCTGGAGAAGAATAGCGCCACCAAAAAGACCAAGTAACTGCCACACAGGACCCTCTAACCAAGAGTACTAGCCTACGAGGGTCAATAGGATAGACTAATCCACCAAACTCTGATACTCGCGAAAATGGGGACATTACAAATATCTACCAACTATGAAATGTAAATCTATAACAAATAGAGATGGCAATAGATATGACAGCTTCAATATTGGATACAATATAGATTTGCAAGATTTCAATGATAGTTCTATTTCAATTCTCCAACTGATTCAATAGCATTACAATTCAGACTAAACATGATCTGCTGTTACAATTCAGCTATAGACAATTGTTTCTACATACCAATTGAATAGCAATGACAATGAAATAGAGATGATGATGGGCCTGTATCAGCAGATCGATCCCTGTAGGATGAGTAGCTAGCTGCTATCGCATGAGTTTTAGTCCTGATAGTTTCCACTGATTTATACCACGAGCCGATCAAGATGTCTTCAATGTCAAGCGGATGTCTTCTACTAGGAGATTGCTGCGATCCTCAAGAGTCTCAATCCACAACTAATCAGCGGATGAAGGTTTGCTGTCACCAATGATTACGATGAAGGCACTAAAATGTTACTCGCTGCCTCTTTTACTCAGATCTGACCTGTTGATGATGTTTTCTTGACAACAACAACATTAAAATAAAACACCAAGTGCTCTATCCTCTCTTGAACAAAGCGTCTCGAATGCTAAACTATGTGATCAAACAAGAACGCTCCAAGGTTCCTTGTATGTAATTTGCAATGGATAGCTTCGGTGGTGTGATGTGATTTGTTGGTAATCACAAAGGGACTTACGCTAAATATGCTCCTTACTTCATTCAAATATGTACTCTTTCCTTATGAAATGGAACTTCTTCTAATCAACTACGAAAAGAAAAGGCAAAAGGCAAGGGTTAAGAAGGCTAATCTAAAGACAATGACATGATGAACGATGCTATGATAGACAAATTCCCTTAGAAAACCAAATTTCATTTCGCCATGACGAGCAACAACTACATGAAATAGGTGCAATCTCCAAGGGATAAACCAAGGATTTTCATATCATTGACACACTCCAAAGTACCCACAGCTAGCGCAACTCAAAGGAGCATCAACAATCGAACTATTTGCAAGATGTGGTTCAGGCTAACTTTACACGATGACTTGCCAGCGACAAACCATCAAAAGTATGAACCAACGGGAATTTATCAAACATCATTGCATATATCCATTACATCAATGACCTTTATCTACTTTATTATCTACGCTACTTGGAACCACATCTTCATCATATTCAAGAACTTGAAACCATGCTAACATTTCAAAGCCACAAAATCACCATGCCAAACAACAACAATGAGCTTGTATTACTTTGAAGTGTGTCATTACAACAATCTCATGTCTCTCTTCATGACTTTGAAGAGTTCCCCCTCTACTCTACTTGCTGTTCTACTCTCCTACAGCAACTCTACTCCTAATCTCCTCTCTATATCTTACAAATGAGAAGAATGAGCCTTTTATAGACTCCAGAAATTACATGAAGGGCCAGGATTGATTTGACAATCAACGGCCGAGATCGAGACAACAAGGCAGTTTGTTACAAAATTTGCTATTTTTAGAACATGAAAGAGGCAATGAAGGCACGTTTCCCAATGTGATAAGCATCTCTGGAGCATCTTTATGATGGACCCTCGTACATGGCAAAATGCTAGTGGCTTGATGATGTGTATGCGCCACCTCAGCATCTTTGAATGAACTAGCGTGATTCACTTCATGTTCACTTTACTTAGAATATTTTCTTCTGGTTGTCTTGATGTAACTCATGGATCACTTTGATGATCATGCTCATCTCTCATCTGGTGATGTTGTGCCTGTGCAGGATCATGCCTCTGGACAGTTGCATGGACTCATGGAGTAGACTAGTGCCTGATGAGAGTTCTTCTTGTCTGGCACATGATATGTGAGCTTCTGGATGATGACCTCCTTCAAGGTATGCGTGGTGAAGTGACAACCTTCCACTGATCCTCACCTCGAACGAATGATGCTCTTGATGATGAACTACACTTGTAACCTTGATCATCTTAGACTAGCTCCCTTTCGCATGGCGTTATATCTACGAAGTCTTCAAAGTCAAATGAATTTGATGCAGGAGCTCTCCTCCATGTGGTGATGATGACAAGTTTGAGCAACGTTCCTCCACCTTCAAAACTTCTCATGTATGAGCTTTAGCCATTCACCTCCTTGGATCCTTAATCACCTACAAGAAGAAACACATCAAATTAAGACTCAACATAAAGGATTTTCAACAACAAATTACATCCACCTTATATATGTGGGATTAAAACAATTAATTTCAAAACAACATACCTTAGAAAAATCAGATTTTAGGAATAAAATCAGATTTTTAGAAGACTTGACCTTTTGAAGAAACTTGAATTTTTGACTTATCTCCTTGACAAGCTGCTGCTCCTTGCTGCTCTGTTGTAAATCAGAAGCAAATTTGGATTTGTATTTGATTTAAAATGCAGATTTGAACCTTCTTAAATATCAAACTTCGCCCCTCTGTAAGGCAGGTCGGCCTAGCAAGAGGAAAACTGAAGTTTTTAAATGTTCTCCATGCCTTCATGTGATGAGCGCCCAACATGAGCGGGTTTAGAGGGTATGTGTGGAGGATTTCATGTGGAAGGTGACATTGTTCATGTGAAGGGTCTAAGACCGCCCAACAAGGGCGGGATTGGGAGTAGTGTGTGGACAAATTCATGTGGAAGGTAACATTGTCCATGTGAGGGGTCTAAAGCCACCTAGAGGATGACCTTTGGATTTTTCAACTTAAACAACTTTGCACTTGTTCATTTCACCTTTGACATGTTCATCTTCATTATTTCCATTGATTTTACTTGCAAATTGTATTGTCTACATCCCTGGGTGGTTCTGGAGGTGTTGTCTAGAGAATGCATTGTGTCAGGTGACATAATCCACAAAGACCTCTTGAGGCCGCCCAGGTAGGGCAGCTTTAGAGGTGACCCTTGGATTTTTCCTCAAAATGCCTAAAAAAACATTCAAACCTATGAACTTCCATCAAATCTTCATGATCTCATTGTTCTTCAACTCAAAACATTGCAAACTTGATAGGTCTTCTACTTGAGCGGGTTTAAGGTTGATGTCTGGACCGTGTGTTGTGCAAGAGGTGAAGTTGTCCAAACATAGAGGTCAAGGCCGCCCAGGAAGGGCGGGCTAGGAGGTGGCGAGTGGATTTTATCACTTAGGCACTTTCTAACTTGGTTTTGACAATTTCAAGACATCTTCACTTGCTTCCTTGATGGTTTAAAATCCTTGCATGAGATTTGTATATTAGATGAGTGGAATTTGAAAGTGATGTTTGGAGTAGTTCATGTGAAGATCAAGAGAATCCAAGCTCTCATGCTTAGGCCGCCCAAGTAGGGCGGATTTGGAAGCGAGGCTTGGATTTTTACTTATTATCCTTCATGTATGTTCCAAACTTGCATGTGTTTGTTCAAAACTCAGTGTTAACCATTGCCTTCCTTGCAAATTTTTATGTCATTTCTCTTGGGCGGATTTGAGGTTGGTGCATGGAGGATGTCATGTGAAGACATGAAATTGTCCGAATGGAGGGTCTAAAACCGCCTAGGAAGGGCGGGTTTAAAGGGTAGTCTTGGATTTTTCATGACTTAGTGATTTTTGCTTAGTTTTGATAGTCTAAAACCTTTTACACTTGTTTGATTGATAACTTAACCTCTTTGAATGCAATGGAAAGCCATGAGAGGATTGGCGGATTTCAAGGGTCCAGGTGGAGTATTTCATGTGAAGGAGATGACTCTGTCCAAGTAAAGGTCCTAAAGCCGCCTAGGAAGGGCGGGTTTCAAGGGTAGGCTTGGATTCTTCACTTCTAACCTTCATTTGATGCTTGTTTCCTCCTCATGATTTCTCCTTGTTCTTATCTCCTTGTAAGGTTTCATTTCTATACATTCTTAGGCGAGGTTAGAAGGCAGATTTGAAATGTTTGATGGACTTATCCTTATGTCATGGTGGAGTCCGCCTAAGCTAAGTAGCCTTGAAGATGTTGTATGGAGTGCATGATGTGAAAGAGGTGAATGAAAGTGAGTTTCTTAACAAGATAGTCTTGAGAGTGTGTATGGATTGCTTCCCTTAGCTCATTCATCTCCTCATGAAGACCTTCTCTCCAACACCCTTAAGACTCAAATGATGCATCATGGATACTAAGTGATGATGTTATCCACCTATCCTGATGAAGACCGCCTAGGAAGGGCGGGTTTGTATAGGTAGTAAGGATTTTGCTATGTGCACACATCTTTACCTTAACCTTGACACTCCTCTTCCACCTCCATGACTTAGTGACTTTCAAACTTCCTTCCTCTTAGAATGACCCTAATTATCTCATCTCCTGAGTGTGATCTTGATCATCCATCAAACAAACTTGCAACTTATGTCATTCTTCACCCTGGGCGGTTTTGAGAGTGTTGTGTGGAGAGATGCATGTGAGGACATGGGAGAATCCAGGCCCCCTTCTTGAGGCCGCCCAGGAAGGGCGGGTTTGAGAGCATGGTGTGGATTCTTTCTCTTAAAGTTGATTCCTCTAACCTTGATGATCTCCCAAACTTGTCTTTGCAAAACTTAGTGTTGGTGAATGATTGATGGAAGTCAAAAGACAAGTTTGGAATGTTTGATGAACCTTATCCACATATCAAGGTGAAATCCGCCTAGGCTAAGTGGTATAGAAGATGTCATGTTGAGTGGCCAATACAACCGCTTTAAACTTGCCTTGTCCACCCTTAAGAATTTCCACTTATCATTGATTCAACCTTGCAACTTATCTCTAGGAGATGAATGAATTTAGAGGGCATGTGTGTAGTGATCAACATCCAATTCCAAGTTTATCTAAAGAACTCTCATAACATACTTCTTTAGCGGATCTAGAGGTGATAGTTGGATGCTATTGTTGTGGTGATCATGTAGTCCAAGTAGGGAGATAAAGACCGCCTAGCAAGGGCGGGTTTGAAGAAGGTATAAGGATTACTTCACTTAGAGCATCTTAAACCCTTCCAAACTTGTCAATTCATTGATCCCTTCTTACCAATTGTAGTGTCTTCACTCTAGGCAGCTTAGGGGGCAATGTATGGACTATTTCATGTGAAAGAAGGCATTATCCACAGACACCCCTTGAGGCCGCCCAAGTAGGGCGCATTTGAGGGTACCCCTTGGATTTTAGCTCAAAATGGTATGCACTTTCATCAACACTTCATGATCTCCTTGCATTTCAACTTAGAATATTGTAAAACTTGTAAGTTGTTCCTTGGGCGGGTTTAACTATGTTGTCTGGAGAGTGTGATGTGCAGGAGGTAGCATAGTCCAAGCATGGAGCTCAAGGCTGCCTAGCAAGGGCGAGTTTGGAAGAGATGTCTGGATTTTGTCACTTAGACACTTCTCCTTCCTTAAAGTTGACTATCTCCTTTCCTTGTGATATCATCTTGGCTATACTTAGCACACAAACCTTGCTTATTGCATGATTCTTCTCCCTGGGCGGTTTTGAAGCAAGTGTCTGGAGAACTTCTTGTGTCAGGAGACATTGTCCACAAAGGCCTCTTGAGGCCGCCCAGGAAGGGCGGGTTTAAGGGTGACCTTTGGATTTTCATTCCAAACTCACTTAATGCCTTCAAAAACCTTCAAATCTCCATCCAACTTTATCACCTTCAAATGTTTTGTGTTGAAACACTTTGAAATTTGCACAATCTTACCTAGGGCGGGATTTGAGGGACTGTCTGGAGTGAATGATGTGAAAGGAGATGAAATCATCTAAGCATAAAGCTCAAGGCCGCCTAGCATGGGCGGGTTTGAAGATGTAGTGTGAATTTTCAACATTTAAGAACTTCTCACCCTTGAACTCGACTCTAGCCTCTCCTTGGCATCATCTTGATCAAACAAACTCAGTCGTTTATGTTATCCCTCATCCTAAGTGGCTTTGGAGAGGGTGCTTGGAGATCTTCATGTGTTAGGTGGTTCAGTCCACAAGGACCTCTTGAGGCCGCCCAGGAAGGGCGGGTTTAAGGGTGACCCTTGGATTTTCATCCAAAACTCACTTAATTCTTTCAAACTCTCATGTTTCTCTTGAATTTCACCACCTTCTAGTGATTTATGCTTGAAAACACTTCAAAATTTAATCATTCTTACCTGGGGCGGGTTTGGAAGCTGCATCTGGAGGGTGTCATGAGGTGGTGAAGACACTGTCCATGTGAACATGCTAAAGCCGCCCAGATAGGGCGGGTTGAGGAGTGATGCATGGATTTGCACTTGAAACTACATTCAAACTCTTCCAAATGGACTCTCCTTATAATTTGATCATCATCCAAGCACTTGGAGCTCAAAACACTTGACAATTTATTCCTAGGGCGGATTCGGAGGTACTGTCTGGACAATGTCATTTGGAACAAGGCAAAGTCCATGAATGCAGCTTGAAGCTGCCCAAGTTGGGCAAGTTTACAAGTGAGGCATGGATTCTTCTTTGAAATGCACTTGACTCTATCTAACTTGCAAACTTCCATTGGAATTTCATCATATCCTAGTGTCTTGTGCAAGAAAACCTTGAAAACTTAACCATTTTTTGCTTGGGCGGATTTGAGGGTTCTGTTTGGACAAGTGCATGTGCATGACGTTGAATCCATGACCTTGTGCCAAGGCCGCCCAGTCTGGGCGGGTTTGGTGGTGAGGCATGGAATTTCTTGCCTTAGTCAAATTTTGGATTTCCTGAATGGAAGTATATTGAAAATGAGTTTCTTATACTTTAAATATTTATCAATATACTTCCAGGATGTTTGAGATAGGTCTTGGATCCATAGGATTTAACATGTAGATTCTAGATTTCTGAGGATCCAACAGATTTCAGACTTAGTCATTTTTTCAGGATTTTCAGGATATCAGACTTAGTCATTTTCAGGGTCTCAGTGACATGCATCAGGATGAAGGCATATAGACCTCTTGGCAAGAAACTGTTGAGACATGGGCAAAACAACACTACCAAAACCCTACAAGCTCAGAGTAAAACTAAACCTAAAGCAAAACAAGGACAGAAAGCAAGAAAAAAGAGGGGGTCCCCATTTGCAATGGGGTGATGTGTGATTACGTCACAACATGACCCAGTCCGCTAACACAATGATAATTCGCTGCCTTGAATCTTGATTTGTTCCTCCTTCAAGTTCAGCGTCCAAGGTGTGAGATCCACGTCCTCAACAATGCATAAACTTCACTATTTTCAGTGCTCACTATCTCCAATTTGCCCATGCCAATACTTGTTCGGATTCCTTTCATGCAAATCGGCGCTCAAGGGGATGCATGAAGCAAGTCTTTGAGACTTCAATCAAGTGCAATGAAACCTTCAATGATATGTAATAAACTCAACAATGGCTTATAGCCCAATGACGAATGATCGATCTATGAAGCTCCAAAGAAGTGCAAATGCGAACTCCGTACGAATTCGCCTCCTCGATGTGTTTGGGTTTTCGTCCAACCAATCTCCTCAAGGGTTTTCGTCCTCAGAAGATCAAACAACAAATGCCAAGCATAAGTGCGAAAGTTTGCATAAGATTCCTGATGATGAAAATGAAACGCCAATGCTTTCTTTATACCAATTCAAATTAAAGATTTGAATTGCAAATTCCCTCTAGTGAGTGCTTGATCCAATGCAAGGACCAAATATGAATTTCATTCTCCAAGAACCATTTTTTCCCTCCAAGATGAGTGCCGCCTCTTATTTTATTATTTTATTGTCCTTTTCACACATTCCCATGTAGGCGCCCAAATAGGTCAGGACCTATTTATTTATTTATTTTGTTTTGCTTTTAATTAAATAATATCATTTAATTCATTATTTTTTCCAAAGAGCTCAATTAAATAATAATAATAAATTATTATTATTTAATTATTTACATTTGAATAATTAATGCAAGTGCATTAATTTCATTTACCATCTCCGCCAAATTATTCCCTTGAGTTGACGAACCAGCCTACGGGAATGAGGATAGGCTAATTCCATTCTCAGTTGGGTGATCACTCCAGAAATGGGACATGACAACCTACATGCTTCATTGTTGCATCTAGTTGCTGTGTTTTAATGTCAATTTATGTGAATTCACAAAATAGAAAACATTGTTGCTGCCATCTCAATTCACATGCCTACTTCCATACTTGAAAAGCCGATTTTTTAAAAGTTGTCTTTATTTCTGTAATTTATTTGTATTAAAAAATTCAAATATTGATTTTAATTTTTTATATGATATTTTAATTGCCATCCTCAAAATCTGGGAAAGTTTTTGCAGTCCCTGCATCCTTCTGTTCCAGAAACTCAGAAACATTGTGTTGTGACGTTTTCACACATCGTCCCATTGCAAATGGGGATCCCCTCTTTTTTTGGCCCGGTTCCATTTTTGCTTTGATCTTGCAGTTTCTTGCTCAGTTTCTGGTTGACCATGAATGAGTTCCTAAAGCGGTGAGCCCACAAGATGTTTGAAACAGTGAAGGAGAGATTGAGTCCTTTCCAAAAAGGTGTGAAGCCCTAGTTGCCTTTCCTTAAGCAAGACTGGTCAATCCATGGGCAGGGTGTCCATCATTCCACAGTTCTAATCCTGTTCCAAAACTCCAGTCTGGAAGTCCAATCCGGAAGTTCCAGTCCAGAAGTCCTGTCCAGAATCCCGTTCCAAGGTCTATCCGAATTCTTATCCCAAAGTTCCAATCCAGGGTCTTGAATTCGATAAGGCTTGTCATTCCATGTCAAAGTTCATCTTTCCACCGTAGAACCCTCTCATTCCCGGCATGATGCCCTGTTCCGAACTCCTAAAGTTGTGATCCATAAGGTTTTCAGTGATTAAAAGGTCCGAGACTTAGTGAAATCTCAAAACAGTAAACCTAAAAGTCATTCTGAAACCCATACTTCGGAAGGAATTCCAAAATCAAGAGGATTCCCTGAACCAGGAAGGAATTTGTTTAGGTCGCAAAATCCATGACCAGCTGGAATATGCGCTCTGGGAAGAAATTGTCCTAGTCGCAAAATCCATGACCAGCTGGATTTTGCACTCCTGGAAGAAAACTGTCCTTGGGCACAGATTCCTTGACCAGCTGGATTTTGCGCTCCGGGAAGAAAACTGTCCCTAGGCTTAGATTCCTTGACCTCTTGGATTTTGCGCTCCAGGAAGAAACTTGAGATTCTTGATCCAGTCTGGAAGTATGACCTACACGATGAAGTTCCTGAATCCAGTCTGCAAGTACCTGCATGAAGAATTCTTGGCCTATTAGAAGATCCCACCTTGGAATTTGGAATTCCCTAAGGGGGATAGAAGATGTTTTTCGTTTTAGATCCCATTTCAAATGATGGAGTCTTTGATCCAAGTAAAAGAAAATCTATCCTTGCTAAAACAGAGTGATGAAACCCTTAGCCAAAATCTTGAAAAAACTTGCCAAAGTCGCAAAATCCATGACCAATTGGAGTATGCGCTCTGGGAAGAAATTTTGTCCTGGTCGCAAAATCCAAGCCCTATTGGATTATGCGCTCCAGGAAGTTTTTCCTCCTTGGTCGCAAAATCCTACTCCAGCTGGAAAGTGCGACCTAGACAGAGGGAACCCTGAGAAGATTCCTGTTCAAGGCAAAAAAAGTGACCCAGGAGGGATCATTCATAACTAAGAATTTGCCATGGATTTGATCCAAAAACACCTCAGATCAAGCCCAGGAGGGGGGACTCCTGTTCCTATTGAATTTTATCCCTGAGTGGAAAATCCAGTACCTGCTGGATTATGCGCCCCAGGAAGAATTTTGTCCTTGGTCGCAAAATCCAGCACCTACTGGAATATGCGACCTGGACAGAGGGATTCCTGGAGGAATTGAAATATGTGACCTGAACAGAGGAAATTCCTGCAGGAGGTGGAAAATGCGACCTAGGACAACTAGATTCCTGAACATAGTGAAATATGCTCCCTGCCCTGGAAACTCCTCCTGTCCTTGCCTGGTAACCCTGGAATGGAGGAAAAGTTAGTCCAAGTGTGAAGAATACCAAAAAAGTGAAGAAAATCCTTTGTTTATTTAGGAATTCATAAGTCAAATTGATCAATCATGCAAGTGTATTTCCTATTTTATCTTTTGATTGCATTGCATTTAAGGATCTTGTTCATCATGACTACTCAAGGTCTCCCTTGTTTTACAGGAATCCAAGACGAGGATAAGCTCCATGAGGAGGATGAATAAGGATGATCCAGGGCAATTAGGATGGATGCAGAGAGTTCAAACGCCAGAGAAGATGACCATTTCAAGGATCCAGGAGTTCCAATGACAAGAAGACTACACATGCATACCGAGGAAAGGGAAGGCAACATCAAAGATTCCAGTTCGGTGATAGGGAGACTTCGCATAAGGGATAAAGGAAGATCAAGATGTCCTTCCAAAGATTTCAAATGACACGGAGAATGCCCGCATCAAGGATGACAGAATGAGAGAGATCACTCCAACTCCAATGACAGCGAATTCCAACTCAGGAATCCAGGACAAGGAATTCCATTCCAAGACAGGGAATTCCAACTCAGGAGGGAATTCCATACCAGGACCCTAGGGAAAATGTGCCCTTGCTCTAGGAAGGATTCCTCCACGTGAAAGTTCTTGGACACCCTGGAATTTGCGCCCAAGGAACAGGATGAGTTGGCAGTTGACTAGTCACCTCCCTACCAGGCAGCTTAGTCAGCGTGGGCATCCAGGATAGGTGGCAGCTTTTCATCCAGGACAGGTGGCAGCATCCCTTTGGACCTATGACATGGTCTTGCCTATCTCTTTAGGGTTTGGCGTGGAATTTGAGGAGATCAAATCTCCCCACCTCCTCTTTGTATTTTCTGGCCTATATAAAGGTTGAGAGGCCTCATTTGAAAGGGTCTCTTTTTTCTCTCATTTTTCATGCTCCTAGAGCAACCTGTTAGTTAGCTTCACTTCTGTACTATCTGGTTTGAGCTGAAAACTTCAAGGATTAGCAAGATTGTTGTATATAGACTTTCCAGATCAATAATATAAGCATTGAAGATTGGTGTTTATATAGTTCTTTGGATTTTTGACATGGTTTTCCTGATTTCTTGAAGCATATCTTAAAGTTACTGAAGTTATTTCTCTTATTTTCAAGCTTTTTATTAGATAATATGATGGAAAATGTTGTTGTTGAATGATTGAAGCTGATTTGTTCATACCATTTGTGATCCGTGGCCTGCGAATCACTTTGTATGGTTAGTCTGAACCTGTTCCAAGCCTAACTTCGACTGTTTCTGCATGATCAGTTCCATGTTCCATGTCAGGACAGTCTAAAAATCCTTACTTCCCCTCAGAAGATAGCACCATCCCTGCCTAGCTGTTGTCTCATGACGAAGCAGAGGACTGGTTCCAGTTTCCTTCCTCAGCAGTAGTCTTTTCCATCAGTTAGTTTCCTGAACCCTCATTCATCTTTTGCATTTTCTTTTAGATTTTTGCTAGGATTAGTTTTCCAGAAGCTTCATTGCCAAATCATACGCCTCTTCAAGGGTGGAACTTGGGAATTCCAAGTTGTCCATTTGTGAAGGAGTTCCATTCACCCACAAATCCGAGTCCGAGGAGTAATGAACTATTCCATGTCCATGAAAGAGCAATCTCACGTAAGTCGCCCTCGTAATTACCAACAAATCACATCATTCCACTGAGTCTATCCTTGTGCACGTCAAGACCTGACATTCAAGGAACCTTGGAGTAGTCTCATTCGATCACGAAGTTCAGCGTCTGAGAAGCTTTGTTCAAGAGAGGATAGGATACTCAATATTTTATTCTATTGTTGTGGTGTCACAAAAACATCATCAACACATTGCTTATTGCTATTGGCGATCAGTAGTACCTTCTATCATCTTTAGTATTTATCATTTTAGTGACCACTAACATCTACCTTATTGGAAACTTGAAAGCAACTTAAGAACTTACAATTAATACATGAAAGAGAAATTACATGGCACAATTTCGATCAACACTCTAGTTAGATTGTGAAGCTTATCCATTTATCATTATGCCTCAAAATAGACCCGAATGTTTGTAAGTGTGTTACAAAATTCAACTTGCACATGTGATGTAGAGCAGGGGTTAACAATCTCAAAAGACTCAAAAACAATCACTCATCCAAATCCTCATACATCAAATGATGGGTTTTGTTTCACATACCATTGTTCTTCCTTGTAGCCTTTCAAAAAGGCAATTTTAGACATAACTTTCCAACCAGAAGTGATATCCAAGAAAGAAGACTTGTTTCAGATACCCATTTGGCCATTATTTAACATATCTCAAAATCAGGATAGGGTTCTTTGTACGGAAAGCTTCAAATTTTGACTGTCCTATTCCTTGACTAGGCCTAATTAGGCATTTAGGCATGATATAATTGGGTTTTTGACTCCAATGGTCCTTTACTCCTGTTCTAACACATCAAACACATCACATGTGATCTCAAACAACTATTGCTACCACAAGGATCATTCTCCATTAACCTTTATAACGAATCTCTAAGCCTCAAGATATCAATTAATTACATTTGCTGGAAACCCTAGGGCAGATTCAAACCTGCTGTTACAAAAAATGCTATAACTTCTACAAATCCCAATGAAAATCGATCAAACCACTTGCAAAAGAAAGTAGATTCAATGCCCTTTCATCTCCAACCAGTTTCAGACTCTAAAACGTCCGTACAAATCTGTACTATGCAAAAGAACAGCAAAAAACAGGGTTTCAGGCAGTTTTTACAAAAATGCTTGTAACTTATTCAAACGTGGATGAAAATCTACCAACCAATTGCATTTGGAAGGCGATTCAATTATCTTTTCAACCATACCACGTGCAGGTCGTACACAGGCCGTACATATCATATAAATGTAAAAGAACAGTCAAATTTGTAAGAAAAATACAGTTTTTAAAGTGCAAAAATTGAAATTTCTTCATTCCAATCTCTTCCCAGCCTTCCCAACCTTGGGATTCGTGTTTACAACATGTATTTATTGTAACCGACCACTAATCTTTTAATTAGCCATTACATCAACTTGACAACTTTTAAGGCAATTTTGACAATTTTTAACAACTTGACCTTAATCTTTCCCAAATGGATCAAAATGATAAAAAATGGTCTACAATGACCTTATTAGATCCAAAAACCCATAAACAACCTAAAAATCAAAAGGTGACAACATTTATGCTATGATGCTTTTGATGCCCTTGCATCAACATGATACTTGATGCAGCTATAAAGCTGATATGACTGATATTCACCACAAGAAACAAAAGCCTTGCGATGCCTCTAAGACTAAAGATTTCTTATAATGTTAATACTGGGATAAACATGCACACAGTTTTTAACATTTTAAGATAAAAAGAAATACACAATCTCTTTATTCAACAATCCTCAACATTAACCATTACATAAATACAAATAATCACATCACTTTACTGGCTGGCAATTTCTCTTATAAATTCAAATACTCTATTCACTTGTGGAAGTAAGCTGGAAATATTATCTCAATCCATTATCGACTCTCTGAGGTATTCTTTATTAGGGCATGCCCAGTCTCAGAGTTTCCTCTGAAAAAAAGGCCTAGCTCCTCTGTGCTGGTGTCGCAGCCTCCCGCAGGGCAGTTTCTTCTTTCTGTGTGCTCCTCAAATTCTCATCAATTATGTACATGATTTGTGTCTCATCTGCTATGAGTGTCAAAATTTTCTCAGCATCAGCCTCTGCTACCTTTCCTTGACCTGCTATCCTCTCCTCGTCGTCAACCTCTGCTACTCTTTCCTCGTCGTCAACCTCTGCAATCCTTTCCTCATTGTCAACCTTTGCAACCCTTTTCTCAACCTCTTCTACCCTTTCCTTATCTTCAATCTCTGCAACCCATTCCTCACATTCTGCTACCCTTTCCTCATCATCAACCTCTGCAACCCTTTCCTTATCCTCAACCTCTGCTATCCTTTCCTCATTGTCAATCTCTGCTACCCTTTCCTCAAACTCTGGTACGCTGTCCTCATCGTCAACCTCTGCTACCCTGTCCTAATTGTCACCCTTTCCTCATTGTAAATCTCCGCTACCCTTTCCTAAACCTTTGCTACCCTTTCCTCAATCTCTACTATGACATTTCTTTTCAAATTTATTCTGTAAAAATCCAAAACATTCTTATACATTAGTAACTAAGAAATGGCGAACTTTCTGAAATAAAGGAGTATTATTATGCCAATTTTACAATATAAAGAACGGAATGTTCGCTGACAGGAAAGTCTCTACACCATCATTTGTGCGGTTTTATCATAGGATCCATCTGACGGTCTATATGCATGTTTAGTTGTGACATCAGAAATGAAGAAACCCTGGGAGAATCAGGGTTGCAACTTCATCAGCATTATCTTTCACAGATTCTCTATGTTCAAGTGTGAGCTATGACATGGAACTGGACCCTTTTAACTTTCATTCTAGTTTGTTTTAGTACTACACAATTTCTCTTGTGAATGTGTGTTGAATAAGGTTTTATTTCTCTGCATCTCTGTGAGATCTGTACCTATACTTAGGGATCAGTTTCTATCATTCTTCAAGACTCAAGATCTGTTATAAATTTTTTTAAGCTCTAGTTTTGAAGTACTTTCTATGGTTTTGAAAAATTAGATCTTTCTCCTTTTGCTGGATAGTTTTGTGTTTTTCCCTTCATTGCTAATCACACATTTTTTTACCACTTGTTCCTAATTTGACTTTAAAAAAAAAAAAAAAACTGGCTTTCTTGCCTCTAATCACCATTTTGCAAATTGTAACACAACTCTCTAAACATTGAATACATTTCTCTCGTCATGTTTAGCTTTATCTGTAAATAGAGAGTCTGAATTTATGAGTTATAGACTATGCTATATTTTACCAAAAAATTTATTGTTTGCTTCACAAAGGAGTAGTCCCTTCTAATTTTTTTAATTTGGCTACATGATATCAGCTTGTAGACTATGGGCATATCTACTGATTATATATTTGACGTCTTTGCCTCAGTTAAAGAGGGAACTTTTGCTTATCACAGTAGGCATTGGAGCAGCTTGCACTGGTTATTGCTACTTTGCTATCTCACCCCAGGTGCAAATAATTTGGGAATCGCTTCTCTCAGTTATTTTCTAAATGCAGAATTGATTTTGTTTTCTAGTAATGTTATATTTCAAGTAGAGCTTTCAAAGAAGTAAAAGATTTATTATTTCACAATATTAATGGGTCTACACTTATACTTGTGTAAGCATTTTTTAATGACTTATTTCATGAACAATTGATGTGCCTTGAGTCAGGTTGCTTTGAGTTATGCAGCTGGAGCTGTTGCAAGGTGAAACTATGTAATTCTTTATCTCAATGATATGGTCAATGTTGGCTACAGAGATGTCTTATTATTTATAATAAATTATTATCAAGGAAAAAAATCTTCTGTATGCGATAGGATTTCATTTTGGCATTGTAGATTAAATCGAAAGTTAAGATAAGCTCTTTCAAGGCTTTTAGCTTTTATCCTCTATTATCAGTGGTCAACAAGCATTACTGAAGTGTGCCAAAACTTAATTTTCATTTTTCATTAAAGAAAATTTGCCCATGGTATGTCTAAAATTAAATGCTATGAATTTCCTTATTAGTTCAATTTCCCATCATATTAAATGAGCTCCAAGGTTTTGGTTAGGTGCTTAATACATAGTTATCATACCAATCCCCATATATGTTAAATGAGCTGCAAAACAAACAAGTTTGACATGATTCTCACATCTGTGGAGAATTGGGAGACAAGGGTGACTTATAAGGCATCACATACTCCAAAAGATTTGCCAATGGAGAAAAAATATAGAGGGTGAAAAGCCCAAAGTGGTGGATTATATTCTCCGTTCCTCCCTGCTACTAGCAAATGCTTAGAGTTGCTTGGTTGCTTGTGGGCTAATTGGTTCCCCTTGCCTTGTAATTATTACCAACAAACATATGGAAAAATATCATTAATTTTGACTACTCATGGAGGCCATCTTGATGACTCAAAAACATGTGTCAAATCCAACAATAAAAAAAGTTTTAATAAAAATGCTTGTGAAAGATTTTAATGCTTAACACAAATACATGAATGGGGCTGTACTTGGGTTAATCCCACAATGGCTAGAATTGTGAAACGAGAGTGACTTACAAGGCATTGAATGCTCCAAAAGCTGCCAATTGAAAAAGATGCGAGAGGGTGGAAGGCCAAAGTGGTGGATTATATTCATCATTTCTGCACCTACTAACAAATGCTTAGAGGCGCTTGTGTGCTAAGTGGCTCCCCTTGCTTTGCAATTATTATCAACAAACATGAGGAAAAATGTCATTAATGTTGACTACTTATGGAGGTCATTTTGATGACTTAGAAACACATCGGTCAAATCCTGTTAAAAATAAAATTCTATTGGTTCTAGATCTTTGTTGCCTCATTAGCTAGTTTTTTGGTGACTTTTTTTGACATAAATCTTTTAATTAAACATAGCACAATATACACTTAGTTTCATCACAAATTAAATATAGATGATATAGGAGCACATCCTTGGGACTTCTCAAAAGGAAATAGGCCCAAAGGCATATAACTAAATATTGAAGTTGCCAGGCAAAAGGTTTGATTCAATCACATATGAAAAACTCTACCCAATTCTAGAAACCAAAAAATGCAACCATTGATGCATGATATGAAAAAGACCATGAAGTAATGAGAAAAATCTTTGAGTGGAGATGTTCAAGATAATGATGGAATAGGAAAAAGGTCACATTGCCTAATAGGCTTTAGGTTTCAATTGACCAAGAAGGATTTTAGTTGTGCTTTTGCCTAAACAATAACTTGGACTTTTGGGTCAGGGACCACCATTTCCTTGTTGGATGTGTTGTATACATTGCATGTTTTATGCCTCTTTTAGACTATTACCTTGCAATAGTTATTGGGTTTTGGGGCATCACCTCAACTAGGGGTTATGGGGGGCCAGCAACCCCTCATATAGGGTTTGCGTGTGGCAATCCCCCAATTTTTGTTTTGGGCCCTTATAGGTGATTTTTTGGCTCATGGTTTTATTTCCATTGTATCGTAATATTGCTTAGCTTAGCGGTTTCTTATACTATTGTGCCTATAAATACTCCTACATGGGTTAGAGTTAGGTGCAAGTGTGAAATATCTTATTGTATTGTGAATGATTTATTTAATAGAATAAGCAAGCCTTGTTTTTGCCGAGCTTTTTCACAAAGTGTTTCCCAGGGTAAAATCTCTTGTTATACTGTGAGTGTGCTGTTATTTGTTTTTGTTGCATTTAAGATTCTAGTAGCATTGCTTCTCTTTGCATAAGTTTATTAATATTATTTCTTTTCATTCCCATCCATCATATTATATGAATCACATGGGACAGTTGAGATTGCTAGGTTTAATTTTGGAAATTTAGAGGGCATAGGAATGGGGGTCGAGGTGGAGGGCGCTGCGAATTGGAGGCACATGTCAGTGGGTTTTGCTAGCCTGGGGATAGGGGCTTTGAACATCACATTTATGGGGCTCATTTGGCAGAGCAAGCGAGTGCTGGTAGAGCCTCCATGCCTAAAGATGCATGGAACCTAATGGTGTGGCTGCTCATGACCTTCCTTTGGCTATGAGGATAAACTCTATGGAGTCCTTTATTGGTACATGAATTGTCATATGGAGTCATTTCCTCATTGTGCAATAAGCTACCAAAGATGCTCAAATTCCATGGTTAGGTTTTCTATTTGGGTTTGGATTTGTAGAGACAAGTTGGCAATCGTTTTTGATAGTTTTGTTTAGCATAACAAGCCGTTTTCAATATTTATGGATTGGATTTTTTTTCTCATTGAATCACTATATAATATTATCTTTTGGGAATCAGCTGCATGTTAATATGGAATCACTCTTCATGACCCATCTCTCATGAGCTTGAATGGTCCACTTGTCACTCTTGTATCTAGGTGATGCTCATAGAGGCAAAGCACTAGGACTTTCGAAAGTTAACCCTTCTCGGTACCCACTCCAGCTTGAGCAGGTGTAACTTTGGTGTTTCCCCCCACAAATTCACTTAGCCCAAATTGTTTTCAATTTCTTTCTCCCTACAACTAGTATTTTTTCTCTAGTTGGTACCTTATATTTTGGGACTGGTATATGAGAAATCCTTCGTCATGCGCAGGATCATGCTAGCCACTATTTTTTGGAGTTTGTGTTATTATTCTTATAGATATTTATCTCTTTGTTAGGAATATTGCAGTGTCCCTAGTACATGATATATTGAATCTAATGACTAAGCTTACCATGGATTGAGTTGGTAGTTCTCGACATTGCCAAGGAGCAATTGTGTAACAATAATGTACATAATCCTAGGAGTAGTAGGATAATATTTTATATTTCCTAGCTGCACTAGAAGCTGAACAATCATCCCAAAGATGAATTGAACTGTCATTTTCATATTGTTAAATATGTACATTGTATCACTTTTTTGATCAAGGAATGCAATGAATGCATTAATGGATGAATGTTATGAACTTAATTGAATATTGTTCCATCCATTATATTTGTCAATCTTTTCTGCATTTCATTCTTGGGCTTGACATTGGTATCAGAGCATTGGTTGAAGGAGAAGGATGATGAAGAAGTGCAGGCAAGGTTGAGGGTTCAAATACACACTTGTTGCTTACAATATAGTCTACAAATCGCATCTTGAAAGCACAAATCGTGTCCTTTATTTCATGAAGTATTGTTCTACAAGCAAGAACAATTTTTTTTGGTATATGCATGTGCTCATACTCATGCTTATTGTTCGCCATTTTTTTTACATAACCTACAAATCCATTTGCTCACCGATCTATTACTCGAAATAAATTCCATTTTTCTTTGTTGAGTTCTCTGTAAATACCTGCATCAATGGTGATGTCCTTAAAATTATATGTTGCCTACAAAACCCCTCGGCTTGCACATTAAATCTTAATTTGTGATCTTTTTTTTTTAACTTGCTCTTGTGCATCATCTGTAATACTTGTGCTATGCTCGAAATCCATGACCAAATCTGTTGGCATCTAGTTTACAAATATTGCTGAATCTTCCAATCTTCGATCCACATCCTTGCCTAAAATTCATGTGCTCATATGCCTTAGTTTTTAAATTGTGTTTGCAAGCAAAAATCATTAGGAATTTTCCTTTGGGGTTTCAATTTGGTAGATTAAACATTTATTGCCAAAAAAGAAAAAGGCCGTGTCCATTCCCTATTCATCGTTTGTCAATTTTGTAAAATTCATTTCATTTACATTTAGACCTCCAGGATTTGGAAGTGTTCCATCACAGTGTACACCAGAAGAACCTTGCATGGTGCCACAGACAACATAGTGAACACCTCCTAGGTTTGTTATCAATCATTCGTGGAAAGTAGTTGCTGGAGACAACAATGAAAAAATCAAAACATAGTGCGAGTGTGAGGTACGGTTTTTGGAAGCTATATATCCTTGACCATTTGCTATTCCGCCAAGCCTTGTGGAGCTAATTGAACCTTATGGAGAACATGATTTTGTAACCGCTCTCATCCCATTGATACCTATAGAAGAAGAGGAGGTGGGAGATCTTGAAGATTCCACTTCAATGTTTAGCTCAATGAAAGTTTGTAGTTATCATGGAATAGTTCAAGTGGAGCATCCCAATTTGGAGGCAATAATAATCATGAATCATTGAATAATCATGGACAATAATAATATGTGCCTTCACAGACAAAGAAGAAACTAACTACGCTCCCACACAAATGCTGGAGAAAGAACAAAACGTCAAAGGTAAAATCCTAGCAAGGGTTTTCGATACTAGCACTGCTACAAAATGAATACAATCGATGGCTCTTGCAACGTTGCTGTGATCTCTGCCACGGACCTAGACGCTTCCCAATCTGTGGCTCTTCACATGCTTGACGGTTCATTTCTTCTCCGAACCGTGGTTCTCTTGCTGCTCTTGAAGTAATAAGTTTCTTTTCTTTGGTTTCTGGGGGTAATTTTTTAATAGTCTTATAATCGGGTGTTTTTAAACTACGAGTCATAGTTATGGGGGTATTTTAAATTAGTGATTTTTTTCTTTCATTCTAGTATATTTCAAAAGAGGGAGGAATATTTTACAACTTGTTAATATTTCAATAAGTCAAATTTTTAAATCAAAAGAAAATTTGCAAACCAACACAATCGCAGCATTTGGTATTCGAGGCACCTCTGGTTCACGTTTACAGGTCAAGCTGTTGCAATTGAACTGTTGTACCCAACGCCTAATATATTTGCAACAACGACGTTTGTGGCTTCATTCCTATAAATTGTCGGAGAGAAATAAGGACACTTTCATTTTCATTTCCCTCTGTTACCTATTCGTTGTTGTCATAAGCTGTAAATCTTGACTGAAAGAAATTTTGATTTCTCTCTAGGCAGGTGTCATTGATAGGACGAATCCTTTTCATGTGTTGCCTATGTGCCATGTACTTCTCTGCTCTCATGTGCTTTAACGTTTCTTTCACATATTGATGGGTATATAGAAAGGATGGACTTCTTCCGTGTATTGACGAGTATATTGGAAGGGCGAGAATATCGAGAGGTTTGGTATATCGGTCTAGCGGTATATAGAAAAGGAAACCTATTGGAATGATAAGGAACTAATCCATCTCCACTTGAGAGCAAAAGCCATAAGGTGTTTTGAATTGTATCACCTCCGAGCATTATTGGTGGAACCCAGCTTGGAAGTGTGTAATCTTTGTGATCATGTCCACATTATACACCAATGGCATGCTATCTTTGCAAATTAATGTCAACCACAAACAAGAAGTAAAGATAATATTAGAATGTTGGTGTCATACAAGCTCCTATTCAATGATTCATGCAGTTTTTCAACCAATACGAGATGTTGCGGCAAGAAATCAATAGGTTGCAAAATCAATTACAAGATTAGACACTTGATGCCTCACTAGAGAAGAAAAATGTTGTCAACAGTGATGTTCCTTCTTCAAGTAGTTCAACTCAAAAGGTTGCTAAAGAGAAAATGTCCTCGAAGAAGAATGTTAAGTCTCCTCACGTGTCACAGAAAAGTGTTGCAAAGAAGAAAAATGTTCATCTTCCTTCTTCAAGTAGTATTGAGCCCGCTCATGTGTCACAAAAAATTGTTACAAAGAAGAAAAATGTTCATGTTTCTTCTTCAAGCAGTATTGAGCCCCCTCATGTGCCACATAACAATGTTGTGTCTAAATCAAAAAGTGTGTTGTCAAAAGCCATCAAGGATACAATACTTGTTAGTCCTCCCATTGTTGAATCTCCACTTATTGTGCGTGTCTGGGAGACAATAAAACCCAACGAACATCGTACTAGTATAAGGTATATAGGTGTTGTAAATTTTCATGTACCAGAATATTCCAAACCAATCAAATTTGTGTTCTAAGTGTTGATGTGTTTTTTAAGCACATGCAAACTCAGAATAAAATACTAAGTATTCTATCCTCTCTTGAACAAAGTCTCTCAAAGGCTAAACAATGTGATCCAATGAGACAACTCCAAGGTTCTTGATTCATGTTTTGCAATGGATAGACTCAGTAGTTGATGTGATTTTGCTGGTAATCACAAAGGGACTTACGTTGAATTGACTCCTTACTCCACTCAAATATGTACTCTTTCCTTATGGAATAGAACTATCTCAAACCGAACATGAAAGAAAAGGCAAAAGGAAAGGGTTCAGAAAACTATTCTAAGGACAATGATATAATGAACATGCTACGATAGACAAACTCCTCATGTAACCAAACTTTGCTTTGCCATGAGAACCAACAACTACACGAAGTTAGTGCAATCTTCTAAGGAAACTCAAGGATTTTCATATTGCAAATTTTCATCCAAGCACCCATAGTTGGCGCAGCTTGAACGAGTATTCACTATCGAACTAAAGCAAATGTGGTTTAGGCTAACTTTGCAAAATGACTTATCATCGACAAATCATGAAAAGTATGAACCATTTAAGGAATTCATCAAATATCTCCACATATAAACATTACATCAATGAACTTCTAATCTAATTCTACTCTGCTTGGAAACATCTCTCCATCACATCCAAGAAATTAGAAACCGTGCTAACATCCCACAATCACACAAAATCACTATGCTAACCAACAATGAGCTTGTATTGATTTTGGAAGTATATGATTACAACAATTTCATATCTCTCAATGATTTCGAAGAGTCTCCTCTAATCTACTCCTACTCTACTTCTACTCTTCTATCTGTTGATGTGTTTTTTATATACATGCAAACTCAGAATAAAATACCAAGTATTGTATCCTCTCTTGAACAAAGTCTCTCAAAGGCTAAACAAAGTGATCCAATGAGACAACTCCAAGGTTCCTGATTCGTAATTTGCAATGGATAGACTCAATAGTTGATGTGATTTGCTGAAACTCACAGAGGGACTTACGCTGAATTTACTCCTTACTCCACTCAAATATGTTACTTCCTGCTTATGAAATGGAACTCTAAAACCAACTATGAAAGAAAATGAAAAAGGATAAGGGTTGAGAAAGCTATTCTAAGGACAATGAGATAATGAAACATACCAGGATAGACAAATTCCTCACGAAACCAAACTTCGCTTCACCATGAAAACCAACAATTACACGAAGTCAATGCAATCTTCTAAGGTAATTCAAGGATTTTCATATTATGAAACATTCATCCAAACACCCACAGCTGGCGCAGCTTGAACAATCTTCACAACCGAACTGAAGCACATGATGGTTCAGGCTAACTTTACAAAGTGAGTTGCCTTCGACAATCCACAAAAAGTATGAACCAAGAAGGAATTCATCCAATATCTTAACATATTAACATTACATCAATGAACTTCTAATCTATCAACTTGGAAACACATCTCCATCATATTCAAGGACTTGAAACCATGCTAATGTTCCACAATCACACAAATCACCATGAGAACAACAATGAGCTTGTATTGATTTTGGAAGTCTTTTTACAACAATTTCACATGTCTCTTCAATGACTTTGAAGAGTCTCCTCTAATCTACTCCTCTACTCCTCATGCGCGAGCTAATAATTTCTCACCTTACAAATGAGAGAAATGGGCCTTATATAGGCTCCAATATGACATGAACGACCAGGATTGATTTGCAAACCAATGGCCCAAATTGTGACAACAATGCATAACCGCCCAAAAGAGAGGCAATGAAGGCACGTTTTCCATTGTGATAAGCATGAAATGGAATTTTTAGAGCATCTTCCACTTGGGCGCCCTCTTTGACTTCTATCTTGTTGTAGGTATTGAACTTGGAGAGATGATGGGGCCGACTGTGATTGGACTGGTAACATACACATGCCACCTCAGCATCTTGCAAATTGGTTTGACTTTCTCTTTGTTCACATTGTTCAGAATATCTTCCCAAATTTTGTCATCTTTTGGAGTAGTCTTCGAACTTCGATTTTCACCTCTGGAACTTGGCTGCTTCGAACTTGAAACTTGGGAATTTTGGGATTTCTTGATGTCTTCCATGCCTTAGTGTAATTTATGGATTCATGATGTTTATGCTCATTTCTCATCTCATGATGTTCCTGTATTCTTGTGTAGGATTCGACTCTGGATGGTGCAAGAAGTAGAAGATGTCTCTATCCGTGACTTCTTGGAGTGGATTGCACTATGTTCTCTATCTCTGCCTGGTGCATGAAACGAGTGACCCTGGATTCTTGAACTCCTGGACGTGCGCTTCTCGATGATGAAGTGATGAGTCTTGATGTTGTGCAGTGGACCTCCTCTGATGATGACCTTGGATGCGCATGCGAAGCTTTCGGTGGTATCTTCTCCTTTGTGATCTTGAGCAACACTCTTCCAAGCTCTGAACGTTCCCGGTGCAAGCTTTGCCATTCTCCTTTTTGGATCCTCCATCACCTACCACAAGGAAAACAATTGTCAATTTCAAAGATATTGATCATCAACAACCTTTCATTAGGATTCTTCTAACATTTCACTTTCAGATACCTTGCAAAGGTCTTGGGTTAGATCTTACTTGTTCTATACAACGAAGAAGGTTTTGTTCTCATGTTTTAAAACTTTCCTTTTATCCCCTTCTGGCCGACCTAGCAACTTGCCTTGGTTTGAGCGCATTTGAGGCATGGTGAAGAAATTTTCCTTTGGTAGAGCGCATTTGGCAATGAGTGAAGAAATTTCACAAGGCAAAGCGCATATGGGACAGGTTGGAGAAATTTTCTTGAATTGGAGTGCATGTGCATTTCCTAAAGGTTGGAGAAATTTTCTTGAGTGGGAGCACATTTAAGGATGATTAAAGAAATTTTCATAATGGGCGCATTTGATGGATGTTGGAGAAATTTCACCAAGGAGGGTGCATTCCTTGAGAGTTGAAGAAATTTCCTTAAGTTGGGCGCATTCCTTGAGAGTCAAAGAAATTTCCTTAATGAGGGTGGGTTGTGCTCATGGAGAAGAAATTTCTCATACTTAGAGTTATTTCTCAAATTTTCAACTTATCTCACAATTTTTTCAAAGTCTTAGGTCATACTTCACAAGTTTTCCCAATGATCACTCCACGTTGCTCCAGAGAGACTCATTCTTCATTTCATGGAAGAGACTAGGTTTGACAACACTTCCTAAGGATCCTACAAGCTCAAAATTGCAAAAAAAGGTGGGTCCCCATTTGCAATGGGGTGATGTGTGATTACATCACAAAACTATCTTGATTCATATATTACAAATGAGAGAAGTGAGCCTTTTATAGACTCCAAAAATTACATGAATGGCCAAGATTGATTTGAGAATCATTGGCCCAGATTTTGACAAGGCATAACCGCCCAAAAGAGAGGCAATGAAGGCATGTTTTCCAATGTGATAAGCTTGAATTGGAATCTTTGGAGCATCTTCCACTTGGGCGCCCTCTTTGACGTCTATCTTATTGTAGGTACATTAAACTTGGACAGGTGACATGGCTAACTATGATTGGACTAGTGATGTGCACATGCCACCTCGGCATCTTCAAGCAAATTGGTTTGATTTTCCTCGTGTTCATACTGCTTGGAATATTTTCCCAAAATTTTGGATTTTCACTTATGGGACTTAGCTTCTTTTCGAACTTGCAACTTGGGAATTTTGATATTTGTTCTTGTTGTCTTGATGTAATTTCGAATTTCTGATTTTCATCTCTCATTTTTGTGATGATCTCATACAAGACTCTGACTTTGGATGGCGCCAGTAGACCTTGGGTGTGAAATGGAGAAAACTTCATGATGAATGTTCTCTCTGCCTGGCATGTGAAATGGAGGATTCTAGAGCTTAAGCGTGGAACTGAACCTTGTGGAGATGAACTTCTGGATAGATGCTTCCTGGACGTGCAGGGTGAAGTGGTGTTCTTCCTCCAGAAGTGAAGTTGTCTTCTTCGAAAGTGTGGATAATGAACTTGAAGTCTTCTTTTCTTTTATGTTCTTGGATCCTTCTTGAAATGATTTCCTTGTGAACTTGGGCAACATTCTTCCATCCCTTGGACTTTCTTTGTGCAAGCTCTTGTCATTTTCCTTCCTGGATTCTTCATCACTTGCAAAAGAGAAACAACTATCAATTGCAAAGATGATCATTAACAACATTTCATTACAGATCTCCTAACATTTACTCTTATTATCCAACTCAGACACCTTGCAATGATCTTAGGCGGGATTTTACTTGTCTTATGCAATGAAGAAGGCGCTAAATCCATGCATGGAGGAAATGAATGCAAAGTGCGAGGTCATGGTAAAAGTGCGCATAGGAAACAAGATAGCCAATTTTTAAGGAAAAGATGCAATTTATGAAAATGGAAAATTGACCCTATCTCCTTGACAAATCCGCCTCTCTTGCTTGAAAATTCTGCCTTAAATATCCTAAGTCTGCAAAAATCCGCTCTAGGACTTGTTTTAGATGATTATTTGGATTGACAACATGATCTTGTATATATATAGGTATTCATCCATAATCACCTAGGTCCATCAATTTACAATGATTTTATTCAATGTTAAAAACCTGTGATTTATCCCTTTCTAGGCCGACTTCACAATAACCTTGGCGCTGATTTTGTGTATTAAAGGAGCAAAGAATAGCGCTAATTCCTTGGATGAAGGGAAAGTGCGCCCAATCCATGCTAGGAAGAAAGAGTGCCTAGGAGCACTTGGAATGGGTAGGCATGGAGAAAGGAGAAACTATCAATTCCAAATGCCTATGAAATCAGTGCTAAATTTCCAAGGGTAAACAAGAAGTGCATCAAAGAGCGCCCAAAACAAGGAAGGATGGAGAGATGTTAGTTTCCAAACCATAGCAAAATCAGCGCCAAAACCCAAGCATGAGTGTGGAGAGCGCCCAAAAGCGCCAGATTCAAGGAAGGAAGGAAAAATGTCAAATTCCAATGATAACATTTGCGCCAAAATCTAGATTCTAGAAGAACTTACACCCAAAAGCGCCAAAAATGGGCAGTCATGGAGAAAACACCCAATTCAGATATGCTTGGAATCTGCACTCAAATGGTGCATTCTTCTTGCATACTTGGAAAATGCGCTTTTTCAAGAATGAATATTTTCTAACATCTTAAACCTTTTCTTACTAATTCCTTGAGTGATTTTTATCTTTTCAATCATTTGACAAGTTTTTCCTAAAATTTCCAAATTATTTTGCATGATTTTGGTCAAAGTTTCGTGAGTTTCCTCTGGATTTTATCAATTGAGTTCACGTTTTGAATGTCAATTGACTGAAGGAGTTTAACTAATGGCCTGAAATCCTCAAATCAAGAGCAACAAGATCCAGTTTTAAGGTCTACCTCGAAAAGCACAATTTTCACCCATCTTTGGAAAAAGCGCCATTTCCAGGGTTCCGTGGAATTTGCGCCCAAGAGGCGCACTTTCCAAGTACCTATGGAATTTGCGAATTTCCAAACTTGAAAATTTTCAACATTTAGACCTTTGGTTCCTGACTCAGGTTTGGTGTATTTGACTGCTTTTCAGTGTCTTTCAGGCCTCCGGTATTGGTTCTCTAGTCTCCATCATACTTCATTTATTGGATTGACTCAATTATGAATTCTTCATCATCTGCAAGTTAAGCTCCAGGTGAGATTCCTAGCTTCAGAGTCAAGACCTCTTCAGAGAGACTCAGTTGATCAATACTACCAAGATTACACAAGCTCAAAGCAAAAAGAGTGGGTCCCCATTTGCAATGGGGCGATGTGTGATTAGGTCACAACACTAAGGTATTCAAAATAATAGTCGAGTCTTCATCTGTTGGTCAGCCTTGTGAAATTGACAAGTTGTCAAGTCAATCAAAATCAACTTGCACTAAAACTCATCAAGTCCAAACTTGTTGTCATTGTGGACATCGAGGACATAATCCTATATTGTTTTGATCTCCATCCTTGTCTATCATGTGGTCAACACACACATTCTGAAAAACAATGTTATGTCAGAGATCTGCCTACAAAATCAATTAGGTGTATGCATTTTGGATGTATAGATCACTCTAGATGGCAAACAGAAACTTGCCTTTTGTCAAAATCCTATAGGAGAGTCCAATCCACCATTTCAGATGGTAGCTCATCTACTCCTAATGCAGATGTTGTCGATCCAATTAATAATAAACTCAAGATCACATATATTGTTGAGCAATGATATGAAAGCCTATTGAGCTTGTCTACTCTTGATGTAGAAGTTGATGTCGATCCGATTGATGATGAGCTAAGCATTATAGATACATATATTGATACTTGTACTATTGAGCAACAACCTACTAAGAAAATTGTAGAGTTGCATTCGATTCCCATATTTTCTTGAGGATGAAAAGCCTCTTGAAAATACTAGTTTCGGCGACGAAAACCCCCCTAGTTGGTTTGTTAGAAATGAAGGCAACAACTACCCAATTGGAAATCTGATTACAATATGTTTATGATCTTAAAACAGTGTAATATGAACAGAGATTGCATACGGAAATGAAATTACAACACAAGAATCAACACCATAGAAGAAACGAACACATAACACAGTATGTAATGTGGAGAAAACCCTTTCGGGTAAAAAACTCCACCAAGAAAAGAGGCTTCAAGTTGTATTATCTTCAAAATCTAAAATACAATACATGCACTTCCTCTATCTCTTCAACCTTCAATCCAGTAGAACTTGTGTACAAAATTTACGAGATGCAAAACACATACAAGTCACTGTATTTATAAAGGTTTTACAACCCTCAAAGTAGGCGTTCACTTTCTCTCACCTTGAAAACTCCAACATGCAACATTAAATGACCTCTTACAAGCTCATGCCACTTGTCAATAGTCAACCATGCAAACTTGGGCGCCCATTGGCAAGAATAGGCACTTATGGCGTAATAAATGCTGTCATAAGCACCATAGATTCCATCATAAGAACCCTCGAATAGTATCTCTCCAATATGGGTGCCTAGTGCTAAGTATAGCAACTTACAAACAATAATATCTGTCATAAGTTGTCATATTGTCATAGAATCTTATGACAACTTACAATTGTCATAGATTCTCTTACAACCACTTACCAACTTTATGATGGGTGTCATAACTACTAAAAACAGTAGATTCCTCCAAGGTGGTGCCCACCCTCAATTACTCTTGATTTTTACAGTTACCATTAGTAAATGTTACTCCATAACTATTGCCGGTAACTCCGGAACTTACCGATGCAGTAACTCCGTAATTATCGTCCCCGGTAAATAATTTTTACCACTGCCGGTGAAACTTGTACATCCCTTATGGGTGATTTACAAACAACATCATGAATAATAATTACAAAGATTTACAAGGTTAATGGCACCTTAATCCTAACATGGTTATGGTGATTTCATTTCAAGTATCACATTGTGCTGCAATGGAGTCTTTTGATGTTTTTTGAGAGTTTTTTGGGGTTTGATGCATTTTGGTGTCTGATTTATGCTCAGTTTCGGATTGAAAGACTTCAGTTTCAGTTTAGTTGCAGATTGTTGAAGTTTGTTGTGCATCTCACGGAGGTTGTACTCATTCCTAGGTGCCATACTTCTATTGTAACAAGCTTAAATTCTCTTATGATGGTTGAAATATCTTTCCTTGTTTAGGGCGCTGATTTTATATGACTAATGGTTGCTGTTTGAAATCTTTAAGGGGTGGATTTCTTGTTTAGATGCTGGTCGTACCCTTCATGTACAGGCCGCACAATGCTGAAGCAAGGCGTGGGGGTTTAGAGGCTTGAAACACCTCACTTTCTCTTGATATTTTGGGCTGTATGGTGGCGCTTAGCCATGATAAATCAGTTTGTTTATGTTTTGGAGTGAACATTTCAGTTTGTGAAGAGTTTGGGGCTGTTTGGTTGGTATTTCTGTGTATTTCTAGTATCATCATTCTGCTGTTATTTTGTATCAGACCTGTGTTTCTGCAGTTTTAGTGACTTGGGAAGACTTTAGTGTTGATTTTGGGCATCCTACATCAACTACAGAGTTAGAGCTTTAGTGGGTATGATTCCTTGTGTTGTTTTGAGTGTATTTGAAGCTTCTACTTCATGATTTTATGCTACAACAGCGTATTACAGTTTGAAATCAGTATTTGAATTGATATTGCAGCTTTCCTAAACATTGTAATTTCATTTTATAAGTTGCAATGCTTTATTGTTTGTAAGCCTTGGATGGTAATACCGCCAGTGGTCTCATATAATACATTTCATGATTGTAAAACTGGATGGTATACTGCCAGTTACTGCTGCATTTCATTAAGCCCGTTTGGCATCGAACAAACTGGCATGTAAATGACCATTTTGGTCTAATCAAGCTTTAGTCATTCTGCCAGTGGCATGCATTGCACACGTCTGCTGAACAAGCGTTGATAAGGTCGGTTCTGCCACCTGGTGGTGCTCATTCTGTAAATGCATAACACACTCTATTGAACAAGCGTAGATGAAGGATGGCTTGCCACCTTGTGTGTTCATACTGTGGTGCATCGACACACTCCGTTGAATAAATGCAGATTGTGGACGGCGTGGCTGCCTAGTCATGAGCATTTGCACTTGCATATTCTAGATGTTTGTTTAAGTTGTGTGATCCAACGCATTGTATGCTCTCACCTTGCCCACATCGGGATCTGGGTGATCAGAAAGTGTTGAGGAGTTTGCATGATTGCATCTTCATTTCAGTTGAAAATATAAAAAAAAAAACTAGGGTGGTTATTACAGTTGGTTTGGGTGTTGAGGAGCAACCAAGAAACCTGATCAAATTCTCAACTACTGGGACATTGAACTTTGGAGGTGAATTTAGCACCACCTTGTGTTCGTAGATTTAATATTTATCGCTGATATATTACTGTTGCTGCTGTTATGATTAATTTTATTACTGTTATACTGATGTTATACTGCTGTCATAGTCTTAATTTTCATGTTATGTTACTCAATATTAGTTAAACTTGTAGAAATGTCAGTATCTCTCTCTCTCTCTCTACACACACACACACGCTGCCGTCCCCAAAAAATGGCACCCGGACTGCCATCCCCGAAATGTGTCCCTGCCATCCCCAAAATGCATCCCCTGCCGTCCCCGTTCCCGAAATGCCGTGGAACATAGGTGAAAACAAAAATTGAACAGTGAGATTGACAGGGAAGGAAAGACAGACTCCAGATGTCGGGACAAATTCATATTTATTATTTACAGGTGCCTGTGGATTTTGCAATTTTATTCTATATATATATATATATATATATATTATAATTAATTTTTTTTTTAGCCATTATATATTTAATATTTATATATATTTTCTAAATTTATATATATAGTTTTCAGAACAATGGCTTACCATTACCTGTTCCAATCTCCTGTACCAGTACTAGTACCTGTCTTGTTAGTTTAACAAATGAAGTATAAGAATGAGATGGTTTATGGTTTCTTTCACGTGTCCCTGCTCTAGTGTCATTATAATTATGGTTACTTTTTAAGAAATAATGAAGACTTAAATTTCATGCCTTCATTTTTAAGCTGTTGTATCAACCTATAATTTGTGCAGCTGCTTTTATCTTCGACTACTTTATCATCATGCAGACAATATCTCCAAAGAAAAGCTGGCAGAGGTCTTCACACGCAAGAGAGTGAAGAAGTAAGTGCAGGAGTTCAATAATCATAAGAGGAATTTCTTCATCCATTCAAGCATTAATCTTGCACGGATTTCAATGATTCTAAATTATCTACTGATGCACTTTCAGGATTGGCATCCGTAGTGATGATATAAGGGAGTCGTTTGAAAAAATTGCAGGAGGAAGTACTATGGCTCTTTCTTCTCCTCGCTTGGTAATCCCAGCTGCATTATTTGGTTTCTGGGCTTTATCAAAACATTTATTTGCCAATTCCCTAGACTTTGAGGTAATCTTTGCTGGGAGACTATGCATGTTAAATTACCATATTTATTCTGAAAAAACTTCTGCACCCTTGCTATATGGTTTTTAGTTATTAAAAGACTTAAAACATCATGTTTCTTTGTGATAAAACCTTATGAAATTCTCAGAAAAACATGGATGATATGCAACTTGAGCCATCGACACATTTTGTGAGCATATATGCTCATATTTAATTTGATTTTCTATACTTAGCTATGAATGATTCCATTCAATTCTTTCTATCTTTGGAATTGGTTTGCACACTTGGTTCATTTCGCTAATACCTCTGGTTTATAACTGGATTTTGCCTCGATTTTTTTTGAAACATATTTGTTCTTATCCCATTGTATCGTTTTTGGTTTCTTTTGCCCAAGGAGATTTCTGATTTAAATATGTTTTTGCTATCATTTCTAGATTTGGTATATATTCCTAGAGAGTTGTCTTTTTGGAAATTCTCCATTTGACAGATGTAGTTTTAACTGAGCTTTTCTTTTAAAACTTTTCCTTAAGGAATTTCCTTGTCAAGAAACTAATCATATTCTAACTGTTTACTCACTTCAGCTTGCTCCAGCAATTCTTGGGTTATTTGCATACAAAGCTGCTGCATTGGTTCAAGCTTATCGGGACAATGAGGATTTGCTTATTAGTTTTATGAAAGATGAAGAAAACTCTAACAGTTGAAGAACTGCCCAAAATCTTTATCGCCATGACTAACAACAACAGCTTCTTTGTAAAAGTTCTAAATGAATTTTTAAGAAGCATTAAGACAAGACACTAGGGTGCCACTTAACCCAAAACCATAAGTTATAGAGTAACTTGAGGTACTTATGTTACTAGATTGGAAAAACAAAAGGTGCGATATAAAGATGCTTTATTTGCTTGGGTGATTTCTTTCTGTACTTTGATATATCTGTGAAGATGGCTTGAGACTAATTCTCCATTGTGACATCCAAACTTTCCCAAATATCTGGAGCTTCTTCTTCAAAACATATTCTTGGAATGTCACTAGGGAAAAATGAGCTGAATAAGAACATGAAGGGCACTTCTTTTGGTGTAGATCGATATGCTGCCCTAATACAGTATTTGCATAATTGAGCTTCCTTTGTGGCACTCACCAAAGCAAAAGATCGACTCAAGAAATTGATAATATTCCGAGAAACTCTGATTTCAAGGAATAACCAAGAGGAAACAATAAACTACTATCCAGAGCAAGTTGTACACCAGCTTCAGATTTTAGCGACTGTTATTCCTTTAGACACTTGTACACAGCACCGGCGTTCAATATTGTAAAACCATTCATCGAAAAATCCATTGAAAACTGTTCAAAATTTTTGTGATCAAAACATGATGGGTGTAACTTCTTATGATGGATCAAATCCTTCTAGTCTATGTAAGCTGTTTTTGTTCTATATTGGATTGATAAATAAAAATAGAGTATTACTTTTTTATTCATCACCGGGAAATTTCTAAATAAACTTGGAAAGGTGATGATATGGTTAGAATACGGTAATACCGTATACTGATTGGTCATATATATATATATATAAATTCTGTGTCTGTATTTTAAGCTGAATTATACCTTAAGAACTCTCAAGACTCAGTTTATCAAGTATTTTTAGTTTAGTTTATTTTTTTTAAATTTTAATTTTTTAAAGTAAAGCTTTTTAAATATATAAACAATGTTAACCCAATCATGTGGTTTGTAAAAACTTGATTAAAAAGAAAGGCTTCGAATAATAAGCTTCTTTGATTGGTTATTTCTATTTATAGTGCTCTTTAAAATACTTCATACCATACAATTGATAAGGTCGAATATATAAATTGGAAAGATATATATGTATGTATGTTTTTGGAAATTATAAATTTACTTAAATTTTAAAAATTAAAATATTTATAATTAAAATGAAGTAAATTTTATTATTTTTTAAAATTTAATTTTAAAGCATTAATTATATATATCCATCTATCTATCTATATGTATATATGGGACTGCTAGGCAAAAGTCTACCAGAATATCCAGAAATAAAATGGATTTTTTATTGGGAAAATATTTTTAATTTCAACTTTGGATGGGGCCTCTTAACCATTAGAGATATCTCAGGCTCTTTTATAGCTCTTGCTTACAAAATCTTTCAAACAGGACCAACAATGAAGCAGAGGCCCAAGCGATTATCCTTGGCTTACAATGACATTCTTGCAAAACCATAAATCATTTTCATCGCTTTCCTTGATGATTGTGAAGCAAAGGCCCAAGTGATCATCCTTAGATTACGATGATCAGATTACAATTACGTTCCTCTCCTAACTGGAAGATCAATAACATCCTAACTTATGCAGAGGCCCAAGCGATCATCCTTGGCTTACAATGACATTCTTGCAAAACCATAAATCATTTTCATCGCTTTCCTTGATGATTGTGAAGCAAAGGCCCAAGTGATCATCCTTAGATTACGATGATCATATTACAATTACGTTCCTCTCCTAACTGGAAGATCAATAACATCCTAACTTATGCGTGGTCCTTGTTAGATAAAGCTGAATTAGTTTCCATCCAACATTGCTATAGAGAGGTGAATGGTGCCACAAATTGCTTAGCCAACCCAGGGGTGATTTAGAGGAGACCATATTTGACAATATGGATGCTTGTGGGGGAAGTTTGCGAAATGCCTTGGAGTATGGGAGAGGACCCAATTGCTGAGCATGTTCCAATGGCTGTGATAGTATTTGTTTATTTAAGGCCCAATATTTTTAAAAGTTTAGCGTTAGTAGTTGTGACTTTAAGGTTGCTAGTGTTACCATAAGTACTTATAATTGAACAAAATGTGCTCATTAGATTTAAAAAGCAACCAATCATGTGAAGCCACATCAACACACCAACAAAACATCACTTAATGCATACCTATTGGTCCACCCTTTTTTTTGAGGAACTATTTGACACCTCAACAAAAAGCGTGCTGATATGGCATCATATTTGATGATGATGTGGACCTGAAACCTTAGTTATAAGTAGGGGTCTTGCCAAATAAACTGTTGTAAAATTTTTGGAGTGATTCAAAATTGCCACATATGATTGTGAGAGACATGGAGTTAGGGTGCTCAACTACTAAATCCTCTCCCCTAGGATTTTCCATGAAACACATTTCTCAAAATCATAATGAAAAATTAAATCAAAATTAAATCACTTTGTGTGGCTTGCTTCATCATCATTTTGCCATCATATGCAAGAAAGGACACATCTAAGATGACTTGTGTGGATTTTGGGAGAGTAATTACTATCCAGCATTATTTATATCGTGAGGGCTTATCTTTGGAAATTATGTTATGCTTACAAGCCTCGAGCCTTTCTTCCCCTACATTGATTTAAAAAGCCTTGGCGTTGGTGATGGAGCCCCTTCTCTTCTTCGCCTCTCCCAAATGAGAGATGGTGTTCAGGGCCCTTGTTATGGAGGTCAGGCTCAATTTTTTTCATCATACAGTCAGGATTTAAGAGGCATTGATACGGGAAGTGTTGGGCATCAACCACATCCAAATGGACACGAGGAGGTGCGTCAACTTTGAGGTGGCCTCTTTTTTCTTGTCTAATATGCCATGTTTGGTTCAGGATAAGGAAGCGATTTTGAGGTTCGCAGAGTTTAATTAGGGCTGAATACAGGGGCGGTCTTAAAGATATCATGGAGCTTGATTAGAATGTGGATTTCGAGGAACTCCACATCTCAGGATCAAAATTCAGAGGCATTGTGTCAATGGGCCCTTTTAAAACATTGGACAGGAGATTCTTGGACCTCACTGACCAAATTAGGGCAACGCACGGCATGCTTCTCACTGGAGACTTGGACACTTGTTACTTGGATTTCAACTTCAACTCCCTAGAGTAGCCCATCTTTCATCCCTAGCCATCTTAGACCTTGCCAATATAGCTAAAGTTAAGAAGGTGGTTACTGCTTTCTTGCGCATGAGTGGCTTGCAGATTTGGTGATTGGGCAAGGCATGCAGAGCAATTTTTTTTTTTGACAGTTATATATATATATATATATTCAATGTTGCCTTTGAAATATTATGACACATCTTAATATAAGTGATGCAGGAGCATCCAGTGGTGTAAGGGCAATCTTGTATCACCCAAAAAGATTGTTCAAAATTGTTGACGTTGTTATTTCTTTTAAAAATTAGTGTTTTTGGTTCCATAACTGCTTGAATAATGATGTAGAACTTTTAGTTTTTCAAAACTCCTAAAAATAGAAAATTGTCATTTTAGGAAAGTTTGTATTTGGGCACGGATTGAAGCGAAAATTTATAGGAAGCTTTGTAAATGAAAAATAAGACCTTTGGTGAAAGAATCACGTAAAGATTATTTGTGAACTGGAAGATATTAAAGTTTTTGTTTCTTGAAAAATGTCGGAAAATTATTCAAATTCAGGTTTGAGGCACTAAACGATCCCGTACGGGCCCAAAAATGGCCAGAATCGGCAGAGTGGGTTCTTAGCACATAGAGCACTCCGCAAGCCTTCAAATGACGCGTCAATCGGACACTCGAATAAAAAATTATGACTCCTGGAAGTTGACCTATTTTTGGAGGGAGATTCAAATTTTGAAATTTGGCTGTTGGCCACCAAAAAGGGCTATTAATAACCATTTTTTGGAACCCTGGGTGGTAGTAGAGATAAGGGGGAAAGTGTAGAGTCAAGAAAAAAATGAAAAATTAGAAACCCTAGCGGATTTGGGGTTACAGAAGACTGAAGATTCCAGAGTCTTGAGGAAGGAAGTTGTAATGTGTTGTAGTCTGGATGATTCGTCCTTTGATTGTATTTGAGCTTCTGTAATGTAATTAGTTGTCCAAATCAATAAAAGAACATTCTATTTTCTGTGTGCAATTTCTGTTGTGTGTTTTGTGATTTACCCCCATCATCAATAAGTAAATTATATAAAAACCAAATATATATATCAGCATAATCCTATATAAATTTTGACAGTTTGTTCAAAATCTCTCCTTTCATATGATACAATCTTTTTAAAGTCTTTAAAATTTCAATTGTATTTTAAAGCAAAAATGCCTAAATACAGCTATACACTGTCAAATTTAAGCCCTGCCTGGGGTGGCTATATAAGTAGATTTTTTAACTACTATTGTATTTCCCCGACTTTTTTAAAAAAAATTCTTGAGGTTATCTAGCTATAGCTCTTTTGATAGGTTTTTGATGCTTCAATCACTAACACAGGTAGTCTTATGGTGTCCATGATGAACACAATGCCACATGACTATGTAATCCTCAAAGCTTTATATATTTTGTTTTGAAGTTAGTATATGAAACTAGAACGTAGAACCCTATTACATGCATGTGGTTTTGAAGTTAATATATGAAACTAGAAACCCTATTGCATGCATATACATGTGTGTATATACATATATGTTATATGTGTGTTTATATACATGTATGCATATAGATGTATATGCATGTTATATATGTATCCATGTATACACATACATGCTTATGTATGTATGATGTATATACATGTGTGTATATACATGTATGTATATAGATGTATATGCATGCATGCATGTATGATGTATGATGTACATGCATACATATACATTATGTTATATGCATGTTATATATGCATGTATACACATACATCTATGTGTATGTATAATGTATATACATACATGTGTGCATATGGATGTATATGCATGCATGTATATACATGCATCTATTTACATATATGCATGTATAACATATATGTAAATAGATGTATCTATAGACATGCATGCATATATATCTACACGTCTATACATACATCACCAGTTCGCACTCTTGTTTGCCCTTGTTTTTGGCTTTGCTATTGCCTTTGCATATTGTCTCATTATCATGTCATTTTCTAATTAGTTTTCTCAAACACCCAGCTATTTAAATTTAATTATTTATTAAAATTATATATATAAAAAGTTGGGTTCCTTACTCTTTACAACAATCATAAACAAAATTGTATCCATACATTTTATAAACTTACCTAAACCAAACTAACTTACCTATATATATAAAGTTGGGTTCCTTACTCTTTACAACAATCATAAACAAAATTGTATCCATACATTTTATAAACTTACCTAAACCAAACTTCAACAACATCAAGGAAGAGACCTTTCTAAAACAAAGGGCCCCCCTGAACAAAATCGACCTACACAAAAACCTTGGTTACCCTTCTTAGCATAAAGATAGAAAGTCATCTTGCATTTTCTTTGAAGAAGATTATAGAAAGTCATCTTGCATTGGCCCTTAGCTTTCTTTGAAGAAGATTATTTTTGAGTTATCATTTCTTTGAATTGTAAATTGCTAAATCTTCAATAATTTGCCCAAAAACCTACATCCAATCCACCCAAGGGAGAAACTTCTCTACCTTGTGATAGAGAGAGGAGGATCGATCCCAATCGGGGTTGTGCTAATGTTTGCCTCAACTTCACTTAAGGAAGAACACTTATGTGGAGATAGAGAACCTTAGTAAATTGATGTTGTAGTTCTGCCCCTTACCACCAAATTGTTGACTTGTAGAATTGGTCCTTATGATTTGTAGAGGAAGATTTTGAACAAGTGCAGGGCAAGTGGCAAGTAACATAATACAATCTACATCTAAAAACAGTTTCTTCATAGTCTAACTGTTACTTCCAAATTTTATTATCAACTTTGAGCCAAATTTCTTCTCATAGTATTTTGAATAAATCTATTTCCACATGAACTTGAGCAAAAGTGAAATAAGAATGTAGTTGAAATTTTTTCAAAATTGAAATGAGTTTCTCAAGAAAATTCTCAATGCAATAGAGGCTAGATGAACCAAGAAGAGGTTAGATAGTCTAACCCAAACCAAAGTTATTGAAAAGGTTTTAATAGAAGGATTGAATTCTGGATACCAAGGTTCCAAACACCAAAAAGACTAGTCTCATTTGAAACAAAAAAAAATTATATTTTCAAACAACCTTGAATGGGTGGTTTTGTTCTTTAGTGGCAGTTCCACCTTTTGTTTTGTTTTTCTCCTCATGTGTGGGACATTATTACTTTCTATTATTTTTTGGTCCTATTGTTTTGTGTTCCTTGTCTCTTCTTGACGTTTCTTGAATGTCATTGGTTGTTTCTTCCAATTTGTTATTGAGGGTGTGACCCTTCTTTTGTATTTACCATTCAAAACTCCTATAAAAGACGTTCTTTAATCAAAAACATAATTTCTATGTTCTTACTAGATTCGTAGATCACAAGGAAAAATCCTTTCACACAGGAGAAAATGAAAAATTATTCCAGAAGGGGTTTCTAATTTTTTGAGACCCACCTCATTCAGAGCAACTAATCTTGGTCAAAACTTATGAAACTTATGGATCAAAGTATGCTTCATATGGCTTTCTTCAGCCTCCAAAATATTCCCCCAAACTTACACTTTTAATTGATTCAAGCTGAACCCCATTACCAGTAAGGGTTGATAGACTCCGGATTGGTTAGTAAAATCGAAGGATTTTTTCTAGCTTCAACGCCTGTCTTGAACAGTTATAGAACATCAATAGGAGAGATATTTCTCAAAGCCATGGTGCCCTTAGATGATTCTCGATCTTCTAACAATATGTAACCCCTTTGTTTTGTCTGCCCAAGCATTTCCCATGCTTAGCGTAGACTTCTTGCTAACAATTGAAACGCCTGATTTATTCATCAGACAAAGCCACACATACTTTGTCTTGGTTGTGTTAGGACCTGTTATTTTTCTAGGATTTTAGGATTTTTCTCCAGAGCATTATCTTAAGTCTAAAATCCTAGGCCCCCTTTTTCTAATTCACTTTTGCCTTATGTTTCGTCAGTGACCTCTTAGTCCCAGTTACTGGTCGTTTAAGTTACGATTTAAGCCCTCATATGTTGTCTTACTGGCCCCTTTGTCCTAGATTAACATTCTACAATCCGTGAACAATGAAAATATTAAAGTATTTAAGCCTTTGAGTGTGGTGGTCAAGTGTGGCATTAACACATGGTAGCTTATCACGAGCCTGCGAGCTTCTAAGATATGTACCTTGTCAGGGTTGCGCTGCCATGGAATGGTACCACCTATTCAGTGGGTCCATGATCTTGTTGAAGTCAAATATACCAGAAGTCCAGCTATGCGAACTATGATTGGTTGCGCGCCACCGTAGAGGACGAGCTGTCAGAGTTGAGTCGACACTGTGCTATTGCGATTTGTTGCCACGTATACCTTGGTCAGTCGAGTACTTGCGAAGCATAAGGAGTAATGCATTCCACATGGATGGAAAGCGCGAGCCTGCGGTGCTAGAGTTCTGGTACCCGATAGGGAGCACAGGGGCATGAGATGGTGACACATGGTAAAGTCTTGGCGATTTGACTAAGAGGCTCTCCTTTCTGGCGCATTATGGTTGGTCGAGGACTTTTCAATGCTCGTGTTAGATTTTCAAGGCTTCTCGGGTTATTCTAAACCGTTGGTCATGCCACAATATGCCTCACATCGACGATCCATATTTAAATTTGAAATTATCTCTTATAGGCGGTCAAGTTGCGTACACGGGCAATGATGGCGAAATGACTATTGCACGATAATTTTCACCCGATTTTTGAAATTATTAGCTATGTTCTGGTAGTGGCTAAAGCCTGTGAAGTAGAAGGGCACCGTTTGAGTATAAAAGATTGTGATTTGACACCAGGTACATCTCACCAGCGGATCCTAATCTTTAGTCTAATTTTAGTAAGTAGGTCGGACATCTGCTGTTTGTGCAAGATGTGTTCGTAGGCAAGTTCTAATGAGCTATGAGTAGCTCGTGCCTCCATTTCCTGCTTTGGTGGTTGTGATGTGATCTTCATAGGTTTTCAGATAAGGATGAAGTGTGTGAAGCCTGCAGGTGCCTGAAACAAATTTATGTGAGTTGTTGGCAAGTAGGAAATGCTCGAGTGAAGAGCCTTCTTCCATTTTGGCTATAAATGGAAGTGTTTTCGTGATCAGTTTACATCAACTTCTACCATGGGTATAGTGCAGAATGTTTCCTTTTTTGTTTTTCTCTTTTTGTCCTTTATTTCCCAAAGAGGAATGCCCCTGTTCTCATGGATACAGATTTGTTCATTCCAAATTAAGAACACGGTGAGCATTGCTCATGCAATGGAAGGTTTAGGGAAGAAACAGACATCAAGGCAACATTAGCAGAAATGCTCCCACTAGTTCACCTGCTAATAGTGTCATTCTAGTGAGGGAGGGTTTGGACTGCTTAAAAGCTCCAACTGCATGCAGCTACTTGGTTGAAGGAGAGAAACTTGTTGAAATTTCAACAACCTCAGCCAAGTTTTTGAGTCAGATGCTCAGGCAGAGGGGCATCATTTTGCTCTCTCCCCCTTTTTAGGCTAGATGATACTCATCAAAGGGATAGTTGTAACAGTAGAAGAGTATCACATTTAGATGGTCTAGTTGGTGATGAAGAGTTGGGAGTTTATTGGCAGAACCAGAAAATTGCATGCTTGAATGATAGTGACATCTGCAACAACTTCCTCAAAGGAGTGATTATGATTGCTTCTTATTTTAGCTGCTGATGGTTACCTCAATAGTTCTAGGGGCTTTGACACATGGCGACCTAAAATTGAAAGATGGGGAGTCATGTGGACAACCCAATGACCCATGCTCTGGGGTTATATGTAAAATAAAAGGGGGCATTTATCCTGAATTGTCCAAAGGGTTTTAAACCTGATTCTCTCGAATAACTGAGTGTTGTTGTAAGCTTTTGGAATGTATTGACACATTGTAAGAGCCCCCTTTGTAATATAAAAGGGTGGTGCTCGTTGGTTTAACGATTTTGGAAAATTTTAAGAAAAGGGGTTTTGTAAAGGGAAAATAGGCAAAGTCTGTTATTGGGTATCAGACCTTTGTTTTGTAAGTCATCTGTGACAACATTGTACTATCATGAGTTATGCAGATATGAATACATACTGCTATGTTACTGTCTCCATTTTTTAATGTAATGTTCTTTTAATGAAATAATCAAGGATTATAGAGTTTATCTTACACATTTGTTGTACTGATTTTTTCTTCTAAGTTTGCTTTTTGTTCAAGGAACGGTGTAAATGCTTATTGAAGAAATACAAGAATATTACATTCTCAAAGGGATTACTAAGTATGGTTGCAATGTAGGCTTTAGCTCTCACTATTGCTAGGTGATAGTATTTTATTGACCCTCAGAGATATGTTTAAATGCTGTGATACATACATAACATTGTGACTCTATTGCCCATGATAGGCACCAATTATCTTTTAAAAATCTCCATTTCTAGAATTCCAATCTTAAATGATAAATTTCAAATTATTAGCAAATCATTTCTGAGTATTTATCAAGTTTCATATCAGAGCCTTGAAAGCTTACAAAGAATAAGATATTCATTGTGAAATTAGTTATACGAATATTTGTCAATCTATATGAAGCCATTCATCTGCCAGGCACTATATTGTAACTTTGTTACTAAATTGTTTTCGTGCCATTAGAAGGGAAACCCACCTACGCATTGCAAATCCTGAAAACCAGGGAAGAAAGGTGTGAAACACACCTTCCATTTGTTGGCCAAGCTTCACTAATTTTGATCATAAAGGTTTCCCATCTTTTAGGAATTAGTGGGTACAGTTTGGAGGACCAACAAATTGGCAACTCTATTGGGGACTTTAGAGATCGTCCATTGGATAGGGTCATTTTAGTTTTTAACTTGCCTTTTGGCAACTGTCCAATCACTCTGTTTCTGTCATACTATATGTTTTGGTGCTCTATTCTGGGGCGTGGAACTGAATGCGATCTCTTGTCCAATCCCCGAGGTGGGTGGTGACTTTGCATTTTAGAAAGAACCTGATTACCTTTTTACTATTGAACAATGGACGGAAGAAGATCATTGCACAACTTGAACAAGAAGCTGGTGACAAAAGCTAAGGACAAAAAGCAGGCTACATGGAAAGTGAAGGATAAAGGTGAGTCATCTAATTCTCATGTTGAATTTGAACGTCATATAGTTAAAGAAATACTAGTAGGATATGAATGTGATGTTTTAGCCAATAGGCTTAATACGTCAAAGGAAGAAGAAAGAGGGCTTCTCCTAAAACAAGAAAGGGTAGAAAAAGAAATGCAAAGAGAGGCTACCCTAAAAAGGTATTATGATGCCTTAAAACCCATAAGTTCCCCTTCAGTCACAAATGCAACAGTTAATTTAGGGTCATTTAAAACACCAGTAGTGCGACCTCATGATGTAACTAGTCCTAAGGATTGGTTTGATGGTTGTTATCATGGTCAAGATGGTGAAGATCCTAGGATAACCGTTGAAGATGAAAATGAAAGGAGAAGAGGGTAAGAAATACCAAGAAGACTTGATACCCAAGGGAGTCAAGGTGCTATTAGAGAAATTGACTTCCTTAGGGCAAAGGTAGCCAGATTAGAGGCAGAAAAAGAAGTCAGCGAGTTAAGAAGAATGATTGATATGGCTAATAATATAGGCCATATAAATATCCCTGTAGGAAATGAAAACATAAATGTTGGACTTCAAAATAATCAGAGAGCAAATCAAAGATTAGACCAAAGGTATCAAAATAATCTGCGTGGTAACCAACCAAACTTTGTCAGACCACCTCTCAACCTAGCTAGATACATGCAATTAAATTTTGTGGGGATCCTGGGTTTTCCAAATCCTGTTCCTAATGAAATCAGAGCCAGACTAGTAAAGTTCTTGGGAAACAATGTTGTCTCAGGAGAAGAACACTTGAGATATTTTGATAACCTGATGCATGATTTCGAGGTGGAAGATGAAGATGTAGTTGTGAAGCTATTTGTGCAGTCCTTAGATGAAACTGCTAGAGAATGGTATAATAGTTTATCAGAAAATAACATTAATTCTTGGAGGGACTTCCAAAACATGTTTAGAGAACATTATGGAGACAACTCTGGTGCAAGGTTTACAGTAAATGAATTCACAAGCATCACTAAAGGAGTAAATGAATCAGTATCAGAGTTTAATAACAGATTTGTTAGAGTATTAGCAAAGATACCTCCTCATATGAGACCTAATGAATCTGTGTCTGGTTTTATACAGTAATGCTTATGACAGTAAGATGGGATTTCTATTAAGGGACAAAAATCCTCAGACACTCAGAGATGCATACAAGGTTGCTTCAAATATTGAAAGTAATAGAAGAGCTTCAGGGAAGTTTCATAAAAGGAGTGATCAGAAAATTATACCTCAGAACAGTGGACAAGGTAACAGAGTCCCTATCACTGATGAGTGAAAAAATATGGAAAGTTGTCAAAGAAATGAAGATATCCATGGCGAAGAATGATAAGGGGTCCTCTAATGTAAACCTATCTTTGCAAGATAGGAAAGAATGCCAAGACTTTCATATCATCCTTACAACACAAATTGGCAGAATGAGAGGCCAATCCCTCCAAATAATAGGGGAAATCCTAGTAGGGAGATCCCTGATCCTTTAAGAAGACGAATGCGTGTTGTTGAGGACAGCCCATGGTGCATGGTTTGTCAAGCTCCTCATGCCCCTTCCTTGTGTGGCATTGCTAAATCAATTACTGATTCAGAAGGTCCATGTGATGAATACAGTGATATGGATGACCAAGAGAATCAGAGTATTAATATGGTTGTGGCCCATAATTTTATATGTGATGATGATGACACATCTTAGGAAGAAGGTGTATTGGATGATCATGTTGAAAACAAAAGACAACTTAAAATTTGTATTGAGCAACAAATCTTCAATGATGAGGATGACTATCATGTTTTTCAGCTAGAATCAAGAAGTCCTAAAGTTTGATTTAGAAGACCTTCTGATGATGAAATCAAATCCTTGATTGTTGTCCAGATTGCTTAGGTTAAGAGAAATTATAATTTTAGGAACAAGAAGATTCAAGGAGAGAATAGTACTGCAGGGAATGCAGACAATATTTTTATGAAAGAAAACCAGAGTGTCCCTAATCTCCAGAAGGGTGTGAGTATTTCTAAAGAAGTATAAGTGAAAGCTAATCCACATCATAATCCACCTCAGAAGGCCAAATAAACCAAAGGAAATAGTAATAATGATAAAGGGGGGAATGAAGAGATCCACCCAAGGAAGGAAAGGAAAAGTATTCCTCAAGTCCCTATTACACCTAATGGCATTGTCTATAATAATCGTTTTCCAAGGTATATTCCTCTTGATATGGCCCATATCCTTAGTCAGATTAGGGCGACTGTTCCCTTATTAGAAATGATGAGAATACTATAACATAAGGATAGGGCATTGGCTATAATTGATGATGCAATACCAAGCAAATTGGAAGAACATACTGAAAGTAATGTAAGATTAGAAAAGGAGGGTATTATAGATGAGAAGGATATAAAGGGGAGTCCCAAAACACCAAAAATATACTTGGGGACTACTATGCAGAAATGCCTTTCTCAGGTTGATCCATTTTATGTAAATTGGCTCATAAAGGATAGACTTTTGAAGAATTGTATGATTGACTCTGTGGCTTCAACTAACATTATGCCTTTGGAGATTATGAAAGAACTAGGTTTGACATTTACAAAGGCATATGGGAAATGCTTCGCACTAGATTCAAGAGAGGTCCCTATCATTGGGGTGATTAAAAATATTGGTTTCAAGTTAACAACTTACCCTTTAAGGGATTATAAAATGAACATTACTATAGTGGATATCCCTCCTAGGTATGGAATGTTGTTATCTAGAAAATGGGCTTCCACTGTTGGGGGAAGTATTCAGATCGATTCATCCTATGCCATGATCCTTATGGATGGGAAGGTGGTCAGATTTGATAGGGAGAAGAGGTCTCCCTTAATTTTAGATGGTTTTGAGGATCAAAATGATCAGGTTTGTTTTTTAGACATTGATATGGACAATTTCATAGTAGAGGCAAATGATGCTAACTAGGCAGAACATAAGACTATGATTGAAGAAGTTAGAAATGTTTCTAAAAATGATGGATTGTGGTCAATGCAGTTTGATAGGGCCTATTGTAAAGAAGGCTCTGGGGCTGGAATCATGCTTGTTTCTCCTTCTAAGAAGACATACAAATCATCATTCAAACTTGGTCTTGAATGTACTAATAATGTTGTTGAATATTAGGTACTTCTAGGATTGAAGCTAGCTATCAAGTATGGAATTAAAAATTTGAAGGTCTCAGGGGATTCTGAACTTGTGGTATCTCAGATTAGATCCAAGTATGCCTCAAAAAACTTAAGGCTCAAACAATACAAAAATGTCATTTGGGACACAATTGAGGCCTTTTATGCCTTTTCAATTGATTGGATAGAAAGAAATGGAAATGTAATGGCTGATTTTCTAGCCAATATAGCTATCAAGTCAGAGGACATAACATTGGCAAGGATTTCAAAGGTGGAGGTATTAACCAGGCCTTCTATTCCTAACAACATTTGTCATTGGCAAGTTTTCAATGATGATCAAGATTTATATAAATTCATGAACTCTATGGATGAGTATCAAGGACAAGAAATAGATTTCTAGAGTTTTATTGAAAAGATTGATGGGAGAGACACCATCTTTGGTAATAAGATCATTCAGCTAAAGACAAACAAAATCCCAAGGGGATTAGTGGCTTTGGATAGAGTATTTGATGGAGTAGACAGTCAAAGTACTAAGCTTGCACTTGTGCACCGAGATGATTTAGAGGAAATAAATTTGGGAACTGAAGCCCAACCAAGGAATGTCTACATAGGTAAAACAGTGAATCCTAAGATTAGATATATGCTTGTCTCTTTACTTAGGAAACATAAAAGGGTTTTTGCTTGGTCTTATAATGACCTCAAAGCATATAGAGAAGATCTATTTCAGCATGAAATTCCATTAAAGCGAGATGCAAAACCTTTTAGACAGAACCAAAGGCCCATAAATCCCACCCTAGCACCCAAGATGCAACAAGAATTAGCTAAACTCAGTGAGGGGAGTATTATCAAGCCAATCAAACATTCAACTTGGGTATCAAATTTGGTCCCTGTCAGGAAAAATAATGGTGACATTAGACTTTGTGTTGACTTTAGAAATCTGAACATATCATCATTAAAAGATAATTACCCTTTGCCATTTATATGGAGGCCATGTTACAAAAGGTGACTGGCTGTGAGTTGCTATCTACAATGGATGGGTTTTATAGTTATAACTAGGTAGTAGTAAATGAGTAAGAACAATTTAAAATTGCTTTCACTAATCCATGGGGCACCTATGTGTATGGTAGGATGCTTTTTGGACTAACTAATGCTGGGGCCACTTTTCTGTTGCAAGTATGGGCCTAACCGGTGTTGTCATTGATGTCAACATACTCCTATTGCATTGATGTCAAGGATTGGATGAGCTGCGTGCTGAGGATATTGAGAAAATTAGTCCTATCAGAAACAGAGAACAGTGAAGCTCTATGAAGTGAACATCCCAGATAGATGAAGATCAGAGAATGTGTATCAAAGGGTTTGTAGGTATGTGTCTAAAGATGATCCAGCCAATATTTGAGAGGTCCGCATGAAGATTTGAAGAAGTTATGGCCATATGAGTAAAACTGGTTTTGGCAGCTATTTAGAGGTGACAGAGTGACTCAAATAGGTCCTGTGAGATCCAGAAATGCAATATCTTGTTCTGCGGATTTGGGGAATGTTTAGGAAGCTAATGTGAATTGAAAACTCAATTGGTTCATGGTCTGGAGGTCCGCAAACATTTATTCTAATGTGACAGTAACGACAGACTGTGTTCTTGAGGTTCTGGATGAAGATGCGAATGATTTCAGTAAGCAGAAGTGGTGTGGATGCTCTTGGTAATTCAGGCAAGTTTGTGGGAGTCGCTAGACTGTGTCCAGTTTGTGTTGGCGGTCCGCATTGAAGTTTGAGCTCGTAAATTGAAGATTTACTCTTAGGTGATGGTGTTCTCCCTAATTATGGCCGACCGGATGTTTTACTTATCTTGCGGATGAGCTTGAAGATGCTATGCAAAGCATGGCGTGATCCTTAAAGAAGATTGAAGTCCCAGATATGTGTGGCTGACAGTGCGGTGATACGCATGAAGTTTTGTAATAAGTCAAGTTGTATTTGAGTAATTGCTCTGTAATAAAATGAAGTATGTGTTTTGCCGACTTGGATGTTTATCCCTAAGTCAATGTCTTGTATAAATAAGATTTGTGGAGTCATTTCAAAGTATCTGTAGTGAAGATGAGGAAGTGGTAAGGAGGAGAAGAGCAAAAAGCAGAGCAAAAGTGTTGAGCTTAAATGGAACTGTCTCAAGCATGGTGAAGATGCTAATTTCTAGTTCAAGTATGTAATATTTATATTATCATTATGTAGATAGTGTGTCTCCTATAGGCAGCGGGCCTCTTGTGACCAGTGTGCTCGGGCAGTGAGTCCTAATTGGCAAGTGACATTTTGTTCTTCTTATTCTTTTAACAGAGAATACAATCTTGGGTTAGTCACCCTGTGGTTTTTCCCTTAACCGGGTTTTCCACATTAAAATTTTGGTGTCATATGTGTTAATGTGTTTCTGCTCTTGAATTATTGTATTGTGCTCCATGATTGAATTATTATTATGCTGTTGAAACACAAGAAGGATTTAAGTGTTTAAAGAAAAGAAAGTTTTGTGACAACTGATTCACCCCCCTCTCAGTTGTCTGTTGTAAAAGTAACAATTGGTATCAGAGCCAAGTTCCTCTAAAAGGAACTTAATCACTTGAGGAGATCTAGGATATCTTCCTACAAGAAGGATAGTCTGAAGTTTGATGGAACTAATTACACTCTTTGGAAAAGCCACATGGAATGTCACTTGCAATGTATGGGAATGCAATATTGGACCATAACTTCCAAGAAGTATGTTCCGCCAAAGAATGGTCTGACAAATGTAGATGAAATCAGAGATGCTAAAGATAATCTTCGAGCTAAAGAAGCCTTACTAAGTGCCTTATTTGATTCAGAGCTGACAAATGTTATGGATTTAAAAACCGCATATGAGATTTGGGCAAAGCTAGAACTTCTGCATGAAGGAGACAAATATGTTAAATGTGCCAAGCTATAGAGTTTGAAAGGAAAATTTAAAAACCTGAAGATGAGAATATCACTACATTTATGCCAAAAGTAAATGACCTTGTTTGTGGCATTAAGTGTGCTGGTGGAACCTTGGATGAAGATGAGATTGTTGCCAAAGTTCTAAGATCCCTACCTCCTGCTTACAAACACAAGGTCGCTGCTATTGAATAATTCATATCTTTATCAAATATCACAAAAGATCAATTGGTTGGAAAATTGGCTGCATTTGAATTGGTTGAGTTTGGAGATGCCCCCCCAAGACTGAATCTGCATTCAAAGCTAGTGCCTCTGTAAAAGGTAAACAAAGGTATGATCTAGGAGAGAACTCCTCAAAGAAACTATCATGGTATGAAAAAGCAAGAAAAGATTTGGAAGAAGATGAGGCAGAAGCTGCTCAACTTGAAGCCCTTATTGCAAAAAGACTACCAAGAGGATCTGGTAAGTATGAAGGAAAATTGCCCTTCAAATGTTTCAACTGCAACAAGATTGGTCATTTTGCTTCAAGGTGTCCGAAAAGATTTTCAAGGACAAATCCAAATAGATCAAGATTCTAAAAGAAATGTTACTATGTTCATGAAGATGATGATGATGGAGTAACAGATGATGAATCAGAGACAGGAAACAATTCCAGAAGTGACCGGGTGTTTATTGCCATCAAGGAAGAAGATCCAATGCCCACTAAATCTGTCAATCATAAACAGGTAGAAAGAGCTCTGGCTGCTCAAGTTGAAGAAAAGGATGAATGGGTCATTGACAGTGGATGCTCCCACCATATGAATGGTGAGAAAAATAAGTTCATAGATCTGGAAAGATATGAAGGAGGAATTGTAAAGTTTGGTGATAATTCTGCTAGCAGAATCAAAGGCAGAGGAACTATTTCTTTTGATGGAAAGAATAAAACTAGTGATGTACTGTATGTTGAAGGCCTGAAGCACAATCTCTCAGTGTTGGGTAGTTGGTGGATAAAGGTATGATCTCTGATTTAAAAATAGAAAATGTAAAATCTTTGAAAGTTCTGGAACAGAGATTGCATCCGGTACTCAAACAAAAGGTAACATCTTCCACTTGATTGGTATTGGCAAAAGTTGTTTATTTGTTCAAATTGATCAGAGTTGGTTGTGGCATAGGAGAATGTGTCATGTAAATTTTGATAACATCATCAAGATAAGCAATACTCAGGCTATAAGAGATCTTCCAAGACTGGTGAAACCTACTAATAGTTTGTGCAAAGAATGTTAGTTGGGTAAGCAAAGCAGAGTCACATTCAAAAGTAAGGAACAATCTTCTATCAGATTGTTGGACTTAGTTCATATTGATCTATGTGGACCGGCAAGAATCAAGAGTTTGCAAGGTGATAGATATTTCATGTTACTAATTGATGACTACTTTCGGATGATGTGGGTGACTTTCCTGAAAGAGAAATCTAAGGCTCTTGAGAAATTCAAAATATTCAAGGCTATGGTAGAGAATGAAACTGGGCTAAACATAAAATGTCTTAGGTCTGATAGAGGTGGAGAATTCACATCCAGAGAGTTCATAGAATTCTGTGAGAAACATGAGATAGAAAGATAATTATCTGCTCCAAGGACTCCACAGCAGAATGGAGTAGTAGAGAGGAAGAATCAGACCATCCAAGAAGCATCTAGAACCATGATGATGGAGGCAAATGTTCCTCAGATCTATTGGACAGAAGCTGTAAGCACTACTGTCTATACTCTTAATCAAGTACAATTCAGAAGCAATATTGGTAAGACCCCTTATGAACTCTAGTTTGGCATCACTCCTACTGTGAAGTATTTCAGAGTCTTTGGTAGCAAATGTTACATTAAAAGAGATGAAGACCTTGGAAAATTTGATGCTAGAAGTGATGAAGGAATATTCTTGGGTTATTCTACTCAAAGCAAAGCATACCGGTGTTATAACAAGAGATTGAGAAAGATTATAGAAAGTACAAATGTGAAATTTGATGAAGGCATTGAAAAACCCTCAAGGTTTTATGAATATGAAGAAGATGATTAGAATGATGTTTTGGTTCAAGAAGTTCAAGTCCCTTCTGATCCAAAGAATCCTGAAATACACGAAGAAGAGATGAGCTTGAATGAACCTGTCCAAGAAATGAAAGTGCAATAAATTCTCAAAACCCCCAGGTATGTAAGACTGAATCATTCTGAAGACCAGATCATAGGTGATAGAAGCAAAGGTGTTCAAACAAGAAGAAAGATTGCTCAAGATTCAGAAAAGTATTGTCTGATTTCAAAGATTGAACCAAAAATAGTAAGTGAAGCATGCAATGATGAAAGCTGGGCCAAAGCAATGGAGGAAGAGTTGATGCAGATTGAGAAAAATCACACTTGGGATCTTGTTCCCAGACCTAGAAACGAAAATGTGATTGGAACCAAATGGGTCTTCCGGAACAAACTGAATGAAGATGGTGAAGTAGTCAGAAATAAAGACAGATTGGTCTGCAAGGGTTATTCTCAAGTAGAAGGAGTTGATTTTGAAGAAACTTTTGCTCCGGTAGCAAGAATTGAAGCAGTCAAATTATTTCTTACTTTTGCTGCCTTCAAGGATTTCAACGTATATCAGATGGATGTCAAGTATGCCTTCCTGAATGGTGACTTGGAAGAAGAAGTATACATTGAGCAACCAGATGGATTTCAGTTGTCCGGTCATGGTGATATGGTCTGCAAGGTGAAGAAAGCACTATATGGACTCCAACAAGCCCCAAGGGCCTGTTATGAAAGACTGGATAAACATCTTTTGAAGATTGGTTTCAACAAAGGTACTGCTAACAGTAACTTATACTTCAAGATTGAACATGAAAATATTTTGATTGTTGAAGTATTTGTTGATGATATCATTTTGGAGGAAGAGAGGGTATGTGTAAGACTTTTGCAAATCAAATCAAAAGTAAATTTGAGATGTCTATGTTTGGGAAAATGAATTTCTTCTTGGGTCTGCAAATCACTCAAATAAAGAAAGGAATCTTCATATCTCAGACCAAATATGTGAAAGAATTGTTGAAGAAATTTGGGATGGAAGATTCAAAACCAATGAATACTCCCATGGCAACCGGATGTAAACTAAGAAAGATGATGAATCTCCTAAGGCTGATCAGAAAAAGTACAGGTCAATGATTGGAGGACTACTATATCTTACCCAAACTAGACATAACATTATGAATGTTGTTGGTCTTGTTGCCAGATTCCAAGCTAATCCTAGAGAAACTAATGTCATGCTAATCAAGAGAATTCTCAGATATCTAAAGGGAAGAGTTGAGTATGGTTTATGGTATCCTAGGGATCATGATTTCTCTCTTCATACATATACAGATGCGGATTGGGTAGGAGATGTGGATGACCGGAAGAGTACCAGTGGTGGTGCATTCTTTTTGGAGAAAATATTAGTTTCTTGGCTGAGCAAGAAATAAGAGGCAATATCTCTGTCCACTGCAAAAGCAGGGTATATTGCAGCAGCAGGTAGTTGCACTCAAGTATTGTGGATGAAGCAAATGCTAAGAGACATCAGAGTGGAGTATGAGGAACCTATCACAATCTTCTGTGATAACTCAAGTGCAATAAATATATCAAAAAATCTGGTGTTGCATTCAAAGACAAAACATATATCCATCAAATTTCACTTTTTGAGAGAGCAAGTGAACAAGAATGAAGTCAGATTGGAGTTTGTGTCCCCTAAGGATCAGATTGCAGACATTTTTACCAAATCTCTACCTAAGGACTCTTTTGAGTATCTCATGGAGAAGTTAGGGGTTATTACCCCTTTGATTCTGAATTAAGATGCACTGATGTACATCAGTCTGGTGGATCTCACAGTCATATCTTGTGGTCTAGATTGATGATAGGAAGCTGTTACTCAGGGGGAGCAGTCTGTATGATTTTGATTGATGCAAGTATGTTCCCTTTGCCATTGATGTCAAAGGGGGAGAGAAGACATGTTAAAAACAAAAGTGGTTGTTGATCAAAGGGGGAGCAATTCCTATTGATAGGGGGAGCTATGTCAGTTAGTGAGGAGAAGTTCTTGTGTCGATGGTTAAAACAATTTTTCACATCATATGTTGCCATCAATGACAAAGGGGGAGATTGTTGCAAGTATGGGCCTAACTGGTGTTGTCATTGATGTCAACATACTCCTGTTGCATTGATGTCAAGGATTGGATGAGCTGTGTGCTAAGGATATTGAGAAAATTAGTCCTATCAGAAATAGAGAAGAACAGTGAAGCTCTATGAAGTGAAGATCCCAGTTAGATGAAAATCAGAGAATGTGTATCAAAGGGTTTGTAGGTATGTCTAAAGATGATCCAGTCAAGATTTGAGAGGTCCACATGAAGATTTGAAGAGGTTATGGCCATATGACTAAAACTGGTTTTGGCAGCTGTTCAGAGGTGATAGAGTGACTTAAATAGGTCCGGTGAGATCTGAAAATGCAATATCTTATTCTGCGGATTTGGGGGAATGTTTAGGAAGCTAATGTGAATTGAAAACTCAATTGGTTCATGGTCTGGAGGTCCTCAAGCATTTATTCTAATGTGATAGTAATGATAGACAGTGTTCTTGAGGTTTCAGATGAAGATGCGAATGATTTTAGTAAGCAGAAGTGGTGTGGATGCTCTTGGTGATTCAAGAAAGTTTGTGGGTGTCTCTAGATTGTGTCCAGTTCGTGTTGGTGGTACGCATTGAAGTTTGAGCTCATAAATTGAAGATTTACTCTCGGGTGATGGTATTCTCCCTAATTATGGCCGACCAAATGTTTTAGTCATCTTGCGGATGATCTTGAAGATTTTATGTGAAGCATGGTGTGATCCTTAAAGAAGATTGAACTCCCAGATATGTGTGGCCGACAGTGTAGTGATACGCATGAAGTTTTGTAATAAGTCAAGTTGTATTTGAGTAATTGCTCTGTAATAAAATGAAGTATGTGTTGTGCCAACTTGGATGTTTATCCCTAAGTCGATGTCTTGTATAAATAATATTTGTGGAGTCATTTCAAAGTATCTGTAGTGAAGATGAGGAAGTGGTAAAGAGGAGAAGAGCGAAAAGCAGAGCAGAAGTGTTGAGCTTAAATGGAACTATCTCAAGCATGGTGAAGATGCTAATTTCTAGTTCAAGTATGTAATATTTATACTATCATTCTGTAGACAGTGTCTCTCCTGTAGGCAATGGGCCTCTTGTGAGCAGTGTGCTCGGGCAGTGAGCCCTAATTAGCAAGTGCCATTTTGTTCTTCTTATTCTTTTAACAGAGAATACAATCTTGGGTTAGTCACCCCATGGTTTTTCCCTTAAGCGGGTTTTCCACGTTAAAATTTTGGTGTTATATGTGTTAATGTGTTTCTGCTCTTGAATTATTGAATTATTATTATGCTGTTGAAACACAAGAAGGATTTAAGTGTTTAAAGAAAAGAAAGTTTTGTGACAACTGATTCACCCCCCCTCTCAGTTATCTGTTGTAAAACCAACAATTGGTATCAGAGCCAAGTTCCTCTAAAAGGAGCTTAATTGCTTGAGAAGATCCAGGATATCTTCCTACAAGAAGGATAGTCTGAGGTTTGATGGAACTAATTAGACTCTTTGGAAAAGCCGCATGGAATGTCACTTGCAATGTATGGGAATGCAATATTGGACCATAACTTCCAATAAGTATGTTCCCCCAAAGAATGGTTTGACAAATGTAGATGAAATCAGAGATGCTGAAGATAATCTTCGAGCTAAAGAAGCCTTACTAAGTGCCTTATTTGATTCCGAGCTGACAAATGTTATGGATTTAAAAACTGCATATGAGATTTGGCTAAAGTTGGAACTTCTGCATGAAGGAGACAAATATGTCAAATGTGCCAAGATATAGAGTTTGAAAGGAAAATTCAAAAACCTGAAGATGAATGAAGATGGGAATATCACTACATTTATGCCAAAAGTAAATGAGCTTGTTTGTGGCATTAGGTGTGCTAGTGGAACCTTGGATGAAGATGAGATTATTGCCAAAGTTCTCAGATCCCTACGTCCTGCTTACAAACACAAGGTCGCTGCTATTGAATAATTCAAATCTTTATCAAATATCACAAGAGATCAATTGGTTGGAAATTGGCCGCATTTGAATTGGTTGAGTTTGGAGATGCCCCCCCAAGACTAAATCTGCATTCAAAGCTAGTGCCTCTATAAAAGGTAAACAAAGGTATGATCCAGGAGAGAACTACTCAGAGAAACTATCATGGTATGAAAAAACAATAAAAGATCTGGAAGAAGATGAGGCAGAAGCTGCTCAACTTGAAGCCCTTATTGCAAAAAGACTGCCAAGAGGATCTGGTAAGTATGAAGGAAAATTGCCCTTCAAATGTTTCAACTGCAACAAGATTCGTCATTTTTCTTCAAGGTGTCCGGAAAGATTTTCAAGGACAAATCCAAATAGATCAAGATTCCAAAAGAAATGTTACTATGTTCATGAAGATGATGAATCAGAGACATGAAACAAATCTGGAAGTGACTGGGTGTTTATTGCCATCAAGGAAGAAGATCCAATGCCCACTGAATATGTCAATCATAAATAGGTAGAAAGAGCTTTGGCTGCTCAAGTTGAAGAAAAGGATGAATGGGTCATTGACAGTGGATGCTCCCACCATGTGATTGGTGACAAAAATAAGTTCACAGATCTGGAAAGATATGAAGGAGTTGTAAAATTTGGTGATAATTCTACTGGCAGAATCAAAGGCAGAGGAACTATTTCTTTTGATGGAATGAATAAAACCAGTGATGTACTGTATGTTGAAGGCCTGAAGCACAATCTTCTTAGTGTTGGGCAGTTGGTGGACAAAGGCTATGATCTCTGATTCAAAAATAGAAAATGTAAAATCTTAGAAAGTTCTGGAACAGAGATTGCATCCGATACTCAAATAAAAGGTAACATCTTCCACTTGGTTGGTACTGGCAAAAGTTGTTTATTTGTTCAAATTGATCAGAGTTGGTTGTGGCATAGGAGAATGTGTCATGTAAATTTTGATAACATCATCAAAATAAGCAATACTCAGGCTGTAAGAGATATTCCAAGACTGGTGAAACCTACTAACAGTTTGTGCAAAGAATGTCAGTTGGGTAAACAAAGCAGAGTCACATTCAAAAGTAAGGAACAATCTTCTACCACATTGTTGGACTTAGTACATACTGATCTATGTGGACCGACAAGAATCAGGAGTTTGCAAGGTGATAGATATTTCATGTTACTAATTAATGACTACTCCTGGATGATGTGGGTGACTTTCTTGAAAGAGAAATCTGAGGCTCTTGAGAAATTCAAAATATTCAAGGCTATGGTAGAGAATGAAACCGGGCTAAACATAAAATGTCTTAGGTCTGATAGAGGTGGAGAATTCACATCCAGAGAGTTCATAGAATTATGTGAGAAACATGGGATAAAAAGTCAGTTATCTGCTCCAAGGACTCCACAATAGAATGGAGTAGTAGAGAGGAAGAACCAGACCATCCAAGAAGCATCTAGAACCATGATGATGGAGGCAAATGTTCCTCAGATCTATTGGAGAGAAGTTGTAAGCACTGTTGTCTATACTCTTAATCGAGTACAAATCAGAAGCAATACTGGTAAGACCCCTTATGAACTCTGGTTTGGCATCACTCCTACTGTGAAGTATTTCAGAGTCTTTGGTAGCAAATGTTACATTAAAAGAGATAAAGACCTTGAAAAATTTGATGCTAGAAGTGATGAAGGAATATTCTTGGGTTAATCTACTCAAAGCAAAGCATACCGGTGTTATAACAAGAGATTGAGAAAGATTATAGAAAGTACAAATGTGAAATTTGATGAAGGCATTGAAAAACCCTCAAGGTTTTATGAATATGAAGAAGATGATCAGAATGATGTTTTGGTTCAAGAAGTTCAAGTCCCTTCTGATCCGGAGAATCTTGAAATACAGGAAGAAGAGATGAGCTTGAATGAACCTGTCTAAGAAATAGAAGTGCAAGAAATTCCCAAAACCCCCAGGTATGTAAGACTGAATCATTCTGAAGACCAGATCATAGGTGATAGAAGCAGAGGTGTTCAAACAAGAAGAAAGATTGCTCAAGATTTAGAAAAGTATTGTCTGATTTCAAAGATTGAACCAAAAATAGTAAGTGAAGCATGCAATGATAAAAGTTGGGCAAAGCCATGGAGGAAGAGTTGATGCAGATTGAGAAAAATCACACTTGGGATCTTGTTCCCAGACCTAGAAACAAAAATGTGATTGGAACCAAATGGGTCTTCTGGAACAAACTGAATGAAGATGGTGAAGTAGTCAGAAACAAATCCAGATTGGTCTGCAAGGGTTATTCTCAAGTAGAAGGAGTTGATTTTGAAGAAACTTTTGCTACGGTAGTAAGAATTGAAGTAGTCAAATCATTTATTCCTTTTACTACCTTCAAGGATTTCAAAGTATATCAGATGGATGTCAAGTCTGCCTTCCTGAATGGTGACTTGGAAGAAGAAGTATACATTGAGAAACCAGATGGATTTCAGTTGTCCGGTCATGGTCATATGGTCTGCAAGGTGAAGAAAGCACTATATGGACTCAAACAAGCCCCAAGGGCCTGATATGAAAGATTGGATAAACATCTTTTGAAGATTGGTTTCAACAAAAGTACTGCTAACAGTAACTTATACTTCAAGATTGAACATGAAAATATTTTGATTGTTGAAGTATTTGTTGATGATATCATTTTTGGAGGAAGAGAGGGTTATGTGCAAGACTTTTGCAAATCAAATGAAAAGTGAATTTGAGATGTCTATGTTTGGGGAAATGAAATTCTTCTTGGGTCTGCAAATCACTCAAACAAAGAAAGGAATCTTCATATCTCAGACCAAATATGTGAAAGAATTGTTGAAGAAATTTGGGATGGAAGATCCAAAACCAATGAATACTCCCATGGCAACCGGATGTAAACTAAGCAAAGATGATGAATCTCCTAAGTCTAATCAAAAAAAGTATAGGTCAATGATTGGAGGACTACTGTATCTTACCCAAACTAGACCTGACATTATGAATGCTGTTGGTCTTGTTGCCAGATTCCAAGCTGATCCTAGATAAACTCATGTCATGGCAATCAAGAGAATTCTTCTATATCTAAAGGGAAGAGTTGAGTATGGTTTATGGTATCCTAGGGATCATGATTTCTCTCTTTATGCATATATAGATGCAGATTGGGTAGGAGATGTGGATGACCGGAAGAGTACCAGTGGTGGTGCATTCTTTTTGGAGAAAAGATTGATTTCTTGGATGAGCAAGAAACAAGAGGCAATATCTCTGTCCACTACAGAAGTAGAGTCTATTGTAGCAGTAGGTAGTTGCACTCAAGTATTGTGGATGAAACAAATGCTAAGAGACATTAGAGTGGAGTATGAGGAACCTATCACAATCTTCTGTGATAACTCAAGTGTAATTAATATATCAAAAAATCTAGTGTTGCATTCAAAGACAAAACATATATCCATCAAATTTCACTTTTTGATAGAGCAAGTGAACAAGAATGAAGTCAAATTGGAGTTTGTGTCCTCTAAGGATCAGATTGCAGACATTTTTACCAAACCTCTACCTAAGGACTCTTTTGAGTATCTCAGGGAGAAGTTAGGGGTTATTACCCCTCTGATTCTGAATTAAGATGCATTGATGTGCATTAGTCCTGTGGATCTCACAGTCATATCTTGTGGTCTGGATTGATGATAGGAAGTTGCTACTCAGGGGGAGCAGTCTGTATGATTCTGATTGATGCAAGTATGTGCCCTTTGCCATTGATGTCAAAGGGGGAGAGAAGACATGTGAAAAAAAAAAGTGGTTGCTGATGAAAGGGGGAGCAATTGTTGTTGATAGGGGGAGCTATGTTAGTTAGTGAGGAGAAGTTCTTGTCTTGATGGTTAAAACAATTTTTCACATCATATGTTGCCATCAATGACAAAGGGGGAGATTGTTGCAAGTATGGGCCTAACCGGTGTTGTCATTGATGTCAACATACTCCTGTTGTATTGATGTCAAGGATTGGATGAGCTGTGTGTTGAGGATATTGAGAAAATTAGTCCTATCAGAAATAAAGAAGAACAGTGAAGCTCTATGAAGTGAAGATCCTAGATAGATGAAGATCAGAGAATGTGTATCAAAGGGTTTGTAGGTGTTACCTTTTGAGTCGCCCTTATTTATCTATTGGTAAAATTTCTTAAAAAAGAGTCGATTTGCTGTATTGTATTATTGGTCATACCTTTGTTTCTTAAATCGGCTCTTGATCCTTCAAATTTTACCCGTTTATCGTCCTTGTGTGTGAAATTACTTAGGGATTGAACCTATGAACCTAAACCATTCTCAAAGTTCAAAGTTCAAATGGTTCGATGTGTTCAAAGTCTCTCAAAAAGCAAGCTGTTTTGTTCCATGCATTTTAATCAACCTTGATTTTTCAGGATTGAACTTGAACCCTTTTTGTCAATAGTTCAATGGTTCCACTGTTCAAGGTTCAATATTCAATGCCTTGTAATGAGTCGCATCATGCAGTTATTTTGTGTAATTAATGTATCGTTGAACCATTTGCTTGAACTCTATAGCGAAGTTCAACAGTTCAATGGTTCAAAGTTCAAAGGTTCACTGTCTCATAATTCAAAGCCTTTTATAAATCCGCGTGACTGTTGGTCGGTCTATGTAGTCCTTGCATCTTTCAACCTTCATATTGAACCATATCCTAACAAGTTCAATGGTTCATGAGTCTAAGTTCAATATTTCTCTAAGTGACCCGTTTGCCCCTTTGTATGATCCAATTGGTATGATTGAACCACCGCATTGAACCACATCCCAAAGGTTCAATGGTTCAATGGTTCAAGGATTTGGTGATTTTGATCTCATTCCTTCCTGAGGCTTTCTAAGTCAAATTTAGCGGGAAAGTTGGAGGAAAATATGTCTAAAACTCATTATGAAATAGAAAGTTCTAATTTGGTGGAGGTTACGGATAATTATTATACATCATGATCGCGCGTGAATAATACTTGCTATTAATGAAGACGTCAGAATTCATGTCTTTTCAAACATTTTTGGCACGTATTGTTTCTGCCATTATTAACAAAGAACAAGCCAAATTTAGCAAGTGAACGCATTGTGCAACGCAGAGGAGAATAGCGCAGGAAGTGTAAGGTTCTTGTTACCCAAATTTTGCAATAAATTTAGATACCTTGAAGGTGAGTTCTGTTCTTCCTATATGCTGTTCCTATTTCTTAGCTAGAAAGAAGAATCTCTTGAGTTTCTGACATTATTTTCAAAATTTGAAGTGTTTTTCATTTTATCCTCCTCCAAGTATGGCTTTGAAATCTACTTGTCTGGGGAATGAACATGGCCCTGGTCTTACCTGTTCTCACTCTGAATTTGGGGATACTGTACTGGTGCAATATGATTTAGAAGAATTTAGAGAAAGGTCTAGAAACCCTATGCAAACCCCTATGATGAAGAAAATAGTAGATAGTGGTTTAATTGAAGCTGCGGCCTTTCCCATGGCCGTATAGTGCCCAGAACTGGTTCAAGAATGTATGAATAGATATGAACCCCAAAACAGGTGCATTAGAAATGCAGATGGTGATGTATTGTTTCATGTCGACAGACAAACCCTGATGTCTGTGATGAGAATACCACCTAAAGAGGCGTATTCCAGCCTTAACATTACTTCTTCTTATGGGCATTTCTCAGAGAAGAAAACAATTTACAAAAGTGTAATAGCAAGAAATTGGCTGTTGAAGTTTCAGAAAGGTGGCTCAAGGTTGCCTAGACCACTTACCAGGGATCATATGATTAAAGAAGTGAGGGATATTGTGGTGTTATTACACCGACTGAAAGGCAGCCAACATGCATATTATTGGGAAGATTGGATGTACTTTTTCATACAAGTTATCCTCCAAGAAGAGCAATATTTAGACTGGGCAGAAATTGTAGCTGATTGTTTACATTAGGGACTAAGTAATTGTTTGGGAGATAGAAATTTTTATATGTCTTCATATATGTTTTATTGCCTGGCATCTACAAGACAGTGGTTGGGGCAACCTCATACACCTTTAGCAGAAGATAGTAAAATTTATGAATATTATTCATAATTGCAGATGCAGAACTATTATGAGAATTACAAAAGGGTTAGTGATGTTTTCACTGGAAGGATGACTTATGAATTGGTAGGTAATCTGAATAAAAGAATGTCTGATGATGCAATGCAGCTAATTAGCATTTATGGTAGTTTCTTTATTCAATTCCCAAAATTCACTTATGTCCAGGTTGGAGGATTTGACGGTGAACCTGTTAAGCTACCCAGGTATGCATTTGACCGTTTTGTGCTAATAGAAGTATGCAGACAGTTAGCACATGTAGATGAAAAGTTCTTAGTAAAGAAGGGATCTGGTATTTCTTTCCCCATTAAACTTGGACATTATTCGTGTCGGTCAAAATTTGATGCTTTGAATTTAGAGGTGAACCTTAAAAAGTTCAATTTCCAATTTTTCACTTTTAGATCCCAATTTGACAGCAAAGGCTTCGTCAGGGATAACTTAGATTCTGGGGCAGGGCATTCACATATCCCTGAATTGGAAGATTACCAAGAGGACTACCCAGATGAATTTGAAGTCAGGAGGAGACTGTGGTGCAGGTTCTCTTTGGGACAGATAATCACCCTTAATCTGAGAATGGACATTTCTGGAGTTATTGATAATCAAGAGCAGATGATTGATCCCCAATTTGAACAGATAAAACAATCACCCATTCCAGAAATTGATTGGAGTAAAAAGGAGGAAGATAAGATTGAGGTGAAAACTTTCCCAGTGATAAGGAGGACAGAGAAATGGTTGAGGGAACAGAAACAGAAAGTGTTCCAGAATAAAGACACCCAACAGTGCATGTTAATGATTGAATCACCAGTTCAAATAAGCTCCTCTAATAAGCCTATTGCTATCTGTGGTGCAAGTATTTCCAAGCCAATAACTGGGAGGAGTCCTACTATTAAAGAATCTAGAAGAGCCCTCACAACTATTCTACCTCCTCGTGCCACCAGGTCGAGAACCAAAAGCAAAAGAAAGAAACAGGTTTCAGAAAGAATAGTTGTGGATTTGAATTCAGAAGAGGACTCGGCAGAAGCCATGGATGATAACGAACCTAGTTCACCAAGAACAAAAGAGGTTAGTGCCAAACAACAATCAGAAGCTGTCTTAGAGAACCCTGAAATAATGATGATTTTTGATGTACCCTCTTATAAATTGGATTGTGGGAAAGAAGCCTCACCCCTTGCCCCTAAATGGCTAGAGAATTCTATCAGTGATAAAAGAAAAATAATCCCATTTTCTGTGCCTTTAGAAGATATGGTGAGCAAATGTTTGGGAAAAATGCCTAAATCCAAGAAGCTGAAGACGACATCTAGGGTAAGCATTAACCTGAACACTGGGAATTGGAGTGCGGAAATAGCCAGGCCAACAACTGATGAAGAAGTACAGGACCCCATTGTACAGGATTTCACTATTGAAAGGGTGGATCTTGGAACTGCTTCAAGAGCAGTGGATGTTCATCATCTTGAGACATCCACCAAAAGAATCGTCAGCCGGGCCTAGAAGGATGAGAAGGATAAGAAAGAATTGAAGCAGACTCTGCATACCATGGAAAAATACATAGACGCCATTCATAATCCCAACCCATAGCCAGTCTCACAGTTTTCTCTATCTTTTGATCCTTAGTCGCCAGCCAATCAAAAGATGTTAGACCAAGTTAACAGAAACAGAATGGTGACTAACGTATTTGATGATTGGTTGGACTACATTGTGCAAAGGGGTACTGAGTATATTCATGAACTTACAAATATATATGATCAAACTGCAGTCACCATTGAAGACCTCAAGGCACAGATTGCTTCTTGGGTGAAAGATGAAGGTAAGTGGATGAATGTGCTGAACCAAATTGACGAGGTCCAAAAATTTGGGGTAATGAAATTTCTGTTAGAGAAAAGTTTAACAGGTGTGGATGAGGATCTGCTATACGTGAATAAGAAAAACATTGAATGGAGAAATTCGGTATCACGGCAAGGGCGTCTTGAACTCACGAAATTGATTAAGGAAATCACTGAGTTCACTCAATCACTGCAGCATGATTTGCAATGCATTGATGTGAAATACATAAAAGATGATGGGAAACTAGAGGAGGACGTCGACACAGTGGTTCAATCCTTTAAAGATAAAATTAGCTTTGTCAAAGAAAGTGACAATATCTTAACTGAAGATTTCTCCTGAATCTCTAAGGTGGAGTCACTGCTTTACCTCTGTATCGACGCACTTTCGGAACATAAGGAAAAGATTGGGAAAATTCGGAGGGAGAAGGACGTCTGGAAAACTAGGGTGAGACACATAGGCATCCCCAACCTTTCAAAAATTTAGGAGTTTGTTACTACGGTTCAGGAGTGGAAGACTCAACGTGCCTCCCCGACCGGCGATAGTAAATCTACTGATTCAAATCTGATACCACTGCCATGATCTTATTTGCCTAGTTGCTTTTATTCAGTTTCTTTTTAGTTATGCTATTTTCAAGACTTGATCTTTAAAATCAATTTGTTAAGAAACTAAATCCCGTGTGGGTCAGAGTTACTTTAACTCTGGGTTGTTTTCACTTGATTAAGAAATTAGGGCAGTCATATATATAGGTTTTTTTTTCATTTGCTTAAGGAGAGATAGAGGAACGAGAGATATAAATTTTTTTGAAGCTGAACTACTGTGGTTTTCATGAACATACATGATTTTTGTTTGAAATATCTTTTTCATCTATGAATGAAAGGAAGAAACAATTGCTGCATTCTTGAATCTGTGCATTTGAGTTTCTAAAATTGGATTTCCTGTGTGAAGTCTTCTTTCTTATGGTAATTGTTCTTTTAGACAATTCATTATATGTGTTCTATAAATTATTGGTTCAGCAACAGTTATATGTTTGTGTATCTTATTGATTCCTAAAGAATAGAATCTGTGTATTCTATCATAAAATAGTGTTTTAAAAAGGAATATCGCATTCATAATATGGTGATATATGAATGTTAGTTTGGCCTTTAGGCACTTTCTGGTTAAAAGTGTGTTGGGATAATTAATATAGATTGAATTCATTGAAGATCTTAAAGGGAGCTGTACCTCAATTCAGAGGGGAACTATTTATGAAAGTTCACCCATTTGTTGATTAATTCGTTTGTTCTTTAAAAAAGGAAAAGCATAGAGTCAGAATAGAGCGATTTTGAATAAGGACAAACTTGTTAACCAACAGTTTTTGGTGACTCTACTAGGGAGACGAAATCATTAATTAAAAGATTGGTCACCTTAATATGAAGCAACAATGGTGCTTCCACATGAAAACATAATTCCTGTTCTGCAGCCTAATCTTGGATTTCAGGACGAGCAAGAAGAGATTATTGGCCAGTTGAATACCCTTGCTTGGCGTACTCGTTGGAATAGTGAAGATTATAGAAGAGCAAGCAGAGTACTAGAAAAAGAGGAGGAATTGGTTGATAACCTGAGTTGCTGTTACTTAGGCAAAGAAGAAGGCAAGCACAAAATGCAGCAAGAAATCAAGTCATTGAAGCGCAAAGAAATCAAGAACAACATAGAAATTAATAGTTGCCTATCCAGTCACAATATTTTAAGCTGGATTCTAGACCGTATACCAGGTCTTTGAGAAGAGAGGGAGTTGAGGATTCTACCTTTCAAGCACTACAAAAATTTAATTTTCCTTATATCCCTACTTGTGTAAGGAGAGCTAGAAGTAGACCTCCTAGCCCCACCAAAACTTCTACATCTCCTGTTTGTCAAGCTCTAACTCTTTCCGGTACTATCATCCCCACAGCTATAAATTTCCTACCAATGGCCCAACCTTGGGAAGCAGCCATAGGACCTCTGAACCTAGGGGCTAACCTTAATTCTTTGCCCAAAAATGCAGGGGAGAATTTTCCCAAATTTAGTGGAGACGGGAGGCAATCACTAGAAGAACATTTATGTGCTTTTGCAGCAGCATGTAGTGTGTTAGGCGTACAACACCAAGATGTAGCCATAAGGCTTTTCGTGCAAACTTTGACTGATACTGCAACACAATGGTTCTACCACCTAACTAACTCCTCAATCTCAAACTGGAATGACATGAAACTGCGTTTGAAAACAGGTTCAAAAGCGCAGAAGATGAACATTCTCTCCTTGCACAGTTAACTCAGCTTAAGAAAGAGATTCATGAACCTATGAGGGAATTCGTGGCTAAATTTAACAGAATTGTGAACAAAATCCCCGCTGCTAAAAGACCAACTGGAGAGAATCAGAAATGTTTCGTCATTAATTCTATGCCTCCTGATATTAGCTTCCATCTTAGGAGAGGTGTAATTGCTGATTTACCAGCTGCACAAGCCTTGGCAGTCGAATTGGAGGATGATCTCATTATGGCCGGTAAATGGAAGGAAGAGGTCCAGATGCCAAATGCTCACCCCTCATCATCTACAGATCCCGTGGTGCAAAGACTGGTTAATGATATGATTGCCTTAAAGAGGCAATTACCTAAAACTGGCTCCTCCTTCCAGCAACCGTATCAAGATATTGGCAGGAGGAATTTGAATCAACAAGCAAATAATGGTAGAGCTTTACCCCTGACAGCAGCACAGCCAAGGCTGACTATTGAAGCTCCTCCTAGAAGGGGGAACATGTGTATTTTTCATTTGACTACCAACCATGATAGAAATTCTTGCCCAGAAATGCTCAGGTACGCTCAGATGACTACTACTCAAGATATGCTAGGGGAGTCCACTGAAGAAGAAAGGAACTTTGAGGAACCTGGCGGCTCTGAGATAAACTTCCTTGAATATGAGTCTGATTCATAAATGGGAGGTGAAACATTGGTTACCCTTGAAGATCATTCATGTGCCGTGCTCACCAGGAGTCAGAGGAATATGAGATCCTCTAATACGCAAGAAGTACTTGGTAAAGGTAAGGAGCCTTTTATTAGAACCCATGATGCTAATTTGAAGGCTCAGGAAACTAGATTGTTGCATAAAAATGATCCAGATGCTTCTTTTGATATTGTAGAATTCTGTAAATCTGCAAAAATTCAAATCTCTCCTATTGAGTATCTCAAGTTAAAACCTAATGAGCTTGACAAACTGGTTAAACATGTTAAGGGTGGTCCTACACAAACTGAATCTGAGAGTCAACTAGATGTTGATGCTGAGTCTCCCATTGCTCGACTATTTGCTTCCTCGTCTGAGTCATCCATGACTACCCCTAAAATGACCCTCAATTCGTCAAATGATACTTCTTACACTGCTGATTTGAAACCCAATCCTTTCTATGTGTCTTTGTTTATCAATGGTCATAAACTTAGTAACTATATTATAGATTCAGGAGCCTCTGACAACATTATGCCCTCTTCTGTGGCTAAAGCCCTAGGGTTATCACTTACAAAAACATTTGGTAGGTGTTATTCTATGGATGGCAAACAGGTTTCCTTGCTTGGACAAATTAAGGATGCACGAGTTGCTCTTGCAGCTTACCCTGACAAAAGGGTGAAATTGACTATTTTGGTAGCAGATATTCCTGCTAGTTATGGGATGCTGTTGAGCAGGACATTTTGCAAGGATTTGGGTGGACAGATCAAATTGGATTGGTCAGAAGGCACAATCCTAGTGGGGAAGCAGAAAGTGAAGCTGGAACCTGAGCCCAAGTGCAAGTTCACTGTCTACCTCTCTGATGATCCCAAGTCCTAGATTTTATTTGAGGAATGTGAATTTGGTAATTATTTTCTCTCCTCTGAGCAGAGTTTTGGAGTAGACCCCAAAGAAGAATTAATCCAAAGATCTGTACATTCTGATGATCTATGGGTTATGGAATTTGACGGCAGTTGTGCTACTGTTGGTTCAGGGGCTGGGGTTGTGTTGATCTCACCAGAAGGTGAATTTTTTTCTTATTCTTTTAAGCTAGAGTTCAAAAACACCAACAATACTGCAGAATATGAAGCTTTATTGCTTGGGCTATATGAAGCCAAAGGAAGGGGTGTGAAGGTACTTAAAGTGAGAGGTGATGCTGAATTAATTGTGAAACAAGTAAGGGGCATCTTTTCTGTTAAGAATGAAAGATTAAAGCACTACAGAAATAGAGTATGGGATGAGATCGAATATTTTGATGCCTTCTCTATCGAACAATTCCTAGAGGCTAGAACTCCCGAGCAGATTCTTTAGCTGTATCAGCTTCTCTCCTTCTGCCACATCCAGATTTTAAAAAGGATTCTTATAGAATAGAAATGGTATATCGTCCTAATGTCCCAGACAATGCCGAAAGCTGGCAAGTTTTTGAGAGTGATAATCAAATCAGAAAATTTTTAGAGAATGCTGAAATGTTCCTGGGAACCTATTTTGAGGGCTCCGAAACAGAGTGAAAAGAGTTCAGTCTTGACCCAGGGATTAATCCAAAAGATGACATGATTCAGTTAAAGGGAAACAAAATCCCTAAAGGATTGGTCTCCTTAGAACATTTGTTTTCTCGAAGAGATGAATATATTAAAGGCAAACCTTCCCATAATCTTGATAAATTGGAGGATTATGAGAAAATAAACATCAGGGACGAGGCTGATCCTAAATGGATATCCATTGGTAGATGTTGTTCTTTAGAGGAGAAAAACAAATTGATCAAGTTGTTAATCAAGTATAAGGATGTTTTCGCCTGGTGCTATGATGATCTTAAAAATTTTAGACATGGACAGTTTCAGCACCATATTCCTCTGAAAGCAAATGCAGCTCCATTCAGGTAGAAGTTGAGGAATTACAATCCGAAAGTTGCTGAGGCCATCTTTAAGGAGATTGATAAGATGTTGAAAGCTAGAATTATCTATCCAATTCATCACTCCACTTGGGTGGCAAATATTGTTCCAGTATGCAAGAAGAATGGAGAAATAAGAATCTGCGTTGATTTCAGGAACTTGAACCAGGCCAACCTGAAAGATAACTATCCCTTACCTGTGATGGACCACATCTTACAAACAGTTGCTGGGTCCGAAATGATGTCTATGCTAGATGGTTTCTCAAGTTACAATTAGATAGGTGTGGCTATAGATGATCAACATAAGACTGCTTTCACTATGCCTCGGGGAACTTTTGCCTGTAACTGAATGCCCTTTGGCCTGATTAATGCAGGAGCGACTTTTTAGCGGGCGATGGATTCATCTTTTAGAGATCTGAAGGATAGAATTATTGTTATTTATCTTGATGATCTGACTATTTTTTCCAGAAATAGAGAAGATCACCTAAAGGATCTGGAGACTGTCTTACAAAGGTGCCAAAGCCATGGCATCTCACTCAATCCCAAGAAGTTACTTTTCTGTGTTACTGAGGGAAAATTGTTGGGGCACTTAGTCTCAAAAGATGGAATCAAAATTGATCCGGAGAGGGTCAGGGTGATACAATAGCTTAGTATCCCTTCAAATAGAACTGGAGTCAAGTCCTTCTTTGGCCAAATCAATTTTCTCAGAAGGTTCATTCCTGACTTTGCTGAGATTACAAAACATATTGTTGGAATGATGAGCGAGAAACAACCATTCAAGTGGAATGAAGTTGCCAAGAAGGCATTTGAGGATATCAAGGAAGCGATTGCAAACACTCCCACTTTGGTAAATCCTAATTTTCAAAAAGATTTTATTATTTACTATTATGCCTCGGAACATACCATGTCAGGTATTTTGTTACAGAAAAATGAATTGGATGAAGAGATCCCCATAGCCTTTATGAGCGTTCCCCTTAAAAAGCATGAGCTGAAATATTCTTTGGTTGAAAAACAAGCTTTCACTATGGTAAAGGCTGTTAAACAATTCAGATATTATATACTTCACTCTCATTCAGTTGTATTTGTTCCAAATTCAGCTGTGAAAAGTATCTTGACTCAGCAAGACGTTGGGTTAAACAATAGAGCAACGTGGGTTACTAAAATCTAGGAATATGATCTGGAAGTTAAGCCTACTAAACTGATCAGGGGTCAAGGCTTATGTAAATTAATTGTTGAGAACAAAAAGGAAGAAGAAGAAGAAGGACTTCCCATTGTCCTGTTGGTAAGTTTACAAAACCCATGGTTTCTAGATGTAGCATACTATCTTACTTACGGAGATTGTCCCAGTTGCTTATCTCCTAAAGAGAAAAGAAACCTGAAGCTAAAATCAGTGAAATACGTTATTTGGGGGGATGTCCTTTACAAGAAGGGATTAGATGGGACTTTCCTAAGATGTGTAGACAAAGAGCAACAGGACAAGCTCTTGGAAGTTTTCCATAATGAAGCCTGTGGTGGACATTTTTCTTCTTCAGTTACAGCTTTCAAAATCCTCAGGAATTGTTACTACTGGCCAGGGATGTTTAAGGATGCATATAAATGGGTGGCTAACTGTGAAAAATGTAAAATGTTCTCAGGAAGGCCATAACTTGCAGCTTTACCTTTGAGGCCCATTGTTATTGAAGAACCCTTTAAACAATGGGGATTGGATTTTATTGGGCCTATCTCGCCCCCCTTTAAGTGCAGGACATACCCACATCTTAACAGCGACAGATTATTTCATGAAATGGGTTGAAGCAACCCCTGTAAAGAGAACAACTTCGGAGGTGGTTTGTGATTTTCTTAAAGAAAATATTCTGGTACGTTTTGGTGTTCCCTAGAAGATTGTAGCAGATAATGCTACCAGTTTCTCTTCAGTTGAAATGACTTCTTTTTGTTATGAACATAGTATATCTCTCTCCCATTCATCAGATTACTATCCCCAAGGAAATGGACAAGCTGAGTCCAACAACAAGAATCTAATTGCCATCATGAAGAAATTGGTGAATGATAACCCCAGAGATTGGCATAAGAGACTGTATGAAGCACTCTGGGCCTACAGAATAACTCCAAAAAGGGCAATTGGGATGGCGCCTTTTGAATTAGTTTATGGAAGAGGTGCCCAATTATCTTTACCTCTAGAGCTATCTACAGCTAAGCTACAAAGTGTAATCGAGGATCAATACTTCCAAGATTCCCTGGAGAAGAGGATTATGTACTTAACTAAGATTGAAGAAGAGAGAAATGAATTGGTTGACTGAATTACTGTACATTAGGCTAGAGTTAAAGAGATTTTTGACAGGAAAACAAGGCCTAGGAAGTTTATGGAAGGAGATGAAGTATTACTGTGGGATAGAAGGAGAGAACCAAAGGGTGAACATAGCAAATTTGACTCGCTTTGGAAAGGACCTTTCAGAATTCACCAAGTATTGGGTCCAAAATCTTTTAAATTGGAATATCTGGATGGAACTATTTTACCCCTATCCTATAATAGACAGGACCTCAAATTATATCATCTGTAAAACATGGGTCCCCTGTTTTGTACATAGTCTTCCCTTTTGTCTGGTTTTCTGTTTTCCTTTCCCATTTTTGTTTTATCTTGCTCCTTTTCCTTTCTTCTCTATGTTCCTTTTTCTACGAAACCAGAGTTTCTGAGTTCTCTGCATTTTGCCATAAAATGCGGTCCCTAGTCAGAGCCAATGTTACCTTTTGAGTCGCCCTTATTTATCTATTGGTAAAATTTCTTAAAAAAGAGTCGATTTGCTGTATTGTATTATTGGTCATACCTTTGTTTCTTAAATCGGCTCTTGATCCTTCAAATTTTACCCGTTTATTGTCCTTGTGTGTGAAATTACTTAGGGATTGAACCTATGAACCTGAACCATTCTCAAAGTTCAAAGTTCAAATGGTTCGATGTGTTCAAAGTCTCTCAAAAAGCAAGCTATTTTGTTCCATGTATTTTAATCATCCTTGAGTTTTTAGGATTGAACTTGAACCCTTTTTGTCAATAGTTCAATGGTTCCACGGTTCAAGGTTCAATATTCAATGCCTTGTAATGAGTTGCATCATGCAATTATTTCGTGTAATTAATGTATCATTGAACCATTCACTTGAACTCTATAGCGAAGTTCAACAATTCAATGGTTCAAAGTTCAAAGGTTCACTGTCTCATAATTCAAAGCCTTTTATAAAGCCGCGTGACTGTTGGTCGGTCTATGTAGTCCTTGCTTCTTTCAACCTTCATATTGAACCATATCCTAACAAGTTCAATGGTTCATAAGTCTAAGTTCAATATTTCTCTAAGTGATCCATTTGCCCCTTTGTATGATCCAATTGGTATGATTGAACCACCGCATTGAACCACATCCCAAAGGTTCGATGGTTCAATGGTTCAAGGATTTGGTGATTTTGATCTCATTCCTTCCTGAGGCTTTCTAAGTCAAATTTAGCGGGAAAGTTGGAGGAAAATATGTCCGAAACTCATTATGAAACAAAAAGTTCTAATTTGGTGGAGGTTACAGATAATTATTATACATCATGATCGCGCGTGAATAATAATTGCTATTAATGAAGACGTCAGAATTCATGTCTTTTCAAACATTTTTGGCAAGTATTGTTTCAAGCAATAATTATTCAATCTGGTTAGTGCCATTATTAACACAGAACAAGCCAAATTTAGCAACTGAACGCACTATGTGAAGCAAAGGAGAATAGCGCAGGAAGTGTAAGGTTCATGTTACCCAAATTTCGCAATAAATTCAGATACCTTAAAGGTGAGTTCTGTTCTTCCTATATGCTGTTCCTATTTCTTAGCTGGAAAGAAGAATCTCGAGTTTCTGGCATTATTTTCAAAATTTGAAGTGTTTTTCATTTTATCCTCCTCCAAGTATGGCTTTGAAATCTACTTGTCTGGGGAATGAACATGGCCCTGGTCTTACCTGTTCTCACTCTGAATTTGGGGATACTGCACTGGTGCAATATGATTTAGAAGAATTTAGAGAAAGGTTTAGAAACCCTGTACAAACCCCTATGATGAAGAAAATAGTAGACAATGGTTTAATTGAAGTTGCGGCCTTTCCCATGGCCGTACAGTGCCCAGAACTGGTTCAAGAATGTATGAATAGATATGAACCCCAAAACAGGTGCATTAGAAATGCAGATGGTGATGTATTGTTTCATGTCGATAGACAAACCTTGATGTCTGTGATGAGAATACCACCTAAAGAGGCATATTCCAGCCTTAACATTACTTCTTCTTATGGGCATTTCTCGGAGAAGAAAACAATTTACAAAAGTGTAATAGCAAGAAATTGGCTGCTGAAGTTTCAGAAAGGTGGCTCAAGGTTGCCTAGACCACTTACCATGGATCATATGATTAAAGAAGTGAGGGATATTGTGGTGTTATTACACCGACTGAAAGGCAGCCAACATGCATATTATTGGGAAGATTGGATGTCCTTTTTCGTACAAGTTATCCTCCAAAGAGAGCAATATTTAGAATGGGCAGAAATTGTAGCTGATTGTTTACATCAGGGACTAAGTAATTGTTTGGGAGATAGAAATTTTTATATGTCTTCATATCTATTTTATTGCTTGGCGTCTACAAGACAGTGGTTGGGGCTGCCTCATACACCTTTAGCAAAAGATAGTAAAATCTATGAATATTATTCACAATTGCAGATGCATAACTGTTATGAGAATTACAAAAGGGTTAGTGATGTTTTCACTGGAAGGATGACTTATGAATTGGCAGGTAATCTGAATAAAAGAATGTCCGATGAGGCAATGCAACTAATTAGCATTTATGGTAGTTTCTTTATTCAATTCCCAAAATTCACTTATGTCTGGGTTGGAGGATTTGACGGTGAACCTGTTAAGCTACCCAGGTATGCATTTGACCGTTTTGTGCTAATAGAAGTATGTAGACAGACAGCACATGTAGATGAAAAGTTCTCAGCAAAGAAGGGATCTGGTATTTCTTTCCCCATTGAACTTGGACATTATTCATGTCAGTCAAAATCTGATGCTTTGAATTTAGAGGTGAACCTTAAAAAGTTCAATTTCTAGTTTTTCACTGTTAGATCCCAATTTGACAGCAAAGGCTTCGTCAGGGATAACTTAGATTCTGGGGTAGGGCATTCACATATCCCTGAATTGGAAGATTACTAGGAGGACTACCCAGATGAATTTGAAGTCAGGAGGAGACTGTGGTGCAGGTTTTCTTTGGGATAGATAATCACCCTTAATCTGAGAATGCACGTTTTTGGAGTTATTGATAATCAAGAGCAGATGATTGATCCCCAATTTGAACAGATAAAACAATCACCCATTCCAGAAATTGATTGGAGTAAAAAGGAGGAAGATAAGATTGAGGTGAAAACTTTCCCAGTGATAAGGAGGACAGAGAAATGGTTGAGGGAACAAAAACATAAAGTGTTCCAGAATAAAGACACCCAACAGTGTATGTCAATGATTGAATCACCGGTTCAAATAAGCTCCTCTAATAAGCCTATTGCTATCTGTGGTACAGGTATTTCCAAGCCAATAACTTGGAGGAGTCCTGCTATTAAAGAATCTAAAAGAGCCCTCACAACTATTCTACCTCCTCGTGCCACCAGGTCGAGAACCAAAAGCAGAAGAAAGAAATAGGTTTCAGAAAGAATAGTTGTGGATTTGAATTCAGAAGAGGACTCGGCAGAAGCCATGGATGATAACAAACCTGGTTCACCAAGAACAAAAGAGGTTAGTGCCAAACAACAATCAGAAGCTATCTTAGAGAACCTCGAAATAATGATGATTTCTGATGTACCCTCTGATAAATTGGTTGTGGGAAAGAAGCCTCACCCCTTGCCCCTTAATGGCTAGAGAATTCTATTAGTGATAAAAGAAAAATAATCCCATTTTCTATGCCTTTAGAAGATATGGTGAGCAAATGTTTGGGAAAAATGCCTAAATCCAAGAAGCTGAAGACGACATCCAGGGTAAGCATTTACCTGAACACTGGGAATTGGAGTGTGGAAATAGCCAGGCCAGCAACTAATGAAGAAGTACAGGACCCCACTGTACAGGATTTCACTATTGAAAGGGTGGATCTTGGAACTGCTTCAAGTGCAGCAGATGTTCATCATCTTAAGACATCCACCAAAAGAATCATTAGCCGGGCCTGGAAGGATGAGAAGGATAAGAAAGAATTGAAGCAGACTCTGCATACCATGAGAGAATACATAGACGCAATTCATAATCCCAACCCGCATCCGGTCTCATAGTTTTCTCTATCTTTTGATCCTAAGTCGCCAGCCAATCAGAAGATGTTAGACCAAGTTAATAGAAACAGAATGGTGACTAAAGTATTTGATGATTGGTTGGACTGCATTGTGCAAAGGGGTATTGAGTATATTCATGAACTTAAAAATATATATGATCAAACTGCAGCCACCATTGAAGACCTGAAGGCACAGATTGCTTCTTGGGTGAAAGATGAAGGTAAGTGGATGAATGTGCTGAACCAAATTGATGAGGTCCAAAAATTTGGGGTAATGAAATTTCTGTCAGAGAAAAGTTTAATAGGTGTGGATGAGGATTTGCTATACGTGAATAAGAAAAACATTGAATGGAGAAATTTGGTATCACGGCAAGGGCATCTTGAACTCACGAAATTGATTAAGGAAATCACTGAGTTCACTCAATCACTGCAGCATGATTTGCAATGCATTGATGTGAAATACATAAAAGATGATGGGAAACCGGAGGAGGACGTCGACACAGTGGTTCAATCCTTTAAAGATAAAATTAGCTTTGTCAAAGAAAGTGACAATATCTTAACTGAAGATTTCTCCCGAATGTCTAAGGTGGAGTCACTGCTTTACCTCTGTATCGACGCACTTCCGGAACATAAGGAAAAGATTGGGAAAATTCAGAGGGAGAAGGACATCTGGAAGACTAGGGTGAGACACATAGGCATCCCCAATCTTCCAAAAATTTAGAAGTTTGTTACTACGGTTCAGGAGTGGAAGACTCAACGTGCCTCCCCGACCGGCGATACTAAATCTACAGATTCAAATGCGTTACCACTGTCGTGATCTTATTTGCCTAGTTGCTTTTATTCAGTTTCTTTTTAGTTATGCTATTTTCAAGACTTTATCTTTAAAATCAATTTGTTAAGAAACTAAATCCCGTGTGGGTCAGAGTTACTTTAACTTTGGGTTGTTTTCACTTGATTAAGAAATTAGGGCAGTCATATATATAGGTTTTGTTTTCAATTGCTTAAAGAGAGATAGAGGAACGAGAGATATAAAAAATTTCTGAAGTTGAACTACTGTGGTTTTCATGAACATACATGATTTTTGTTTGAAATATCTTTTTCATCTGTGAATGAAAGGAAGAAACAATTGTTGCATTCTTGAATCTGTGCGTTTGAGTTTATGAAATTAGATTTCCTGTGCGAAGTCTTCTTTCTTATGGTAATTGTTCTTTTAGACAATTCATTATATGTGTTCTATAAATTATTGGCTCAGCAACAGTTATATGTTTGTGTGTCTTATTGATTCCTAAAGAATAGAATCTGTGTATTCTATCATAAAATAGTGTTTTAAAAAGGAATATCGCATTCATAATATGGTGATATATGAATGTTAGTTTGGCCTTTAGGCACTTTCTAGTTAAAAGTGTGTTGGGATAATTAATATAGATTGAATTCATTGAAGATCTTAAAGGGAGCTGTACCTCAATTCAGAGGGGAACTATTTATGAAAGTTCACCCATTTGTTGATTAATTCGTTTGTTCTTTAAAAAAAGAAAAGCATAGAGTCAGAATAGAGCAATTTTGAATAAGGACAAACTTGTTAACCAATAGTAGGTATGTGTCTAAAGATGATCCAGTCAATATTTGAGAGGTCCGCATGAAGATTTGAAGAAGTTATGGCCATATGAGTAAAACTGGTTCTAGCAGCTATTCAGAGGTGATAGAGTGACTTAAATAGGTCCGATGAGATCCAGAAATGCAATATGTTGTTCTGCGGATTTGGGGGAATGTTTAGGAAGCTAATGTGAATTGAAAACTCAATTGGTTCATGGTCTGGAGGTCCGCAAGCATTTATTCTAATGTGACAGTAACGACAGACTGTGTTCTTGAGGTTCCGGATGAAGATGCAAATGATTTCATTAAGTAGAAGTGTGGATGCTCTTGGTGATTCAGGGAAGTTTGTGGGAGTCTCTAGACTGTGTCCAATTCGTGTTGGCGGTCCGCATTGAAGTTTAAGCTCGTAAATTTAAGATTCACTCTCGGGTGATGGTGTTCTCCCTAATTATGGTCGACCGAATGTTTTAGTCATCTTGCGGATGAGCTTGAAGATGTTATACAAAGCATGGCGTGATCCTTAAAGAAGATTGAAGTCCCAGATATGTGTGGTCGATAGTGCGGTGATACGCATGAAGTTTTGTAATAAGTCAAGTTGTATTTGAGTAATTGCTCTGTAATAAAATGAAGTATGTGTTTTGCCGACTTGGATGTTTATCCCTAAGTCGATGTCTTGTATAAATAAGATTTGTGGAGTCATTTCAAAGTATCTGTAGTGAAGATGAGGAAGTGGTAAAGAGGAGAAGAGCGAAAAGTAGAGCAAAAGTGTTGAGCTTAATATAACTATCTCAAGCATGGTGAAGATGCTAATTTCTAGTTCAAGTATGTAATATTTATATTATCATTCTGTAGACAGTGTGTCTCCTGTAGGCAGTGGGCCTCTTGTGAGCAGTGTGCTCGGGCAATGAGCCTTAATTGGCAAGTGCCATTTTGTTCTTCTTATTCTTTTAATAGAGAATACAATCTTGTGTTAGTCACCCCATAGTTTTTCCCTTAACCGGGTTTTCCATGTTAAAATTTTGGTGTCATATGTGTTAATGTGTTTCTGCTCTTGAATTATTGTATTGTGCTTCCATGATTGAATTATTATTATGCTGTTGAAACACAAGAATGATTTAAGTGTTTAAAGAAAAGAAAGTTTTGTGACAACTGATTCACCCCCCTCTCAGTTGTCTGTTGTAAAACCAACATTTTCAAAGGGCTATGGATGTAGCTTTCTCTAAAGTTAGATTAATGTTATCATGGTTGTATACCAGGATGACTTGACTGCTTTCTCTAAAAAAGAAGAGGATTATTGTAACCACTTAGAGCAGATTTTTATGAGGAGAATGGAGTATGGTATATCACTGAATCCCAAGAAATGCATATTTGGGGTAGTTGAGGGAAAATTATTGGGTCACATAGTCCCCAAGGATGGAATCAGAATTGACCTTGAGAAGGTAGAAACCATTGAAAGGAACCCTCAGCCTAAGATCGTAAAAGGGATTCAATTATTTTTTGGACAAATCAACTTCATTTGAAGATTTGTCCCAAATTTTGCAGAAAAAACTAAATCCGTCTCCAAGATGTTGAAAAGGGGACATAGTCTGACTTGAGAATGTGAGGCAGTCACATCTTTCTATGATATCAAAAGGTCAATTAAACAAGCTCCCGTGCTGGCTTCTTTTGATTTCACTAAACCATTCCAATTGTTTTCCTTTGCTTCTTTTCACATTGTAGCATCACTGTTATTACAAAAGAACAATGATGGTTTTGAACATCTTATCTCATTTTTTAGCAAATCACTCCAAGCTGCTGAATTGAAGTATGATCCCATGGAAAAACATGCATATGCAATGGTTAAGGCTATAAAAAATTTTAGGCCTTATCTAGTGGGAGCTAGAATTACAGCTTATGCTCCACATGCTGCAGTAAAGTACATCCTTGTACAATAGGAGGTTACTGGTAGAAGATGCAGGTGGATTAATAAAGTCAAAGAATTTAATATAGAGATTCAAATCACTAAATTGGTTAGAGGTCAGGGACTGGCAAAACTTATGGCTGAATCCAATTTGGAGGGCTGCTCAGGTAAATTGTGTAACTAATGTTCACTTGGTAGAAAGATGCAACTTGGAGGGATCAGGTTGGTATAAGGATATTATATTCTATCTGAATCATTTGAAATGTCCAGAAAATTTAAGTGATAATTAGAGAAGAACATTGAAACTGCATGCATTGAAGTTTGTTATCTTAGAAAATGACTTATACTGGAAAAATGGGGATGGTGTCCTACTGAAATGTTTAAATGAGTCTGCAGCAGAGCAGGTCCTGAGAGATATACATAATGGAGATTGTGGAGGTCATTTTATGGCCAAAACTGCTGCTCATAAAATCCTCAGATCAAGATATTGGTGGCCTACCTTGCTTTTTGATACATACAATTTGGTAAGGAAGTGTGAGGCATGCCAAAAATTCTCTGGTAAGTTAAGATGGTCTGGAGCTTTACCATTAAGACCTCAAATTGTCGAAGCCCCATTCCAACAATGGGGTATAGTTTTAATTGGTGAGATCTCTGAAAGGTCCAATGGGGGTTTTAAATGGATATTAGTAGCAACTGACTACTTTACCATGGATAGAAGCAATCCCAACTAGGAGAGCTACTAGTAAAGTTGTTGATTTCCTCATGGATCACATTATTTCAAGGTTTGGAGTGCCAAAAAAGTTGATTATAGATAACTCTATGTGTTTTAGATTAGCTGAATTGATTGATCTTAGCATTCAATATGGAATTATCTTATCCCATTCTTCACCATACCACCCACAAGGAAACAACCAGGTAGAATCAAGCAACAAAAGCTCGATGAAAATTATCAAGAGGATGTTGGGGAAAAATAAGAAGGCTTGGGATTCAAAATTGAAATTGGCCTTGTGGGCAGATAAGATGACTATAAAAAAGTCTACAGGGAGAACACCTTATGAACTTGTCTATGGCATGAGCGCAAATATGTCTGTCAATAATCTACTTCCCATATACAAGTTCATTGAAGAAAATCATCAAGATTTAGAAGATGCCATGACTAGTAGGATAAACCAATTGGCCGAATTGGATGAAACAAAAAGAAATACACAAATGGTGAATGTCAAGAAGCAACATCAAGTGAAGTATTTGTTTGACAAAAGGGCTAAAGACAAGAAATTTGAAAGTGGTGACATGGTATTAATCTGGAATGAAAGAGCATAGGACACAGGGAAACATGGTAAGTTTGACTCCATGTGGTTAGAACCTTATACCATAATGAATGTCCATGGAGAAAATTCATATTTCCTAAAAAGTTTGTCTGGAGAATTTCAAGAATTGCCTGTGCATTGAAGTATTTTTTGTCATGAACATGTGCTCTTCTTTTTCCATGCTCAATAGTTATGGTTTTCTTGTCCCTGTTTTTGTGTTGTGTAGTTATGGCTGTTGTTAACCCATAGTGAAGTGTTTTTGCTTCTGTCTTGTTTGTTTGATCTGGTTTGCATCCTGAAGTTTTCTGTTTTCTCATCACATTCTCCTAAAATGTGCGTCCCCAGATAGAGCCACTGTTAGGACCTGCTATTTTTCTAGGGGTTTAGGATTTTCTCTAGGGCATTATCGTAAGTCTAAAACCCTAGGCCCCCTTTTTCTAATTCAGTTTTGCCTTATGTTTCATCAGTGACCTTTTAGTCTCAGTTGTCGGTCATTTAAGTTACGAGTTAAGCCCTTAGATGTTGTGTCTTACTGGCCCCTTTGTCTTAGATTACCGTTCTATAGTCCATGAACAATGAAAATATTAATGTATTTAAGCCTTTGAGTGCAGCAGTCAAGTGTGGCATTGACACATGACATCTTATCGCGAGCCCACGAGCTTCTGAGATATGTACCTTGTTGGGGCTGTGTTGTGGAATGGTACCACCTGTTCAATGGGTCCATGATGTTGTTGAAGTCAAAGATACTGGAAGTCCAACTATGCAAACTATGGTTAGTTGTGTGCCACTACAGAGGACGAGCTATTAGTGCTGAGTCGACATTGCGTTGTTGCGATTTGTTGCCACATATACCTCGGTTAGCCGAGTACTTGCAAAGCATAAGAAGTAGCGCGTTCCACATGGATGGAAAGTGCGAGCCCATGGTGCTAGAGTTCTAGCACCCGATAGGGAGCACGAGGGTGTGAGATGGTGACATGTGGCAATGTCTTGGCAATTTGACTAAGAGGCTCTCCTCTTTGGCGCATTATGGTCGGTCGAGGACTTTTCAACGCTTGTGTCAGATTTTCAAGGCTTCCTGGGTTATTCTGAATCATTGATCCTGCCATGATATACCTCAAATCGACGGTCCATATTTAAATTTGAAATTATCTGTTGTAGGTAGTCAAGTTGAGTACATGGGCAATAATGGTAGAATGACTGTTGCACGACAATTTTTGCTTAGTTTTTAAAATTATCAGCTATATTCTGGTAGTGGCTAGAGTTTGTGAAGTAGGAGGGCACTGTTCAAGTATAAAGGATTGCGATTTGACACTAGGTAAATCTTGCCAGTGGATCCTAATCTTCAGTCTAATTTTAGTAAGTAGATCAGACATCTACTATCTGTGCGATATGTGTTCATAGGCAAGTTTTGATGAGCTATGAATAAGTCACACCTTTATTTCCTGCTTTGGTGGTTGCGATGTGATCTTCAGAGATTTCCAAATAAGGATGAAGTGTGCGAAGCTTGCAAATGCCTGAAACAAATTTATGTGAGTTGTTGGTAAGTAGGAAATGCTTGGGTGAAGAGCCTTCTTCCATTTTGGCTATAAATGAAAGTGTTTCCATGATCAATTTACATTAGCTTCTACCATGGGTATAGTGCAGAATGTTTCCTTTTCTATTTTGCTCTTTTTGTCCTCTATTTCCCGAAGAGGAATGCCCCTGTTCTCTTGGTTGCAGATTTATCCATTCCAAATTAAGAACATGGCGAGCATTGCTCAGGGAATGGATGGTTTAGGGAAGAAACATGCATTGAGGCAATAGCAACATAAATGCTCTCACTAGTTCACCTGCTAATAGTGTCATTCTAGTGAGGGAGGATTTAGACTGCTTACGGGCTTGAGTTGCATGCAGCTACTTGGTTGAAGCAGAGAAACTTGTTGAAATTTCAAGCATCATTTTTCTCTCTCCCCCTTTCTAGGATAGATGGCACTCATTAAAAGGATAGTTGTAATAGTAGAAGAGTATCACATTTGGATGGTCTAGTTGGTGATGAAGTATAAAACATTGAGTTATATATTATGTAGAATATACTTTTCTTTTAGTTTCTAATTAAGGTGAGTTTATTCTTTAGCTTTTTTTTTCTTTAAATAAAAATAATTTTATGTAAATGTTTTAAGATAGATAGATAAATTAATTAATATTGATAAATAAATAATTTTAAGATCATGAATTGAGATAATATTTATTTGGAATGATATATTAAAATAATTGTGGAATTTTAATACATAAATAAATAGTATTTAGCTTTTGGTTTGATGTTGATTTAACTTAGCTAGATGTTTTTAATAAATTTGTCTATGCACTTAAAAGTTAGGGTTTGTCATACAATTACATATGAATCACTAAAATCTTTGTTTGACTATTTGGGTCATGTCCACGGCCGTGGAATTGCCCTTGCGTTTGTGGATCTAACACTTTTATGTGGATTTGAAATGTAACTGGAGATATGAATTTTGAATTTTAGGTCTAAGACTTGGTCACCTTGACTTTTGAAACTTACATAAAAAGTAGTGTGGATAGAGAAGTTTACTACATAGGGAATATTTCTTCCTTTTTTAAAACTCCTAGGATATTAATTTAACTATTTTTTACAAAGATTAAAGACAACAAGAAGTCATGTAATATGTCATAAAATATTGATGCCACATGATAATACTTTGATTGCTCCTTGATTTGTGCAATAGGCGATCTTTCAATGCGCTAGATTGTAGATGTTCAAATGAATTAAGGTTAGTTCTAAATAATAACTCCAAAGGTGGCAAGTGGAACATTTCATACTTCCAGTTAGCTCATAACAAATAGTGGGAATAGGGAACATGGATTCAAATTTTAAAAGTTTGGGGTTCATTTATGCAAATTGTGCAATTAACTTGGGTTAATCTCACAAGTTGTAGATTGAACTTGGACATGAAATAGATAAATTAAGGATAATAGCTGACTCCTAGGAATGAGTGCAAAAGGGATTAGGTAAGGCTTAAGTTGTGTGCCAAATTTTAGTAGAAATCATGCCACTTGTACACTTGTCATTGCATAAAGGACAATCAAGTCAAAGTGAGCCCAAAATGAAAAGGGAAACATGTAATTTTCACCATTAAATTTTGCCCACACTTTGACTTGCATATGAGCTAATATGAATATGCATGTCAAAGTAAAACAAGCAACCTTCATGAAACTAAATAATCAACACTCATATAAAGGATATAGACAACTATGTTGATTTTGTACACTTCCTCGCAATGAGTGCTCCCCCTGAAAGCTTGCAAGTCCAAAACATATTCCTTGAGGGCAGCTATACAATATAGCTAAGAGGTTGTTGACATAATCAAACTCCATCTCAATGGACGTATGATACTACCATAGGGAAACAAAAAGGTACCGCCAAGGGGCAACTATAGGATAGTGATAAGGTATTGCTCATGACAGGTATAGTAACATGACATCATCTAGAATTGAATGATCATAAGACTATGTCACTTGTAATTATATTCATTAAAGGAACAATATGACCTAAAATGCTCCCTCAAATTAGTTGCATATAATAGATCCAAATAAGTTGGAGGAAAAAAGAAAAAAGATTCATAATCTGATGTAGTCATGTAGACTCCTTACATAGAAATATACAAAGATATCATCATGTGACACGCCTATAATCCATGGAATAAGTTGTCATCATGATAACCTATAAAATGATAGGAAGCAAGGTGCCCCCAATGTTTCCCCTAATTAAGGCCATAAATTAAATGCAAATAAACATGAATTCTAGGTAATGATCTTGTAAGCACAAACAAGTGTGAGATATCATCATGATTTAAGTGTTAGAAAAAAGTATAATTGTCATAAAACATATTAGCGTAACATGAGAAAGCTATGTAAATGCAAGTGTGATATGTGTAGAAAGCTTGCAATCATCATAAGATAGGATCATGTGAGTGTAAACATGTAAACAAAAAAGCATAGATGCTAAAGGGTGAGAGAAATTCTCCAATGGCGCCCCCATGGAAAATACTTGTGAGTATGAAATTGATATAAACAGATCTTGTGAATCAATCTTGTATTCATATGGTTATGAAAGTAAAAAGTGTTTCCCCCTCATAGGCATGTTCAAGCAATGATATGGCTAGATCTATATCCTATAAGCCTAGTTTGGATCAATACTTTATTGTGATTGGTACCTATAAAATTCCATCAAAAGGTATGTAAATATTGGAAATAATAATAAATCTATGAAAACATACTCAAAATAATAAATGTTAGCATACAATTCCATTTTTAATTTTAATGTACTATCATTATAAAGTGCCAAATTCAGGGGGGATAAAAATATTGAGTCACAAGGGGGCTTCTAATATCTGGGATAAAAATATTGAATTATGGGAGGGGGTTCATAGAGTTGTGTCAAGAACATTTCCAAGTTGTGCCAAGAGCACTTCCACAGAGATACGTTAAGAGCACTTCCACTACTCCATCATTCTTCAACATTTTTTCTGCATTGTATTGAGTCGTGTCAACTACATTTTCATTGAGATGTGTCAAGAACACTTCCACAACACCATCACCTAATTCTACATGTGAATCCAAAGTTAATTCTTAGCGAACTTCCAGAGATTCATCACAATAGAAGATTGATCTATTAGTTCATTTGCTTCTACAGATTTTAGAGCTGCTTCACAGAAGGCTTCCACAGAATCTTCAAAGCAAGACTTCACATTTGGATTTGGATTGTATCCATATGACATGCAATTGAAATTCCACACATGGATCTTGCAAGTATTGCAGGGCTATCACTTTCAAGTATATTGTGTCAAGTGCACTTCCATCGAGTCGTGTCCAGAACACTTTCTTATTTTCTCTCTTTTGGAGGAAAGTTTTTTCCCACAGGGTTTTCTTTCTTTCTCCACCTTATGAGAGATGCATTTGTACATAGGTACCTCATCAGGCCTAGTAGTCGGGACCCATCTTTATTGTGCCCACCTAACCTGTGCTTAAGGGGGGGGGGGTTAGTGTAGAAATAGTAATGCTATTACTTATTATTTAAATAAGTAATTATGCATTATTCCACACATGGATTTAAGCCACCTTAGGTGGTTAGGTGTCAACTTGGAGAGTCCAAAACAACTCTCCAAGACACTTGTCGACACTCTTTCTTCCACCTCTAGTTGAGTGTTGAAGTCAATTCCTAAGTCGAATCAACCTCTCTACCCTATATGTACAACTACCTTGTTCATATTCTATTAATCCAATTTGTAATCAACAATGTGTTTAGTAGATCCTCGTTTCTAACAAATGTACCATCAAAAGGTAAGTCGTCTCTCACAATATGGTACTTGTACCCTATTTTAGAAAAGTAATTGCTATAATAAATGCTACCATAGAAAATATCTAACAAAATTATCAATACCATATGTCATATTAATAAAGTAGAGCACCATGAAAACTACTATCATGTTTCATACATCAGTAGTTAGGTAAAAAAATATTTAGCATAATAGTGCACAATAGTAGAATACCCCCTACTATATAAAAAAGAGGTAAAAGGTATTTAATTTTTACTCACCTTTGAAATACAACACTCAAGAGAGAAAACATGGTGCAACGCCAATGACACCTTGCCTATAGAACTGATAGGATATAAGCACAAGTGGCCATTGCAGAGCCTTGGTATTGGTAAGAACAAATTTTCTTTTGATTTTTATAAATTTTTTTTAAAATGCTCAAAATGTCCACAAATGCAAAAAAAACTCTTGATTTTTGTAATTTGCAAAAGTGACCCACTATGTGTAGGATTCAATTGGTTTGCAAAAATGTGATCCATGGAATTGACAAACACCTACATATGTGATCCACACATTTGACATGTTTTGTACAAAAATGATCTACAAGATTTATTTCTACAAGATACATGTAATTATATTTTTCATTGGAATTAATTTATTATCAATTCTTGATCATGATGAGATACTAATTCATTTTAGTTATTTGTATTAATGTGCAATGAGCTAGATATTAGGGAATGGTCCCACAATCACTAGCTACTTGCACTTTTGGATCTCTCACTTGTAAAGATTTAGATGATTGACATAGTAGTGTAAGAGTTGATGAAGAACTCCATAAGAGCCAAGGATCACTTGCAACCAAAACAACCTTCCACACAATAGAGAAGCAATGTAAATTCTATGAAGCCAAAGAATTGATTAGATGTAGACAAAATGGTACAATGTACAATGAGGAAACCCTTGTTAAGACAAGGATAAAACCCTAGGACAATTTAAGATCATGACAAGTGTCTTAATCCTATGATATGAAACACATATTAAATGCCCGAAGTAAACTTAACTATGGAATTGTGAATAGGACCTAATGTGTAACCAATTAGAATATATAATGTTCACACCAACATAGGATTTCGATATATGAGATGGCTGCAAGCACTTAACTATGAATTTTGAAAGGAAGCTAGGTATGTGGAAAAAACTTCCTACACTAATCTAATGAGGGGAGAGCTATGTAAATTCACTTTAATCCTAACTATTACAACAATGTTAAACCATTAACATGAGATTTGCAGCAATACACATAGAACCAGAAAGAAGATAGAAGAAGAGAGACAAGATATACGGTGGGGAAAACCCTTATCGGGTGAAAAAGCCCACACTCAGAAACCTGCACAATGTATTAACAAATCTGAAAGTTGTTTACAATACACTTGCAATGCAAGCTTCAATGGTCTTCGACACTCGTATCTGGATTCAATCTGGTAGCATAACAGTACCTGTAAACCTGTGATACAAACTCTATCTCCAAGCACCTGTTTATATAGAATATACAAGGCAATATTAGACCTATTTTGGGATGGGCATCCAACTTGGCTTCATAGACCAAAACACACACCTAAGGACACTTGGTCAGCATTGTAGAATGTGCATGACACTTGTTCACAGCTCCCATCCCAAAGAGGTTACCTATTTCCAAATGGGCTATGACAGATGCTCTTACGACACTTACGACCGTCATAGAATCTGTGATAGTGGTTACAACTTACAGCTATCTGTCATACATAGGCTATAAATAGAATATTATCTTACAACATGTCATAGTCCACCTTGGGGTGCCCAAATATGCCTTATTCAAAGATGCTTCATGACACATGTCTTCACCTGTCTTACATGCTTCTATTTCTAACTCTTACATGTCATAAATCCGTCATAGGAATCCGTCATAACCATTTCGGTCAAACATTCCCTTACACAACATGGAAGATGCTGACACATGGAAAAATGCTCCTACTACAAAGTGGGATGCCTATCTCCTCATGTGAGGACAAAATGTCAAGTTGTCATATTCCATGTAGGATTGACACATCACTGTGCCACATCCCACAATATGACAATATGGAATTTACAAATATTTACAACATAGGCAATTAAATAATAAATACAAACATTAATAATGTAAGGAATTACCAAGGTTGAGACACCTTAATTCCCAACATTCTCCCACTTGTCGAACACCTTGTAAGAGCCAATAGAAAAACATGATTTAATTGCTATAGGCCGAGAGGCCCATAGACTACGAACACCATCTGAACTTCTCTGTGCCCACTGGTTTTGTCAATGCATCTGCAACATTCTTCAAAGTATCTACCTTCTCAAAATTTACCTTTCCATCCTCAACAATGTTTCACACGAAGTGAAACTGAACATCAATTTGCTTTGTTCTAGCATGGAAAGTTGGATTCTTTGCAAGACAAATTGCACTTTGACTATCATAACTGATCGTGATCTGACCTGCATCAACACCAATATTTGAACACAATCTCTTAAGCCAAATGGCTTCTTTACAAGCATGAGTTGCTACCATATACTCAGCTTTTGTCGTCGACAAAGCAACAACAGGTTGTCGCTTACTCATCCAACTAATTGCACCACCAAACAGTGTAAACACATAAGCACTAGTGGATCTCCTGCTGTCAATGTCCCCTGCCCAATCTGAATCCACAAATCCATGAATATCAACAGAATGCAAAGGTCCTAAAATATTACCATGATAGAAAATGGAATACTCATAAGTACCCCTCAAATATCTGAACACTCGCTTAACTGCATCCCAATGAACCCATCTAGGATTAGCCATAAATCGACTAAGGACTCCCACTGCTTGGGCAATGTCTGGTCTTGTGCAGACCATAGCATACATCAAACTGCCAACAACACTAGCATAAGGTACTCTGCTCATGTCCTCCACTTCACTAGGAGATTTTGGACAATCCTCAACAGATAACTTTGTCCCTAAAGAAACAGGAACACACAACGGTTTACAATCTGCCATGTTGAACCTATCCAACATGGTCTTCACATACTTATTTTGGCTTAAACAAAGTTTTCTGTTGGTTATGTCTCTTCTGATTTCCTTTCCTAGAATGTACCTGGCTGCCTCTAAATCTTTCATTTCAAACTATGCTAACAACTGAGATTTAAAATCAAAAATTATATTCTTACCCTTCCCAATGAGGAACATATCATCAACATATAATGCAACAATGAGAATACGATCACCATCAAACTTAAAGTACACACAGTGATCCGATTTCGATCTCACAAATCCAATTGACAACACAAAGGCATCAAACTTCAAGTACCATCTCCTAGGGGATTTCTTCAAAGCATACAAAGACTTCTTAAGTTTGCAAACCAAAATTTTTTTACCTTTCACCATGTAATGCTTTGGCTGTGACATGTAGATTTCTTCCTCCAAATCACCATGAAGGAAAGTTGTTTTCACATCCATCTATTCTACCTCCAAGTCATAAGCTGTTATGAGAGACAATAGGAATCGAATGGATGTCAGCTTTGCAATGGGAGAGAAGATCTCACCATAATCTATACCCTCCACTTGTGAATACCCCTTCATAACCAATCTGGCCTTATACTTCTCAACATTGCCATTTGCACCAAATTTCTTCTTGAACACCCATTTGCATCCAACAGGTTTTCGTCCAAGAGGCAAAGGCACCAAGTCCCAAGTTTGATTCTTTTCCAAAGAAGCCATTTCATCCTCCATGGCCTCCTTCTAGGAACCTACATTTTTCATGTCCATAGCCTCTTATATAGTTCTAGGTTCATCACTATTAGTAAGCAAAGCAAAAGCACAACTAGAATCAAGCAATGTAAAACCAAACCTTTCAGGTTGCTTTCTTATTCATGTAGACCTCCTCAAGAGCTAAGGTTGAGGTTCAGCTTCTTCATCTAAGATTTCAGAGCTGCAAAAGCTCTCCTCATCATCAGGTCCAACATTGTCTTTTTGTTTAGTCTTCTCAGGGGTAGCAGGAAACTGAACAACATCCTCTTTCTTTTCTTTTTCTTCTAGCTGTAGAACAGTGGAAGAAGGTGTAAGCTCTCTAAAGATGACACTTCTGCTATACAACACTTTTTTAGCCACAGGGTCCCAAAGCTTGTATCCTTTCACATCGACACCATAGCCAATGAAGATACACTTAACAACCTTGTTCTCCAACTTTGACCGCTTCTCCTTAGGCACATGTGCATATGCCTCACAACCAAAAACACGAAGATGCCTTATTGAAGGCTTTCTACTAGACCACACCTCCATGGGTGTCTTTCCAACAAGAGCTGATGTAGGAGATCTATTAACAAGATAGCAAGCAGTGGCAATAGCTTTAGCCCAAAACTTTTGTTCTAGCCAGCTCCACTAAACATACTCCTGGCTTTCTCCATCAGTGTCCTGTTTAGCCTCTCTACAACTCCATTTTGCTATGGGGTGTATGGAGTTGTCTTATGTCTTTCAATTCCAAGCTCCTTGCAATATTTATCAAATTCTGTAGAACATAACTCACCACCGTTGTCAGTTCTCAAACATCTAATCTTTTTACCAATCTAATTTTCAACAAAGGCCTTAAACTCCTTAAACTTACTATAGAATTCAGATTTGCTTCTAAGAAAATAAATCCATGTCCTTCTACTGTAGTCATCTATAAAAGATACAAAATATACAGATTTTGATAATGAAGGAACATTAATAGGACCAAATACATTAGAATGAACAAGGTCCAACACACCAAAAGACTTATGAGAACTTGAATAAAATTGAACATGGTTTTGCTTTCCATAAATGCAGTGTTCGTAAAAGTTGAACTCAAGATTACAATCATGTAACCCCTCAACGAGGTTCTTATTTTTTAGGGTACGCAGACCCTTCTCACCAATGTGGCCAAGTCTCTTGTGCCATAACATTGTCTTTTCAGTAGGAAGTTTAACTTCCAATGCACAATTACAACCATCAAGACTAGATACAACAAATTTCTTTACTGCTTGTTCAGATGGTGGGGATGAAGTGACTGCTGCCCTCTTCCTTGAGTCAGAAAAACTATTGCATTGTGAAATGCATGCCTCCAGCTGAAACATAGTACCTCTCCTAGTACCCTTGGCAAGCACCATAGCTCCTCTAGTCATCTTGCATCCTTCTTTCAAAAAGACAACCTGCACACCTGCATCATTCAACATACTTACAGAAAGTAGGTTTTGTGCTAAGCCTAGGATGTACATAACCCCAGAGATCCCCTTTACTCATCCATCAAGGGATCGGATAGACTCTTCCACGACCAACAATCTTCAGATGACAGTCATCACCCAGATACACCTTTTGACCATTTAACTCCTCATACTTGGTAAACCAATCTCGATGCGAGGTCATGTGGAATGATGCACCAGAGTCAATTAGTCACACATCATCAGATGCATGGGTTGCCAGGGCTACGATGAAGGCATCACCATCATCTTGTGATTTCTCAGAATCTGAATCAGGAGCTTTCTTCTTATTTTTCTTCTTCTCTTTGCATTCCTTTCGGAAATGCCTGGTTTTGCCACAGTTCCAATAAAGAGCCTTGGACTTTCCAGGAGATTTGGATCTACCCTTCTTAGCTTTCTTGTCCTTCTTTCTCCCTTTCTCTTTGGGTCTTCCACGGATTGCAAGAGCTTCTTTGGCTGCCTCAGAAGACTTTCTCCGCATCTCTTCAGACAACAACGAAGAAACCACTTCATCCATTTTGAATGTGGATGTGGTGCTTCCAATAGCCATGACAAGATAATCCCACAAATCCGGTAGAGAATAAAGCAAGGTCATGCATTGATCCTCCTCCTCAATCTTCACACCAATGGATGTTAATTGTGCAACCATCACATTGAAAGCATTCATATGTTCAGCAACGGATCCACCGTCCTCCATTCGAAGAGAATACAACTTATTTCTCAGGAAATGTTTGTTAACCATGGATTTGGCTTGATACACATCTCCCAACTTCTTCCAAAGCAAGTTTGCAGTAGTCTCCTCATGGACATTTAACAGAACATAATAATCAAGACTAAGTCTTAGAGACCCTTAGCCTTTCGATCCTTGAGATCCCAATCAGCTTGTGACATTGCAGCCGGTTTAGTGCCACTGATAGCTTCCCATAGGTCTCAGTCTACAAGCATGTCTTCCATCTTGAGCTTCCACAGCTCGAAATTAGTGCCATTAAATTTCTCCACCTCTATTCTTCCAGATGTGCTTAGCATCTCCTTGCTACAATAAGATTCAAAATACTCTGTACAGACTCCCACTCAACTTAAGATCAGCTCAAAAAACCCCTACCCAACAACTAGGACCAAAGGTGATCAAGCTCTGATACCAACTGAAAGGAAGCTAGGTGTGCGGAAAATGCTTCCTACACTAATCTAATGAGGGGAGAGCTATGTAAATTCACTTTAATCCTAAATATTACAACAATGTTAAACCATTAACATGAGATTTGCAGTAATACACATAGAACCAAAAAGAAGACAGAAGAAGAGAGACAAGATATACAGTGGGGAAAACCCTTATCGAGTGAAAATCCCCACACTTAGAAACCTGCACAATGTATTAACAAATCTGAAAGTTGTTTAAAATACACTTGCAATGCAAGCTTCAATGGTCTTTGGCACTCGTATCTGGAGTCAATCCGGTAGCATAATAGTACCTGTAAACTTGTGATACAAACTCTATCTCCAAGCACCTGTTTATATAAAATATACAAGGCAATATTGGACCTATCTTGGGATGGGCATCCAACTTGGCTTCATGGACCAAAACCCATGCCTAAGAACACTTGGTCAACATTGTAGAATGTGCCTAACACTTGTCCACAACTCCCATCCCAAAGAGATCACCTATTGCCAAAATGGGCTATGGCAGATGCTCTTATGACACTTACGACCGTCATAGAATTTGTCATAGTGGTTACAACTTATAGCTGTAAGAGAATCTGTCATACATAGGCTATAAATAGCATATTCTCTTACAACATGTCATAGTCCACCTTGGGGTTCCCAAATATGCCTTATTCAAAGATGCTTCACGACACATGTCTTCACCTGTCATACATGCTTCTATTTCTGACTCTTACATGTAGGATTGACACATCACCGTGCCACATCCCACAATATGACAATATGGAATTTACAAATATTTACAACATAGGCAATTAAATAATAAATACAAACATTAATAATGTAAGGAATTACCAAAATTGAGACACCTTACTTCCCAACAAATTTCATATGTTGACCACCCTCATTGAGAGGGGGGATTTAGATATTAACACATATTGTTTGCCTACATGCACTTGATGGAAATCACATTACAAGATGTGTGGTAGATTCTGCAATTACTTGCATGGGGAAGGTAGATGGTGGTGGAATATCAAACCACCTAGTAGTAGGATATACAATTGTATCATTATTACATAATTTGAGTAGGAGATGTGCATGGTGGTGTACCCTTATTAGATATTAAAGTAGGACTTGCGCCTAGATGGTGCAAGTTATTATTATTAATTCTTACAATTTTGATCTTGCTAGGTGGGAGGGGAGTCTCCCTAGTTATAATAAGATTCATATAGTGTGTGACATGTGGGAGCACTAAATGCTATTCATGGGGTAGGTGCATGCTTTCCCATTTATATAAGGATTTACATAGATTCATAGGTGCCATTGGGTTGATCTTACGAGCCACAACACTACTACAATGTTGGGCTTATGAGCATAGTAGGATATCATGACTACCAAGTTTTCTAGTAGGGATTGTAGATGACATGCATTGAGCTTACTATTAGGACACTAGTAGGATGTGTCAATGGAGAGAGGGTAGGAACCTACTGAGATGGAGGAGGCCCTTTAACAGGTTAGTACTAGTAGACAACACATGGATACCATATAGGAGACTGTCACTGGGCCCATAGGACATGTGGTTTAATTGAGGAGGATCAGGAGGTATTGATGGTACTGTGGTAGGCAACCCATAGTGGTGGAGATATTCTATTATGAGTAGGTGATTTTTCAATTTGGTATTCAACAAATATTGAATCTTGAGCCTATCATTTATAAGAGACATTAGAGATCAACATATGATGTAGGAGCACCTCAGGGGTTGAGAAACCTTGCATCACCAAAAAATATTTTCTATCATGTTTGTTTCTTTTTGTAGGTACATTAGAGAGTTCCATTCATTTTGTTTCCATTGTAGAGGCCAAGTCTCACCATAGAGGTTCATTCTGGCTAGTGTCACAAATCAACATCAAAGAGTCACAAATAATATTTCTAATGTGTGGAAATACATTTTGATCATAGAACTTCCAAATTGTAATCACAAAATTGTATTGGGACCTTGAATATTTCCAAGTGATAAATATTGTATTTAGTTCCTGGTGCAGGAGCACCAAGGGGATCATCTACGTTTGTTTTCATACTTGTTTTCATGTTTTGTGGTTCATGTTGTCTTGTTCCAATAAGGTCCTAGAAGACCATTCATGTAATAAGGACTATGTCCAAATATCTATTGTTGTCTTGTAGGAGGTAGTCACTTTTGTAAGCCTTCCTAAGGCATGTAGAGACAATATTCATGGTTGTAAACCTTGTTAAGGCATGTCAAGGAGTCTAAATGCCTTGTTCAAGGCCTAATTGCATTGTAAACTATTTGAAGGCACTTGTTAAGCCTAAACAGTCCTAAACATGTAAGGACAAAACTGGCAAACAGTTGTAAGTAGTTGAAGTGTCAAAACTGCCAAGGAAGTTCGAATTGGTTATGGCTTCAACCATCGACCAAACTGTCCTCAATGAATATGTCAAGGTGTATACAAGCCTATATACCCTTGAGCAAGTGAAATGTATGAAGGAGAAGAAGTTTCAAAGCAATCAAACACCGATTCTCTATTGTTTTGCCTTGTTTTCTGTATTTGTTGTAGGAACAGTCCGTACCATTCTCTTGTACGGAATTGTCATGACTCTTAGGCTATTGGGAAGTGAAGAGTGGTGAAGTAGCCTTCATTCAAATGTGATTTGCGATTATGACATTGGATAGGAGGCAAGTTATAAGCATTTGATATTAGATTGTTTCATTGATATTTCTATTTTCCTAGAGGAATCCGCTGCCACAGGCCGTACTATGTGAAGGTACAGGACTGTATTCACTTCTTCATGTTTTGATTGATTAGTAGAGATATTTATCTATCATTTGAAGTGGTTTTAGTGTTTTGAAGGTTGCATTGTAAGGAGATATAAGGGTTTCCTTCAAAACAACCTTACTAAAACCTAACCAAGGGTTTGTCCCAAACGATGAAAGAATAACCATCCCACTATCTTTCAAGGCCATAAGACTAGTGGGATGGATGTACTCAGTCGTATTCCAAGTGTTTTGAATGATTGCAGGAGAGGGAGAGTTGGTGTTTGCAAGTTTTGGTAGAAGAGGCTTAATATGACCATGTATTAAGCTTATTGGAGCAACCATAGAGACAGTTTTGGGAACAATAGACTATAGGAGGATAAAACCCACAAAATTCATAGTTTTGGCATGTATCCTAAGTTCTTAGATCATTGGTTGAGTTCTATGCTTGCATTCTACAGTAGTCTCTTTGTAATTTTGGCCTAATTGGGGCTTTAGGGCATGAGGAGGAGTTATAGGTTGAGGCATATCATCCAAAACAACCACTACCCATTCTAGGATATGTGATAGGGGGTACTAATGGGTATCTTCTAATTATCTAATATATACATTTGAAGACCTGTGTCAAAAGTTATTAGGATTGTTCTCCTTTTGTAGGGCTACAAGCCATTTCTTAGGTTTGTGAAGGAAGTACCATTTCTGAGTTTGACCTGCCCTTGCCGATGGATGGGATGGGTCCCAATGCATGCCTAAACACCTTTTCCATGAATGAATTTGAGTCCCTAATTGATGTTCCCATTTTTGTATAAAGAACCTTGAATTTGGGCTTTTTTAAGAACCTAGTCAACTTGTCTATCTTCCTCCTATCCAAAGTGCCTCTACATCATAGTGGTATCAGAGCCATAAAAGGTTCTATTGTTGGTTGTGTAAGGTCTGGTATATGTCAGCAGAGGAGAGTGAAGGAGAGGCTAGCAATATGCCTCCAAAGGGGATGACCACTGAAGTGGTCAAGAAGTTCAAGGAGATGGAAGAGAAGATCAAAAGTGGAGTCAAGGAAGCACTCCAAGTAGAGTTGAAGGCATTGAGGATAGGGAAGAAGATAGATGAAGGTTCTAATGAAGAGGAAAATGAAGGTTCTAATGAAGAGGAAGAAAAAGAGGAGGAAGAAGAAGAGCAAGAAGAGGTAGAGGTACCGACTGATCAAAAGCATTTCCTTGAAGCCATCGAGGCAATTGGCAAGGATTCTTCAGAGGCTCGGATGGAGATTCCCATGTTTAGTGGGAAGATGAATGCTGATGAAGTCATGGAGTGGATTGAGGCTCTAAACAACTACTTTGAATACAAAGAAGTTCCTAAAAACAAGAGGGTTAAGTTTGCAAAAACTAAACTCAAAGGTGCTACCCTTACATGGTGGAATTACACCCAAGGTGAGGGTAAAGAATGGGAAGAGTATGATCTCTTCATGGAGCAGAATGTTGGAGAGAATCAAGTCCCAATTCCTTCCATCAGACTATGAGGTGCAGATCTACAAGAAGATGCAAAATCTCAAGCAAAAAGATTTGGATGTGGCTACTTACACCGAGGAGTTTCACAAATACACTCTTCATTGTGGGTACATAGAGGATGAAAAAGCTAAAGTGGCAAGGTATCTAAATGGTTTGAGGTTTAATATTCAAGATGAGATAAGTTTATTAACCCCTAAAACTATGGAAAAATGCTTTCAAGTGGCATTAAGGGTTGACGAGAAGTTGAAGAGGAAAGGTGAGCAACAAAATAGAGGAAGAGGGGGCAGAAATTTCAAAGGTAGGGGTAGTTTTGGGGGCATAAATCAGTCCCAAAGAAGTCAAGGGGAATCTAGTTCCCAAGAGCAAAGTGGAGAATTAGGTTCTAGAGGAGGCTTTAGAGGAAGAAGACCCAATGAAAGAGGTAGATTTGGTGGACCAGGAAGAGGTCCTAATGTCTTCATAGGAAGGTGCTACAATTGCAACCAAGTGGGACATCCAGCCTTCAAATGTCCTAAAAAGCAAGCCTCAAGCTCTCATGGAGGAGAGAGAAGGAACCAATTGATCCAAGAGGAAGATTGCCAAAGTGTCAACTCTCTAATTAGAAGTGCAGCCCCAGTCCATGAAGGAGAAAGTTTGATGATGAGAAGAACCATGTTGAAGGTGCCTCAAACACAAGAACCCCCTCAAAGGAAGACATTATTTAGGACAACATGCAAGGCCTATGGTAAGATTTGCAAGGTAATTGTTGATTCAGGCTCAACTGAAAATTTGGTTTCCATTGAAATGGTAGACAAATTGAAATTGAAAAGACTTCCTCATGTTAGTCCTTATAAAGTATCATGGTTGAATAAAGGGAAACAAGTTTTGGTAGATGAACAATCATGAATAGAATTTGAGATAGAGGAATATAAAGATAAGATTTTGTGTGATGTAATTCCCATGGATGCTTGTCATTTTCTATTAGGACGTCCATGACAATATGATGTTCAATCACAACATGATGGTAAAACTAATTCTTTCATCATAACTAAGAATGGTAGAAAATATAGAATGGATCCATTGCCCGATGAGAATGTAGAGAAGAATGTTGGGTCAAGTGTCATGATTGTGAGTGGTAAAGAGTTTTTAGACACCCTTAAGGAGGAAGGAACTCAAGGGTATGCTCTGATTTTGAAGCCTAAAAACAATCCTAGTTTGCATGATACTAGTAAGGAAGAGGTCCCTAATGAGGTGCAACAATTGATAGAAAAGTATAAGGGGATTATGGTAGAAGAAATGCCTAATGAGTTGCCACCTATTAGGGACATAAGCCATCAAATTGACTTCATACCAGGATCTACTTTGCCAATCAAAGCAGCCTACAAGATGACGCCTTCACAAAATGAAGAGATTGCCAAGCAAGTGCAAGAATTGTTGGATAAGGGATTGGTGAGAAAGAGTCTTAGCCCATGTGCTGTCCCAACAGTCCTAACCCCTAAAAAGGATGGTAAATGGAGGTTGTACACAAATTCTAGAGCCATTAACAAGATTACCATAAGATATAGGTTCCCTATGCCAAGAATTGAGGACCTAATGACCGTTTGGGAGGGGCTAGAAACTTTTCTAAGATTGACCTTAAGAGTGGGTATCATCAAATTAGGATCAAACAAGGGGATGAATGGAAGACAACATTCAAAACAAATGAGGGTCTTTATGAGTGGTTGGTGATGCCATTTGGTCTATCTAATGCTCCAAGTACTTTTATGTGTCTCATGAATGAAGTGTTGAAGGATTTCATTGGCAAATTTGTTGTGGTATATTTGGATGACATTCTTGTTTTCAGCAGAACCAAGGAAGAGCATTTGCACCATTTGAATTGGGTTTTGAAGAAGTTGCATGATGAACAATTGATGATCAACATGGAAAAGAGTGTCTTCATGAAGGAAGAACTCACCTATCTTGGTTTTATGATTTCACAAGGTAGTTTGAAGATGGATCCAACAAAGGTAGAAGCCATTTTGTCATGGCCAACTCCAAAAACAACAGGTGATGTGAAAAGTTTTTATGGTTTGGCAACATTCTATAGGAAATTCATAAGGGGTTTTAGTCATATTTGTGCACCAATTTTGGATACCATCAAAGGGGGGCAGAAATGTAAATTTTTTTGGACAAAGGCAGCCAATGATTCTTTTGAAATTCTGAAACAAAGGTAGCACAACAGCCCATACTTGTTTTGCCCGACTTTAATAAGTTGTTTGTAGTGGAATGTGATGCTAGCAACCTTGCTATAGGGGCTGTCCTAAGTCAAGAAGGCAAGCCTGTTGCTTTCTTTAGTGAAAAATTGAATGATGCTAAGAGAAAGTACTCTACTTATGACTTGGAATTGTATGGAATGGTACAAGCTTTGAAAAAATGGAGGCACTATCTTTTGCCTAAAGAATTTATTGTTTATACTGACAACCATGCACTTAGTTTTCTGAGTTCACAGGAGAAACTCAATCTTAAGCATATGAAATGGGTTGAGCAACTCCAAGCCTATACTTTTTCAATCAAACACAAGAAGAGGCAAGCTAACAAAGTGGCAGATGCATTGAGTAGAAGGGTGTGTATGATTCAAGAAATTCAGTTGCAAAGTGTAGGGGTTGATGCTCTCAAACATATGTATCAGGATGTTAAAGATTTTAAGGAGATATATGAAGTTTTTTCACAATTTTCAAACTCTTATCATTCTAATTTTTCTAAGTTTTTGTTGCAGCAGGGGTTATTGTTCAAAGGCAGCCAAGTATGTGTTCCTAGGTGTTCCATGAGGGAGAACATCATAAAGGAAAAACATTGTGGTGGACTAGGAGGTCACTTTGGGTTGGATAAAACATTGGATCAGGTGAAGAGGTTTTATTTTTGGCCTAAAATGCAATTAGATATTAGAAAATTTGTTGAATGTTGTAGTATTTGTCAAAGGGCAAAGGGTACTTCATCTAATGTTGGTCTATATCAGCCACTTCCTATTCCTAATAGGCCATGGGAAAGTATTAGCATGGATTTTGTTTTGGGTCTTCCTAGGACTCAAAGAGGTTTTGATAGTATATTTGTTGTGGTGGATAGATTCAGTAAGATGGCTCATTTTTTGCCATGTAAATGCACTAATGATGCTTCTCACATTGCTGGTTTGTTCTTCGAAGAAATTGTTAGAATCCATGGTTTGCCTCTTAACATTGTGACTGACAGGGATCCCAAGTTTGTAGGACATTTTTGGTGCACTTTGTGGAAGAAGTTGGGCACTCAATTCTACTTTACTTTAGCCTATCACCCTCAGACTGATGGCCAAACTGAGGTGGTGAATAGGTCCTTGGGAAATCTCCTCAGGTGTCTTACCAAACAACATGGAGAGGGATGAGATATGATCATCCCTCAAGCAAAGTTTTCTTATAATGATTCCACCAATAGGAGCACAGGAAGGAGTCCATTTGAGATTGTTTATGACATTCACCCAAGAGGTATTCTTGAATTAAGAGATCTCCATGGATTGGAGAAGAAAAGTGCTCAAGGTGAAGACTTTGCATTGGCCATGAAGGACATCCATGATAATGTCAAAGAAACTCTTCAAAAGAACAATGACATGTACAAGGAGAAAGCCAATGAGAGAAGGAGAGATGTACAATACAAGGTTGGGGATTTAGTCATGGCACATTTGAAAAAGGAAAGACTTCCAAAGGGGCAGCCAAACAAACTCCTCATGAAGAAGATAGGACCATGTCGGATTGTGCACAAGTTTGGGCCCAATGCCTATGAGATTGAACTTCCTCAAGGCTTGGCCATATCTCCTATCTTTAATGTTTTAGACTTGTTCCCTTTCAAAGGTGATCCTAATGCAGATTCAGAGGCAGATATGATAGCAACAGGAGATGAAGATTGGGTTAAGGGTCTTCCACCCAATCAACCATTGAAGTTGGAATGCATTATTGACACCAAGGTCTTGAAGAAGACAAGAAAGAAGACATACAAACAGTTCCTTGTCAAATGGAGTGGCTTACCCATTGAAGATGCCACTTGGATGAGTGAAGAAGACATCTTGAAGCATGGTGTCACAATTGTTGATCTACTTCCTCAAGAGACTTGAGTTCTCTTTCCACCCGGGGAGGGATCATCTATGTTTGTTTTCATACTTGTGGTTCATGTTTTGTGGTTCATGTTGTCTTGTTCCAATAAGGTCCTAGAAGACCATTCATGTAATAAGGACTATGTCCAAATATCTATTGCTATCTTGTAGGAGGTAGTCACTTTTGTAAGCCTTCCTAAGGCATGCAGAGACAATATCCATGATTGTAAGCCTTGTTAAGGCATGTCAAGGAGTCTAAATGCCTTGTTCAAGGCCTAATTGCATTGTAAACTATTTGAAGGCACTTGTTAAGCCTAAACAGTCCTAAACATGTAAGGACAAAACTGGCAAACAATTGTAAGTAGTTGAAGTGTTAAAACTGCCAAGGAAGTTCAAATTGGTTATGGCTTCAACCATTGACCAAACTATCCTCAATGAAGATGTCAAGGTGTATACAAGCCTATACACCCTTGAGAAAGTGAAATGTATGAAGTAGAAGAAGTTTCAAAGCAATCAAACACTGATTCTCTGTTGTTTTGCCTTGTTTTCTGTATTTGTTGTAGGAATAGTCCGTACCATTCTCTTGTACGAAACTATCATGACTCTTAGGCTATTGGGAAGTTAAGAGTGGTGAAGTAGCCTTCATTCAAATGTGATTTAAGACTATGACATTGGACAAGAGGCAAGTTATAAGCATTTGATATTAGACTATTTCATTGATATTTTTGTTTTCCTTGAGGAATCCGCTGCCACAAGCCATACTATGTGAAGGTACAAGACTATATTCACTTCTTCATGTTTTGATTGATTAGTAGAGATATTTATCTATCATTTGAAGTGGTTTTAGTGTTTTGAAAGTTGCATTGTAAGGAGATATAAGGGTTTCCTTCAAAACAACCTTACTAAAACCTAACCAAGGGTTTGTCCCAAATGATGAAAGAATAACCATCCCATTGTCTTTCAAGGCCATAAGACTAGTGGGATGGATGTACTCAGTTGTATTCCAAGTGTTTTGAATGATTACAGGAGAGGTAGAGTTGTTGTTTGCAAGTTTTGGTAGAAGAGGCTTAATATGACCATGTATTAAGCCTATTGGAGCAACCATAGAGACATTTTTGGGAACAACAGACTGTAGGAGGATAAAACCCACAAAATTCATAGTTTTGGCATGTATCGTAAGTGCTCAGATCATTGGTTGAGTTCTGTGTTTGCATTCTAAAGTAGTCTCTTTGTAATTTTGGCCTAACTGGGGCTCTAAGGCATGAGGAGTTATAGGTTGAGGCATATCATCCAAAACAACCACTACCCATTCTAGGATATGTGATAGGGGGTCCTAATGGGTATATTCTAATTGTCTAAGATCTGCATTTGAAGACCTATGTCAAAAGTTATTAGGATTGTTCTCCTTTTGTAGGGCTACAAGCCATTTCTTAGGTTTGTGAAGGAAGTACCATTTTTGAGTTTGACCTGCCCTTGCTGATGGATGGGATGGGTCCCAATGCATGCCTAAACACCTTTTTCATGAAGAAATTTGAGCCCCTAATTGTTGTTCCCACTTTTGTATAAAGAACCTTGAATTTGGGCTTTTTGGTGTAGTAAGAACCTAGTCAACTTGTCTATCTTCCTCCTATCCAAAGTGCCTCTACATTAGTTCCCTTATTGTAAATTAGAACATGTTCTTATGCCAAAAAGGGACCTATTTTGAAATTTGTGCCAATATTTAAATTGCATGCCAAATTGTAATTTTCTGTTTTGGATATTGGTCCTAAGTGTTAGGAAAGGTTTCTCAATAGGTTGCATCCTAATGTTAAGAAAAAAATTACAATTTTTTGGGCCATATAACTCAAAAATATAATTTTTATAGCTCTAGAGGTTGATTTTGGCCTGAAAAAATGTTGATATGGGCCTAAACTAGAGAAAGCATGTTACATTGAAATGGATCTCTTCGTGATCTTCAATTTTAAAAAAGGGGTTCAATTGGCTTCCTGAATCAAAAGTTATGGCCTCCAGAAGTTGGGCCACCCACATCAAAAATGTAAGAGCATGTGCAACACATACAAGAGTTGTAATAGGGAGTTACACTCATCAACCAATTATGACACATGTTAGGACACATCATAAGACATCTTTGAATGGAGATAATAGAGTTAAAATGGAGTTCCCAAGTTGGTGAGTGGATTATGATGAACTTATGATAGGTGTAAGGAATATGCTATTTTTAGCCCATGGACTCATCTTAGGATTTGGGTGTTGGATTTTGACCAGGGATTTGGGCACCACATTTTGGGTAGTTTTATCTCATGGTTTCTTGATTACCATTTGATGGTAAATCATGTATTACTTATCCTATTTATTGGGTGCTTGAGATTGAGGTTTTATATAGTGAGTTTTGTACATATTGTTATGCTACCATAATTGCTCTAGATCTCTTGTTGGTGATACTCATATAAAGGCTTATACTCTACAAGTGTATTGTAACTATCAATTACTAAATAATACATTGAGTTGGTTTGGAGTGTGTTTTTTTTCTCTTGAAAGGGTTTTCCCCACGCAAATCACTATGTTAGTGATTGTATGATCAGTTTAATTTTTGCACATACCTCCTCTCATAGATTTGTGTAGGAAGTATCTTTTGCACCTCTATTTCCATTCACTAAGGAGGTCCATGGGAGAAACATCATCAAGTCTCAAGGCTTATATCTTTCCGTATAGGGAATTGTGCTATGTTTTTGTTAGCATTATCTTATTACATTAAGAACTCTCTATAAAAGGGTAACAAATTCATTGAAGAAGAAGAGAGTGAAAAGAAGGGAGATAAAATGGATAAGGTCTAAGATTACGATATTATAATCTTGACATACATTCTATTGGCATGTATTCTTGTTCTTGGATTTTTGCAAATTTCTATCATATTAGAGCATTATATAAAATATTGGTTTTGTGCCATCCCGTTCTTACATTCTTTTTAAGACAAGTCAACTTTTGTTGTGTACTCTAGCAATTTGAGTTTCCTATTTCTATGTTTGGGCTACATGAATAAACTATCTTTAACTAGACCCTCTATCTATGATTGCATTATTTGGTATTACAACCTAGTTTGTTTATTTTGTTAAAAGAGTTGGTGGTAACCACATAATAGAGGTTTGTGCATTGTTGCATTGTAGGTGATCCATGAGAAATGGTTCATAGAAGAAGAGGTAGTAGAAATGGAAGGGGGCAATATGACGATGAGCAAGATAATATAAATCAACGAGAGTGACATGATAATAAATTGGCTAGCATGTTGAGAGCTATACAAGAAAGCTTGGAAGCCCTTGAGACTCTACAAAGGTGAGGAATGATTGTAGTTGAAGATGTCTATGGTGATGAAAGACTAGTTCAAGAACCACATGCTAAAGATGCTTCAATTTTAGAGCAGGAACTAAGTGTAGAAGATAAATTTGCCAGGTCATTGGTGAGAGTGGGAAGTAAGCCAATATTTGATCTCCCTTGCTATTTAGGAGGTTTGGATCTTAAAGATTTGCTAGATTGGATCAATGATAGCTGAGAATAAAATTTTGGGTACAATTAAGTTACCTGAAGTTAAATTTGTTGCCAATAAATTGTTTAAGAAAATTAGTCTAGGATAGCTACAATATGGATATAGTTAAGTCCATTTGACAGAAAGAAAACACTCAAGTTTCATATTTTTTCGTGGAGAGAGGTGAGTTCTATCCAAATTTTTTGACAATCTTCAATGACATATTACTGACTATGCTTCTTTCTTACACAAATGTAGAAATGGACTGTTGAATTGCAATGAGAAATTAGCTATTCTATTCAAATGGTTAGCTATTAAAGAGTAATAATGTATTCTTCAAACATTTATTCTAGTTCTCCATTTGGGGGAAGATCTACATTTATTGGTTTCATGTGGTTTTGGAGCCTCCTAGTGTCCTAAGGCACTGTCTCTTGGTTTCAGTAATAGGATGATATGTGCTAACTGGTTTTACAAGATTTGCTTTAGTTTTCTTTGTTCAGTGACTTTGTGATTTTCTAGAACTTTTTGCTTCACCACTTGGGTTTGCTGCTAAGGGAACAAATAGTTTGGACGTAGGAAATGTAAAAGTAAAAAAAATCCTATGGTGAAATAAGTCCCATGCATGCACCATCCCATCAATTGATGTACTAAGGAATGCATGGTTATCTAGAAAAAAATGAACAGTGGTAATTGCATTTGTATGCTCTACAAATTCTACAAAGCAAAATCCAAAAGAAGTCGTTGAAACCTATCCAAATGCACAATGCGTAAATACAACAAAGCTTATAGTTAGATCTTCTAAAGCATTGATTGGCAAAAAAAAGTTTAAAAATGAAACTCCATAGTTTCAAATCAAATGATGTAGTAAAACATGGAAATATGGGATATATTATGACCAATGGAGTCACTAGGTGGATGCTACATGCTTATCTTGCAACTCTATATGTATCTCAATATCCCTCAAAATATGATGGCTACTCCAAGAATCCTACCTTTTGTTGCTTAGCATTCTAGCAGCCCTTAGATCCTACCTCAATAAAGGGATTCCATTCCTCACTTTGGAATGATATTGAAGTAGTATTTTTAATTTTTAATATTTTCTGATGGTTTTGTTTATTATATGATTATAAATATAATTTTTATATATTTTTGTTTAGACAAACCTAAAAACAAACCCAACCCTAAAACAATTTTCACCACATCCATGTACCAAACTCCCATACCTAAATTGGCAACATTGGCAAAATCCTCTAGCAGGCTTGGAAAAGGAAGTCTGGCTTGGCCCTGATTTAGAAAAAACTTTACCTTCCATCGTTCAATCAAAGGAGTGTCATAAGTCCTTAGTAAAATGTGTAAATATAATTATTTGGGTAGTAGTTGGGACCTGAGAAAAACCTTTACCTTCCATTTTTCAAGAGAGGAGTGTCATAGTTCTTTAAAAAGAATACATGATTCAGGTTGTAATTGGGTTCATTTTGCTTCATTGAGAATCGTGAGACACGGGTATGCTCCATAAAGTTGTTTTAAATAACCAATGCATAATAGCTGAGCAAGAACCAAGGAGTTGTATTAATTAAGCTATGTTAGCTGAATTAAAAAGGCCACAGGAATTCATTAATATTATCTTATTTTTAGACCATTTGAAATAAATAAAGAGATTGTTGATTTTGAAAGGACAATAAGTATTTCATGTTTGTAACAATTTACCTTATTCCCTATATTGTTTATGGTATCAGATGTCACCATCTAACAAATCTCCAGAATAGTATTAAGTTGTTACAATATCAACAGTGTTGCTAAGAACATAAAATTAAGAAAAAATGTCAACATGAAATGAGATAATTCCACTCCAAGACAGTTATCCCATGCCCATAATAAAATATGCATTATCCCAACTAGAGAGAGGCACTGATCCTAGTAACATACAAACTTGTCTCATCGTGGTGTAAAGATGAAGCATTCACAATGAAAGGTTTGACCTAAATTTAATAAATTAAAAAGAGACCAAAAAAATAGTCCATTCTGAAATGTGACAATTCTCCTAAAAATAAAAAGGTACACTCTCATGTTCTCAAGAGGAAGGTTCCCCAAACTTCCATTCTAGGGCAGGATTTTGATTGTTTTCCAGCCTATACATTTTTCAATGAGATCATGCCTTAGTCTCTATGTAGCACAAAGACATTTTGACTCAATCAACCTGGCAACATTAGTCACTACAAAGTAGAAATGTGCAATTTTTGCTTTAGAATAATAAAGTTTGCATTTTGCCAAATTGTCTTGAAACAAAAAATCTAGAAGTTTAGGACAAATACTTTTGGGAAATAAGAAAGGAACTCAATTTGCAAGAAGTACTCAATTCAACTGTACGATGCACAAAATATGCACTTATGATTCTTTTCCTCTCTCCAGTTCATCTGTTCTAAAAAACTATAAAATCCAAACAATGAAAAGCTCTTCTCCATAACAATCACAACCATCATCAAGGGTAACCTAATCCATCTATCCATTGTTGTTGGGAGATGCAACAACAGTTTAGCTTAAATCCCCAAAATTGCCATTTTCAAAAAAAGTAGTCAACAATTCATATATTCACCCATTGATGTTGAGGAGCAACACATTTAGTTTAAATCCCCATGAGCATAATCCACCAAAATCAACATCCAAGGAAACTTAACCACTCATTAAGGTCAATCTATCCATTTATGTCACGGGAGGCAACACTAGTTTTGATTAAATCTCTAAAAGCACCATTTGCCCAACAGAGTAGTAAACAATTCAAATCCATCCACCCTCCACCCATTGCTGTCAGGGAGCATCTAAGAGTTTAGTTTAAACCCCGAAACACATCATTCACCAAAAACAACACACGTTAGTCCAAACCTACGAAGTTCTCCACTAACAACACCAGGGGGACTCAATACAAGATTTTAGTTTCAATCCTCATAAGAACCAATTATACCTCAAACAGTACTCAACAGTTCAAATCTTGCGAATGCTTCTACCAAATAAAAATAGGGATCTAAAAATAACATTTAAGTTTATATCATCCACAAGCACCATTTGTGGCAAAAACAAAAGCCAACACTCTCATATGAAACTTTTGGGAATTGTTTATAACAGACAAACCCTAAAGACAAAGAAAAACAAAATGGGTCAAACAACAACAAAACAAAAACACGGAACAGATGAAAACAAAAAATAAGCACTCACCCAAATCTTCTCTACCCAATAGAAACAACCATGCAAAACCTTTACCTCAATCCATTCTGGAAATATAATTTTTTTTGCCATATTTTGGAAAACTCCCAACGCAGGAAGTCGGGACACTTGTTTTGGACGAGATTGCAACAAAACACATTCTCTCTAGCAAGCAAAACAGACGTCCTTGGCCACGGAAACCTGCCATTCAACAAGCCTTCGAACCCACACGATGACACGTCTAAATTCATGCAAAACATTAGAAACGCACAAATTTTTTTTTTGCACGAACCTTTTCATTGGACAACCAAAACCCTTCGCTTCTCAGAATAAAACACATGGGCTAAAATATAGCTCCAATCACAAAATGCCATAAGTCACAAAAAAACCTATAAAAATACCCAGACCTTAGCAATTGGTTTAATACTTCAGAAATGTACAAAATCACAAAATCCTAAGGAAAGAAATAGAGTTTTAGTTGAGTGAAAACAATAGTAGGGACTAATAATAAATTGCAAAAATCCAACACAAAAAAAATATGCCACTAATTAATAGACATTACCATCAACATGGGCCCAAACTAAATTGGAATTTGCATGGGTATGCTAATTCTCCTTGTTACAAACGTTAAACGAACTAAGCAGTAAGCGCAAGCACGGTACCCACGGTAAAAATATATCATTCAATTCCTGGAAACTACAAACCATGGTTTTGGCCGACACCTGATTACCGCAATTACTAACTTCTACACAACGCAGGCAAATAAAAACGCGGCGCCTGGAGAGACCTGGTAATGCACACGTAGATAAAGCAGCCCATTGTTTTTGTCGATCCGTTCCACACACCTATAAAATCCTAATACCAGACATATTTTCAATTATCCACAGCTAACGGCAAAGCGTTTGAGGATTCAACAAGTGTCTCAATTTTTTTTTCACGGCATTTAACGGAAGCGGCCATGGCAGACATTGCGCTCATTCTGACTGATGACATCCACAGGAATTACACGCCCTCTCTCACCACAGTCAATGTACACAAACCCACTTTCAGATAAATGGGTTTTGTGGCATGATTTTGTCTTGCAGGGCTCTCAACTCTCTCAGAAATTTCAAGGGAAGCTTGGTGAGAAGATAACCAAGCCGAGGAGCTTGTTCCTTACGGCCATTCTGGAGGGTTTTTTCTCTTCCTGACTGTAATTTCAATGGTAGAGCCAAAGCGGTTATGATGATTTTGTATGGTGATATTTTTGTATGTAAATAAATTCGACTTTGTTTGTGTAATCCTGTGTCCAATGTCTGTACTTGTTAATTAATTCCATTTAAGTTATCTACAGAGTGGCTCAGAAATGCTGATTAAAGGATTGAGCATGTAGGGCCAGATGCTACATTAATGTATTTATCTATTTTAAACCACTCTTACTAAAACTTAAAATATGGACAAAGAAAAATGGCTTTATTAGTTACTGCCATAGCATGGAACTATAGTTGCAGTTATTTGTTTACGCATTGTTAATAGCTGTCTTTTGGGGGAATCAGTGTTTCTAATGTTTATATAGTTGAAACTGATCATTTTTTACTAATAAGAGGAAAACAAAAAATTTCCATGCATTATCATGGGATAAAATCTTTTGGGGTTTTATTGTTGCCATTTGAACAGGCACTACCTAACCACTGACCTGGATCTAAGATGTTCGGTTTTCCCCCCTTTTGCTGTGTTGAAAGGGGTTCTTGTTCTTGGTGGAGGGATAACCGCAATAGTCAAAGACAATCTTCATGGCTTCAAAATGCTCTAGGAGGTAATACTTACACTTCATTATCTGTTTCGTAACAGCAAGGGTCTTTCTGAAATGAGTTTGCTAGGATAAATATTTTGTATCCTAATTATCTTTTTTTCAATTTGAGCCGATCCTTCAAGGTATTGCATCGTCTGGTTTGTTTGACAATCTGGCAGAGATGGATTACAAGACTCAGAATATGTCTCGTAGAAGCAAAAGCTGATTCGTTTGCTCAACGAGCTGAAATTTTCTACCATAAGAGGCTGTAGCTCATTAGTATGACTGAAGAGTACTACAGAGCATACCAATCATTGGCATATCAAGAGGGAAATAAAAGCTCAAATGTGTATTTGAGTCGCCTTTTCCATTATACATCTCAAATCGAGGTGCCACAAAACCAAAGGTGGAGGATATGTAACAATCTCAAATGACAATGGTGTATGCCTGCTTTGACAAACTCATCAGTGTCTTGCCCTCAGGCATGGTATCAACTTTATCTAGCTTTAAAACATGAGTGCATCTAGGTTAGGGGATGGAATGGTAACATGAGAGGCCTGTGAAAAACGAGAGTTATATGTAGAGGCCATGGAATGAGGACGAGTGTGAGGGTTGTAAGGAGGGGTGGAATGAGATATGGGCATAGGGGAAGAGGAAGATATATGGTGAGGTGTGTACATAGGAATGGAAGGAGTAATAGAATGGGGAATGGAATGGGAAGCAACCATGGTGGGAGTGGACTGAGAAGGAAGGAAGGATGTAAATAACTGCATGAGATGCAGGTATGGTGGGAGCAGTAAAATCAGGGGGGTATGCCAAAATGAGGAACACAATTAGGGAAAATATGAGGCAGAGGCAATGGTGGAAGAAGGTAATTGTAGAAGGAGGGGGATGGTAGATGCACTAATCAAAGAACTAGGGGTGGTTGGAAACCAATGTTTTGACCTACTTTCAATCCAAATAACTTCTTGATGAATATGTTATGCACTGTCATAAGAAGTTGTGCATGATTCTCAATGAAAGTTAAAATAGCAAGTTTGTGTGCAAACTCTTATTGATATTGAGCCACCTACCCCTTATGATCATAATCTTCATTTTCATGTTCAACAATAGGAGGAACAAAGGTATTTATGGTAACATCAAAAGGCACAACATTTTTGATGAAATACCAGGGAAACCCAACCGCTTACATGACTCTTAAACTCACACCACTCAGCTCAAATCATCACATAACTCAGATGAAAGAAAACAAACTCATGATTTTTTTTTTAATTGAATTTCAAATTCAAATAAACACCTACATTAATCTGCAACAAAGCATCACATATATGGCCTTCGTGGCCTTTCATCTACAGGAAACTCTCTTTCTTCATACATTCACTCTCCCACTCTGCAACACTCTATCACTTCGCTCTGGTTTTGTTACCGATTTGCAATAAGACAACCTTCATTTACCAAATCCCACACCTCCTTCTCTATTTTCTTATTTTTTTAACAGCTAACTTTATTCATTTTTTTTTCCCCTCTCATGGCAAATTTCTCTCTGCCCGCCCCCGTAAATCTGCAACATGAAATTATTTTTAAGCTGCAGCGGAGGCAGCTCCACTTCTCACGCCACCTTCTCTATCTGATTTATATTTATTCTCTGTACGCTGCCCCAAATCTGACCACATTCACCAATTTCGACCATTTTCCACTTCTTTTCCCAAATCTGACCACATTCTCCAAATTTGACCATTTTCCACTTCTTTTCCCACGATTCAAGCTTGCATTTATTTTAATAAAAGAAATTTTAAATTTTCTGCCAAAGAAAGAAGGCACCTCATTGTCTTTAATGGCTCCGTTAGAATATCAGCAATGTTTTAATTGGAATCTGCCCCACTCAAATTTTCTAACGCCTCCTGAGGCAGATATTAATTAAAAACTACTTCCCCACTCCAACTTGGCGTTTTCTCCTTTTTTTTTTTAATTATCTTAAATATGCACTCCTCTTTTGGTCTTCCACAGTAGCTGTTACAAGTTATTTTATAATGCTCAATTAATATGTAATCTGCCACATTTAATAACATTTCCATTTTGCCAGGTGAAGCTTTCTTCGGCATTTCAACATTTCCAAGAATGGCCCGTGTAATGTTCCCTTTAAGAAGATCCTTATTTTCCACCTTGCACATGAGAATTACTTCTTAAAGGAAACATTAGTAATAGATAAGATCAATAAATCATATTAAAATAATTAAATAATTTATTTATTTGATTATTTTAATATGATTTATTAAATTATTTGATTATTTTAATATGATTTATTGATCTTATCTATTACTAATGTTTCCTTTAAGAAGTAATTCTCATGTGCAAGGTAGAAAATAAGGATCTTCTTAAAGGGGACATTACAACACAGTTGCATAGTGGAGTTGTGGAGTTGTGACATTCGAAGATTCTGTGTCTCTGACCAAAAATAGGCGTGATGCTCTTGCATCAATTTTTAGCAGATTGAGCCATTTAAGGATTTAATCATGCACTCCTTATCAAAGGTAGGTGAGGTGGATAAGATTTTGGCAAGCAAATAACTCTAAAAAGCCCTAATATAAATAAAAATCATTCAATCCCTAACATAAATAAAAATCATTCAATAATCAGATCTAAACCAAGTGTGAAACTCAACCCTAAAGGCCAAAGCATGGGTTAATATAAATAAAAGTCATTTAATAATCAGATCTAAACCAAGTGTGAACTAAACCCTAAAGGCCAAAGCATGGGTGGGTAGGGTAGAAAAAAGATAAGATCATGTAATAACAAGCAAAACCTAAAAAAGTAAGGCAATAACTAATCACACATAAGAGCACGATCAAACCTTAGGAAAATATGATATGAAAGATAAGAAATTAAAAAATTTGATTAGAAACTGGAAGGGAAAACCCTAGGTCACGTTAAAAAATATTGGGTTCACCAAAAAATGTAGAGGAAATAAATGCTTTACATAAGTTATCTAGGCTAATTAAATGATCATATTAATTACCAAACAATTAACCCAGATGATAAAGTTGAGACAAATAATAGAATTGAAATAATTATGATAATTAAATAGGAGGATAGGGGTACTTAGCTCTAGGATTGATGATGGGTAAGTGATGCTGACATTGTTCTAAAATGATTCACCATTGTTAGAAAATTAACTACCTTAGTTTGATGAATATTTTAGAGTTTGAATTGGAACAAAAAACTATGCATCAATCTTGCACCCTTTGCAATTGACCCCAACTGCTGCAAACCTGATTTGATGTGCAAATTTGATCTAGAATGTGTAGGAATGATTTGATAGAAGATGCCCTTCTGAAATATGTTCGCCTTCACTTGATTGATCCTGAGAAATCAAGGTGGTGTTTAGAGACACGGTTAAGGAGCTTGGCGACTCAATAGGTTGTTCGCCTTCACTTGATTGATTCTTGAGAAATCAAGGTGGTGTTTAGAGACACGGTTAAGGAGCTTGGCGACCCAATAGGTGAATGGGTTCTCCTAGGTCAAATCCCTTAGCAAACTGAATTAACAATGATGAGAAAGATCAAAGACAACATTCATAGATATGTAGATGTAGATTTAATTCCTTTAATACCCTAGTAAATGCTCTATTAATTATTTAATTCATCTCATATTATTCCTCCCCCAATGTTTAAATGCACAATGAATGCCTTTAAATACCACGATACAACTCAACCCCCCTCTTCTAGACAGAGTAATCTCAAGTGACTGCCCAACCCTCACTCCCCTTATTCTCTAGTCAATAGATTGCCCCTCTTCGGTTAATGGACTACCCAACTTCCCCCCCCACACCCTTAGATGGAATAATCTTCATCAATAGACCGGCCCTTTCTCTAAACGAGCCTGCTTGTCACACAAATACCTCTCTCTCCCTCCAAGTTCTTCTCTATCCAGACATAATAGATATAGGGCTCTATTGATTGCCCAACCCCCCTAGATAGATGGCCCCATCTACTCTAATCATACTAACTAGAACTATATATATATAGCCCTATGGAATACATAGGACACCTATCTATCTAACACTTACTATCCTATAGACGCTGGAGATGATGACCATGCAGACCAAACTATATACTAGAGTATTGGTATTGTCTTATGTGATCGACCAAGAAATCAGTAGGCCCAAGCACATTCGAGAGTAGAAGGGGCCTATCTCCCATCTGTATGTAGATTGAAGTATGGGAAACCTAACTCCCTTACACGATGGGCCCTATAGTTCTTGGCTAACTCCAACCCTCTTCTATAAATATGTTGTAAAAATGAATGGCCCTATAGTTTTTGCCTAACCCCCAACCGTGTTCTATATATATGTGCTACAAATGAACAGCCCTATAGTTCTTGCCCAACCCCAACCCTCTTGTATGTGATATGTGAGACAACCCTCCTCCCAAACCAGGGGCACTCATAGATAGTTAGGGCAGACCTGTCCGATAGGTCGGCAGACCTGACTTGCCTCCACCAGATTTAGGTGCCCGCCCAAATTATAGTTGTCCAAACCATGGTTTGTCTGTCCGACAGATGATCACCGCAATAAGTAACTTGTACGCAACGCAGGCAAATAAAAACGCGGCGCGTGGAGAGACCTGGTAATGCTCACGAAGATAAAGCAGCCCATTGTTTTTATCGATCCGTTCTACACACCTATAAAACCCTAATACCAGAAGTATTTTCAATTATCCACAGCTAACGGCAAAGAGTCTTGAGGATTCAACACAAGTGTCTCAAATTTTTTCACGGCATTTAACAGAAGCGGCCATGGCAGACATTGTGCTCATTCTGACTGATGACTTCCACAGGAATTACACGCCCTCTCTCACCACAGTTAATGTACACAAACGCACTTCAGATAAATGGGTTTTGTGGCATGATTTTGTCTTGCAGGGCTCTCAACTCTCTCAGAAATTTCAAGGGAAGCTTGGCAAGAAGATACTAGAGCCGAGGAGACTGTTCCTTATGGCCATTCTGGAGGGATTTTTCTCTTCCTGACTGTAATTTCAATGGAAGAGCCAAAGCGCTTATGATGATTTTGTATGGTGATATTTTTGTATGTAAATAAATTCCAGTGTTTGTGTAATCCTGTGTCCAATGTCTGTACTGGTTAATTAATCCCATTGAAGTTATCTACAGAGTGGCTTGTAAATGCTGATTAAAGGATTGGGCCTGTCGGGCCAGATGCCTCTCTCCAGTTATAAATCTTTTCTTTTGCCCACCGGAAATACCTCTGCGCGTTTGATCTCCTACCATGGTGTCTGCGCATATGTTCCAACCATGTCCATTTTATTCTTTGAAACATTCACAACATGCTGGCAAAGGTTGCAGAGCCTCCTTAAAGTTGCACAAACTTTCAAACGCGAAAGGGGCGCACAACGGCAAGTTACTAATTTGAGCCGCCGGTAGAAGTTGGGCTGCTACGGTTAGCGTGACGGTCACGCTAACCGCCTCGGATGACGCATAAATAGAATCCGTCGTTAACAAGTTTAGCCGCGACTTTGAAACTACCCGGGTAGCCATGTATGCAACACGTGTAAGCGTAGACAAGGCGTGCAAACGGTTTGGGCAAAATGCCTTAAAGAAATGTGGTCTCATGGAATGCCATGATTGCATGACATGGACAAAATGGAATTGTTGAAAAGGCAAGTGTAAAGCCAATTTTTCTTTAAAAATTATTTAGAGTAAAATTAAAAAATAATATAATACTTTTATTTAAAAAATGATAATTTAATAAGTAGGATTAAAAATATAAATACATTTTTATTAATTGTAATAAATAAATAATTTGGAAAATAGATTTTCATTATCACACTAAATCAATTATACAATACCTAAGTAACATTGGGGTGAACCCTTAGGAAAGTGTAATGTGGACCCTTATTAATAATTTAATTTAGGGATCCAAAACCATTCCATTTGTGGGCTTAGGGAAAGTGAGAGGAAAATAATTTTAATTTAATATTTAATTTTTTAGTATTTTCTATATTTTCTTAAATTGCATTTTTGGAGGTATTGGAAGTTAGTTTTTGTTTTTCAGCATAAGTCTTATGGAGATCTTTCCAACGCACTAAAGAAGTTTGATTTTTGCCCACCACGCTAGGAGTTAGGACCTCACCAAGTTGGGGTCCATAAAATAAATATTTTTGTACATCTTATTTAGTTTTGTAGTTAGTATGTCATGCTTGGTTGTCCATTTTAACTTTCAATGACATGTGCGATTCTTCATGGGCCTTGTGTAACTCTTGCTATTTTTAGCATGATTCTATGACAAGTCTTATAGAGGATGTACTGCGTATTTTTAGCTAGGTATCAAATGGAGGTTATGACTTATCTTTTGGTGGACATTTTTAGAGGGAGAATATTAAAAAAAAAATTAACTCTTCTTTGCTGGAACAGAGGGTTGTTGGGATTTGGGCACCTAAGTTGGCCTTCAACATCTATTAAATGCAAGCAGTTTCTTCATTTCAACATTTTATTTTTATCTTACCAAAACTCTATCAAAATTATTTGAACACTTGTTTTCATTTACCAATTTGAGGACAAAACCACCTGAATTCTTGAAGATTGGAGGATGAAAACCCTTTAGTGTTGTGTATGAGGAAAATTGATAAGACGAATGATAAAATCAAAATTATGATAACAACCAAATCAATAACCCATAACATAAAGAGATCTATCTAAATAAAAAAGCCATGATCAATAAATAAATCAATTAAAACAAGAAAACTTTTCCCAGATTGTATTGTTCTCTTTTGTCGAATGTGGATTGCTCAAATATGTTGCGAAACCATGTTTGCAACAAGCAAGTATAGGTGCTCAAAGATCAATGTCCAAAAATCGTAAAAGGAGCTCAACGATGCGATATATGCTCAAAGCGCTGTAAAGGATGCCTGAGAATAAGTAATCGAAGAGGGTTTGTGAAGGAGATGAGGGGGGTTTATATAGGTTTCAACAGAGATCGATCAATGGTCTAAATAATTTAGAAGAATCAACGGAGGAGATAAAACAAATAACCATGATGAATGTGCACACAACATGTGTCAATCCATAAAGATATTTTTATTAAGATATAATGAAAACAAGATTGATTGAATAGATAACTCAACTTGTAATTTTGCCTTTTTTAGTGTTCTAAAAATAAGACTAGTTGTGCACATGAGTTAACAAGATATTTTAAGAGGAATTGGAAGATAACTGAAATTAAATAAATAATTCATTTATTTAATTGTGCATGATAGAAGAATATAAAGATTATAAATAAAATATTTTGATTTTATTTATTTTTAAAGGATTGAGATAATTTAAATAAATTTGCATGTTTTATTTAAATTTAGAAGAATAATTTGATTTAATTAATTAATGTAAATTATTTAATTGTATGTAAGATAGAATTTGATGAATTAATTAAATAGTGGGATCTATTTAATTAATGTAGACTTGAAATTTGAAAAGGATAATGATTTAATTAAATAATAAAAATTATTTAATTTTGGAAGAATAAAGAGGAATTTAATGAAATTAATTAAATAAAAAATATTTATTTAATTAATGTTGAATTTTGGAGTTTTGGAAGAATTGATGAAATTGATTAAATAATTAGATTATTTAATTAACGTTTGAAACGCAGGTGATTTGGAAGAATTGACGAAATGCAAGTGATGTGACGACTTTGGTCATTTTCGGGCGTCTACATTTTGCCCCTCTTTGATGCAATGCAGTTTACAGCGTTGCGTCAAAGAAAACGATTGTTGAAGACATGATATAATTTTTGTTTTTATGCCTCGGTGTAGCTAGCTGCCCTAGCGTATGCCCCCTCGAGAGGAAAGACAGGAAAGTGATAGAAGGATGGGGTTGACGCTCGATTAGAAGATTACGTGACAAAGTAGAAGAAAAAGCATGGGTGGGAAGAAAGAAGGGAGGGACCCTATAAATAGGTCCCAAGGGAACCACATGCCTCATCTGCACACTAAGAGTTGCTAAAATTAGAGCTTAGAGCCTCCTAGCTTAGTGTGTGGGAGTTGAGTGGAGAAGGAGTTTGTAGCGTAGAGAGATGTCGATCCTAGCGCATAAGCATCAGGTGGAGCTGGTGCGGACGTATGGGAGACTAGCGGGAGCACCGGCAGCGGTGAGTACTCGATAACCTCCTTGTATGTGAATTTGTAGGGCTTTTTTAGGGTTTTACCTAGGCAGGTTTTTAGGTCAGCTAAAAGCGCTGCGCCATGCTAAGACGCCCTTGGTAGTCGGTCAAGGCACTTTTGGCGCGCTAAAGCGCATATGGTAGGGTGGTACAACACATTTGGCAAATCTAAGCACTATTGGTTTTTGGGTGCCGCATTGTAGCGCGGTTGGTAGAGACCCGCAGTGCTATTGGCATAGCAGTATAGCACGGTTGGTTGGGTAGTTAGGCGCAGTTGGCATGGGGATGCAAAAAACGAGTCGCCTTTGCGAGTGCAGTAAGGCGCAAATGGATGCACAGTTCAGCGCGCTTGTGTAAAACAAGTCGCTTTTGGCATTTCGCAGGAAAGCGCAGTTGGATACACAGTTCAACGCTGTGGGTAGAACAGTGGAGCGCCCCTAGATAAAACAAGGCACTTTTGGTTAGGTTAGAATAGTAAAGTGGTTAGGGTTGACCGAGGGGTTGACCACTTAGGTTAGAGAAGTACAGAGTCGGTCTTAGGGTTTTCGTCATAGAGTAGATGTCGGTAGGGACTTGGGGAATGTACAAAAGGTCTGACAAGTGGTTTTGTGGATGTAGAGGATGATGCCCCCGCTGATGTCGAGAGAGCGACACCACATCATTGCTGACAAGGTGGTGCAGATTAGTTGGGAGGAGGATGCATCCCTGGAGTACATGGGATTGTGGCATGTGGCGCACCTGACACATATTAGGGCGAATCTTGCCCTTTTGATAGCAGTTGTGGAGAGATAACACAGTGAGACATGTTCGTTTCACTTTCCAACATGGGAGGCTACAGTGACACTTGAGGATGTGTATCGCATCCTCAAGATCTTGATTAATGGAGAGAGAGTAGACTTCGACTCAGTGCGAGGTGAGGCTGGACTAGTAGAGGTATTCTGCATAGATGACTTGTGGATAGAGGATGGTGAGATTCGGTGGGCGGACGTGCCGAGACTATGTGACAGGATCAGATGGATTGTGGCTTCATTGGTTAGCGGCTTCCTCTGCCCAGATAGGCGATCTCAAGGACTATCTGTAGGATGGGGTACTATATATTCAGGGATGTTTACACATGGCATCTGTTATGCATGGGGCCCGTGTGTGTTGGGGCAATTGTATCGAGATATGCACGACTGTGTATACAGGAGAGGCCAGAGTCTATCAGCAGGTGTGACTCTACTACAGGTGTGGGCTTAGGAGCACATCCCAGTTATCAGACCGATTATACAGCGCCGCCGCGAGAGGGGGAGTCATATGCATTTTTGTATGAGGGAGTGATTACACACAGGCAGCTCGAATCTGTTAGCCACTGAAGGCGACAGATTGATGAGATGGATCTATTTATTTGGTGACCATGGCTACTGTGCAAGGCATGGGAGGATGAGCATGAGCAACTGATGTACTGCAGACAGACGCGATACCTGTTTGGGAGATGCGTAGACACTATTGAGAGATACCTGCCAGAGCGGGTACTCAGACAGTTTGGATTGCCATAGGGGTTGCATGTTGGAGAGGCGATACATGTGAGGACACGACGGGAGGTTGGGGACTGGGATGTAGATATTCCAGGGGCTACAACCTTGACAGAGTTGTGGGGATTAGTGCCAGTGCGATGGGATTGGGATTTAGGATTGGCAGACCCAGGTACATTGCTAGAGTATGACAGGTATTGGTAGACACATATGCCAGTGAGGCTGACTAAACCAGGTGTGGCAGGGGCAGTGGGAGAGGTGTTGGTGCCAGGTGGGGAGGCGAGGATGAGACGACAGGCCAGAGAGGCTAGACAGCAGGCTGGTGGAGGACAGGGGCTAGCAGGCTGATGTAGAGATGGCTAAGGAGGATGATCCAGTCGTAGAGACTGAGTTACAGCGGGCAGAGCGACTGCTATAGGAGGAGACTGCACGAAGGACTCGACTAGAGCTCCGGATGGTGAGGCTGAGGAGAGATAGGGATGCAGTGAGGGCGGAGGCAAGACATGTCGAGGCCTTAGCACAGGTTCATTCATAGACAGCCACAACGGTACAGGCAGCGTTGGCAGCAACATAGGCATCTTTGACAGAGGCACATGTAGCTTTAGCCGAGGCACATGCAACTTTAGCCGAGGCACATGCAGCTTTGGCAGAGGCATAGGCCGTGCCAGCATCGGTAGCAGATGATGGGCAGCTTGCCCAGGTGACTTTGGAAAGGGATGCAGCAATACAGCTGCGTCAGACAACAGAGGCCACCCTACAGAGGGTTAGGCAGGAGAGAGAGATGAGGCATGCCGTGCACTGGGTGCCGATCAGAGGACACTATATAGTGAGCTCATCCGTGTGTAGGGAGAGCTAGTGTCGGCAGGTAGAGAGGCCGAGTACTACAAGGGTCTCTACGTTGGTATGGTGCCAGCAGCTCAACAGGCACCTAGTTACAGAGAGAGGAGCAGGTTTGGAGCATCCGGGTCACGCAGGATAGGGCAGTCAGTGTCCTCAGTCAGAGGAGCCTTTGTGCCACTAGGGGGAGGAGGACCAGTAGGGGGACCTTCACCGAGTACAGGCGGTGGAGGACAGGGACCATAGCAGGAGGGCAGCTCTACCCACTAGAGCTGTATTTTGTATATTGTATCATTTTTGTATCATTATGGACATTGTATATTTTGATTGATGCCTGCGTGCATCTGATGTATATTTTGCGGGCTCTTGATAGCCATGATGTACTTATTGATGTATAGTTGGATGTATACATATGGACTATTTGATGTAGACATGTACATTTTGTATTTGGATGACCTTTACATGATGATATATGATAACATATTATGCACATTTCCGTTCATGCTTCTTGTTTATGCATTTCTTGATGATATGGATGTGATGACATGTATGTATGATTATGGATTTATGTGATGATGTATATTGCTTATATGATGATATGATGATAAGATAGATATGATGATATAGATGTGATGACATGCGATATCGAACATGTGGTTTTTGCAGATATGCACTAGGTAGAAGAAAAGTGGAGATGGAAGAGAGACTGCTGATCGATCCTTGCTTTGAAAACTATATAAGGCCATGGGTAAATGAGTGAGCTTGTTGTATTGGTTTCACAATTTGTATATAAAGAGCAATCCTTATTTTTGATGTAGCACGTGCATATCTCGCCACCAAGGTATAAATGACCAAGGTGCTGTGATGTCTTAGGGCATGGACGTTGACTTTGCAAGCAAGAGGTTTGATCTTAGATTCCTTAGACATAATATAACCTTGTTGTACATGTGAATGAGCCATAGTCTTGAACATAAAATAAACTTCAATACATAAATGCAAGATGAATATTAATATGTAAGATGCTAGGTCGTAACACACATATTATGCAAGATGAATATTAATATGTAAGATGCTAGGTCGTAACACACACAAGATAAATATGCTACTAAGAAAGATGCTAACGATCATTCCTCAAACACGAAACACAAAAGCAATGACTATGCCCCCAATTTGTACTACATCGTAACATACCAAGATTATAGATAAATCAAGGTAGCCTTGAATAGGTAATGGACAAAGGAACAAAAGATAAACCAAAAAGTAAATTGATTGACTTACAAAGTAAACATACAACCAACATATTCTCTTGCCAAAGAGGTTGCTCAGGATAGATTGGATAGGAAAGATAACAGTCTTATCGTAGGAGCGATGTGTCCGTTAAAGAGTGTTATCTGTTGAAAAGATAATGTCTTGTTTTAGGAGATGCCACATGCTATATGAGACCCGTGTGTTGGTCTCGATCATGGAACATTCTGTATAAGACAAATTTTGTTGATATGTTGCGCAGTTTGAGATTGATTTAGCTGATGTTGGCAATCGATATGCAAGACAATATATGGCTCTGTAAGTAAGCTGCTTTGCTTTAGGTTTGTTAAGGACTTTTTCTTTGAAAGGATGCATGTGCTTGTTATTTTTTTGCTTGAGTTAGTCAAGTCGAGGTGAATGGAGTTTGATAAATGGAAGACTAGAAAGGTGTAATGTCAATGGATTGAAATGGGTGAAGAATGATGAATCGTATGTGCCTGAGTACTGGATACATCCTTTGTATTCCAGACTGCCTACATACCCTGTATCCACGGGATCAAGGCACATTACGATGAAAGATGAAAGATGATAATATGTAGTTTTGGGTAGAGTGATGAGATGGGTCAAGGTGTTTAATCTTGGGTAGTTGAAATGATGAGATCTTATGTACCTGAGTACTGGATACTTCCTTCGTAATCCAGACTGCCTACATACCCATATCCATGGGATCAAGGTACCTTAAGATTGAGATGAGATGATATGTAGTTCTAGTTGGTGTGATGATATAGGAAAAGGGTTGGGAAGATAACAGCCTTATCATAGGAACGATGTGTCCGTTAAAGGGTGTTATCTGTTGACAGGAGAACGATTGAAGTGTTTGTGAACCATGAACAAGGATCCATTCCTAGACTTAGGTTAAGGAAAGAGTTGCCCCCAAACTGGTAGAGGAATTTGCATGGGTGATAGATGGAGAAGGCACATAAAGTTTTTGACCTAGGACAAGACAGTGATAACTGTTGACATAGATTAAGACGTGGGATGACGACGATGGACATTGACAAATTTCCAAGCTATTCTAGATAGGGAGATGGAAATGCAAACAAGGTCAATGGTTTTATTATGGATGGATGGATGAAGTTTGTTGTGAAATGGACATGGAATGAACAAGACTCGATAGATGATGGATGCTGACTCTACACATAGCGCCTGATTGCCAGGTTTTCACTATGGTACTTATCCAAGATGCTTGTTTACCAAGTTTTCACCAGAAGACGGATTATTGTTTTTTTCTTTTTTTTGGATACTCTAAGGATCAGGCATAGAACGTCTTAAAATGAACATTGTTAAGTGGCTCATCTAGAGGAATGTCATCAAGTGTAGCTAAAGTATAAGCTCCTGATCCATATGCTGATGTGACAATAAAGGGTCCTAACCAATTAGGCTTGAACTTGCCCTTCTTTTCTTGATCAGCTTGATTTCTTTGATTTTCTTTTAAGACAAGATCACCAACTTGAAACCGTCTTTCTTTGATCTTTTGTTGTAATTACGCCAGAGGCGGTTTTGATAGACATGGAGATGATTAAGCGTGGCAAGGCACCTATCATCTAGTAATTCGAGCTCAGCTAATCTGGAAGTGCGATACTTCTCTCCATCAATAAGGTTCTGCATGGATACTCTAAGGGATGTGATCTCCACCTCTATAGGTAGGATGAGTTCAGATCCATAGACCAAGGCATAGGGTGTGGCCCCAGTTGGTGTTCTGATACTAGTGCGATAGGCCCATAGGGCAGGATTGAGTTGCAGGTGCCAATCACGACCAACTTCATTGACCATTTTCTTGAGGATTTTGAGAATGGTTTTGTTGGAAGCCTCAGCTTGGCCGTTACTCTGCGGATAGTAGGGAGTTGAAAAATGATGCTGGATATTGTATTGTGTGCATAAGGCACATACATCTTGATTCTTGAAGGGTCTCCTATTATCAGTGATAATGGCTTGAGGGATACCATACCGGTAAATGAGGTAGTTTAGGATAAACTTGGCTATTTGCTTACTGGTGATATAGGTCATGGGAATGGCTTCGACCCAATTCATGAAGTACTCAATGGCGGTAATGATAAATTTGTGGCCATTGGATGAGAATGGGTGGATTTGCCCTACGAGGTCGAGACCCCATTGAGAAAAAGGCCATGGAGTTCTCACAGGTTGTAATTCATGAGCTGGTGTGTGAATCAAATCTCCATGCTGCTGGCATTGTAGACACTTCTTAACAAACTATAAAGCATCTTGCTCTATTGTAGGCCAGTAATACCTTATGCGGAGTATCTTCTTTGCAAGATTAGGACTAGTAGAATGTGCACCATAGACACCTTAGTGTATATCTTGTAAGGTAGCTTCGGCTTCTTCCGCGTTAAGACATCGTAAGAGGATACCATCGAGACTCCGGTGATAAAGTGTATCTCCCAGAATAGTGTAACGAGAGGATCGGCGTATAAAGGTTTTGTGTTGGGTTGATGATAGTTCAAAGGGAAAGGTACCGTGTTTAAGGTATTCATAGATATCTTCATACCATGGGGAATTGGGACCAACAAGTTCACAGATGATTTCAGTAATTAGAACATCGACGATTGGTATCAACAATTACTCGATCAAGAATTCACATTTTTGTGTGTTTGCAGACATGTCTATAAGTGACCCCACAGAGGCCATAGAGTCTGCAACCTTGTTATGCTCTCTTGGAATTTGCTCAAATGTGATGCTAGAAAAGTGTGGTTTGTAGGCATCCACTAGTTGCTTGTAGGGGACCAACTTTTCATCTTTTGTTTGATACTCATCTGTGACCTGTCGAATGACTAGTTGTGAGTCTCCATATACCTATAATTCTGTGATGTCCCATTGAACTGCTGTATTGAGACCTATGAGGAGTGCTTCATACTCGACTATGTTGTTGGTGTAAGGAAATGCAAGCCGATATGACTTTGGAATATAGTCATTTTGAGGTGTGATGAATAAGATGCCAGCCCCTAATCCATGCTGTGTGTAGGAACCATCAAAATATAACTTCCATATTACTAAGGTAGAAAGAATGAATAGATTCTCATCCAGGAAGTCGGATACCATAGGATGTATATCTGTCATGGGTGCTTCTGCTAGTTGATCTGCTAGGGCCTATCCCTTGATTGCTTTACGATCCACATACTCAATGTCGAACTCACTAAGGATCATGACCCACTTAGCTAGTCTGCCTGTAAGAGCTGCTTTTGCTAGTAGAAACTTCAATGGGTCAATTTTGGCTATTAGATTTGTGTGTTGGTTCAACATGTAATGCCGTAACTTTTGGGAAGCGAACACTACTGCTAAACAAGCTCTTTCCATAGGTGAATAATTGAGTTCATAACCCACCAAGGTTTGACTGATATAATAGATTGCATGCTCTTTTCCTAATTCATCATGTTGTGCTAGAAGAGCCCCTAGGGCTGTAGTTGTAGTAGAGATGTACAAGATCAAAGGCCTATTGGCGACTGGTGGAACCAAGATAGGAGGTGTAGCTAGATATTCTTTAAGCTAGTCAAATGCTGCTTGACACTTATCATCCCATCGAAATGAGACATCCTTTCTGAGCAAGTGTTGAAATGGTTGACATTTATCTGCTAGCTGTGAGATGAAACACCTAATAGATTGTAACCTTCCTTGCAGCCTCCTTAATGCTTTTAGATTCTTTGGTGGAGGCATCTCCACTATAGCTTTGACTTTTGCTGGATCTACTTCAATGCCTCTGCGAGATACAATGTATCCCAACAATTTTCCTAATGTTATCCCGAAGACACATTTCTTTGGATTGAGTTTTACTTGATACTTTTCTAGTCTGTCAAAGATCTATCCTAGAACTTGTATGTGATCTGCCCTAGAAGATTTTACGAGTATGTCATTCACATAGTCCTCCATGATGTGATGAAAGAGATCGTGGAATATCACTGTCATTGCTCTTTGATAGGTTGCCCTTGCATTTTAAAGACCTAATGGCATGATGCACCAACAATAGTTACCCCAAGGACAAGTAAAAGTTGTTTTATGTTGATCTTCTTCTGCTATCCTTATCTGGTTGTAGCCGAAGAATCCATCCATGAGAGAAAGCATTTCATGACCCGTGGTCAAGTCTACTATGAGATCAATGTTCGGTAATGGAAAGTCATCTTTGGGACATGCTTTGTTAAGATCTCTAAAATCATTACACATGCGGATGCCCCCATTCAGTTTAGACACAGGTTGCCTTTGTTGTCGTTGGTTTTGGTATGGTTGCCTTTGTTGGTTTTGTTGAGGCGGAGTTTGACCCGGTTTTGAAAGCTGAAGGGGTTGTTGCACTGTTTGGACATGTTTAGCATCGACCACACCATCATTGACCACGTTTTTATTTTTGTTCCAAAACTTTGGTTTGTCGTTTGTTTGTTGTTGGGGAGCATTGTCTTTGTTATCTTTGAAGATTTTGACCACGCCTTTAGCGATGAGGGCCTTTTCAATGTTGATTCCTTTGTAGGTAATTTTGTCGAAGGTTGTTGCACTAAGAATTTGCAAATGGAAACCCAATTCTTGGTTAAGGTTCTGCACAAATATGCTAACCGGCTGCTTTTCAGGTATCTTGAATGGGAATTTTCTAGCCATTTGTCTCCATCTTTGAAGGAAGGAAATGAAAGTTTCCCCATTTTTCTGTTTATTGTTGCATAGGTCAGTCATGGAGATCTCATGTTCTGTGTTGTAAGAAAAATGGGTGGCAAATTTCTCTGCAAGCTCATTAAAAGATTTGATACACGTGGGTAGGTGTGAGAACCATTCTATAGCTTGACCTCTAAGACTATGAGGAAAAAGATGCATAAGATATGTGTCGTTATGTGAGACCTTGAAGCAAGCGAGATAGAATTCTCTAAGATGGTCTTTTGGGTCTCCTTTTCCTTTGTATTTATCAAATTTGGGAATAGTGAAATTGTGAGGAAAAGGGATCATGGGTAATGACCGATCAAATGGATAAGGATAAACTTCTTCCAAAGAGAATGTTTTCTTGGTGTGGCCAAATGTAAGATCAGATAGTTGTTGTTGAACCTCTGCAAGTTTTAGCTCCATAGTTGTGGGAGGGGTTGGAAACATCTCTTGTTGTCCTAGAAGTGGTTGTTGTTTCCCATATGGAAGATTGTAGTGGAAGCCATGGGCGTTGATGTTGTAAGGGTCGTATGATTGGTTGGGGTCGTACGCGTTGTATGTTGGGTTTAGATTGGGTTGGAATTGGGTGTTTTGATTTTGAGAAGGTGGGGGTGGTGCTAGATAAGAATGTAGGCTTTGTGATGGTTGTTGATAAGAGCTTGGTGGAGGAAAACTAAAGTTTGTTGGGTTTGGTTGCGGATTGAGATAGGTATTGGTTAGGTTGAGAGTGGAAGATTGTTGTGGTGGAGGAACATAGGTAGATGTGTTTTGCGATGGTTGGGGTTGTATGGGAAATGTGTTGAAAAAGGTAAGTGTCGATGAGCATTGTGGCAGAGGGACATAAGTAGATGTGTTTTGTGATGGCGGAGGTTGATTAAGAGTGAGTGTAGAAGAATGTTGTGGAGGAGGGACATAGGAGGTGTTGACGTTTTGCGATGGTTGGGGTTGCATGACATTGTGTGGTTGAAGGATACGAAGGGTTGATGATGGTGGAGGTGGTATTTGTTGAGACCGTTGTTGCATGGCTACATAAGTGTTCCCCAGATTGTAATTTGGTGGAAAACCTTCTCATGATGGGGTAGCCAATGTTCCACTTGCGATTGGTGTGGACATTTTAGGAGGTTGTTGTGTGTTTGATTTTGCTAGAGCGGCATGTCTTGCTAGTTTTGCTTGATGATGTAGAGTCTCTTGTTGTTGTTTGTAGATATCCATAGGAGTCAGGAGTGGTGATATGGGTCTCTTGGCCGTTGGATTTTGATAAAGAGGATTCTCATATTGTGCAATTGTTCTCCCTTGTGAGTTTTGTTTAGGTATAGGAGTGGTCACAGTTGACATGGTTTGGACCGCCATTATAGTGTCTTGGGTGTTCTTAGGCTCGCTAAGATTTGATAGATCAAAACCTTTGGGTAATTTGGCTCCTTGCTCTACTAGCAAGTGAAATAAATGATCTTCGTTTTCGCTAAGGATTTTGTCAAAGGTGGCCATGGCTCTAGGATCTTGTATGATTTCATCAAGGTCTTGTCTATCTTCTTGAGAGGATTGACCTATTTCAAAGTGTCGCTCTTCTTGAGATGGGACTTGACCTATCGTATAACCTTGTGGAACAAAACCTGGAGGCATACCAGTTGTATATTGAGGTGTATCAATCAAAGGGACATTAACTCCTTGAGGATTGTTTGGTTGGTCTTGCTGTGGCATGTTTTGAGAGTTGGTTGATCTTTCCACTGGTATCTTTGGAGTACCCTTGGGAGTCATGTTGGATTGGCTTGGTTGAGGCGTACGAGGAGGTGATTTGCACTTCCTTGGGGTGACTTGCTTAGCCTTCATAGTTTGCTGGAGTCTAGTGGTTACCATGGGAGACACTAGGACAATATGCTGTGTTTGAGATGTTTGCTGGGGTTCTACTTGTGCTTTTTTTGGAAATGACAGTTTTGATGCACAGTTTATTGGACCAAAGGCACTGTACTATTTTACCAAAAGCGCAGGACTGTGCTACCAAAAGCGAGCTACTGTGCTACCAAAAGTGAGCTACTGTGTTACCAAAGGCGTTGGACTAAGTTGCCAAAGGTGAGGTACTACTGTAGAAAAGACGAGCTACTGTTAGACTAAAAGTGAGCTACTGTTATACCAAGGGTGCTGAAGTAGTTTTGCCAGAGGCGAGGTACTGTTATACCAAAGGCGAGCTATTGTTATACCAAAGGCGAGCTTTTGTTTTACCAAAGGCACTGAAGTAGTGTCTGTGATGTTTATAAGGCAAATTTTGATAGATTTTAGATTTGATTTTGATTGGATTTGCTTTGGCAAGAGAAAACACATCAAACAAAGTGGCAAAAATGACTGACACAACAGATAGTGTATGTTCGAGGCTCACAAAAAAGCCCAATGTTTCTACAGGTATAAGACAATTGCAAACAATATCAAGCACTTTTTATCCCTAGAGACAAGGTTTCATTGCAGTAGATCAGCTCACAACTTAATTCTCCATCGACCAAATGTCATTCCATAAAGGTGTCAGACATTTGTATCTTTGCGAGAGATGATAGGTAGGGATATCTCACCCTCCCCTCAAAAAGCTCAAGTAGGTCACAAGAGCTTTATGGCTGAGGGAATACTATCTCTTCTCAAGGGAGCCAATGGTGAGTATCTTGAGGGCTTAAATCGATTCCCCTTGCACTGATGATTACTGCAACGTTCGGAGGTGGATCGGGTAGTCACTATCTAGATTGGTTCTTAGTAACTTTGAGGGACAACGCCTTACAAACAATGTGACAAGCTACTAAAAGCTTTAACCAATCCTATTAAGAGTATCAAACACTTCGCTCAATGTGAAAATCATTTCCACAAAGAGCTAGTACACCTCTTTTTAGTTTGGTACCACAAGGGAAGGCTGACGTCGATTAGGACTTGGCTTTCGCCTTATTCCTCTTATATAGCGGTTCAAAGGAAAACTCCGCTTAGGGTCGTCCCTTTTGGATGAAGTGCAATCTAAAAGTAGGCCCTTCTAAAGGAATAACTGAAATGTAAAATCAAGCATGTCAAACAAAGGTTCAATTGTCGTGTTATAAGAAAAATAAGGTGCAACTAGATTAGACACACACACGATTTGTAGTTGTCAATTGTCCCTTATAAAATTGAAGTGTTTGGCATTCATGTCCTTTGTCCCTTAGGAAATTGAATTTTTTTGCATTCACGTCCATTGTCCCTTAAGAAAGAAATATGTTCCTAAGACTTAGATTGTGAAAAAGATGTTTTGTCCCTTAAGAAAGAAATATGTTCCTAAGACTTGGATTTGCAAAAGTGATTTGTTCAATTGTCCCTTAAGATGGCAATATGTTTCTAAGACTTAATGTGATAGATTGAGATTCTTCAATGCTTGTCCTGCATGAACATGTTAGGAAAACCTAATTGCTCTGTTTGAGTGATAAGAAGCTGCAACAAGTCGATTAGTTCCACACACCTTCAAAAAGTTAGCAAAATAAATCAATCTGACCAAAAGCGCTTGACTGTATTACCAAAGGCGACTTACTGTATTACCGAAAGCACCGTATTGTGTTACCATAGGCGAGTTTTTGCAGGTCCAAAGGTGATATACTGTTCTGCTAGACGCGTTGTACTGTGCTACCAAAAGCACGGTATAATGCTACGAAAAGCGCTTTACTGTACTAGATCTAAAAAAAGTTATATTTTGTCACAAAAGCTTGGTCAAAAGATGGTTTCATGTTTGATTTATAGATCTGGGATGTATGGTTGATAGGATCTGTAACCTAGGATCAAGAATAACTCAATGATGCCTCAAATAGATAGGCTAACTCAAAGAGTGAAAACACTCCTAAATACGTCAGCTTAGGAAGTATAAAAGATAATTGAAAGACAAATAAATCAGCTTGTCAATTAATCAATGATAGGTATGTGAGTTAAAATCCCACAAATCACAAAACAAGCTCTCAAAAAATCCTAATGTGCCAAAAGTGCCTTACTAATCTACCAATAGCGCTATATTATGCTACCAATAGCGTGCTATTGTGCTACCAGAGGTGCTACAGTATCGCCCGAGGGTGCTATACTGTACTGCCAAAAGTGCTTTACTGTACTTCCAAAAGCGTTGTTCCGTACTGTACTTAAAAAAAATCAATTTCTCAAAGAAAAAGAGGGATTAGTGGGTCCCACCGGGTGTGCCAGAATGTGTACGAGGAAAATTGATAAGACGAATGATAAAATCAAAACTATGATAATAACCAAATCAATAACCCATAACATAAAGAGATCTATTTAAATGAAAAAGCCATGATCAATGAATAAATCAACTAAAACAAGAAAGCTTTTACCAGATTGTATTGTTCTCTTTTGTCAAATGTGGATTGCTCAAATATGTTGCGAAACCATGTTTGCAACAAGCAAGTATAGGTGCTCAAAGATCAATGTCAAAAAATCATAAAAAAAACTCAACAATGCGATGTATGCTCAAAGCGATGTAAAGGATGCCCGAGAATAAGTGATCGAATACGGTTTGTGAAGGAGATGAGGGGGATTTATATAGGTTTCAATAGAGATCGATCAACGGTCCAGATAATTCAGAGGAATCAATGGAGGAGATAAAACAAATAACCATGATGAATGTGCACACTACATGTGTCAATCCATAAGGATATTTTTATTAAGATATGATGAAAACAAGATTGATTGAATAAAAACTCAACTTGTAATTTTATCTTTTTTCGAGTTCTAAAAATAAGACTAATTGTGCACATGAGTTAACAAGATATTTTAAGAGCAATTGGAAGATAACTGAAATTAAATAAATAAATTCATTTATTTAATTGTGCATGATAGAGGAATATAAAGATTATAAATAAAATATTTTGATTTTATTTATTTTTAAAGGATTGAGATAATTTAAATAAATTTGCATGCTTTATTTAAATTTAGAAGAATAATTTGATTTAATTAAATAATGTAAATTATTTAATTGTATATAAGATAGAATTTGATGAATTAATTAAATATTGGGATTTATTTATTAATGTAGACTTGAAATTTGAAAACGATAATTATTTAATGAAATAATAAAAATTATTTAATTTTGGAAGAATAAAGAGGAATTTAATGAAATTAATTAAATAAAGAGGATTTATTTAATTAATGTTGAATTTTGGAGTTTTGGAAGAATTGATGAAATTAATCAAATAATTAGATTATTTAATTAATGTTTGAAATGCAGGTGATTTGGAAGAATTGACGAAATGCAAGTGATGTGATGACTTTGGTCATTTTCGAGTGTCTACAGGTGTACTGAAGGCAATTTCACCTAGAAGTTGCATCTGTGTTGAAAGGATTGCAGTAGTTTCAGTATTGGTAGAAATGTGTAGAAGGGAACTCCATTATATAGAGTTTGTTTGTAGATTTGTATATCTTTGTATTGCTGCTATATTTGTTGTATTTCATCTTATTGCTTCATATTTTATCAATTCATATTAGCTCTAGCATATTGAGCATTCTTTATTTATGCAAAAAATGTCAACTTGTTGATTATTTTTTGAGCAAATTTGGTACATGAATTTTCAATATTTATTCAATAAATGTTCAGATATTTTAGATTTGATATTATTTGCAAAATATATTGTTGGGGAGCTTTGATCGCAAGGTTAATAAAATGATTGATGATTCCCATTGAAAGAAATATCAGGTATCAGAGAAGAGAACAAAGGGAATTATAAGCATAAAATCTTAATAAAAGAGAAGATATGACAAAAGAAGAAAGATGAAAGCATAAGTTAATAGATGAAGAAAGAGTAGATTTCTTCCATGAGACTTTGATTCAAATTAATCAAGGACAAGATAGATTGGTCCCTCATGACACAAATGATGTGCACTCTGAAAATTTTAAAACCTGAGATTCTCCCAAAGCATCTCCAGGAGAAGGGAGTACATCTACAATTGACTAGTCTAATGGTTAATTCCATACCAAAGCCATCTAACCCTATGTTCTTGCAGAAATAGGAAAAAGAGAAAGAACTAGAGGCCCCTCCCGTAGAGGAGATTGATATAATTTTTTAAGAACATCAAAGTGAATATTAAGATTTCAAAAATATAGTTTCATTTGTGAGTTTTTGATTAATTAGGTAAAACAGGTTTTGAAGAGGCCCTAAAAACATTTACATCAGTAAAAGATTAGCAAAGTAGCAACAAAACACCAGTAAAATATTCATAGATTGCGAACCTAAACACCAATAGATAAAGAGACCAAAACGTAAGTACCAGTACCAACAAAAGAGAGAGAGATACAACTCACACCAGCTTACATTTGTTTAAGGATTTTATCCACCTTTGATTCTTGTTGGTAAAATTTTTCATAGAGCTTAACAAAATCTTGGAGCTCTTTCTTTTTCTCCTCAAATGTTTTCTTCTTACCACTCCTTGTTCTTGTACTAGGACTAGCCTTAATATTCTTGTCTACATTAGCATTTTTGTTTTCCACACATTGTATCTGAGGACCTTCAGCTAACTCCTTAAGCTTCTCAGTTAAGATCTTGATCCTGGTAGCGCTATTTTGGATAGTGCATTTGCTTATCTAAATAACTCTATTTAGGCTATCTTTTATGGCAGTTGGCTGCTTCTCAAGATTAATCAATCTTTTATTATGATTATTCTTCCATTTTTCCAACTCCACCAACATGGCTACAATACTATCTTTCATATCGCGTAAATCCTTATCCAGTTTATTAACCTTGGGCACTACTTCCCATCCTTGAAAATTCTACTCTCATCCTCCCTCTGAACTTGAACTTGCCCACCCATTTCTCCATGCTAGCTAATTTCAGATTCAAATGGTTGATTTCAACAAAGAACCACTTCATCAAGGAGTGTTGAGTATCCACTACTTGGAATGTTCCCAAAATATCAGACAACACCTATCTTGAAGAGGAATTCACCACTAGAACTAAGATGTCCATGGGGATACTCGAGCACGAATCTTGAATCCTTGGAAAGGGGGCTCCCGCAACTGGTTTTGGGGTGATAGCTTTCCCTTTCATTACCATCCTCTGCTTGTTAACTTGGACATTCTCTTGACCTATCTCATTATTATCATGCTCATCATTTGTTGCCTCATCCTCACTGTCTTTGGAGACCACATTTTTCCCTTTCCTGTTAATATTCTTCACCGGATGGGCCTTAGACTTTGGTTTTTCCATTAAAACCTCTTTCTCTTGTTTTCTCTAAGGATTTTAGCCTCCTCCAATTCTTGGCACTTTGAATCCTCTAGTGACTCCTCGAAACTAGAATCAAACATACTCTTGTTCTCAACATCCTCCTGGGATTTCTTCAAGGAATGCACAAAATTATTGGAGGAAGGTTGGTATAATCAACCACTTTGAACATTCTCTCCTCCCTTGATTTAACACTCAAGATAGGGTTCCTAGGGATTGGCCTCCAAGATTTCATATAATTGACAATGAAGAAAATCAACCCTTGATGAAAGGGGGCCATTCCTAGGGCCTTTTTACAATCCTTTATAGAATTTCAAGGGAAGAGAGTAGATAGAAAGGAAAGGAAACCCTCATTTTATGCTTGAAGTGATTTAACATAATGAAATTATAACTCGTAAACAAATTTGAATCTTCCTTCTAGAGACACATGCCTCATAATGTAGTGTGCCACTTCTCCTTAGATCGGCTTTAGAGTGTTCCTTGCATACCCAAAATGTAATTTCACCAAATTCTCTTTCTCCCCATGCTTAAGGAAAGTTTCCAGGGCTTCTTCCCCTGGCCTTCTATCTTTAAACACTTTGATTCCCTTTGTAGATAAACCCATCACATGAGCTACCAACTCCTCAGTTATGTCATGACAAGGGTACGAGACCCCCGCTTCCCTTTTAAAGGGAGCGGCGGGAGACTTGGCTCCGCTCCCACCCATATGGGTGGGTCGCGGGTGCCTTTGGGCCCTGCACCACCCACATAGGTGGTGGCGGGTGCCTTAGGGTACTGCCGAAATTTTTAATTTTTTTTTTAAATAAAAAAATCTTTGTTTTTTTAAATGTTTTTTTTTTTTAAAAAATCCATGTAATAATTTTTTTTAAAATAAAAAAACACATGCAAAAATCCATGTTGTACCTGCATGCTGCATTGAAATGCATGTCCAACTTTTGGTGATTGTTTTAGCAATGACTATATTTTGCGGAGGTTTGTTTTTGCCAAATCCACCCCTTCGTTGGGCTTTTCATTTTTGCACTCCATCTTCCAAAGGCCATATCTCAGTCATACGGTGGTATTTTTTAGTGCAATTTTTTTTAAAAGGGGTAGAATTTCCTTCTCTTTGTAGTGGTGTAGGTGGTTTTCAGTTTTTACTTTTGGTTTTTTCCATAAATTAGTTTTCTCAGTGTTGTTGCTGTGCAGTTCTCGTTTTGGAGACTTTGACGGGCCATATCTTCTGCATCCAGACTCCTTTTTGGGTCCTGTTGTTTTTGAAAGTGCATTTTTTTTGTGTACTTCATCATGGTGCTATCAGTTTCCTCTATTTTTGTTAGAGAATTGTATTCTCAGCATGTGGTCCTTTTTGGACATTGTGAGATTCCATTATAAGCACTTCTCACATATAAATGCACTGAAATAATGTGCCTCAACATTGTACATGTATTCTTGAGATCTTGTACATCATTTTGTGCCTTATTGTACTTAAACTATGATATAAAGTGCCATGGGGGGTTGATGTTTGCCTTTTATTTTGCCATCACACCTTTGTCAAGTGAGTGTTCCTTCCACGACAACAGTGAGTCACATTGATTCTTGCCTCATGTGTGTGTGCCTTGGTTTGCACACCCTTTTATTTGCCAGTACTTTCATGTTTGCACGTTCAGATGTTCTTGTTTCTTCTAGATGCACTTCTTGCTTTCACACAGTTTCAGTGTACCTGTCATGGCTCTCCCTTGTCCACATTATGGGGGGTTTCTACGATTGGTGCTAATGCTTCCTTGGTTTCACGTTGAAGTGAGTTATGTATCTAGTATTTGTTCCTATGTACTAAGCAAATGTAGCATACATTAGTGGCTGGTTACCCGTGTATTTCGGTGAGATGGAGCATTTACTATATGGACACTCTTGCATTTCTTTTATGGAGGTGACCTATTTTTCACTTGATCAGTTCTTCAGACTTTTGGTACCTGTGCCATTTGTATCTTCAAGTTCCAGATGTTTTGCCTTTGTTTGCCATCTGATTTGAGTAGTGTCGTTGAGGGCACTCATGTAGATTCTTGTCTTCTTGATTCTGATCTTCATCCTGTTTTAGAGGAGGTTCTTCTTTCAGCACTATAGCAGTTAGTCTTTGACAGTGTTTGCAGCTTCTTCATGCTTCAGTGGAGTTCTTCATGTTCATGTTCATGTTCCTATTCTTTTGGGACATCTTTTGTGGAGGCTTCTTAGTCCTTCACTCTTTCTCTCTCTCTTGTAGGGAGGTTTGTTCTCTCTTTTGGGGAGGAGTTTTTCCCATGTGGTTTTCTCCTTTTCTCTATTTATGAGAGACTCTTTTGCATATGGGTACCTCATCAGGCCTAGTTGCGAGGACCCATATTTGATTTCATGCATTTGTCCTTAGTTTTTTAGCTTCTCCCTACGTTCATCTTAAGGGGTTGTGTTAGAGTAATAGGTTCTTTACTTAATTAATTTAATCATATCGATTAATTAATTAAGTCACCCTTAATTTATTTTACTTAAGCTAAACTTAGGAATCTCACATTAGGGTTTTCTAACTTGCAAATATAAAAGCAAGTTCTCTCATGTAATTCATTAATCTATTTCATTAATTGCATCCTTTTTGTGCAAATTTCTCTCTTTGCTTTTTTCTCTTGTGGAAGGTTAATCTTAGGTTTTGCAAGTGTTCACTGGGTCCTGTGAGGTTGGTTTCACAACTTCTACACAACCGAGTCATGCCCCTTCAATTTCTCTAAATATGATGTCAGACCCCCTTTAGATAAAATCCTGGATTATTTTTCATTCTTGCAGACCCCATTACAGTTAGAGGGCTCTACTCGATTTCAGTCACCTCCCATAGTGAAATCCTTCTTGTTCTTTGCTACAATGTCCCACCTAGTCTCGCAATTGTTCTAAAAAAATGGCGTTAACATGAGATGCCAATTGTAGAACTTGCTAGAAGGCTTTGGTTTAATAGGCTACTCATCATCATTAGATGATGTAATAATCATTCGCCTGATCTCTAAAATCTTTCCTCGTAGGGTGAGATACATCATTAATCTAACCATCATAAATAAGTAATCTTTCAACTTGTGCAAGTAAAACATTTTTACTTTCCCATTTAGTCATTCCTTTGTTAGACACCCCTCAATTGGCAAAAAAATCATCACTCTTATTGCCTTACGGATCACATGAATAAATTTAACCTCTTCAAATTTGTTGCTAAGAGTGATGGCATCTTTGATTAAATAATCCATAGTCCAACTGGGAGATTGCTTACCTTGAAGGTACTTGATAATGTTAAGGGAATCTCATTCCACTATAAGTTTTTTGACACCTACTTGAAAAGACATTTGAATGACATTAAGCACTACAACAACTTCTACATAATGGTTGGTTTGATGACCCAAGTGTATAGAAAAAGTAGCAATAAGCTCTCCTTTATGATTTCTAAGAAACCCCCACCACCTACCAATCTCATATTTCATTTTGAGGCTGCATCAAAGTTCACTTTACTTCATTGAAGTAGAGGGGGAGTCCAGACCACACTTGATCTTGGATTTTTCAATTCTTTAAGAGGGGTGGATATATCAAAGTTAAGGTCCCATGCCGCTACTATCTTCAAGTCTAAATTAGGAACTCCAATCTTTGGGGCATTAGAGATCTTCTCTTTTATCCCAATTTGAAACTTTCCTTGATAGCCATTCCAATTCTATCCACCACTCTTCTAGCCTCAGCTTTCATCTCTCAAAAGATCCTATTGTTTCTTTTTTTCCAAAGACCCCAAGCAATGTGGGGAAGCACACGGGCCCATAAAAACTTCAAAGAGGGATTATGTGAAGGAGAGACCCATTGATCCATCAAGTCTTGAATAGATTTTAGGAAAACCCAATTTACTTTTTAGAGGAGAAGAAGGGATTCCCTCACCTCCCTAGAGAAATTGCAATCCAACAATATGTGTATGACAATTTATTCTGCCCTTTCATAAATGACACATCTATTTGAGATAGAAAAACCTCTCTTCATAAGATTATCAAGAGTATGAATTTTATTTTGTGTCAAGAGCCAATAGAAAATGTTAATTTTTGGAATCAATTACAAAAGCCATAACTTAGCGCAAAAAGGAGTAGGTTCATTCTAATTCCCCAAACACTCAAATCCTATGGCAACAAAGTAAGACCTTTTGGTAGACCCTTTCCAAACTAGCTCATCTCTTCTAGGAAATTGAGGAATGTGACTACAAGATAGCATAGCTTGTAGCCTAGATATGGGCCCGACCAAATCAGAAGAAGGTAATAAAGTTGATAGGACTTCCAAGATATAATTCCATTTTATTCCCTAATATAGTCACTCACTTTAATCCCAAAGCCCCTAATATACAGATCCATAATAGGCCCAACCCACTCACACTTTCTTAGAGGGTGGTCAGTTATCCAAGTATCCTCCCAAAAGTTTATATTAGCCCCACTACCAAGTTTCCATTTAGTACCTTTATTGAGAATGAACTTGCTAGCCACCATATTTTTCCAAAGGCTAGATCCTTGGGGTAGATCATTGCAAGACAAACATTCCAACACTTCCCCATTGTGATGAAGATACTTTCGTTTGGTGATTTCTATCCATTCCTTCTTCTCAAAGAGCAATCTCCACATGATTTTGGCATTGAGAGCAAGGTTAAAATCCTTAATCTTTCTTATACCTAGACCACCTTTTTTCCTAGGTGTGCAAACTACATCCTAGGCCACCAAAGGAATTCTTTTCCTTTCTTTGGTTCCTACCCAAAGAAACTTTCTTTGGATTTGTTTGATCCTATCAACAATCTATGTAGGAATTCTCAACACACTCATGATGTAAATAGGAAGGTTTTGTAACATTGCTTTAATGAGTTGAATTTTACTAGCTTGGCTTAGCAAGGCCCCCTTCCATCCTGCCAATGTTATATATAATGTGTTTTCTTAACACTATATAACGTGAGCATATTATGTTAACTTTTACATAACGTGCTCATGTTTTCTTCAATTTTTTGTCCTCCATTTTGGTGCACTTGCCTATCTATCCATACTTTCCCCTTTGTAAACTACTTTAGAGTTGGCACTCTGTCTACAAACCTGTGGACTGCCACAATCTAAACTTTATTTAATTTTTGCAAAGCCTAATTTGGTACGCCTCCACTACTTGCACCTTCCTTTGCCTATCACCACCATAGTTTAGGATTTTGTCAACTCATTCTTAAGAAACCACATCAATTAGGTGTGCTCACATCCACACCAACAATCTTTCCATGCTCTGATCCCACTCTAATACCAAATGATGTAATCACGGAAGGAAGGTCCAAGAAGAACTATCCAACTATGTATCCCTCAAGCCAAATTAAATCACAAATCAACGCAACACACAAGAACATATAATGAATAGATAGATTGCACAATTATCACAGAATCATTAACATAATTTGTCGTAATGAGCCTTTTTACATGCTAGGTAGATTATGCAAATGGTAGTTGCCCCTAAGGCTTCCTACATGCACATCACTCTACTAACAATGGAAACACCACTTCCAGACTCGTTACAGTTGACCATCTAATGAATTCCAGTACAATCTAACTAGAGAATTTACTATAGACTTGTCGCATGGGCCACCACTTGCCACATGAGCTATGACATGACCAAACATAAGCACTCAAACCACATTGGATACCTTTAGATTGTATCACACATCATATTGCCAATTTCCACACTCTAACACTCAGGTCTCACTCCCTCACTGTTGAACTTACCTTATACGCTACTACTTCATTCCCTATTTTCTTTGCTTTCTTCCTTCCATATCAAAACCTCTTTTTTATACTATCCTCAAGATTCTCACATGAACTGCATCAACCTCAATTTGGTGCAAAAATCCTGAAACCACATGAAACATGTCACTGACTAGATTATAACAAATTTACAAAATACAACGTTCCAACAATGGAGACTCTTCACACAACACACCTCAAGCCTTTACAACGACTATTAAAATACCTCTCAATATTCTTCCTTGGCACAAATCTAAAATAACCTTATGCAAATGGAAACAATTTCAACAACTCACACTATTAAACCACAGACACCTTATGAACCAAATTACCAACATTCACTTATCCAATCAACCTCAAAGTTTAATTGAAGATAGACAAACTATATACAAAATTACCATCACAATCGTAGGAGCTAATTTCTCAATGCAGTGAAATGCACTCACTTTTACTACCACATATTTCTAACCACTAACTTGTAAACACACAAACTAACAAAGTAAACCACCAATTCTGCTTCCTCGTATATGATACCATATTTTTAGGATTCCTATGGATGCGCCTACATCATCTTGGCCCTCATAGCTATGACACACTCTGGAGAACTTGTATAAAAACACATGTGCCTATGCACTGTGCTTACACACCACAAGCTCTAGCCAAGACAATTCTGAGTGTGCTCTGTACCCCAAGTTGGACACACTTTGTGTGCCCCTTTCTCCAATGCCAATAGCCCACCAAACTACCTTCTTCCTTGAGTAATCTTCATGCCTTTTCCAATTCTCACTAAATGCCTTATATAATCCCTTAAGGGGTGGTTTCCAAACTGTCACACCCTTTCATAAAGGTTGTCTTTAATATATTTATTTAATAAATATAATTATTCCTCCCTTTAAAATGAATCATTGAAAAATATTTATTATTAATCCCTTTTTGACTAAAGGATCATTATATCATTTTTTTCTATCTCTCTTTTAATTCTTAAGAGTTATTTCATGAAAAATAAATTTCTTCTCACTTTGGGGAAAAATTCCCTTAAAAGGTAGGGTAGGAAAAAGACAAGATCAAGTAATAATAAGAAAAGCCTTAAAAAGTAAGGCAACTGATCACACACAAGAGCACAAATCAAACCTTTAGAAAATATGATATCAAATATAAGAAATAAAAAAATTGATTTGAAACCCTAAGGGAAATCCCTAGGCCATGTTTGAAAATATTGGGTTCACCAAAAAATGTACAGAAAATAAATGCTTTACATAAATGATCTAGGCTAATTGAATAAATGTAATCAATTAGCAAACACTTAAACTAGGTAATAGAGTTGGTAAAAATAATAAAATTGAAATAATTATGATAATTAAATAGGGGAATAGGGGTACTTAGCTCTAGGATTGATGATGGGTAAGTGATGTTGACACTATTCTAGAATGATTCATCATTGTTCGAAAATTAACTGCCTTGGTTTGATGAATATTTTAGATTTTGAATTAGCACAAAAATTTGTGGATCAATATCGCACACTTTGCAATCAATCCCAATTGTTGCAAACCTGATCTGATGTGCAAACTTGATTTGGAATGTGTGGGAATGATCTAATAAAAGATGCCCTCCTGAAATATGTTCGCCTTTAGTTGATGGATAAATGAGAAATCAAGGTGGTGTAAGGAACTTGCTGAATCGATAGGTGAATGGGTTCTCCTAGGTCAAATCCCTTAGCAAATTAAATTAATGATGACATGAGAAAGATAAAATTTACTATATTCACAAACATGCAAATGGCCTATATGATGATGCATATTTAATTCCTTTAATGCCATTGAATTCAAAAGTAAATGCTATATTAATTATTTAATTCCCTCATATTATTCCTCCCTCCATGTTTAAGTGCACAATGAATGTCTTTGAATACCACCAAGTGTTGCACAAAAATGTTTAAATTTAAAATTTTAATCTTAGAATTTGACAATCATTCATAGTAAAAAGGTGGAAAAGTTTAAATTTGAAATTTTAATTCTAAAATTTAGCATCATTCTTACGCTTCTCAAAATTTATATAAATCAATCTTAAAAATAAACTAGCAGTTGCACGGAATTTATGTGCAACGAAGTAGCCGATATGGTGAAATGTTACATAAGTTTATTTTAAATAAGAATAAGAGTATGATCATGCTACAGTAATGGGGTTTTGGTTTTTTTTGGTCAACGATCCACATTCAAATAGCTAAGGAAAATTCATTAGAAACATAAAGCCAGACATAGGAAAAGATAGAACAGAGCATTGCCTCAATTCATACAATTTTATAGCTAGGTATTGATTATAAGATTTTTTTAATATTTTTATGTCATATCAGTTTGATATATCCGTAATTTGATTTAAAATGTTTGTTTCTTTTTTAAAACTACTTGCATCAGAAGACTATAAACACTAAAGCTTTATTAAAATTCACAGTTGTATCTCTTATCGGTCCTTGCCCACCCCAACATGACTATAGCAATCGATTTAAAATTAGTGAGGGCAAGATCTGAGCCAATTCCATTTTGAGTTTTAGTTAAGGTTGAGCATTGTGGATATGGATTTGACATGTCACTTTCATTGATTGCACTGATTTTTATTTTTTTTGATGTGCACGTTATGATGTTTTTCACAAGACTTATAATACAAAATGAAGGTCAAGCAATAAGAATTATTCTCATTGATCTAATTATTCTCTTAATTTTAGTACACATTTAGGAATTGCATTGCAGCGTACATCTTGAAGATTTTGGTGCATCTAAAAATTGAATTTCAAGGATACATGAACAAATGGACGAAGTCTTCTACATTTTAAACAGGGTATTGGAAAGGGTATGGTGATTATTGACCTTGTAATATGATGCCTCAGGTTTGATTGACATGGCTTTGAGTGCCCTTTTTAATGTGTTTCTTACATTAAGGATCAACTATCCCGTCCGTCAACGCAATTACCCTGTTTGTTAATTATTCACTAACCCCATGTCCCCATGCGGCTGCTTCAGTTATTTTTCTTCTTAAAATAGTTGGAGTGACCCCATGGAAATTTACAATTATGGGAAAGGATAATATAAAATCTTTCCCTATTTTTGTGGAGCAGCTATTGTTTAGGAATTGTAGATAAGTTGTGGAAAAAAGTAGGGGATGGAAATAAGCAGCTACTGCACAATGAAAAATATGTTGTGTCGTTGCATGTATTTCCTTCCCTCCTCTTTTTTTATTTTTCTTCTAAATTACGATAATTTTTTTAAATTTTTTTATATAGTAAAAACTACAAATTAAAATAACTGCTTAAGATAAGCAGAAAAATAAAATATTTATGGGTCGCTAGCTCCACAAATATCTCTTAAAAAACTTGAGGAGTGACTCCTAGCCAAAATAAGCTAAGCAACAACATGGGAACATGTACTAAATATTAATTAGCCCATAGGATTTTATATGTGAGCATTATAGTGCTGGGAATTGTCTCAAGCCGTAAAAGAAATTCACGCCGGAAAATTTTCTAAACTCGTCGGTTGTTCCTATGGGTGCAAGTGCTAGTTTTAAGAACATTGACATCAACATGGGTCCAAACTAAATTGGAATTAGCATGGGTATGCTAATTTTACCGTTACAAACCTTAAACAACTAAGCAGTAAGCGCAAGCTCGGTATCCGCGGTAAAAATACTTCATTCAATCCCTGGAAACTACAAACCATGGTTTTGGCCGACACCTGGTTACCGCAATTAGAAACTTGTACGCAACGCAGGCAAATAAAAACGCGGCGCCTGGAGAGACCTGGTAATGCACACGTAGATAAAGCAACCCATTGTTTGTATCGATCCGTTTCACACACCTATAAAATCCTAATACCAGACATATTTTCAATTATCCACAGCTAACGACAAAGAGTTTGAGGATTCAACACAAGTGTCAAAATTTTTCACAGCATTTAGCGGAAGCGGCCATGGAAGACATTGCGCTCATTCTGACTGATGACTTCCACAGGAATCACACGCCCTCTCTCACCACAGTCAATGTACACAAACCCACTTCAGATAAATGGGTTTTGTGGCATGATTTTGTCTTGCAGGGCTCTCAACTCTCTCATAAATTTCAAGGGAAGCTTGGCGAGAAGATATCAGAGCCGAGGAGCTTGTTCCTTACGGCCATTCTGGAGGGGTTTTGCTCTTCCTGACTGTAATTTCAATGGTAGAGCCAAAACGGTTACTGGGATTTTGTATGGTGATATTTTTGTATGTAAATAAATTCCATGGTGTTTGTGTAATCCTGTGTCCAATGTCTGTACTTGTTAATTAATCCCATTTAAGTTATCTACAGAGTGCCTCAGAAATGCTGATTAAAGAATTGGGTTTTTAGGGCCAGATGCTACATTAATGTATTTATCCATTTTAAACCACTCTTACTAGAACTTAAATTTTATGGACAAATAAAAATGGCCTTACTAGTTACTGCCATAGCATGGAGCTATAGTTGCAGGTATTTGTTTATGCATTGTTAATAGCTGTCTTTTGGGGGAATCAGTGTTTGTAATGTTTATATAGTTGAAACTGATCAGTTTTTACTAATAAGAGGAAAACAAACAATTTCCATGCATTATCATTTGATAAAATCTTCTGGGGCCTTATTGCTTCTATTTAAGGAGCCGATGCAGGGAATAGGCACCACCTAACCACTGACCTGGATCTAAGATGTTCAGTTTTCCCCCCTTTTGCTTTGTTGAAGATGAAGCACCTGGATCTAAGATGTTCAGTTTTCCCCCCTTTTACTTTGTTGAAGATGAAGCAACTTATTGAAAGTTGTTCTTATTCTTGGTGGAGGGATAACTGCACTAGTCAAAGACAATCTTTATGGCTTCAAAATGCTCTAGGAGGTAGTACTCACACTTCATTTTTCTTGATTATATATCTGTTTCGTAACAGCAAGGGTCTTTCTGAAATGACTGCTAGTATAAATATTTTGTATCCTAATTGTCATTTTTTTAGTTTGAACCAATGCTTAAGGTATTGCATCGTCTGGTTTGTTTGACAATGTGGCAGAGATAGACTAGAAGACTCAGAATATGCTGGGTCTTTGGTGTAGTCACGGTAGGAGGGTTCATAGAATGAACTATCCGGACCGTGCAATAAGAGTAAACACAACGGAAACAACTCAAAGAAATGAAACAAATACAGATTTAGTTAGTCAATATATCATAAGATTCAAATAGAGATCGACCGGCAACATGCGAGCTTACAATTAGGGCACAAAGGCATGATTACAAAATATCGGAATATGCACAAGATATAGCTTTTAAGCTCCTTCGCAAAGAATTCAAACTAACGATCTTCTAAATTATAAGAACTACTTTCCTAAAGATCTATTACATCAATATATATCAAGTCCGGATCAATAGATTCCTCCGCGTCGCCTAAGGAAGATCACAAACTCCAATGAAGAGTTGTAACGTGTGTACACAAATAGGTCGGACCTAAATGCATAGAACACTTCCGGAAAATGAATGAAATGAAGTGCGGATCTCCGAGGAAGGTCAGCCATGAACCAAAGATCATTGAACGATGTGTCATTAGGCTCCACAGATCGGGAAATGCTTCCCCAAGTTTCTCCTTCAGCTGATTGTCAGTGAATATCAGGATGCTCTTGTCTGAGAAACAGTCAATCTTCTGATAGTGATATCTTTCTGGTATTGACATGCGGATCTCTGAATTCTGGATATGATGTAAATGAATGAATGTAGATGCTAAGTCCAGCTCCACAAGGTCTGAAATATAATTGGACCAGAAATACATAAACTGCTTCTTGATTGAACTGGCTGAACTGAATTAGAAAATGAAAAGAAACAAAGTGAACTGCAAATAAACTGAAATGCAAATGTTTTTTGTTGATGTAAGATTGCTCTTGAACCAAGGATGCTCCTGCATCAGACATCTGGGGTTATTAAAAAAGTGAGTCCCTCACTTTGCTGGGGCTAGGGGAGAACTAAGACGGTCCACCTCAGCTTGAGAAATCTATGATGAATCTTCTTCCGGTCTGCCTTTCCACTTCACAAGATATTCTTTGTATTGTCTTCCTCTAGTGCTGGATCCAACTCTGCTATCCAAAATGTCTTCAATCTGCTCCGGTGCTTGTTGTGGTAATTGCTTCTTCAAGTCTTCTTCCATGCTATCATTAAACTCTGCTTCATGATAGTGATAAAGGTCTGTAATGTTGAAAATATGTGATATACCCAAGGTCTCCGGTAATTCCACTTCATATGCATTTCCTGAATCAAATTTCCTGAGTATCTTACAAGGTCCAAACTTCTTCATCTTCAACTTGTTATATGTCCCAACTAGAAATCTTTCTTTTCTCAAGTACACCACCACTTCATCTCCCACCTCAAATTTCTTATGTCTTCTCTTCTCATCAGCCTTCTCTTTGTACTTACTGTTCATATTCTCCAAATGCTTCTTAACCTGATCATGTATTGTCTTCATGTGGTCTGCAAATTCTTCTGCTTTTGCACTTCTCTTTTCTTCCATACTAACATCTCTCAATTCTGCAACTCCTTTAGGGTTTACTCTGGTCACAATCTCAAAAGGTGTTCTTTCAGTACTCTTGTTCACTGAATTATTATATGCAAATTCTGCTTGTGAAAGAATCAAATTCCAACTTCCGGCTTTCTCTCCAACCAAACATCTCAACAAATTTCCCAAACTCCTATTTACTACCTCTGTCTGTCCATCGGTCTGTGGATGAAAAATTGAACTGAACTTCAAATCTATCTTCATCTTTTTCTAAAGTATCAAACAAACTTTGTATCTCTGTCTAAAACTATACTCTTAGGTAATCCATGCAATCTCACAATCTTCTTGAAAAATAGGTTAACTACATGCACTGCATCAGTTGTCTTCTTACAAGGTATGAAATGAGTCACCTTTGAATATTTTTCCACCACTACAAATATTGAATCATGTCCTCTTTGTGTCTTAGGTAATCCCATCACAAAATCCATGCTTATGTCTTCCCAAGGTCTCTTCGGTATTGTCAAAGGTTTATACAATCCAGTATTCTGACTATTCCCTTTTGCAACTTGACAAACTCTACAACTCTGTACAAATCTTCAAACATCCTTATGAATCTGAGGCCAAAAGTAGTTTTCACTCACCAAAGCCACTGTCTTATCAATGCCAAAATGCCCTGCCAATCCGCCATTATGCTTCTCCTTGATCGAATTGTCTCTCATTGAACTTCTAGGTATGCATAACTGGTTTCCTTTGAACAACATATCTTCTTGAATGAAATAGTCCAACCACTTACTCCTTTATGTCACAACAGGCTCTCTACATGATTTCCAAGGTTCTGCAAAATCAGTGTCTCCCTCATACATGTTCTTCAATTCATCAAAACCTAATACTTCAACTCTCATTTCTGTCAACAAGTTTCTTCTCCTACTTAATGCATCAACAACTTTGTTTGATTTTCCCCTCCTATGCTTCAACACAAATGTATAACTCTGCATGAACTCTACCCATCTCATATGTCCCTGATTCAACTTACCTTGATTATTCAGATATTACAAAACTTGATGGTCTATATACAACACAAACTCCTTAGGTAACAAGTAATGTCTCCACTTCTTCAAGGCTTGAATTATGGCATAGAACTCTTGATCATAAACTAAATATCTTCTCCTTGCATCATTCAACTTCTCACTGAAATAAGCTACAGGTCTACCTTCTTGACTTAACACTTCTCCAATTGCATTTCCACTTGCATCACAATTAACTTGAAATACCTTATTGAAATCCAGTAATGCCAAAACAGGTTGCTTTGTCACCTTTTGCTTCAATAGTTCAAAACTTTTACTGCTCCAGATGTCCACTTGAAATCTTTTCTATCACCTCTCATTGTCTCTGTCATAGGGTTACAAACTAAACTGAAATTTCTGATGAAATTCTGGTAGAAACTGTTGGCATAATAATAGTATTACATTGTTAGTTAAATAAATATAAGTAAATAATTAGTTGGTTAGTTTCTAGGCAGTTACTTTCCCGTAAGAAGTTATATATGGGAATAACAAAGCTTTAAAAAGCCAATTCCCTGCATTGTAATAGAAATCAGAAAATCATCAATACTCTATTATCTACTTTTGTTATTTCTGTGCAATAATGTAATATGTAGGTGCTCACCATATTTCAATATGGTATCAGAGCAATCTAATCACGTGCCTATGATATTAGCAAATGGCAATTCATACATGCTATGAGAGTATCATATGCATGCTACTACTTGATCAGCAAAGAGAATACGCCACTCGACTAGTGAAGAGAACAACGTCATCTCTGAGGAGGATATCTTGAGGCGTGAGTTTATTTTTTCTTGCCTTGGGTGCAGAAAGGATATTTGTGCAGAAATCAGTCAAGAGTAGCCATTGCGCATGAAGCTGAATTAGAATGTGAAAAGAAATTTTTATCGAGGCCGTGAAAAGTGAATTTTTACCCAGGCCGTGAAAAGCGAGAAAGTTTTTTTTTTCATTGTTGCATCCAGCGTGTAAAAGACAAGGCCTGCCACTATTGCCTGCCATTTGGAGACCCGCTACTATTGATTTGGTTCCCGCCATACATTGGTTTAAATTTTTGGATGAAGATTAATATAAGAGGCAGTAAATTCACTTTGATACATTTATAGCCACTTGTATTAGTCTATCATATCACAATGGGATCTCTTTGCGAAGAAATTGCTGATTGAAAGAACAAAGACACAAAATAAATTGGTTCTCTTGGTAAACACGACCCTCAACAATAGTATAGGGGGCTGGAATGATCCATTCGTAAGTTAAAGTTTTTGCAATATTTTTGTGTTTGTTTGTAGAGGAATAGTTTGACATTTCTGTTCATTGAATCATTGTTGATAGTTTGCAATTTTGAGGAGTTAGTTGTACATGTTGTTGTGCGATCAAAAGGGCACGCATTATTTTCACTCTATACAGCGGCCAGTATTTCTATAATTGCATTTCCCTCTATTGTTATTAACTACCCTCTATAGCTTCCATCATTTGGATATTTAGAACATCCATTTTCATTAGAAGAAATAACGAGTGGCTATTCTGTGGAGTATAAAAAGGGGCTCAAACATTGTAAAATAATCATGGATGGTCTGCTCATTAACAGAAAAGTAGATTTGGATACATTGTCAATGGTGTGTGGTAAACAACAACAACAAAAGATAGAAAATTACTTGCCCATTGATGTTTCATTTGACGAAGCCATTTTTTCTATTTTTGAGGAGGCCTCCAAAGACTCATCAAAGATATCAATTGGTTAAAGTGTAACAGGGTCATATTGGAGGATGGCGGCATCGGAGGATGGAGGATTTTCCATCATCTCAAGTTAGCTTCTCACTTTGAGATGATGCTTTGCATGAGAAGCATTTTTGGTTTTGTTTGTTTTATTTTTCTTTGTTGATGCCGACGGAGCTGACAGATTTGAAGAATGTATGTTTTGTGAAGATTTTGTTTTGGAGACAGGTTTGGGGTTTGGTGTTGAGCTCAATATGGATTGTTGTCCAGCGAGCTTCAAAGAGTATATGATCTTGAATTATACACTTTCGCGGTCACTAGACAACATGGCAGAGATCTGTCGTATCTCTTAGGGGCCATTGTCGAATAATTCAAGACTCTGTGATTTGAGAGCTTGGGACTAAAGAGCTCAAGAACACAGCTCGAAGCTACGCCTTTTCAAGGGTAGATGAGATAGCATGATGGAGCCTCGCTTGGTTCAGGATTTGTTCTTTGGGGGAAGATCTTCTACAAAATATGTATTCATATTATGTAATCATCTTTGTTGAGTATTTTAGCATTAAGGGGGGTACCTTGGTACTATTACAGGAACAATGTAATAAGGGGGGGAATGTTGGCATAATAATAGTATTACATTGTTAGTTAAATAAATATAAATAAATAATTAGTTGGTTAGTTTCTAGGAAGTTACTTTCCCGTAATAAGTTATAAACGGGAATAACAAAGCTTTAAAAAGCCAATTCCCTCCATTGTAATAGAAATCAGAAAATCATCAATACTCTATTATCTACTTTTGTTATTTTTGTGCAATAATGTAATATGTAGGTGCTCACCATATTTCAATAGAAACTAGCCAATCCATGAAATGACCTGACTTCTCCAATGCTCTTCGGTGTAGGCCATTCAATAATTGCTCTTACTTTCTCAGGTCTATCTTCAATCCTTCTGCAGAAATCACAAATCCCAAATATACTAGTTCTTCCTTCATGAAACTACACTTCTTGAAATTTATAAACAATTTCTCTTCTCTCAGTCTCTGCAAAACTTGTCTAATATGCCACAAATGTTCCTTTTTTATCTTACTGAAAATCAGAATATCATCGAAGTACACAATCACAAACTTACCCAAGAATTTCTTTAAGACTTCATCAACCTCATGAAAGTACTCGGTGCATTTGTCAATCCAAAAGGCATCACTAACCACTCATACAATCCTTCATTTGTCTTAAAAGCAATCTTCCATTCATCTCCTTCTCTGATTATGATCTGATGGTATCCACTCTTCAAGTCTATCTTTGTGAAATACTTTGCTCCACTCAAACAATCCATGATATCATCCATCCTAGGTAAAGGAAATCTATACTTAACTATGATCTTGTTTATTCCTCTGGAATCAGTACACATTCTCCATTCTCCATCCTTCTTAGGTGCTAACACAGTAGGTACTACACAAGGACTCAAGCTTTCTATGATCAAGCCTTTCCTCAACAACTCTTGTATTTGTCTATTCAGTTCTTCATTCTTTGTCAGTGTCATCTGGTGTGCTGCTTTGTTAGGCAAACTTGCTCCAGGTATAAGATCCATGTGATGACTGATACTCCTTATAGGTGGCAATCCATCAGGCACATTATCTGATATGATGTCTTCATATTCTGTCAACAACACTCTTATCTCCTCCAGTTGTGATTCTTCAGTTTCTTTCTTCAATGTTTCATGCTTCTTAGGAATCAAGGCATAACACATATTCTCATTTTTCAAACCATCCAAAAATTTTCTTTCATCTACCAAACAGATTCTAGCATTCCCACATACTACATCTTTAGGATCATCCTCCAAAGGAATCAAGATAATTCTCTTTCCATTTGCTGTTATAGTATATGTATTCTTTCTTCCATCATGTATAGCTTTTCTATCATACTCCTAAGGTCTACCTAACAAGATATGACAAACATCCATAGGCATAATATCACACAAGACTTCATCATTATAAGATCCAATATGAAATTTCACCAAACATTGTTCACTCACCAGTACCTTATGATCATCCTGAATCCATGTTATTTGATATGGCTTAGGGTGTTTCAATCTTTCCAACTTCAGCGTAATCACCATCTCTTCTGAAACTAGGTTATCTGAACTACCACTATCAATTACAAATTTACAACACTTACCTCTGGATTTGCATCTTGTCCTGAACAAACTCTTTCTCTGCGGTGGTTCCTCGTTTGTCTGTGTTTGAAATAGTGCTCTCCTCATCACCAATGATTCTCCTTTCTCCAGTTTACCAACAGAACAGGGGTCATCTAGTTCAACAGGTTCTTCTTCAACATAGGCTGCTCTTCCACTATTCTCTGTCCTCTTACTTGTACTACCTTGATTACATTCAAACGCTCTATGTCCTTCACCTCCACATTTGAAACAAGCACCTCTGAATGTTCTCTTATCCAATCCTCTTCCTTCTCTTCTGTACCCTTCATTCCGGTATGAATTATAGTTGCCTCTGGGAAGAAAATTTCTGTCATTTCTCCGGTATGCATCAGTATCCCTGTCATCCTTCTTGTATGGGTTGTCAAACTTGTTCTACTCCATAAATGATCTGTCTCCTCCAGAATAAGTCCTACCTCTCTGAAATTTACCTCCTCTTCCTCTTTGTCTCTGATCATGCCTCTTATTCAGCTTCTCTTTAACTTTCAGGGGAAACTAATATGCTTCTTCCAAAGATGTCATCCTTACCAGGTTTAGCTCCTCTTGAATGTTCAATCTTAGTCCATTGATATATCTAGCCACTTTCTCCTTGCTTGCTTCACTATGTCCTGTTCTTATGATCATTTTATGGAATTCTTCAATATACTCCTTCACAGATTTCTCCTTTTGTCTCAGGTTTTGCAATCTTTTCAATAGTTCCAATTCATAGTCAGCAGGTATAAATTGATTCTTTAGTTTTGTCACCATCCTATCCCATTTTGTAATATTTTCTTTCCCTCTTCTATTTCTTTTCAACTGAACTTCTTTCCACCATATAGCAGCATGTCCTTTCAGCTTTGTCTTTGCAAATTTTATCTTCTCCAGATCTTCAATCTCCTCATATTCAAAGTATTCTTCCATATCATTTATCCAATGGATCAATTCTTCAGGGTTCAAATTGCCAGTATAGTTTGGCACACCAACTCTAGGTCTCTTTCCAATCTTTGAGATAGCTCGCAACATCTTTACTTGATCCGATTCTTCTTCATCACCTCCTAAGGTTTCTCCAGTTTGTTCAATAGATTGAGATTCTTCTTTATCATTGCTTTCGATATTAGGTCTAGGTGTCAATCCTTTTCGCATATCTTCTTCAATAGCATCCAATCGAATTCACATTGTTTTCATTATCTCCATCATCTCATCTATTCTACTAGCCATTGTTCCAACAACAACAACTCTCCTCGGCGGCATTCTTCCTAGGATCAAGTGTAAACTGCTTCAGGTTTGGCGATCGGGCTACAAGGTGATAACTGCCTCACAATCGACGATCGGTTGCAACTCAAGTAACCTGCCTCAATTCGGCGATCTGTCCACAACAAGATCTTATGGAATTCCTTTGCCAACTTCACTCAATCTGCTCCCAAAGATTCAAACTTTTGCTTTGATACCACTTGGTGCAGTCACGGTAGGAGGGTTCACAAAATGAACTATCGGGACCGTGCATCAAGAGTAAACACAACGGAAACAACTCAAAGAAATGGAACAAATGCAGATTCAATCATTCAGTATATCATAGAATTCAAATAGAGATCGACTGGCAACATGCGGGCTTACAATCAGGGCACAAAGGCTTGATTACAGAATATCAGAATATGCACAAGATATAGCTTTTAAGCTCCTTCACAATGAATTCAAACTAACGATCTTCTAAATCATGAGAACTGCTTTCCTAAGGATCTATTACATCAATATATATCAAGTCTGGATCAATAGATTCCTTCGCGTCGGCCAAGGAAGATCACAAACTCCAATGAAGAGCTGTAATGTGTGTACACAGATAGGTCGGACCTAAATGCATAGAATACTTCTAGAAAATGAATGAAATGAAGTGCGGATCTTTGAGGAAGGTCAGACACGAACCAAAGATCATTAAATGATGTGTCATTAGGCTCCATAGATCGGGAAATGCTTCCGCAAGTTTCTCCTTCAGCTGACTGTCAGTGAATATCAGGATGCTCTACTCTGAGAAACAGTCAATCTTCTGATAATGATATCTTTCCAGTATTGACATGTGGATCTCTGAATTCTGATATGATGTAAATGAATGAATGTAGATGCTAAGTCCGGCTCCACAAGGTCTGAAATGTAACTGGACCAGAAATACAGAAACTGCTTCTTGACTGAACTGGCTGAACTAAACTAGAAAATGAAAAGAAACAAACTGAACTGCAAATAAACTAAAATGCAAATGTTTTTGGTTGATGCAAGATTGCTCTTGAACTAGGGATGCTCCTGCATCAGTCTTGTAGAAGCAAAAGCTGAGATTTTCTACCATAAGAGGCCACAACTCATTAGTATGACTGAAGAGTACTGCAGAGTATACCGATCATTGGCATCTCAAGAGGGAAATAAAAGCTCAAATGTGTATTTGAGTCACCTTTTCCATTATACATCTCAAATTGAGGTGCCTCAAAACCAACAGGTAGAGGATATGTAACAATCTCAAAGAACTTTTCTTTCAACTTTATCTAGCTTTAAAATATGAGTGCATCTAGGGTAGAGGATGGAATGGTAACATGAGAGGCCCATGAAAAATGATAGGTATATGTAGAGGCCATGAAATGAAGATGAGTGTGAGGGATGTAAGGAGGGGTGGAATGAGATATGGGCATAGAGGAAGATATATGGTAAGGTGTGTACATAGGAATGGAAGGAGTAATAGAATGAGGAATGAAATGAGAAGCAACCATGGTGGAAGAAGAAATATAAGTAGGAACAACACTAATGAAAAGAGTGGTGGGATTCATTAGTGGTGGGATCAATGAATGTGTTAGGAGCCATGGAAGTGGCAAGTGGAGTGGTAGTGGACTGAGAAGGAAGGAAGGATGGGAATAATTGCATGAGATGCAGGTATGGTGGGACTAGTAAAATCAAGGTGTATGCCAGTATGGTGGGACTAGTAAAATCAGGGTGTATGCCATAATGAGGAACAAAATTAGGGGAAATATGAGGGAGATGCACTATGAGATGGTGCAATGGTGGAAGAAGGTATAATTGTGGAAGGAGGGGGATGGTAGATACACTATTCAAAGAACCAGGGGTGGCAAGGTTGGAACCAATGCTTTGAAGTACTTCCAATCCAAATGACATTTTGATGAATAAACTATGCACTGTCATAAGAAGTTGTGCATGATTCTCAACATAAGTTAAACTAGCAAGTTTGTGTGCAAACTCTTATTGAGCCAACTGTCCCTCATGATCATAAGCTCAACAATAGGAGGAACAATGGTATTTATGGTAACATTAAAAGGCACACCATTTTTAGTAGATTGAACTATTTGAGAATTTAAGCATGCACTCATTCTCAAAGGGAGGTGAGGTTGATGAGATTTTGGCAAGCAAATAACTCTAAAAAACCCTAAAGATAAAATGATTATGAGGATGACCAAAGGGCTAATATAAATAAAAATTATTCAATAATCAGATCTAAAACAAGTGTGAAACTAAATTGTAAAGGGCAAAGCATGGGTGGGTAGGGTAGGAAAAATATAAGATCAAGTAGTAACAAGCAAACCCTTAAAAAGTAAGGCAATAACTAATCACACATAAGAGCACAATCAATCCTTAGGAAAATATGATATGAAAGATACAAAATAAAAAGTCTAATTCGAAACCCTAAGGAAAACCCTAGGCCATGTTAAAAAATATTGGGTTCACCAAAAAATGTAGAGAAAATAAATGCTTTACATAAATTATCTAAATTAATTAAATAAATGTAATCAATTAGCAAACAATTAACCTAGATAATAGAGTTGGGACAAATAATAGAATTGAAATAATTGTGATAATTAAATAGGAGGATGGGGTACTTAGCTCTAGGATTGATGATGGGTAAGTGAAAAAACTATGGATCAAGCCTACACCCTTTGCAATCGACCCCAGCTATTGTAAACCTGATCTAATGTGCAAATTTGATCTAGAATGTGCAGGAATGATTTGATAGAAGATGTCCTCTTGGAATATGCTCACCTTCACTTGATGGTACAAATTTGATCTAGAATGTGAGGAATGATTTGATAGAAGATGTCCTCTTGGAATATGCTCACCTTCACTTGATGGTACGTGAGAAATCAAGGTGGTGTTTTTTCTCAAGGTGGTTTAGAGACACGGTTAAGGAGCTTGGCCACTGGATAGGTGAATGGGTTCTCTTAGGTCAAATCCCTTAACAAACTAAATTAGCAATGATGAGAAAGATCAAAACAACCTTCATAGACATGTAGTGCACTATTTAATCCTGATAATACCCTAGCAAATGTTATATTATTCCTCCCTCAATATTTAAGTGCACAATAAATGCCTTTAGATACCCCAACCCAACCCAACCCAACCCAAACCCCCTCTTCGAGATAGAATAATCTACCCCACTCTCCTTATTCTCTAGTCAATAGACCGCCCCGCCGACACATGAGTACAGCATTTAGTAACTTGTACGCAACGCAGGCAAATAAAAACGCGGCGCCTGGAAAGACCTGGTAATGCCCACGTAGATACAGCCGCCCATGGATTTTATTGATCCGTTTCACACCTATAAAAACCTAAAATCAGACAAATTTTCAATTATCCACAGCTAACGGCAAGGAGTTTGAGGATTCAACACAAGTGTCTCAAAAATTTTAACGGCATTTAACGGAAGCGGCCATGACGGATATTGCGCTCATTCTGACTGATGACTTCCACAGGAATTACACGCCCTCTCTCACAACAGTTGATGTACACAAACCCATTCCAGATAAATGGATTTTGTGGCATCATTTTGTCTCGCAAGCCTCTCAACTCTCTCAGAAATTTCAAAGGAAGCTTGGCGAAAAGATAGCAGAGCCGAGGAGCTTGTTCCTTACTGCCATTCTGGAGGGGTTTTGCTCTTCCTGACTGTAATTTCAATGGTAGAGCCAAAGCGGTTATGATGATTTTGTATGGTGATATTTTTGTATGTAAATAAATTCGACTTTGTTTGTGTAATCCTGTGTCCAATGTCTGTACTTGTTAATTAATCCCATTTAAGTTATCTACAGAGTGGCTGACTAAAAGGATTGGGTTTGTAGGGCTAGTGCTACATTAATGTGTAATTTCATTTTTCCAGTTTGAAATCTCTTCTTTCCTCCACGGATATAACCTCTGCACATTTGATCTCCTACCATGGCGTCTGCCCCAACATCTGTTCCAACCATTTCCATTTTTCTTCTCTGAAACATTCAAAACATGCTGGCAAATGTTGCAGGGCCTCCTTAAAGTTCACAAACTTCCAAACGCCAAAGGTGCGCACAACGGCTAAAGCCAACGGCTAGTTACTAATCCGAGCCGCCGGTAGAAGTTGGGCTATTACGGTTAGCGTGACGGTCACGCTAACCGCAGCGCATTGCGCATAAATAGAATCCGCCGTTAACAAGTTTAGCCGTTACTTTGAAACTACCCAGGTAGCCATGTATGCAACACGTGTAACCATAGACAAGGCGTGCAATCATGGAATGCCAATGGCCATGATTGCATGATATGGACGAAATGGATTCCTTTAGAAGGCTAGTGTTAAGCCAATTTAAAAAGAAAAATTATTACGTAAGAATAAAATTTAAAAAAATATAATATTTTTATTTAAAAAAATAATAAGTAGGATTAAAAATATTAATAATTTTTATTAATTATAGTAAATTAATAATTTTGATTTTGTTTTAAAAAAATTAATTTTAATTATTATTATAAATTATTGTTTTTAAATATACAATTTATTGTAATCATGAATTCATTAATATCACATTATTAGGCCCTCTATGAGGTGAACATGCCTGGCGTGTCAAATCGGCGGCTGAGAATACACGTTAGCAGTGCAAGACGATGAAATCCATCCCGGCCGTTCATTTTTCGTCGTCTTCCGTTTTTTCTTCGCCGTTCTATTCACTGTTTTCTTTCCTTGACCATGTTTTCCGTTCACTGTTTTTTCTTTGCCGCTCCAAATAATGCTTTCCGTGCACTGTTTTTTAATAGTTTTCGTACACTGCTTTGCCTTTATCCATGATACATTTCAACCTTGACGAATAAGGAAATATTATTACTACGAAGGAGTGATTTTAGGGCTCCACGATATTAGTTCTTGTTATTTTTTATTTTTTTTTGGTTTTCCTTGAAAGTTTAAACTACCCTGGCGGATCAATATGCGAATTTTTCTGTTTTTTTTAAAGAGAGAATGTTATTAGTAAAACATGTAATTTTATGCTTACTTTATTAGTAGGCATTACTAGTATGGTTACAAGATCTAGTTTTTCAATGGGTTAAATTAAAATATTAAATGTCATATAAAATTTTATATATTATAAATAAAGGTTGAGGATATTATAAATAAAGTTGAGTATATTTTATTATTTCATAATAATTGAATATATTTTATTAGGGTTGAAGTAAGGAAATTTAAAACTATATATAATTCCTTTTGAATATATAGGTTATATATCAAATAATTGAGAATTAGGTCATGGTTTATACAAAAACATACATAGTTGTTTCCAGAAGCACTTACAAATTAGGTCATGGTTTATACACTTATGTATATATGGGATTTTTTTTTCAACTTGTAATTAGAGGGTATATTAACACTAACATCATGGATATCTTATATACCTATTTTAAAAAAATGTGGAGGGATATCAACCTAAAATTATTTTATTTACTTAAGAGTTATTTTATAGTTTTAGCTTTCTTTTAAAGTATATGCTAGATCTAAATAGTTCCTTGTGTGTACTTGATCACGACATGACTGTCCTTGATCCCACTATAGCACACCTCTTGGCATACTAAAGCCTCCTCTTGGGGAACTATACATTCATGACATTATTATGCTTTTGATCTTCAATTCATCTCTCCGTACAAGTTTATTATATATTTTTAATAATAAATGGGTCTAAGAACCCCACGAGTGGTGCATAAAATGTAATATCAAGATTCTCTTATTAATTATTAATTGAACGATTTGTAGATCATTTATTTCATGTTTTAAAAGATTAATTTTTCAAGACATTTTTATTGTATGTTTTTTAAATGGATTTTATTTATCTAAATAATAAATAATTATAAATTGTATGTTTTAAAATTAAATAACTGCTATATTAAATATTATAAACATATATAAATATTAATAAATTGTTAAATATATATTTTTAATATAATATTTATTATTTATATATGTTCCATTTCATATAATATCAATATATTTAATATTTATATATATTTATTAATCAATTATATTTATTTTATATATAAAATACCATATAATTATTATATCTATTATACATTTTATAATATGCATTATTAAATATAGAAATAATAGAATACATAGTTAATAAATATAATTATAATATGATATATAATATAAATAAAATTAATATGAGAGAGAGTGTCCTATATAAAATAGAGGCATAATTATGAGAGAGAGGGGGTGGGAGAAAGAGCTAGAAACAAGAATTGGAGAGAGAGGAGTGGGGAGAAATAATAAATATAATTATAATATGATATATAATATAAACAAAATCAATATGAGAGAGAGTGTTTCCTATATAAAATAGAGATATATAATTATGAGAGCGAGGGGGTGGGAGAAATAGCTAGAAACAAGAATTGGAGAGAGAGGAGGGGGGAGAAAAAGATAGAAGTGATAGAGAGATAGGGAAAAAATAGAAGGAAAATATATATATATATATATATATATATATATATATATATATATATATATATATATATATATATATATATATATATATATATATATAGAGAGAGAGAGAGAGAGAGAGAGAGAGAGAGAGAGAGAGAGATGTGGAAACCCTAGAGAGAGAGAGAAGTGATGAGCACACGCTTATAATGAGAGGGGGGTGAATCAGTATAAGGTGATCTTTTACTTTTTCAAATTAATAATCACAATAATATCAATCACACAACATCAACAATTAAGAACACAAGATTTATGTGGAAAACCTTTTAGGAGAAAACCACAAAGAATAGAACTTAACCAAATCTTCAATTAATAATATTAATTAATTATTTTCCTGTGGCTTGATTAAATACATGCTAATGATCATCTTTATTCCACAAGTGCTTTCTTCATAGGTCCTCGACTACCTAGCTTGTAAGTGCACGATTTCATTTCTCTATTATCAATGCGACTCAACAATGGGGAAACATCTCTCATGCCACCTTCAATTCATCTCTGAGTACAAAGTGTTGTTGATTGCCACAGATCATGTCAAGTATCAACTACTTATATGCTTCAGGAATAACAATGCCTTGATAGCGTTGTCTATAGGATAAATCTAACTCACTTTGTGTAGTAGACATTTCAAGTCCAGGATGCTTTATCGTAAGCTTCATGTACATGGGCTGTGATGGTTGCAGTCATATATAACAAATTCATTTCTTCATTACCACTAAATGATTTGCAATCTGACTGATGTTCACTTGCAATTGAAACATCAAGATTGGTCGAATCACCCAACACAAGGCTTTTATAATGTTGATTTACATCTTCAAGCTCTTCATGGATGTTGACACTATTGTAGACAATGTCTTTAATTGGTGGGGCATCTTTTTTAATTTCATCACTACTTCATTGTCCACCTATATCCTTGGCTCATGAAAATTGAAACTATTCTTGCATCCGTTTCTCAGACATTTCAATACTCCATTCTCCATCACTCTAAGATATCCTCCTTTCACTATTGTATCTATATTGGCCACCATCCCCATCATTACTTCTGTCTTGAATATGATCAATGTATCCCTATTTCTCAGCTTTAGGATTTGTATCATCATGTATCTTAAATAGAAACACCCATTTCTTATACCACTCATTAAATCACATTGACATTAATTCTCTTTTGGCATCAATGACAATATTTCCAACAAGGAGATAGAGAAGTGAGAAAGAGATAGAGAAAAAGAGAGAAAGAGATAGAGGAAAAGATAGAGGAAGAGAGAAAGAGATAGAGCAAAAGAGAGAGGTGGAGAGACAAAGAGAGAAGAGAGAGGATGAGAGAAAGAGATAGAGAAAAAGAGAGAGGTAGAGTGAGAAATCTTAGAGAAAGGGGAGAGAGAAACATAGGGAGAGAGAAATCTCAAAGAGAGGAAGTGTGTGAGAGGGAAATAGAGACAGAGAGATAAAAAGAAATAGAGAGCTAGAGAGGGAGATATAAATATATATAAAGACCTAGAGAGATAAATAGGGAGAGAGAGAGAGAGGTAGAGTACCTTTCAATTTCAAGTAGAGAACTTGGCTACCTGCATAACCTTCATATGAATAATTATTTCCAAATGTTACCTTTACCACCCATCACAATTGAAGAGACATTTCCTTAAACACAAAATCATTACCTATCATGGGATTACAAAACTAAGCTTAACTGCATAAACATAGTGAAAAAAAATATTCCATTGTGTGATAGACTTGAAAGATAGAGAGATGGAGTGAGGTCATAGAAAAAGAAAGAGAGAAAGAAGGAGAGATAGAGAGAAATATAGAAACATAAATAGAGAGATCAGGAGATAGAGTGAGAGAGAGAGAGGAAGAAAGAAGGGGAGATAGAGACAAAGGGATAGAGAGATCAAGAGATAGGGAGAGACAGAGACAAGAAGAAAAAAGGGAAGATAGAGATGGAGAGAGAAAGAGATAGGTTTAGAAAAAAAGATAGAGAGGGAGAGAGAAAAGTTTAAAAAGATGGTAAGAAAGAAGGGGGTATAGAGACAAAGCGATAGTAATAAAGAGAGATAAAGAGAAATAGACAGATAGAGAGGGATACAAAGAGATAGAGAGAGACAAAGAAATAAAGATGGAGAGAAAGATATATATATATATATATATATATATATATATATATATATATATATATATATATATATATATATATATATATATATATAGAGAGAGAGAGAGAGAGAGAGAGAGAGAGAGTACCTTTCACTTTCAATTAGAGAACATGACTACATGGATAACCTTCTTATGAATAATTATTTCCAAATTTTATCTTTACCACTCGTCACAATTTAAGAGACATTTCCTAAAAGACAAAATCATTACCCATCATGAGATTACAAAACTAAGATCAACTGCATAAACATAGTAACAAAAAATGTTCCATTGTGTGATAGACTTGAGGTTACGGTCAACCATTGCAATACTCTTTCAATTTCGGCGTACTCATTGCACACTAAGGTGCGATTGCTAGTATAGTATATAGATGAAATTTAATGGAATTGATTGAAAGGGTCTGAACTAATAATCTGAATAGAGTTGTTTAGAATGAGTTGGGGTATGTATATAATTTCTTGTTTTAATTGATCTATTTAAGAGTATTGATTGGAATTGCACATGATGATCCAAACAAGTAATCATGTTAATTGAGATTTAATTGATGAGTCACGTAGTTCTATATTAACATGAGTAACTCTTGAAAATGGAACTTAGTTATTATACTAATCAACTATACAACCGTAAGTAACACTGGGGTGAACCCTTAGGAAAGTGTAATGTCCCCTTATTAATAATTTAATTCAAGGATCTAAAAGCCCATTCCATATGTCCTTGCACTTAGGGAAAGTGATACCTGGAAATAATTTCAATTCAATATTTATTTTTTTGGCATTTTCTATATGTTTTTAAATTGCATTTTCGAAGGTCTTTGGAGTTTCCATTTTTCCCCACCAAGCTAGGAGTTAGCACGTCACCAAGGATACCTAAAATAAATATTTTTGTACACATTATTTAATTTTGTAGTTAGTATGTGTTGGGATTAAGGTACCATCAACCTTGTAAATTCTATGACATGGTTTCCAATGTTCTTAGAAAGTTCCAAGGTTTTTGAGAGTTCCAACATCCTTGGAGATAGGATGTTAATTTTGTAAATTTATTCATAAGGGATGAAGGTTCAACTAACAACTATTATTATTTAATTATTGGTATGGTAATTAATTATTTATTGGCAACAATAATTAATTATTTACAAACACTAGTTTACTATTTACCGGTTTGAGCATCTTTTACTTTGGGAATGTAAATGAGGTGATGAGGTCAAATCTTGGCAGTCCAGGGCTTAAATTTGATGGTCGACCTTACCTGTCAACAAATTTTTTAGTGACGGTTATCTATTTAAAGGTGCCCTTAAAATACTAAGGCATATTTTAGTATAAAAAATCTATGTATAACTTAAATATATATATTATCATAATCCTATATAAATTTTGATGGTTTGTCTAAAATCTCTCCTTTAATGTGATACAATCTGTTTAAAATTTTGATTGTATTTTATAGCAAAAATACCTAAATACGGTTAAAATTTTGATTGTATTTCATTGCAAGTGTAATGGCCATGATTGCATGATATGGACGAAATGGATTCCTTGAGAAGGCAAGTGTAAAGCCAATTTAAAAAGAAAAATTATTACGTAAGAATAAAATTAAAAAAAATATAATATTTTTATTTAAAAAAATAATAAGTAGGATTAAAAATATTAATAATTTTTATTAATTATAGTAAATAAATAATTTTGATTTTGTTTTAAAAAAATTAATTTTAATTATTATTATAAATTATTGTTTTTAAATATACAATTTAGTGTATTCATGAATTCACTAATATCACATTATATAGTATATAGATGAAATTTAATGGAATTGATTGAAAGGGAGTGAACTAATAATTTGAATAGAGTTGTTTAGAATGAGTTGGGGTAGGTATTTAATTTCTTGTTTTAATTGATCTATTTAAGAGTATTGATTGGAATTGCACATGATGATCCAAACAAGTAATCATGTTAATTGAGATTTAATTGATGAGTCATGTCGTTCTGTATTAACATGAGTAACTCTTGAAAATGGAACTTCGTTATTAGACTAATCAACTATACAACCCTAAGTAAAACTCGGGTGAACCCTTAAGAAAGTGTAATGTCCCCTTATTAATAATTTAATTCAAGGATCTAAAAGCCCATTCCATATGTCCTTGCGCTTAGGGAAAGTGATAGGGAAATAACTTCAATTCAATATTTATTTTTTTGACAATTTCTATATTTTTTTAAATTGCATTTTCGAAGGTCTTTGGAGTTTCCATTTTCCCCCACCAAGCTAGGAGTTAGCACGTCACCAAGGATACCTAAAATAAATATTTTTGTACACATTATTTAATTTTGTAGTTAGTATGTGTTGGGATTAAGGTGCCATCAACCTTGTAAATTTTATGACATGGTTTCCAATGTTCTTAGAAAGTTCCAAGATTTTTGAGAGTTCCAACATCCTTGGAGATAGGGTGTTAATTTTGTAAATTTATTCATAAGGAATGAAGGTTCAACTAACAACTATTATTATTTAATTATTGGTATGGTAATTAAATATTTATTGGCAACAATAATTAATGATTTACTAACACTAGTTTACTATTTACTGGTTTGAGCATCTTTTACTTTGGGAATGTAAATGAGGTGATGAGGTCAAATCTTAGCACCCATCTTGGAGTAGCTAATTTTTTGGGAGTTATAACACGCATAAGAGAATATTTGCATAGCTATTATTAGTCTGTGACATCTTGTAAGAGTATCCCCTAATTTATAGGGATTGTATGACAAAGTAGGCACCTAAATTAATGGGATTGGTTTTAGTCAATTATGACAAATTTGTAAGAGGTTGTAAGAGTCATGTAAGAGGCTAAGTTTAGCATGTTGGTGGGGCCCAAAATGAGGTGTTTGGAATTTGCCCAAGTTTGGATGCCACATTTCATATATTTTCATATTGTATGTAATTTTCTATACATTTAGGTGCTTCAAGAGGTAGAAAAAACACATAGTTGAACAAAACATAGAGATCTTGAGGTTGCAGTTGCAAGATGGAGGAGATGTGTTGAAATTGTTCAAGGTACACAAGTGGGTTGTCAAATTGGAGACAATGAAGAGATTGGGAAGTATGGTTGTATTTTAATCAACATGTCAAAATAGTGGTCAGACCCTCAGTCCTCGATAATGGTGTGAATTGACAGGTATTGAACAACAATGAGCAGATTGTAAACTTCATACTGTAAAGGGTAAAATTTGGATAGTTGGTTTTTGGTAGTTTTGTGTGTATATCCTCCTTTCACCCTTACATTCAAGGACCTAGGGTCAAGTTGCAATGTACTATCATACCCTAGGTCACTATTGAGATGTAGATTTTTATGATTAGATTGACAATTTCCTTCTCTTATGCTCAATTGTACCTTAAAACACTAATTATGGAAATACGACAGTAAACGAATGAATTACGGAAAATGCTTCTACATAAAGATGTAAAATATCAAATAACTGTGCACCTGTTTTCGAGGTCCAAAGGCAGAAAAGTCAGGGACTAAAGAGCGGGTGCCCAAGTCTAAGGCCCTGCTTTTTGTCGAGATCTAGAAACAAGGTCTGCAACCTGTATCTGCTGTATTAGAGATTTTCCCATTGCGAAACTTTGAGGACAAATGAGTGGGTGCCTTAGTCTAGGTAGCTATTTCTTTCACTGATCTGCAATTTTGACACTCTGTTGTACCCTCCTGCAACTTCACTTTGTCTGCAACTCCAACCTATAACCTGCAATCATGAAAAGTTTGGGAGGGGGTTGTGGTGTTTAGAGGCTTGCCTCAGTCAAGCCCCAGAGAGACATTCAAGCCTTCCGAACATTGTTGTCAGATAGAGAGTGCGTGCCTTGAGAGGTAGAGGAAAAAACCAAATGATAAATGCTCAATAATCACAATAGATGTCACCTTGTAGTGAAGATCTCATGGGTCGAAGAAGCTCTTCATTCCATGAGGAGATGGATGTTCAAATCTGCAAACACAAACATAGACAACACAAATCTGCTCTTGCAACACAATGAAAGTCTTGAATCACCTTTAGGATGCATAAAGCTAACAATAGCCATCTAGTTTACAAATGAATGCCTAAACATGCTTTTATATGCAACTACAAACATTCCTGCCAAGATTTTGTAAATTCAAAATTATCGTGTCGGCATAGGACCCAAATAATGGTCACAAACCGACACCCAAAAATTGGGACTGCCCCAAAATAGGGTAGGACTAGGGCGCGGGCGCCCAAGTCCTCCCCCTATTTTGGGCAGGGGTTATCTCAAGTGGTCCCCCTAGGTCCTATTTGCTAAGACACTTAGGGGTTTTCTCATCGGGATGTTGAAATATGATGTAATATGTCCTAAATGCAGCTAAGAGACCCGGGAGCTAAACCTTATGAGGGAAAAGCCCCTAAGGGGACATTTTCTAACGTTACATTTAGCCCCCATGTTAATGTATGTATAAATGCGAGGCCAATACATGCATTAAAGTATGGTCAACAAACATAGCAAACACGCCAAGTACGAAGAAGATGGTGGTGCCTGCATAAACATTCAAGTTTCAAACATTTAAATATGCAGGCCCCTTCCCAAAAAATCCAAAATTTCTGTCTTTTGGCCTCTGCAGTTGTGAAAATGCAAGAAATTAGTTGTGCGCAGGTCAAAATGGTAGTGGCGGGTCGAGAAATCACTGTCGGCCCCTAAAAATTGATAAAAAATGGGTCAAATGCATAAAAATGCATATTGGGTCACTGTTACAGTGTCTGAATGTTTTTGTGAGTGGCTGGGAGGGTCTAATCATGCCAATGTCGCGGAATGCTCCACGTGGAGGCACCCGAAAGACTCTAAATGTTTCGCAGTTTCTGCCAAACGCTTCAAAGACCCTTAATGTTTCTCATGAGCCCCGCGGAAAGCGCCACGTGTCACTCTCCGTTGAAGTTCCTAAAAAGTTTCTAAGCAGGGGCGGAAGATGCCACATACCCCTTGAGGTTGCTACGGAAGCCGACAAGTGTCGGCTTCCGAGATAGTTTCTACATGTTTCAAAGTATGGTGAAGTGAGGGTGGGCCCTAGTGAAGTGTCTCAAGTGCCGCGGATGATGACATGTGTTAACTTCCGCTGAAGTCTCAAAGAGGGGCCTTAAAAGTTTCTGAGTGTTTCGAGGAGGGGTCTTTATGTTTCAAGAGACCACGGAAGGTGCCACGTGGCAGCTTCCGCGGGAGTTTCAAAAATTTTCTAGATGTTTCAAGAGGTGCTGCAGAGCCCGACACATGGCTGTTTCCACGTAGGTTTCCACACTGTTTCCTAATGTTTCATGAATGTTGCGGGTTGCGACAGGTGTCACGAGTGGGGGCCACTTCAAACTTTAAGCACAGTTTGGTAAAGTTTCGCAGGTCTCGACACGTGGCTGCATCCACAAGAGTTTCGAGGGTGTTGCTTTGTTTCTTTGGTGTTGTGGACGCTGCCAAGTGTCGGCATCTGCGAGAGTCCCAAAGTGTTTCAAATGTTTCTTAAGTGATCATCGGCGAGACTATTGAGGTCAGTGAGAGAGGTTTTGGGTGAGCCGATGGAGGTAGTCTGGCCGAAGGAGGTGGTATCGGCAGGAGTCATGGCGATGGGCTTTGGGCGAAGGTTTATGGGTCGAGCGGGGCAAAAGTGCTCGACACTTAGTTTACATGCGACCCTGCTTTTAAATTGATAAAGTGGTCTCTGTGGGATGCATGTGGGACTATTCTTCCTGCATATTTTGAATTTTCAATGAAATATGTTTTGGCGGGAAGGTGTTAAGGGTGCAGTTCCTGCATTGTCCATTGGCTGCGGGTAGGTGAGGCAGTAATGGCATATCGTGCAGAGTGGCATGGGTCGAGTTGATGGGTCAGCTACCGGATTTAAGAGAAAATCTTCAGGCGGCAGTGCAGATCCCGATTCGCACCTGTTCCCTCCTCCTTGTCCCTCTGCTGCATTAACTCTTCTGAGCGCCATTTTTTTGATGCACTGTATCTGGCAGATTTTTGTCTGGCCATGTAATTAATTTGCTGAGTACATAGTTTTGCTATAAAAGGCAGACTGTGTCACTCATTGGAGGTTGTTGAAGGCCTGGGGCTTTTTTGTGTAAATAATGAAGAACAAGGCATGATCTTGGCTGTTCTATCCCATTTTGGAGTTTATGTGTTGTAGCATGAATGTATTTTGCACATATTTCAGTTTCAGTGTTGATTTTATATGAGAAATGCTTCATTGCATGTGTTTATTTGCTTGTCTCCATTTGCTGCATGTTATTCTCCTTCTTCTGAATCTGGTTGCTAAGGGTTTCTCAGGTTCTAGGATATGGTTTTCTGTATCACATGTTTGATCTTTAACTTCCATTCAAGGAGTGGATTAAATTGTTTTAGGTTAAGCATGGGGAAGGTTGCATGTCAGCAGGGATATCTATAAGTAGAGGCAGCTAGATACCCATTCTTGGGTGATGTTTGTAAGGCAAGCATCAAGTCCAACCCCCTCAAACTTGAGTGAAAGTTGCAAACCATTTGCTGTATACGTCTAGTTGACTCCTTGCCCAATGGATAGGCACCAGTCTGTTTCGTCAGTAGTTATGAGCCAAAACCCCTTGTCTTGCATCCAGGACATTATGTCCACCCATTTCATCACTTCCATCTGATAGTTGTAGGAGTAGGATTAGGAACCCTTGCATACTCTCATACCCACCAGACAAATATGCCCAAGAATGTTGCCCACCTTGTGATCTATCATGCAGATCTTGGTCCACACATGAGAGTATTCTGCCTGTTGCTGTCAAGCTAAATCATTGAGTTATTGGTCTAGTCAAGGTTATATCTTTAGTTATAGGGATACCCCCCTTGGTGCGGCAGAACCAGAAGTGAAGGGGAGGTAGCTCACGCAACCTCCTGTAATCTGTTGGCCGAATCCACCTGTGCATTAGAACTGGCAAACCCTCTGTAGATTTGGAAACCAACAGAAGACACACCAGACACATTGAAGCCAATGACAGGCACACAAAACACGAGGAAGATAGTTACAGTCACGCAAAACATGGAGAATACAATAAATGCATAGAAGACACATTAATGCATGGAAGACAGGAATGATTTCTTTTCTTTTCTTTTTCTCATGTATATGAAATGCAAATGCAAGTATAGGAAAGTAAACAAACCTCCCATAATATAGGATGCACTCATCATGCATGTCTTTAAACTGTATATGGGGCAACACACATGCAAGATGCACAAAACCTCCCAAAATACAGGATGCACTCATCGCGCAGGTCTTAAGACTGCATATGGGGCAACAAACATGCCAAACAAAGCAAGAATGCCGAACACACACACTTTGAAGACACAGAGAAAATACGACAGACAAGCGATGGAGTGTCCCTATTTCTAGGTTCAGCACCATCTCAGGCACATTAGAGGCACACACTGACAATTGGACTTTGCCACAACAATCATCGAAGACACACTTAAGGGTTGAGTTAGTCATAGAACCGCTCCTCACCTCCGCAGAGGACTTTTGAAAATGATAGGATGATGCAATCTACTCCGAGAAATACACCATCCTTGCCTTCGCAGAGGGCTTAAGAAAAAGGATATGCTCGATATCCCGCCTCTGTAGAGGGCTTACATGATTGATTGATTGCAAACAAACTCAGGATGCAGGATGCACTCATCATGTAGGTCTTTAAACTGCACCTGAGGACAAACACATTGCTAACATCTACAACAGACATCTTACCTTATATGCCCCCACCTTTAGGTAGTTGATATCATGCGTCAATATCAAGCACATTAAGGTAGGTAGAAAACACACAAGAGAACATAGACTTTCGCAAAGCCCATGCCCCCCGGAGGTGACATGTACTTTACGATCACCAAATGTTCCCACAAACACATCCCTGCAAGAAATATGTTAGTGTCTACATAAAAAATAACAACATCCATGCATGTGAAATCTGAGGTATGCAAGATTCAAGGTAGACAAAGTGCACAGAGCAGCAGTATTGTTATGATTTGTAAATGAGATAGAACACCATCAAAATCACTACGCGGAAAGCACGAGTGCTTCCACTAGCCAAGCGTCGGATAAAATATACAACCCCATTGTCATATTAGGAACTAAGTCCAATTTTTTATTTCTCACGAAAGGGACGCTAGGTCCGCATTAGTATAAATGTTTTTCGTCATCCGCCCGCTAGATGGAAACACTAGAGGAAGGGAAATAATAAATAAGATAGGAGAGATAAGTGTCTTAGGGACAGTCATGTAGGAGGGTGCCCCCAGGTCACCAACTGCAATGCTATGTCCGCAAGACACAACACACAACAATGAAATTAGAGAGAGGCAATATAGAAGAATGATGATACAAATAGAAGAAGGTCACAATAGAGGTGGTCTCCTGGTATCCTAGACTGTACGAGAGAATCAAGGGTCATCCCAGGAGGCCTAAACAACACATAACACATCACGGGGGAAGCACATCATGAAAGAGATAAAGGGTTAGAGATACTTACCTATAGGGTCTTCATGCTAAGTCTCATCATCAAGTAAATCATCATCATCCTTCCACTCTTAGATTTTAGAGGAAAGTGGGACATAAGGTACCATAGCCCAATTCTCATCATTGTTAGGGTCATCTTTGTTTTGTTCAATGTTTGGATCAATGTTTTCTTGTTGAGAGGCAAGGTTTATGGCATAAGCTTGTCTTCATCTTCTTCTTTCTCTTGCTTTTCTATTTCTTTTTGTCTTACCACTTATCTCTTGTAAGATAGGGCTTTGTTCTTTCATGGGTTTTTTCATTCTCGAAGAAGAAGCACCGGGATTAAATCTCATTTGTGGAGGTGGAATATTTTTTTGTCGATAATTACCTCCCGATCCTTGTAAGGATGGCAGGGGAGGAACCTCAGCATAGGGACCTTGTCCTTTCGGTCTATGGTTCTCTTGAAATGCGGGTTGCTTGTCTTTTGTCATTTCTTGCATAGAGGGTCTGGTTGTTGGATGTAATAGTTTTGCTTTGTAATTTCTATAGCCCAAGAAGTTAAAGTCTATTCGTGGTTCAAGTTTATCTTCATTTTTGTCCCAAAAGTAATCCATTGTGTAATATTTTCTTTCAACCAAAGGTTTGTATTTATTCTAAGAAATTGTAATCACATGTCCCTCAAAAGGAAATTTTAGACAATTATGAATTGTTGAAGGGACAACTTTCATTTCCATTAACCAAGGGTGTCCCAATTTTATGTGAAAGTGGTCAGAAATGGGGACAACATCAAACCATTGTTCTACATGTTTTTCAAATACAATTACCAACAATGGTATCTTACCCAAAGGTTTTATAAAGGTTCCCTTATGTGTTTTAATCATCACGTCTGAAGGGTCATAATATCCTTGCATCAAATTATGTAAATAGAGGAACTCTTCCGTGGAAACATTAGTCATGCAATTAGGATCAATAAGGGGTCCATCCACGGGGTTTCCCATTATTTTCACAGTGATGTAAAGAGGTCTGTCAGTATCTCCGATTGTTCTATCATGAGGTGTAAACACAATTTCAGGTTCAGGGACCTTTCTTTTCATGTAAGGCCTAGGAGGGAACCTAGTGTTATTGTTGCGATTAGAGGCCATGTGTATGTTTTCAAATTAGTGCCAAATCAGATTTTGAAAGCTTGCAAAAGACAAGTGCAAAGTTATATGCAACAATGACCTAAATGCTTTATTTTTTGTACTTTTTCAATGCAAATATATGAAAGCAAAGGTGTTGTAACAATTTTGATCAGGAGTAGCAAATTATATGTCTGATATCAGTCCAATACAACAATAATATCCTTCACAACACACTTTTGATGCAAATCTAAGGTGACGACAAGTCAAAATATAGTGAAAATATGCTAAAATATTTGATTTTTTACCAAATCTCAATGCAAAAGAGCATGACAAAGGGTGTCGTGAGGAAAAAAATTATGGAAAACAAATTAGATCAGTAATAATAGCCTCTTAATGCCAAAATATCTACTACAACACGCTTTTAGTGCCACTCAAGGTCAACCCTAGTGAAAATATAGCAAAAATAGGTATTTTTTCCCAGTTTTTCAATTCTAGGACCTAGCAAAAGTGGTGTTGTAAAGAATTTTAAGAGGTGTAGTAAATAATATTGATGATATTAGTCACTTCAATCCATAAAATTTGTCACAACACACTTGGAGTGCTAACTAGGCCAAACCCTAGGGAAAAAATAGCAAAAAATGTGTAGTTTTTCACCAAATTTTCAATACAAGAGCCCGATAAAAAGGTGTTGTGAAGATTGTTAGGAGGGGAAGAAAATGATTACCTTGATAAAAACCAATTAGTACAAAAATATCCTTCACAACATGCCTATGGTGCAAATTTAGAGAGTCGATTAGGCCAAATCTAGTGAAAATCAATGTTTTTGAAGCCCTAGGTTTGAGATCTTGACACAAAATGCTATATGAATGTTTTGCAAGCTGATATATGATGAAATTTATATGATTTCAGATCTGAAACCGATTTTCATACTCTAACATGTAAAATGCAAGTGCAATTCTAATGAAAAATTAATGAAAATGCTAGTTTTTGTTGACTTTTTCTATGAAAAATGCAAATTTGTTTTAAAATGCAAGACTACAACCAAATGCAAATTTGAATGAGTCTTAAAAATCAGTAGGAAAATCTGAAACAAGATTTTACCTACAAACCCTAGATTTTGGAATTACTAGGTTATATGCAAAATTTACAATTTTCAACAAAACCCTAGCAATTTTATGATAAAAATGCAATGCAAATTACTGATTTTTTGTAATTTTCTATAACTTAAATCATATCTAATGCAAAAATCAGAAATTTGATGAAATTCAAATTAATTCATGCAACATGCAAACCCTAGCATGTAATTTTTTTTTTCCAATTTTTCTATTTTTTCATTTTTTTTGTAAATTTTCCAATGCAATAAGATGAATGATACTATGAATGAATGAAATCAATGAAAATCTAAAGCACAACACTCAGCAAGGTGCAAACAAGTCCAATAACACGGGTTCACCAAAATGTAAAGGGTAAAATTTGGATAGTTAGTTTTTGGTAGTTTTGTGTGTATATCCTCCTTTCACGCTTACATTCAAGGACCTAGGGTTGAGTTGCAATGTACTATCATACCCTAGGTCACTATTGAGATGTAGGGAAACTTGGATTTTTATGATTAGATTGACAATTTCTCTTTTATGCTCAATTGTACCTTAAAACCCTAATTATGCAAATACGACAGTAAACGGATGAATTATGGAAAATGCTTTTGCAGAAAGATGTAAAATATCAAATAAATGTGCACTTGTTTTCAGGGTTCAAAAGTGGAAAAGTCGAGGACTAAAGAGCGGGTTCCCAAGTCCAAGGTCCTGCTTTTTGTCAAGATCTGGAAATAAGGTCTGCAACTTGTATCTATTGTATCAGAGATTTTTCCGTTGCGAAACTTTGAGGAAAAATGAGCGGGCGCCCTAGTCCAGGTAGCTGTTTCTTTCACTGATCTGCAATTCTAACACTCTATTGTACCCTCTTGCAACTTCACTTTATCTGCAACTCCAACTTGTAACTTGTAATCACAAAAACTTTGGGAGGGGGTTGTGGTGTTTAGAGGCTTGCCTCAGTCAAGCCCCGGAGAGACACTCAAGCCTTTCGAACACTGTTGTCAGATAGAGAGTGCATGCGTTGGAAGGCAGAGGGAAAAACCAAATGATAAATGCTCAATAATCACAATAGATGTCACCTTGTAGTGAAGATCTCATGGGTCAAAGAAGCTCTTCATTCCATGAGGAGATGAATGTTCAAATCTGCAAACACAAACACATAGACAACACAAATATACTCTTACAACACAATGAAAGCCTTGAATCACCTTTAGAATGTATAAAGCTCATAATAGACATCTAGTAATCATCTAGTTTACAAATGAATGCCTAAACATGCTTTTATATGCAACTACAAACATTCCCGCCAAGATTTCGTAAATTCAAACTTACCATGTTGGCATAGGACCCAAATAACGGTCACAAGACGATACCCAAAAATTGGGACTGCCCCAAAATAGGGCAGGACTAGGGCGCAGGCACCCAAGTCCTCCCCCCCTATTTTTGGGCAGGGGTTATCTCAAGTGGTCCCCCTAGGTCCTATTTGCCAAGACACTTAGGGGTTTTCTCATTGGGATGTTGAAATATGATGTAATATGTCCTAAATGCAGCTAAGAGATCCAGGAGCTAAACCTTATGAGGGAAAAGCCCCTAAGGGGATATTTTCTAACGTTACACATACAAAATGAAGCTAAGTTCTCATCAAGTGTGCAGGCCAAACTGCAAGAGGGGTATGGCGATCAGATTATGCAACTGAAAACAAATAAGTTGCCAAAGGGCTTAGTCACTCTGGAAACTATTTTCAGTCATGACGACAAATTCACGGGTGAGAAGAAGAACATTACATTAGAAAAGGAAGACTATCAGTATGTTGCTTTTGCCCAAGACAAAGATTTATTGATGGGAAAGGTATGGCATGATGATGATCAAAATTTTATTCATCTTTCTAAAAAATACAACGATGTTTTTGCATGGAATTATGAGGATTTAAAGGGTTTTGACCCAAATGTTTCCCAGCACGCCATCGATCTTGATCGAAATGCCAAACCTGTTCATCAAAGACAATAGCTTGTAAACCCCAAAATCAAGCCTTTAATGAGGAAGCATCTTGCAAAGCTCATTCAAGCTAAAATTATTTTCCTGATCAAGTATTCCACCTGGGTGGCTAGTTTAGTGCCAGTGAGGAAGAAAAATGGTGAGATAAGGCTATGTGTAGAATTTCGTGATCTAAATCAAGCCTCCTTGAAAGATCATTACTCTCTGCCTTCCATGGATCAAATCTTGTAGACTGTGGTAGTGGCAGAAAGGTTTTCATTGCTTGATGGTTTTTCTGGTTATAACTAGACTTTTGTAAGGGAAGAGGACATATGCAAGACAACTTTCACCACTAAGTGGGGAACCATGGCATATGAAAAAATGCCATTTGGGCTCTCCAATGCTAGCGCCACTTTTTAGAGGGCAATGGACATTGCATTTAAGGGTTTCATCAAATATTTCATCCTAATTTATTTGGATGATATTACAATCTTCTCTAAGAAAGGAGAAAATCACATGGAGCATTTGGAGAGAGTTTTTGAAAGGTGTAGGGAGTTGAGGGTGTCATTGAACCCCAAAAAATGTATTTTTGTTGTTTCTTAGGGGAAGCTTCTGGGACATTTGGTGTTCAAGGATGGGATCTCCATAGATCCAAAAAGAACTTTAGCTCTTCTTTCTCTTCCTCTTCCTGCTCATAAAAAAGCTCTGCAGTCATTTCTAGGGCATATTAATTTCGTTAGGAAATGCATTCCTGACTATGTTGGTTTGGTCAAACCACTGACCCTAATTCTAAAAAAGGATTTTGTTTTTAGGTGGACCAAGGAGGGGAAGGAAGGTTTTGAGAAGATAAAAGAAGAGATTGCTCAAGCTCCTACTCTTATGAACCCTAACTATGAGAAGGACTTCGTCCTTTATGCTCATGGAGGAGAGAGCAACATTGTTGTTGTTTTGATGCAACAAAATGACCAAGGTATGGAGCAACCATTGGCCTTTTTAAGTCAAACATTGAAGGATTATGAGGTTAGGTACAGTCCCATGGACAAATAGGTTTTTTCCATTGTGAGAGCATTAAAAAGAATCAGATATATGCTGGCAAATAATCACATCAAAGTATTGGTTTCTCATTCCAGTGTGAGAGAATACATAATGGGAATAGAAATTAGTGAAAAGAGGGCGAGCTGGGTTACAAGGATCCTGGAATATGATGTTACTATCAAAGCCACTAAAATGATTAGAGGCAGATGATTATGTGAATAGTTAGCTCAAATTACAGTGGGTGAGGCGAACTCATCTTATCTCTTGAATGAAGCAAAACCAACAACAGTAAGTTGTTGGACAACAGACATGGCCATGTTCCTATCCACTAGCGAGTATCCTTATGGGTTGGATAGAACTAAGAGAAGACACTTCAGGGTGTAGTCCATCTTGTATGCTCTGGTGGATGGAAGTCTTTTTAAAAGGAATCTGGATGGAGTCTTACTGAGATGCATTGAAGAAAATCAAATTAACAGATTGCTCAGTGAGTTTCATGCTGGCCTAGCTGGAGGTCACTTCTCTGCAAGAGCTACAACAATGAAGATAATGAGGGCAGGTTATTTTTAGCCCACATTGTTTGATGATGCCCATGTATGGGTGAGAAAATGTAGAGTGTGCTCTCTTTTCTAGAAAGAAGAGATTGGCAGCCCTTCCACTTCAACCCATCCAGACACATCATCCTTTCTCACAATGGGGCCTGGATTTCATTGGCATCATCAACACTAGATCCAGTGCTGACCACAAGTGGGTTCTAATTGCAACAGACTACTTCCCCAGGTGGGTTGAAGTTGTCCCACTCAAAGTGGCTACAAAATCAACAAGGGTAAGTGCACAAAGATGAGGGACCAAAATGGGGTCTTAAGTTGCCACTTTTTTCTAAAATCAAGAAACATTGATGTTGGATGAGAAATTGAAGATAGCCACACTCAAAATTTGAAGATGGAACAAAAACAAGAGTTGTAGTGCTCCGAATCTAGTTTCTAAACTACTATATTTTTCCAAAAATGGTTGAGATTAAGGAGTTCAAAAAGGGGGAGCACACAAATTGGTCCTATTTTTCTCAAAAAAACATAACATAGCATCTGGTGTGCTCCTCCTAAAATGTTAACATTTTTTTAGTATTTCAATAATCTCTTTAGTGAGAAATTAGCTAACACCATGTAGTTTATCCCTGATTTTTCTAATAATGTTTTAATGAATAATTAATTTTTAGTAATTTTTAAAGTGGACACATCTTGAAAAACATAAATTTGAGCGTGCTCCCCCCTAAAATGTTTGAAAACTAATTGAAAATCAATTTTTTTTTGAATTCGTGTAGAATGGAGTCTAATTTCTAAAAATATAACTTATTTCAAATTTCGATGAACGGTTAAAAAAAATTAAAAATACTAGACACTGGTTTTTGACAAAAAAAGGACACACTAACAAAATAAATTCAAGATGAAATACTAAACATACTCAAAATGTGAAAAAATTATATGGTTAGATAGCTAACAATAAGATTATGGTGGTATTCTTTTTGGGTTTTCATTGAAAAAAGTGCCATTTTGATGTGGAGCATGCTCCAGATTATCTCCAGATTTTGCTAAAAATTGATAAAAACACATCAAAGAACCTTGAGCATAACGTGAGTGCATTATAACACGCTCATATTATGTGAAATCAATAATGCGAGCGTGCTATAATGCGCTCACGTTATGATGAGCATAATTGGCAATACACATGCCAATTGCATTTGCTTGAAAGTTTATAAAGCCTTTTCAACAAATCCATTTTTTGCATATCTTGTGCAATCATTGCATTCCATTATAGAACATCTCTTTGAGGTGTTACGTCATAAAATTGACATGCTTTGTCTATGCTTCCACACTTTACATACATGTCCACAAGGGCAGCTGCACTTCCTATCGTCTCTGTCACTCTCTACTTCCCTCCCCTCTCTACGCCCTACCCTTTCTCTGAGTCTCTGCTTCCCTCCCCTCTCTACCTCCTACCTTCTCTCTCACTCTCTTCTTCCCTCCCCTATCTACCTTCTATCCTCTCTCTCTTTCTCTATTTCCCTCCCCTATCGACCTCCTACCCTCTTTATGAGTCTTTGCTTCCCTCACCTCTCTACCTCCTACCTTCTCTCTCACTCTCTTTTCCCCACTCCCTCTCTACCTCTTACCCTTTCTCTCACTTTCTACTTCCCTCCCCTGTCTATCTCCTACCCTCTCTCAGTCTCTGCTTCCTCCCCTATCTACCTCCTACCCTCTCTCTCTTCTTCCTTCCCCTGTCTACCTCCTACGGTCCTCTCCCACTCTCTACTTCCCTCCTGTCTCTACCTCCTATCCTCTTTCTCACTCTCTACTTCCCTCCCCTCTCTATCTCTCCTCATCATTCTTCCCATCCAATAAAATTTCATAAATTATCTCGTTTCCATATTCTTTGTCGACATGTGAGAGGAGAGGGAGGAAGAGGGAGAGAGGATGGAGATGGATGGGAGAGAGAGGGGAGAGATAGGGTGATAAAGAGAGAGAGAGAGTCCTAGTTTTCTTGTTTTGGAGAGAGAGAGAGAGGGTTGGTCAAGTTTATGAGTTTAGGGTTGCTTAAGTTTAAGGTTTAGTGGAATTATTTAGGGTTTAGGGGTTTAGGGTTGCTTGGGTTTATGGTTTAGGGGTTAGATTTTAGGGGCATTATTTAGGGTTTTGGGAGAGAGAGAGGTTTAGGGTTGTTCATGTTTAGGGGCATATTTAGCATTTATGAGTTTAGGGTTGCTTAGACCTTTAGGGGTAAATTATTTAGGGTTTATGAGTTTCTAGGATTGCTCAAGTTTAGGGTTTAAGGGTTAGGGTTAAAGGGGAATTATTTTATAATTTCCCTCCAATCCTCATAATACTAACACATTAGTCCACCCATCTCTTAATCCATCAATCCCTATCATCCATCCACCATATAACTCACTAACTAATCCACCATCAAACATTCTAAGCTCTAATCCATCAACCCATGAACGCTTGAAATTTTTTCTCCAAAGAGTCTTTACAAAATCTAAAAATAAAAGCAAAGATATGGAGCCATCCAAATCCACTGATCCAATTTCATCCCCCTCTAACACTCCCAATCCTAATCCATATGGGCCTCCTATATCCATTCACTCGATCCTAATCCTAACCCCACACCATCTTCCATCATTATCCATCAACTATATGCATATCCTATTCCATCAACCCATGAAGCCATGAAGGATGTGACCCAAGGACTATTAGCAAGGAATCTAAGAACATCATGTACTCAAATTCCTATCCTTGAGCCTCACAAAGAACCTCCTAATAACATGTATACCACTCCAACATCATCATCCACTCCTATGTCTATCCATTTCATTGAAGAGTCTCCTACCATAAGTCCAAGTCAAACCCCATCATGTAGCCATGTTGTCAAACATCCAAAGATTATTTATATCCTGGATCCAAAAACCCATCACACCCATCTAAGAAACCCAATAGCTATACATTAAGAGCCTAGTCCAAAGAATGTGGAAACACCAACCACCCATCCTAATCTAAATCCAAACATCCCATCTAATCCCATCTCGGTTCCCTTACCATCTCATGGTCAACTCCTCTATACATCAATCCCATCATTAATAGGTCCAACACCTCCTAGTGAATGCCCATCACCACCTCTTACTCCCCAATCCAATGAATATCAATGCATCCCCACTTATCCTATCCATATCTAATATTGCGCTATCCATGCTTATCCTCCATGTGATCAAGATATTATCTATGATCAAGATCTTATCCATGAGCAAGTTCGTTCCCACATCACTCCTATCCATCATCCCATTAGCCCTATCCATCATCCTGTGCTAGTCCTACTCATTATCCATCAATATCCCATGATGAGACACTTGGTCCCCAAGAAAACATAGACAATCAAAAAAATATCTTGGATCCTAGATCTTGAATCACATCCCAATGAGTATAATGATTTAATCAAGATCCAAGAATTCTACATCCATTTCCCTTTGATCCTCCATCATCCCAGGTCGAACTAGATATGTTTAGGTGTTTAGCCTGGTTGCTCAAGTTTAGGGTTTAGAGGTCAGGGGCATTATTTGAGGTTTACATGAGTTTAGGGTTGCTCAAGTAAATAGGGTTTAGGGTTTAGGGGAATTATTCAGGCTTTAGGAGTTTAGGTATGCTTGAGTTTAGGGTTTAGGGTTTATGGGTTAGGGGTTTAGGGTTGCTCAAGTTTAGGGGTTAGGGTTTAGGGTTTAGAGAGAGATAGAGCGAGGGGACCAATAAAGATTGGAGAGATAGGGAGATAGAAGTTTAGGATTGCTTCCAGGTTTTATGGTTTAGGGGTTAGGGGTTTAGGGTTGCTCATTTTTAGGGTTTAGGGGTTAGGGGCATTATTTAGGGTTTAGGGTTTATGGTTTAGGGGTTAGGGGTTTAGGGTTGTTCATTTTTAGGGTTTAGGGGTTAGGAGCATTAGTTATGGTTTAGGGTTTGGGGTTAAGGTTTAGAGGTTTAGGTTTATGGTTTAGGTAGAGAGGAGAGTAAGCAGATATAGAGGAGACTGAGCCTAGGAGAGATATCTCTGTCTCCTCTATCCCTCTCTCTAACTATACCTACCTCTCTCTCTCTCTCTATCTTGCTCTCTTTTGATCCCCTCTCTCTAACTCTACCTTTCTATCTCTCCCTTCCTCACTATTTGAGGTTTACATGAGTTTAGGGTTGCTCAAGTAAATAGGGTTTAGGGAACACCTTTAGGGTTAGGGTTTAGGGGAATTATTTAAGCTTTAGGGGTTTAGGGATGCTTGAGTTTAGGGTTTAGGGGTTAGGGGTTTAGGGATGCTTAAGTTTAGGGTTTAGGGGTTAGGGGTTTAGGGTTGCTCGAGTTTAGGGGTTAGGGTTTAGGGTTTAGAGAGAGATAGAGTGAGGGGACCAATAGAGATTGGGAGATAGAGGTTTAGGGTTGCTTCCAGGTTTTATGGTTTAGGGTTGCTCATTTTTAGGGTTTAGGGGTATTATTTAGGGTTTAGGGTTTATGGTTTAGGGGTTAGGGGTTAAGGTTTAGAGGTTTTAGTTTATGGTTTAGGTAGAGAGGAGAATAGGGATCCCTATCTCTATCTCTCTAGACATATGGATCCCTATCTCTTAATCTATCCCTCGCTACCTCTCTCTCCTCCTCTCTATCTCTCTCCCCATCCCTCTACCTCTTGAAATCTCTCTCCCTATGTCTCTAGACATCTCTCCATCTCTTTCCCTATCTCTATCTATCCGTATAACCCTATCTCTTAATATATCCCTCTCTACCTCTCTCTCTGTATTTCCCTATCTATATCTCCCTTGCTAGATCTATCTCCTTATATCTCCCCTCTCTCTCTATATATATCTATCTCTATCTTTCTCCCTCTATAGACCCCTTTGTCTATCTCAATCCCCATCTCTCCCTCTCCCCGTATCTATCTCCACCTATCTCTCTCTATCTCTCTATTTGCCCCTCTTTCTATATTTTTTCCTTTCTCTAACTCTATATCTATCTCTCCATCTCTTTCTGGATGTCCCCAGGCTCTCTCCCTATCCATGTCCATGTCCCTCTCTATCTCTTCATGTCTCTTGATCCCTCTCTATATATAGGATAGAGAAATGAAGAGTGAGAGAGAGACTCTCCCATGTAGATACAAGGTTACATTTGTCCCTCCTAGTATTAAAAAGTTCTATTTCATGAACCACATAGATATTTGAGTCTAGGGATACTCTTGGACCGTCACTTGATTACCTATTTGATGCACTACATGCATAGTTGCAATATATTTTATGTGAGAGAATGACATCCTAGACCATGATTTTGGCACCAACATTGAGAAGGTTATGATTTTTGCATGCATGAACCTTTATATTTTCATGCTTCTCAAAACGTGAGTGCATTTTGCGAAGCATGAAAAAGGGTAAAAAAGCATGTGGGATCTGTGTTTCAGACCCCACATGACTGTTATTCCTGCTTTTCATGAGTATATCAGACAAGAAAACACTTTTCATGTTGTTTGACTTATTGAGAATCATTTTTATATCAATCCACCACCTTTTTTGTTTTTTTAACCTAGAAGAACTGATTTTGCATGTTTTTGGAGAAAATTTTATTATTTAAACTGAAAGTTTCATGTTTCATGTGTGATATTGTTTCAAAGCTAATTACCATTGATATATAGATTGAATTTGATGATATATGTTTGTTTTTTCCATAAATCTCACTAATCCTATTCTAGAATTATATAGAATTCATAATCAAACTTGTGAAAAAGAAGAATTTGAGGATTTTGAAGCCATCTTTTCGAGAATTGGTCAACTGCAATATCAAATTCTAAGGTATGTTCAACTTATGTCCATTTTAATTCACATATATATGTTCTTATGTTCGTTATGTCTTTAAATGTCATTATGTCTTTATGTTTCTTATGTTCTTTATGTTCTAAGATATATATGTGTCTAGGTATATCAATTAGTTCAGTCAAAGAGACTCCAAATTCCTCATGTTTCCACCTTGTTTCAGCCCTTCATGCCTTCATTTCACCTATTTTCAGCTATACAAGAGAAAAACATTATCAAATACTTCATAAAATAATTTTAGTGAACAATTGTTTGTCATACTCATATTCATGATCAATGGAGCCAAAATTAATTTTGGAAGACTCTTAATTTTTGCCCTAGGATGATATAGAAGGATTTATTCCTTAATACATGCATAATTTAATTCATTTAATAGAACCATGCAATGGCTTGAATCTTAGACTATCCTATGCCCCCTATTATGACAATCCTACTTGTCTCTATTGATCATTTAGACATAATTGTTAGGTGTCCTTTTGATAGCTTCTCTATGCATGTTTCATAGTATGAATTCTTTTGGAGAAGGTTGGAGGATGTGAAGACCTCTTTAGTGTATAGGGCTAGGACATTCCTTATGCACCAATTCATAAATATGTCACTTTTAGTCAATAGAAGCCAAAATACATCCATTTGCAATCATGGATTAGTTAAGGACAACTAGGTGGTAAATTTGTTGCCATTAGCAACTTCACAAATTTCGTGTCTTATCTTGTCCTCCTTGGTTTTCTCCATGGATCTCCATCATTGTCTTCATGATTTGTATAATTCATCATGTCATAGTGGCTTCATCATTTGATAATTATCTAATCACAATAACCCTAGATGGCTATCCCTAGGACTACTCTGTCAATTGCACACTATGTATTTCAGCAATTTAGATTTCCTTCATGTGTGTTTCAATGGTTTGCAGTGTTAGGACAATCTTGATCTTCTTCAAACTTTCACCTTTTGTCTGTGTTGAAAAATCTCTAAAATAACCCTCTTAGAACCTTACGAATAAAGTTAGGACTATTATGACTGTCCTCATAGCTCTAACAGTCTTATTTGCATTTGAATATGACAGTCATGTCTCCATGCAATGAACTTGTCTAGGATATATTTCTGCAACACCCAATCTCACCTTCATTCTCATTGAAAAGATCAACAACACTCCTGAGCAAGGCATTTGTACCTATTCATGATTATCCTACTTGTGTTGGTTATGATAGCCGATTGTCTCCTTCATAGTGGCCTTTATGGCAATTTAGCTTATGCACATGATTATCTACTTGAGTTTGGCATTGCCATATTAATGAGCCTTGACTTCAATAATTGTCTCTTGATATCCCTTCTTCACCTTCTACACTAATCCAAAGCATAATTTTGTCACTACTATTCACAACATATTTCATGAGTCTGTCTTCCTTTTTGCCATTGTTGTGACAATTAAGGCATGACTAGGAGTAGCTGAATGACATCTCTTCTTAATTAAGATAGTCTTCTTCCTTATTTCACAAGCTTGTAGGATCTCATGAGTCACTTGACCCATACTTCACTAGAATAATCTTGAGGTGTGGAGAGATTTAAATTCATAGATAGGGTATTGACAATTTGCTAAACAATTTCAAAATGTTGGTTAGGACAGCCCCAAGCATGGAATTTTGATTGGTTGCCTTTCGCTATGGAATTGAGGCTATGGTTTTATTCCAAATACCCTATATTCATCCCTCCCCTGTACTAAAAACAACACTTTTCCCTAGGCTTAACACCTCAAATAAAGTGGTTTCCTTCACAAACTGCCACTAGGTCTTGTAGGGCAGCAAACTGACCTTTTCCAACATAATTTCCTAACCAGAACTCATACCCAAAATATGAGCACATATTTGAGTACCCTTTTTGACCCTACTCAACATATCAAGAAATCAAGTGTGGTTGTTTTGTAACACAATGATAAAAAATTTGCTGCTATGCTTTGGATGAGGGCTAATTTGGCTTGTTTGAATGGGTCACAAGAATTAGAAAGAACATATGAACATGAATATAAGCTCACACATGAACATAGTTACACTCCTTCACTTGAAATACCTCAAAACAACATTCACTAATAGTCATAGTGGAATGGCATTTTTATACTCTTTAAAGGGCCCCATTTATGGATCACACCTTCTCAATATAGAGAATTTTAATCCCCAAAATCTCACCAAAGCATGAAATGATAGTTTTCTTACAAAAAAATGGAGGAAATGAGCACCACAACCTATTTGACAAATTGTTACAACTCACTTTGATACCACTCAATCCATAAAAAATATGACGGAGATTATGTATTACACTTCATCAACATAACAAAATTTTAGAGAAGAGAGTTATCTACAAATATATGGACATACAAGCATCATGACACATGATGATACAAAGGGAGTTATAAGGAGATAAAACACTAAAAAGGAGGTTTTCATGAGTGTAGGATAGTCACAAGTCTATATAACAGTCCACTATCATAGTCATGACCATCATGAAGTTGTTTTTAATTTATGCATTACTTAAGATGTCTTTGATCTTTTGTCACGAGTATCTAGAAGGTTATCTTCAAGGGTTAATGTTCTGTTGACTATCACAAAGTTTTTGGACTGGTTTAAGACTATTAGGATAGTCAATTTATGTTGATTAATAGTCCCCTTCGATGGCATTCATTTTGTCATCCTTCAAAATCACCTCCATACAACTCATATATGTAAAAAATTAACCATACAATTCATGACTTCCAAACCTAAAATAATGATTTAATACTCATATAAGAGTCTAAACAATGGCCTTCAAGGGGCAAGATAGTCAAGAGCAGTCAAGGTGATGTTCTTATGAGTTGATAGGGTCAAAGGGAGGCTTAGTATTAGAGATATACCTTTAAATAGTGATCTCTCAACACCTTATGGTTTCAAATAGTTTTGAAATCTCTTGGCAACCCTATTTTCCTTTATGGAAATACTCATGACAGTCTTGAAGGAACCAAACTATTTATGTACATCAGTACACTATGACTATCATAGTATTAGAGTCTTTTGGAAACTTTCCCAACTTTCTCCTTTATAAGATTCATAGTCCATAATTCAAGTGTACTAAATTTCTACCCTAAATGTCCTCTTTCCATTCAGGTGTATACTTCATGATTAGGTATTGAAGTGTATACTCTATGACTTTGTATTTGTATTTGAGTGTATACTCTATGACTTGTATTCAAGTGTATATCATGACTATGTATTCGAGTGTATACTCCATGACTTTGTGTATTCCATTGTATACTTGGTGCATTTTGTGATTGGGAAAAAAGTGTGAAGAATCTATATGAAGGTCTTTCAGACCTACTCAAGGAGTTTTGAAGCTTTCTTGACCATTATTTGACAAAGTGTGATGACTGTCCTAAATGATTGTGCATGACAGTGTTGGGGCAGCAATTGGAAGTTCATCAAATCTAAGTCTAAAAGTGTTGGTTGTGCATATTCCTTGTTGGGAAGGGGTCTTACTCCATTAGAAGATTCTTCATTACTCCAACCTTGTTGTGGCAACCAATGTTCATTTGATACAATATCGAGGTAGACCTTTGAACAAGACGTTGTGGAAGGTGCGTGACTCTGACCATGAGGTAATACTTGACACAATAAAGAGTAGAGAAGACCCAGATGGTTCGTTGGATTAATTTGTAAATATGCATAAAACTTTCCTAGATGGGTACTTGTACTTTGTTTTGTATATAAATAGTAGTATGAATTGCTAGAGAAAAGATGATGGAGAGTGATCATCAGATGGAGGTAAGTGATTGATTACATATGTGATGTCATATATTTTATGTACATTTTGTTATAGTAATGTACATATTGTTTGATTGTATTAACAGGTGGAACTGCATGAGCTTGAACTATCGAAGAAGTCTACTTGACGGTAGAGAGAGGATGAGTCATGGATTGGCTCTCCATCTTCACGGTCAAGTAAGGGCTACCAATTATTTCATAAAAGTCCATAGGAAACTAGTTTTGGGACATACTTTTGTATGTTACCAATGTATATTTTTGTATATATGCCTGTATGGATTTGTTTGGACATGCCTGTATGGCTTTGTATGTAAACTAGATGTTATGTTCATGACATTATGTGTACGACAATTTATATTAAATATTTAATATGATGATCAATTATACTTACATGAATTTGCTTATACACGTGCCAATTGCATTTGCTTGAGAGTAAGGAATGCATAATTGTGCAGGTCTATTGGTTGTCTATTGTTTGATGATACCATTATGTTTCTTCATAGAGTATGTGATGTGATGCATAGAGTTGTAGTGCTTCAAGACAAGGCATGAACTTGAATAATGAAGATCTCACTCAAGCAGTGGTATGAACTTGACAAGCAGTGGTATGAACTTGACAAACAGTGATATGAACTTGAGTAATGAAGGCCTCATGTTTCGTTTGATTTGTTTTCTATGGTATACATTTGATGTTTGCATCATCATCATGTTATGCTTCATGGGGTTAGATCTAAGTAATGGATGAAGTTGATCCTTATTGGTCTTAATCATGTTCACTCATGTCCTATCAAGATTGATGTCACATGGTTTGGATGTTAGTTCATAACATTCATGTTTATCATGTTACAATAGTAGGACATAGTTGCTTATGTCATTGGTTCATGCCATTGGATCATTGGATTTGGTTGCAGTTCTTCATCATAACATGTCATGCTTTCAGGATTTGGATTGGGTTGTGGTTCTTCCTTATGACAGGAGTTTGTTCATGTCTTCATGCTTCTTTGTTCTCCATGTCTTTAGTGTTCTTAGTTTCTTCATGTGTCAAAGATTTCTTTAGTGTCCTCATGATGTTGATGTTGATAAAAAAATATGGTGTTAAGCACCTCAATCATTCGGAGCAGCAGGCTACTAGCAAAGTCCCTTAAGATCCCTAAGACAAAAAAATTCCCAAATTTTGATAGAGGTTTCTTAAAATTCGTTGTAGCTGGGAACATTTCGTTTGGACCTATAGGTGCATGTGAGGTCTATCCACAATAACCTCTCTTGTTTTTGATCAACTCTAGTCCATTTGACCATGTCGAAATCAAATGCATTCTTGCAAAATGCTTCAGTTTCATGTAGTAGAAAGGTGCCAGGAGTGACATTTTGCATTCCATAGCTCGTGGGGCTGAACGGACTGTGCCAACACATCAGGGTGGGTGGGTAAATGCTAGGGGAGGTCTTATTTCATGTACCAAGTACCCCAATTGTTTGGGGCAATAGGCTACCGGTAAAGTCCCTTAAGATCCCTAAGACGAAAAAATTGCCAAACTTTGACGGAGTAATTCTTGGAATTTGTGGCAGTTGGGAACATTTTGTTTGGACCTGTAGGTGCATGTGGGGTCCATCCACAATAACCTCTCTAGGTTTTGTTCAACTCTAGTATATTTGACCGTGTCGGAATCAAACGCATTCTTGCAAAATGCTTTAGTTTCATGTAGTGGAAAGGTGTTAGGAGTGACATTTTGCATTCCATAGCTCATGGGGCCAAACGGACTTCTCCAACACGTCGGGGTGGGTGGGTAAATGCTAGGGGAGCTCTCGTTTCATGTGCCAAGCACCCTAGTCATTCAGGGCAGTAGGCTACTGGCAAAGTCCGTTAAGATACCTAAGATGAAAAAACTACCAAACTTTGACGGAGTAGTTCTCAAAATTTGTGGTAGCTAGAAATGTTTCATTTGGACCTACAGGTGCACGTGGGGTCCATCCATAATAACCTCTCTCAGTTTTGGTCAACTCCAGTCTGTTTGACCGTGCTGAAATCAAATGCATTCTTGCAAAATGCTTCAGTTTCATGCAGTGGAAAGGTGCTAGGAATGACATTTTGCATTCCATAGCTCGTGTGGCTGAATGGACTTTACCAACACATTAGGGTGGGCGGGTAAATGCAAGAGGAGGTCTCGTTTCATGTGCCAAGTGCCCCAGTCATTCGGGGCAGTAGGCTACCGACAAAGTCCCTTAAGATCCCTAAGACGAAAAAACTGCCAAACTTTGACGGGGCAGTTCATAGAATTTGTGGTAGCTGGGAATGTTCTGTTTGGAGCTGCAGGTGCATGTGGAGTCCATCTACAATAACCTCTCTCAGTTTTGTTCAACTTCTGTCTATTTGACCGTGCCTGAATCAAACACATTCTTGCAAAATGCTTCAGTTTCATGCAATGGAAAGGTTGCCAGGTGCCATATTTTTTGTTTTGCTCATCGTGGGGCCAAACGGACTACGCCAACATGTTGGGGTGGGTGGGTAAATGGTAGGGAAGGTCTCGTTTCGTGTGCCAAGTGTCCTAGTCGTTCTAGTCTGCAAGCTACCGACACCTAGCACCTTTCGAGTTGCCGGTAGCTTGCAACCTGAAACAATTGAGATACTTGGCGCATGAAACGAGACCTGCCCTAGCATTTACCCACCCACCCCGATGTGTTAGTGTAGTCCATTTGGCACCACAATGAGCAGAACAAAAAACATGGCACATGTCAACCTTTCCATTGCATGAAACTGAAGCATTTTGCAAGAATGTGTTTGATTCAGGCATAGTCAAACAGACAGGAGTTGAACAAAACTGAGAGAGGTTATTGTAGACAGACTCCACATGCACTTGTAGGTCCAAACGAAATGTTGCTAGCTACCACGAATTCTGAGAATTGCCCCGTCAAAGTTTGGTAATTTTTTCATCTTAGGGATCTTAAGGGACTTTGCCGGTAGCCTGCTGCCCTGAATGACTGGGGCACTTGGCAAATGAAACGAGGCCTCCCTTGGCATTTACCCTCCCACCGCAATGCCTTAACGAAGTCCGTTCAGCCCCACGAGCTATGGAATGCAAAATGTCATTCCTAGCACCTTTCGAGTTTGCCGATAGCTTACAACTCAGAATGACAGAGACACTTGGCACATGAAACGAGATCTCCCCTAGCATTTTCCACCCACCTGGATGTGTTGGTGTAGTTGTTTTGCCCCTGAGACCTATGGAATGCAAAATTTTAGTGTTAGCAACTTTCTACTTTGTCGATAGCTTGCAGCCCAGAACGACTGAGACACTTGGCGCACGAAACGAGACCTCCCCTAGCATTTACCCACCCACACTGACATGTTGGCACAATCTATTTGGCCCCACAATGAGCAGAACAAAAAACACGACACCTGGAAACCTTTCCATTGCATGAAACTGAAACATTTTGTAAGAATGCGTTTGACTCTAGCATGGTCAAACAGACAAGAGTTGAACGAAACTGAGAGAGGTTATTGTAGATGGACCCCACATGCACATGTAGGTCCAAACAGAATGTTCCCAGCTGCCAAGAATTTTGAGAACAGATCTGTCAAAGTTTGGTAGTTTTTTCATCTTAGGGATCTTAAGGGACTTTGCCGGTAGCCTACTGCCTCGAATGACCGGGGCGCTTGGCACATGAAAATGAGACCTCCCTTGGCATTTACCCACCCACTCTGATACGTTGGTGAAGTCCGTACAACCCCATGAGCTATGGAATGCAAAATGTCACTCCTAGCACCTTTCCACTGGATGAAACTGAAGCATTTTGTAAGAATGTGTTTGATTCTGACATAGTCAATTATACTAGAGTTGAATGAAACTGAGAGAGGTTATTGTGGACGGACCCCACATGCACCTGCAGGTCCAAATAAAATGTTCCCAGCTGCCACGAATTATAAGAACTACTCTGTCAAAGTTTGGCAGTTTTTTCATCTTAGGGATCTTAAGGGCTACACTCATTTTATCCTTCCTCATGCATAAAACAATAATATGATGTTGTAACAAGGTTGATCTTGAGTTGGGAGAGATTTGTACATCCATTATTCTACATCAGAGCTTCTATTTCTTGCATCACTCAAATATTTTCAAGGCCTTTCCATGGTTTCCTCTTACTAATCGAGCCAACCAGGACCTTGAAAATGGTGTAGCAGTAACATATAACAATAAGAAATCAAGTAAAAGATCCATGTGATCATCTATTTTTAGTTTTAACATATTTTTCTATCATCATTGACCATTGTATCCATGCATGTGTAGGTATATGAGTTAGTTCAGTCAAAGTGACTCCAAATTCATCATGTTTCCACCTTGTTTCAGCCCTTCATGCCTTGACATCATGACTATATCAACATGGTCTTTCATCATTTTAATAGTCCTCTTTAGTGTCTTAGGCTAGGACATTCCTTATGCACCTTGTAGACATGTATGCAAAGTGTGGAAGCATAGACAAGGCACGTGAACTGTTTGGCATGATGCCCCAAATAAATGTCGCCTTATTGAATGCAATGATTGCAAGATATGAACAAAATGGATTTTTTGATAAGGCTTTGGAAACTTTTAAGCAAATGAAATTGTCGGGTGTAAAGACAAATTCCAAAACCTTTGAAATGGTATCTTTGGAACACGGTATAGACATCCATCAAAGCATAAAGCATATAGGAATTTTGTCAAATGTTGTAGCTACAGTAAGTACCCTGCAAGACATGTATGCAAAGTGTGGAGGCATATACTTGACGAACATGAACTGTTTGACATGATGCCTCAAAGAAATGTTGTCTCATGGAATGCAATGATTGCAAGATATGCACGAAATGGATTTGTTGAAAAGACTTTAGAAACTTTCAAGTAAATGCAGTTGGCACGTGTAAAGCCAAATTCTACAACCTTTGCCAACATCCTCCCTATCTGTACACCAATATAGAATGTTTGGAATGATGTATCGACATCCATCAAAGCATAAAGGATATAGGAAATTTGTCGCATGCTGTAATTGCAGCTGCCCTTGTAGACATGTATGCAAAGTGTGGAAGCATAGACAAGGCACATGAACTGTTTGGCATGATGCCCCAAAGAAATGTCACCTTATTGAATGCAATGATTGCAAGATATGAACAAGATGATTTTTTTGATAAGGCATTAGAAACTTTCAAGCAAATGCGATTAGCGGGTGTAAAGCAAAATTTCACAACCTTAGCCAGTATCCTCCTTGCCTATGCCAAAATGGACATCCATCAAAAGGATAAAACATATGGGAATTTTGTTAGATGTTGTAGATGCAACTGCCCTCAGAGACATGTATGCAAAGTGTGGAAGCATAGACAAGGCATGTGAACTGTTTGGCATGATGCCCCAAAGAAATGTCACCTCATTGAATGCAATGATTGGAAGATATGAACAAAATGGATTTTTTGATAAGGCATTAGAAACTTTCAAGCAAATGTGATTGGCAGGTGTAAAGCAAAATTCCACAACCTTAGCCAGTATCCTCCTTGCCTATGCCAAAATGGACATCCATCAAAAGGATAAAACATATGGGAATTTTGTTAAATGTTGTAGTTGTAACTGCCCTAAGAGACATGTATGCAAAATGTGGAAGCATAGACAAGGCACGTGAATTGTTTAGCATGATGCCTCAAAGAAATGTCGCCTCATGGAATACAATGATTGCAAGATATGAACAAAATGGATTTTCTGATAAGCCTTTAGAAAGTTTTAAGAAAATGCAATTGGCAAGTGTAAAGAAAAATTCCAAAACCTTAGAAATGGTATGTTTGGAGCACGGTATAGACATCCATCAAAGCATAAAGGATATAGGAATTTTGTCAAATGTCATAGTTGTAAGTACCCTACAAGACATGTATGCAACTTGTGTGTGTCAGGCCCACATTTCCCATGTGGTCACGACACGCATCACACGTGTCATGTCCACATTTGTCATGTGGTCATGACACGAAATATCAAAACAATTTCCATGCTTCCCTAGAAAGCCCCTCGCACGCGTAAGCGTGCTCAGTGGCGTTACGCTTAAGGCGTAAACATGACAGTTGAATATGGGGTAATGCGTTCACGTGTGCATACCAATCGCAATGAAGGCCAACTAGGGGGTCGAAATGACGCGGTTAATGTCGCCAAAAGGGTTAAATTCCACTAACCTAGCTAAACCCTAAATTTTGGAAAAATTTGGCAGCATAACACCTCACGGGCGTGAGTAGGGTTTATTGTGCTAAAACTAATTTTGATGGAAAGGATTACTGGTTTGGTTTTCTATTACCTACGTCTCACTAGTTGAATTTGTAGATCAGTTGAATAAGTTAATTTGTACATTTTTCAACAAATCTCGATCAATTTGTTCTTCTTCATGTTTTCTATAATTTAACACATTTTTCAACAAAGCTTGATCAACCTGTTCTCCTTCACGTTTTCTATAATTTAACACATTTTTCAACAAAGCTCAATCAATTTGTTCTCCTTCACATTCTCTATAATTTAAAACTTTTTCAACAAAGCTCAATCGATTTGTTCTCCTTCACGTTTTCTATCAATCAGAGTTATCTCTGCATCCTTTACATTATTCCTAATTTCTTGGTAGATCAGATCACGGAAATAGGTTTTACTAACTTCGTTTTAAAAGTTTACTAGGTTCCCGAGTTGGATTTAAAACGTCTAATTTAAATTCGTTAATTAAATTGCGCCAAAAATGATTTAAAAGAATATTAAATTTTAATTAATAACGATGTAGTTTAAATCATCCTCATCGAGTTAAGTTTTAAAATCTAAGATTCAATCCGATTGTTAAAATAATTTACATCTCAAATAATTAAATTGTGTAAAATTTAAATAAAACCAATAAATATTTTTCTTCAAATATCAATTTAAAAATCAATGAAATATAAAATTCTTTTAATCATGATCTAATCTATTTATTAACATCCACTAACAAATAAAAATACTATTCCAAAAAGAATATAGTTTTACCCATTATATTAATTATCTCAAATTCCCTTTATAAAATCAGAACTTAAAACAAATGAGCAAAATATTTAAAAGAGGGGAAGTTAATTTTAAAAAGAATTTTAATTTCTCTTTGCCCTAAATTCCTCCAACAATAAAATATAATATCTCTAAGGGCAAAAAGCCCTAACCCTATTTTTGAAACTCATTTCCTTTTTCTCCTCTTTGTTTTCTCTCCTTCCTTCTTTTTTTCTTTCTCTCATTTTTTTGTTTTGGTTGTATTGCAGGTTGTAATGGAGGCCATTTATGAAATGCCTATGATGGCATTTGTATATATATATACATTTTTTTTTAGAGTAAAATTGTTGTGAGTCAATATATAAATTTATTTTAAAATGCTAAATCTCCAAATTTCTTTGTGGCAAAGGGTAGTGGAGCTACTGGGGCAGCGGCGGCGGTGGATTGTGGTGGAGGTCCAGCGGCGGGGTTGGGGGACCACGATAGAATTGATGGTGAGGGGGCCGCGGAGTGGAGGTGTTGGCGTTGGAGGGCAGCAGAGCTACAGAAGGGAAAGGGAGTTGGCCACGAACTGCGCGGTGGTTTGGCCGCGGGGAAGGTAGGTAGTAGGGGGTGTGGGGAGGGGGACGGAGCCCCCACCCACATCCCATACAATGGGGTGTGGGTGAGGGCTCCGCCTCCCTCCCCACACCCATCCAAAGATAAGCCACGGTCGGGGGGTTTCAAACCCCTCCCCACATATATTTTATTCTCTGTAACAAACAAAAAAATAGCGACTACTAATACGCAGTCTTTCCTCTTCTCAGCATTTATTAATATTATTATTTTTAAGTTTCATATATATATATATATACACACACACAGCAGCCCATATTTTTAATTTAAAATCACAGTTTAAGAACATATATATATATCTATATATAATTATAATTTCAACAATAATTTTCCTTCCAATCACTTCAAATCTACTTTTAAGAACAATAATCAGTTATATTTTGTTTTATCAAATGTTTATAAGGCAACGAACTCATTTCTTTTATCAAAATATATTCATTGTATTCCTAATATGTTCATTTTTAAAGAAAAGAAATAAATACAATTAAGTAAATACTTCTAATACTTAACATCAACTAATTTTCTCTTTCATAAAAACAATATACAAATTTTATATTTTGTCTCAATAATAAAAACACAACTTTCCTATTTGATATTTTTAAAATAAACATACAAATGAAATAGCATTGAAACCAAATCTTTTTCCCTTCAACATTGTTTTGAATGATAAGCATTAAAATTAATAAATTTTAAATTTCTATTCCAAATGTAAATAGCTTACACACAATACAAAAAAATATACTTTTACAACAAGAGAGAGAACAATGTTCTCCTATTTGAAAACTAACAAATGAAGCAAACTCCTAAATTGGCCAAGCTCTCTCTCAAGAGTTAAAAAGAAATAGGATATCACTCCAAGAACAAGGTGTTTTCTCCAACTTCACAACTTAGCTCCAATAAACCTGCAATATCACAAGAAGGGGAAAGAAGCCACAATAACTTGCTCTCCTCCCTACCATAGACCCGCTAGTGGGTCACCCCCGAGTTAGGGAGGTCATCCACACACCTGGGAACTCATTCCACATCACAACATGGCATTCAACAACCAAACACAAATTTACTCCCATGGTTAACACAACACAAGAACTCATTTAGGATGAGTTCAATGGGGTAGGGGAGTGGACAACACTCAACTCAAGAGTGCCACTCCTACAAATATCCCAATACAAATACCTCTCAAGGCCTCAAGCCAACACTTTTAAACACAATTTCCACAAAGCTTCCATTTGGCTCTCAAGCCATTTCACATATTGCAATTATCCACATATTGCCCTCAAGGCTTACAACACCACAAAATCAAGGAAATGACCCCGAGGAGGTTCACTCCTCCCCCACCCCACAATTGTTGAGCATCTTCTCCCAAGTGGGAGAGGCTCTTACAACACCCTTACAATTTTTTCCCCACAACAACAAATAAAAACTCAAAAAATAGAACCCACACATAGCTTCACACAAACAAATAAAAATACATAAGGGAAGGCCTTAGCCTTGAAACCAACCTTAAAAAACCCAATTTGGTAGATGGTTGATGTAGATCTCCTCCAACTCCTCCAAAATTAGCCACAAAACTCTCTCCAACTTTTTCCCCAAAGTAAATTCAAATCAATAAAATTTGCCAAAAATTCAACCACCCATACCCTTCTCCAAGTGGGATTATAATAAGCTCTTCCCATGAGCTTTGAGGAATGGGGAGGTGACACTTGTCACCTCCTCACTCCTCCTCCCAACTACAAGCAAGACCCATGGAATGGGTGGTGACACATGTCACTCACCCATCCCCCAAGTCTCTCTCCCTTCCACTTGTCCTCCCTAGAACATGTGGGAGAGAAAAGTGGAGCTTAAGAGGGAATGGGTGCCACATGTGCCCCATTCCTTTCTTCCTAAGAGGGACCACACAACTCCAAGGTACCCTCACCAATTGTGAGAGAGACTTGGAGTAAAGTCCTCCACAATTGAGAGCTCTAAATCGTGAGTAGGGTAGTTCATCTTATGTGTCTTGAGCTTACGTGACTCATATGCAATCACTCTACCACCCTGCATAAGCACGACTCCCAAACCCTCAAGTGATGCATCTATGCAAACAACAAAATCCTCTACAGGATCTGGAACCGCTAAATGGGATCGCTGATAAGACACTCCTTGAGGACCCCAAAGGCCCTCTCGCACTGCTCAGTCCAAGTGAAACTCTTCCCTTTCCGCTGAAGGGAAGTGATGGGGTGCACTATCCTGGAAAAGCCCTCTACAAATCTGAGGTAGTAACCGGCTAATCCCATGAAACTCCTTACCTTTGTCACACTGGTGTGTGTTGGACAATCTTGGATAGCTCTAATCTTCGATGGATCTACAGAGATGCCATCGCCTGATAGGATGTGCCCCAAATACTGTACCTCTATCCTGAAGAAGGCACACTTCGCCAGGTTGCCATAAAGCTGCTGCTCTCACAAGCACTGCAAAACCTGACGCAAATGATCCACATGCTCCTCCTCGGTCCGCGAATAGATCAAAATATCATCGATAAAAATGATCACGAACTGATCCAAGTAAGTGCGGAACACCGAGTTCATGAGACTCATGAACACTATAGGGGCATTCGTTAAACCAAAGGATACCACTGTGAACTCGTAATGGCCATATTTTGTTCGAAAAGCAGTCTTATGAATGTCTGCCTCTGTGATGTGCAATTGGTGATACCCAGATTTCAGATCAATTTTTGAGAACACTCTGGTTCCCTGCATCTTGTCAAAAAGGTCATCAATCCTAGGCAGAGGGTAATAGTTCTTCACCGTCACCTTATTCAACTGCCTATAATCCATGCATAAGCGAAGAGACCCATCCTTCTTCTTCACGAAGATAACCGGTGCGCCCCATGGTGAAATGCTAGGTCGGATGTGCCCCTTCTCAAGTAACTCCTCTAACTACAGTTTGAGCTCCGTGAGCTCATGTGTAGTCATCCTGTAGGGTGCACAAGACACTGGCTTTGCACCTGGAACTAGATCGATGTGGAAATCTACCTCTCTACGTGGAGGCATACCTGGTAATTCTGGCGGGAACACATCGGCAAACTCTCTTAGGATAGGGTGATCATCCAATGAAGCCTCATGCTCATCCTCTGATCTGTCACTAACTGTGATAGCGAACATCTTACATCCCTTCCACATGCAGTGCTTAAGCTGTTGAGTAGATATCAAACGAAATGTCGTGGGATTCTGAATGCCCATTATCTTAACTGGTGCATCATGATCATCTAAGCAACTAATCGCCCTTCGGTGACAATCCAGCTTGGCTCTATGAGCCGCAAGCCAGTCCATACCCAAAACCACACCGTAGGATCCTAATGGCATAACTCTAAGGTCACAAGATGTAGTGAAGGAACCCAAGGAAATCTCACAATCCCGAACCAAGGTATCTACTGACATCCTAGCCCCAAAGGCCAACTCAACCTCCCACCTAATGTCTTGCCTAGAAGCCACCAGCTTGCAATGTTCCACTAACGATGTTGATAGAAAAGAATCGGTAGCTCTAGAGTCAAAAAGAATAAAGATGGGGGCACCCCCGATCATACTTGATGTCTCAATCATGGATGCCTGATAGTTAGCCTGGTGGTTATCAACTACTGCAAACATGCGGTGGGACTTGCCCACATCTCCTACAGTTTGGTCTGACCCTCCTAAACGGGGTTGTCCCCTGCTGTGAAACCCTGTGGACACTCTCTAGCCAAATGTCCTGCCCCACCACAAACATAACATGGGCCCCTAGCTTGTAAGTGCCCTGACTGAGTCCTACCCGACTGCTACCTAGTCCGTCCTATGGACCCCTGTGAACCTCTATACGACTGCTGTGACCTCGAGGGTCCCGCATATGATCCCTGCAATCTCTGATCCCTATGCGGGCCCTGCTGCTGCCAACCATGGTTCTGTCCTCCCTGTGCCCTTTGCTGGGGTCTAGACCTTTGCTAATGCTGCTGCTGCTGCTGTGGAGGCCTAGGAGGTAAAGATGGAGAACTAAATCCTCCTCTCTGTGGTGTTGGTGGTGGTCTACGAAAGTTCTGTTGCTACTGATGACTACGGTCCTAAAACTGCAAGCATGAATTCTGCCCTTGTCCCTGAATCTCCTCTGAAATGTAAGGCTTCTCGGCAGCCTCACTCATAGTCTGGGGGTCTTCCATACACACTGGTCCTGTTATTCCCTGATTCAAACCCCTGATGAATTTGTGCACCAGGATTTTCTCATCATGGAGATACTCTGTGTAACGTGAAAGCTCAATAAATCAACTCTCATACTATGCAACCGTGAGCCCTCTCTGCTGTAAGTCATAGAACTCATCTATCCGACGCTGTTTATAATGATCTGACAAGTAACGCACATTAAAACGCTCTATGAAAGTGTCCCATGTGAGTGTGTCTAATGATAATCGACGCTTGCACTCCTTAGTGCGCCACCAAGTAGCTACTGCATCTCTCAGAAGGTGTACTACCACTCGTGCTTTCGTGTTGCTCCCATAAGGTCGCAACGCAAAGCATCTATCTAGACTAATGAGCTAAGCCTCAGCCTCAGCTCCCTCTATTACTCATACGAAGGTAGGTGGATTAAGCCTAAGTAGGTCTCTAATGGGATCTCCTCTGTCTCTATGTCTTATGACTGGCTCATCCATACCATACTCATAAGGTCCATGATGTACCTACTCAACCCTCACAGTCTCATCTCGTCTCGCATGTCGCGGAGGATTCCTATTCCGTGCTCTGTAAGTTGATCCTACCTCCTCCACTGTAGTATTAGGTATCTCTACAAAGGCTCCATAAGTGGCACCTTTCGCAGATCGACGCAGGGCTCTACACGTGGCTCAGCTCGCGACTCAGCACGCGGCTCCTCATGTGGCTCCTCTCGTGGATCAACGCGGGGTTCATCACGTGGTGCTGGTATAACTGGTGGTAGCCTCTCTAACATGGCCTATAACGTCTATAAAATCTGAGGTCCTATATTAAGTCCTGGTGGTGCCGGTGGTACTGGCTGATTTGATAAGGCTGCGGGTACTTGACCCTCTACAGAGGAATCACTGTGCACCTCGGCAGACGCAGTGTTACATGATCGCACTCACTGAATTTGTCAGGGAGGCATCCTACAAAATAAGGTAGGCACTAATTAATCAAAGTTGCAGAATAAGTAATGTGCCCAAATAAGCCCAGTGTTTAAACTTGTGCTCTGATACCAAATGTCATGCCCACATTTCCCAAGCGGTCATGACACGTATCACACGTGTCATGTCCACATTTGTCATGTGGTCATGACACGAAATATCAAAAAAATTTCTACGCTTCCCTAGAAACCCCCTTGCACCGTAAGCGTGCTCGGTGGCGTTACGCTTAAGGCGTAAACATGACAGTTGAATACGGGGTAATGCATTCACGTGCGCATACCAATCGCAGTGAAGGCAAACTAGGGGGTCGAAATGATGCGGTTAACGTCGCCAAAAGGGTTAGATTCCACTAACCTAGCTAAACCCTAAATTCCAAAAAAATTCGATAGCATAACGCCTCACGTGTGTGAGTAGGGTTTATTGTACTAAACTAATTTTGATGGAAAGGTTTACTGGTTTGGTTTTATATTACCTACGTCTCACTAGTTGAATTTGTAGATCAGTTGAATAAGTTAATTTGAACATTTTTCAACAAAGCTCGATTAATTTGTTCTCCTTCACGTTTTCTATAATTTAACACATTTTTCAATAAAGCTCGATCAATCTGTTCTCCTTCACATTTTCTATAATTTAACACATTTTTCAACAAAGCTTGATCAATTTGTTCTCCTTCACGTTCTCTATAATTTAAAACTTTTTCAACAAAGCTCGATCGATTTGTTCTCCTTCACATTTTCTATTAATCAGAGTTATCTCTGCATCTTTTACATTATTCCTAATTTCTTGGTAGATCAGATCACAGAAACAGGTTTTACTAACTTCATTTTAAAAGTTTACTAGGTTCCCGAGTTGGATTTAAAACGTCTAATTTAAATTCGTTAATTAAATTGCGCCAAAATGATTTAAAAGAATATTAAATTTTAATTAATAACGATGTAGTTTAAATCGTCCTCGTCGAGTTAGGTTTTAAAATCTAAGATTCAATCCGATTGTTAAAATAATTTACATCTCAAATAATTAAATTGTGTAAATTTTAAATAAAACCAATAAATATTTTTTTTCAAATATCAATTTAAAAATCAATGAAATATAAAATTCTTTTAATCATGATCTAATCTATTTATTAACATCCACTAACAAATAAAAATAATATTCCAAAAAGAATATAGTTTTACCCATTATATTAATTATCTCAAATTCCCTTTATAAAATCAGAACTTAAAACAAATGAGCAAAATATTTAAAAGAGGGGAAGTTAATTTTAAAAAGAATTTTAATTTCTCTTTGCCCTAAATGCCTCCAACAATAAAATATAATATCTTTAAGGGCAAAAAGCCCTAACCCTATTTTTGAAACTCATTTCCTTTTTCTCCTCTTTGTTTTCTCTCCTTCCTTCTTTTTTTCTTTCTCATTTTTTTGTTTTGGTTGTATTGCAGGTTGTAATGGAGGACATATATGAAATGCCTATGATGGCATTTCTATATATATATATATATATATATATATATATATATATATATATATATATATATATATATATATATATATATATATATATATATATATATATATATATACATTTTTTTAGAGTAAAATTGTTGTGCGTCAATATATAAATTTATTTTAAAATGCTAAATCCCCAAATTTCTTTGTGGCAGAGGGTAGTGGAGTTGCTGGGGCAGTGGCGGCGGTGGACTATGGCGGAGGTCCAGCGGCGGGGTTGGGGGACCACAGCAGAGTTGACGGTGAGGGGGCCGTAGAGTGGAGGTGTTGGCGTTGGAGGGCAGCGAAGCTGTAGAAGGGAAAGGGAGATGGCCGTGGATTGCGTGGTTGTTTGGCCGTGGGGAAGGCAGGTAGTAGGGGGTGTGGGGAGGGGGACGGAGCCCCCACCCACATCCCATACAATGGGGTGTGGGTGAGGGGGACGCCCCCCTCCCCACACCCATCCAAAGATAAGCCACGGTGGGGGGTTTTCAAACCCCTCCCCACATATATTTTATTCTCTGTAACAAACAAAAAAATGACTGCTAATACGCAGTCTTTCCTCTTCTCAGCATTTATTATTATTATTATTATTATTTTTTAAAGTTTCATTTATATATATATATACACACAGAGTAGCCCATATTTTTAATTTAAAGTCACAGTCTAAGAAATATTATATATATATATATATATATTTAATGTATATATTTAATACAGTCACTTATTTTTAGTTGGCAGAAATAATAAAATCAATTTATATTTTAAATACACAAGTATACATTCATTCAAAATACACATAATATATATATATATATATATATATATATATATATATATATATATATATATAATTTCAACAATAATTTTCCTTCCAATCACTTCAAATCTACTTTTAAGAACAATAATCAAAGTTATATTTTTTTTTGTCAAATGTTTATAAGGCAAGGAACTCATTTCTTTTATCAAAATATATTCATTGTATTCCTAATATGTTCATTTTTAAAGAAAAGAAATAAATACAATTAAGTAAATACTTCTAATACTTAACATCAATTAATTTTCTCTTTCATAAAAACAATATACAAATTTTATATTTTGTCTCAATAATAAAAACACAACTTTCCTATTTGATATTTTTAAAATAAACATACAAATGAAATAGCATTGAAACCAAATCTTTTTCCCTTCAACATTGTTTTGAATGATAAGCATTAAAATCAACAAATTTTAAATTTCTATTCTAAATGTAAATAGCTTACACACAATACAAAAAAATATACTTTTACAACAAGAGAGAGAACAATGTTCTCCTCTTTGAAAACTAACAAATGAAGCAAACTCCTAAATTGGCCAAGTTCTCTCTCAAGAGCTAAAAAGAAATAGGATATCACTCCAAGAACAAGGTGTTTTCTCCAACTTCACAACTTAGCTCCAATAAACCTGCAATATCACAAGAAGGGGAAAGAAGCCACAACAAATTTCTCTCTTCCCTACCATAGACCCGCTAGTGGGTCACCCCCGAGCTAGGGAGGTCATCCACACACTTGGGAACTCATTCCACATCACAACATGGCATTCAACAACCAAACACAAATTTACTCCCATGGTTAACACAACACAAGAACTCATTCAGGATGAGTTCAATGGGGTAGGGGAGTGGACAACACTCAACTCAAGAGTGCCATTCCTACAAATATCCCAATACAAATACCTCTCAAGGCCTCAAGCCAACACTTTTAAACACAATTTCCACAAAGCTTCCATTTGGCTCTCAAGCCATTTCACATATTGCAATTATCCACATATTGCCCTCAAGGCTTACAACACCACAAAATCAAGGAAATGACCCCGAGGAGGTTCACTCCTCCCCCACCCCACACTTGTTGAGCATCTTCTCCCAAGTGGGAGAGGCTCTTACAACACCCTTACAATTTTTTCCCCACAACAACAAATAAAAACTCAAAAAATAGAACCCACACATAGCTTCACACAAACAAATAAAAATACATAAGGGAAGGCCTTAGCCTTGAAACCAAATAAAAATACATAAGGGAAGGCCTTAGCCTTGAAACCAACCTTAAAAGCCCAATTTGGTAGATGGTTGATGTAGAGCTCCTCCAACTCCTTCTCCAAAATAAGCCACAAAACTCTCTCCAACTTTTTCCCCAAAGTAAATTCAAATCAATAAAATTTGCCAAAAATTCAACCACCCATACCCTTCTCCAAGTGGGATTATAATAAGCTCTTCCCATGAGCTTTGAGGAATGGGGAGGTGACACTTGTCACCTCCTCACTCCTCCTCCCAACTACAAGCAAGACCCATGGATTGGGTGGTGACACATGTCACTCACCCATCACCCAAGTCTCTCTCCCTTCCACTTGTCCTCCCTAGAACATGTGGGAGAGAAAAGTGGAGCTTAAGAGGGAATGGGTGCCACATGTGCCCCATTCCTTTCTTCCTAAGAGGGACCACACAACTCCAAGGTACCCTCACCAATTGTGAGAGAGACTTGGAGTAAAGTCCTCCACAATTGAGGGGTCTTGGAGACTACCCCAACCTAGGGAAGAGGGAAGGATGGGGTTGAGTGTTGGACCCACTCATCCTCTCCCTCCCATGCCTCCAATTTCGTCACTTTACTTCATGGTGAAGTTAAAGTGACCAAATGGAGGTTTACCTTGGGTTACCCAAGCCAAAAAGGTCCCTAGACCCAAGGGGTACAACCCAGGGTCAAGTTTAGCTCATTTTGAGCACCAAGGGTTAAGTTAAAGCACATGAAAAGGGGTCTCAAATTTTAAAATTAAAAAAATGAAATTCAAAAGACAATATTCTTACAACACCAATTAGAATTCAAAATAAAAGAGGGGTAGACTTAGCTTGACTAACAACATGCAATCAACATTACATAATTTCATCATGCACCGAGTTGATCTTGGTTCCTCGTGGAACTAGATTGGCTTCACAAGGGAAAACAACATCGTGTGTGGGATGATCTCCAATTTCTGTGGCTTGTTAGAAATACCTGTGCACTCAAATGAAAATTTAATTCCACATATATATAATAGTCAAAGCAAATTGAAACATACACTCGCATAAAATATCACAAGTTCATATAAGCATCAAGGAAGTCACATTACAATTTAGATTCTAAATTCTGCATTTCAAACATCCATTCCCAAGATTGAATCACATAAGAAATTTCTAATTAACATCACCCGATTAGTTTTCCCATAACATCATAATATAAACCATATGTCTAACATCATCAATAAAGCAATATCTAGTTCTAAACACATCGTAAACATACTAAGCATAACAAATCTACATACAACATAAAGTCTAATAGTCTAAAAATTCAGGATCAACAGTCCCACAAGTCTAAATGTATCACCAACTGGAAAATAAACAATCAAATATAAGAGAGTGAAAAGTAGGCCTCACAGTGTGGAAGCATATACAACGAACATGAACTATTTGACACGATGCCTCAAAGAAATGTTGTCTCATGGAATGCAATGATTGCAAGATATGCATGAAATAGATTTTTCATAAGGCTTTAAAAACTCTCAAGCAAATCCACAAAAATAAATTTCAACCATTTACGCAAATTTTGGCACATCTAAAACCAAATTGCACAACCTTAACCAACTTCCTACTTGCCTATGCTATAATGGGATCTAGAGAACATGGTATGGACAACCATCAAAGCATCAATGATATAGGAATTTTGTCACATGTATTGTATTTGCAAAGTTGCCCTTGTAGACATGTATGTAAAGTATGGAAGCATAGACAAGCCACGTGAACTATTTGAAATCATGCCTCAAAGAAATGAACAGTCTCAAAGAATTCAATGATTGCAAGATATGCACAAAATGGATTATTTGAAAATGATTTATAAACTTTCAAGCAAATGCAATTGGCACTCGTAAAATCAAATTCCTGTATAATAATTGATTATCATATTAAATATTTAATATAAACTGTCATATACATAATGTCATAAACATAACATCTAGTTTATATAAAAATCCATATAGGTGTTATGTGGTTGCAAAACATGCCCTATTTTTCCTTAGCAAAACAGTGACCCAACTTTTGCTTCTGCTTTTTTTTGCTTTCTTGCTTTGGGCAGTTTGGCAAAAGTCAGTTAAGTGTATCACCCTTGATTATGCATGTGATCTAAAGATAGATCAACTGTCAAAGATAGAATTTGTCATCACAAATCTCATAATCTGGAAGAATACAAAATTCTAAGCGAGTTTGCTTTTTGGATCACTCTGATATTGTTTAAGGATAGAAAGTTATGCTAAGTCAAAGGTCTGTCAACCTAGATATTTCCCATAGGGTCATATTTCTAATTGTTAGTCATATTCATTAAGATGACCCTGACGTAAGAAGATCACCCGATATCCATATGTTCCCCAATATGCGAACGTCAAACTTAAGTGTGATAGTGTATATACCCATCAAAACCCGCATGCATATTTTCAGAGGGTCACATTTCTAAATGTCAATCATGTTAGAAAATATCACCCTCCGCAAAACATGACGATGACATCATCTGATTTTGATATACAAAAGAACTCATCCTGATGATGATGTCATCAATTTGCTTAACCTTCGGAGGGTCACATTTTCAAACATCCGTCATATTCCCAAACATGACGATGACATCATCCTAACCCTATAACAAAGAGGACATGATGAGATGATGATGTCATCACGATCCGGACCCGAGAGGGTCACATTTTGAAATATCCCTGACCATAACCAATATGACCGTGACGTCATTTTTTGGAACAATTTTAAAGACTCATAGAATGCTGACATCATTCATGCATTCTTAAGCAGGGTGATATTTCCTAAACATTAAATGACCCAGATATTTTCAAATATCCCTCATATTTACCTTAATGAACCGATATGCCTAGTTTCAAAGTGACCAATCCAATCATGCCACCTGACAGACCCACCGGTCATATGAACATGATATATTATCACGATTTATTAACAATGGTAATGTGACCTGATCTCGATTATTGGTCAAAGGTTGACCATATCCATGGTAATGTCACCTTCATATCTTTGATCTAGGGTCATATTTTCAAATATTATCCCTGATCTTCTAAGAGCTCGCTCTCTGCATTAAATACGAACCCAATGGTAGGTCACGCTCTTAAATTTCAAATGTAATCCCACCACTTGTCAAGCATCCACGGAATGTTATGTGTTGATCAATGGACTTGAACGGAAGACATTAACCGTGCCCTAATTTGTCGTATTGATCGGTTAAAAGGCAAATTTAGGGGTTTATTTACATTTACCCTACGTTTTAAGCAAAAAATTACAGAGCTCTGAAGGTCAAAGCATCACAGTCACCTGTAAATAGAACGGGACCCGCATCTCAACAGAACAGAACAACAAATACCGCGCAGTCACATTCATACCGTTATCATTCATATAGTAAAAGAGGAAAGTGATTATCAGGTAAGTAAATTTGAAACCCTCTCTTTTGTCATTTATGGTAAATCATGAGGTAAAAATGGTTTTACTAGGTTAATCAGCATGAAGATGCATGAGATGAGTTAGAATAATAGAATTATTGCTGTGGAATACATGTGGTCCTTGAACCCTGCTGCATACAAACATGTTAGGGTAAGAAATGCATGGTGTTATCGCAAGAATCAATGGCAATTAGAAGGAATAGGTCTGACACAAAGTTCTTGAAGCCTATATTCTTACAGCCTAAAGGGGTAGGATTCAGGTATGAGATGATAAATGACACACATCAGGGAAATACAGACCTAGATGCATGGACAAAAAGATTGGATAATGTAAGTGGAAACCCTCTACTTCAAAGAATATACTCCTTAGGGATGTGGCATGCTAGTGGATTTTCATATGCCATGGAAAGTACTGAGTTAGTGGTTGAGTGTGCACAAAACTACAATCTAGAAACTAGAAGAGTGGAGAAGCATGGCAGGGTGTATGCAAATTTCTCAATTAAAGGAATCACCTTTGCATTTAATTTGCCTATAGGACCAAATGTGGTCAGATTGAGCCTGAGCAGTTTGGAAAAGGAATACTGTAGTAATCAGAAAGAGGCCAGGAGGGTCATGTACCAGTGGAGATCCAAGAGCAATACATACAAGGCCTTTGCTAAATTGCCAGTATACTTTTTTAAATTTGATTTTGTTGAAGAGTATCAATACATGATGGTCATGCTTAGCAGAATGACAGGAAGACAACATGCTGGAAACTTAGAAATTGGATGTATGGAATTATCTGGATGGTGGACTATTCAGATGACAAGCCTCTCTAGGCTAGGATCATAAGTGACAGTTTAGATGAGGGAATGAGAAGGCTGGATGGCAAGATGTGCATGTTTCATATGACTTCTTATGTCGTATATGCCTGTGCTTTTAGAGGAACATTTAATGGGTTACAAACAGTAGGCAAGGTTGGAAATAACCATGGTGATGTAAACATATGGGAACACTACCCACATCTGAGCAGGAGGGAATCCCTCCAAAATTATAAGATAGTGAATTACTCCTTTTCTATGCATCTGGTCAGAACCATGGAGGAAGATAGAACAAAAAGATTAAGTATGGAAGCCCAAGCTGTTGTTTACAAGTATGGGGCTTGGTTTATCCAGTTCCCTACATTTTCATACATGAGAATAGATGGATTTGAAGGGAAACCTCTCATTCTACCTAGATACCCCAATGACAGGGTCATTTTGATGGAATTTGCTAGAAAAATATTGACCTCAGTAGAGGCTCACATTGAGAAGAGGAAGATTCTACCTGTGTTATTTCCAATCTTTATTGGCTAGTATCTATGCCCTGACAGACAAAGTATCAAGGATGCAATCGGAGGATTAAAGTTAATGCACTTGCAGCCATTTTCAATAGCTAGGTCATATGACCCATACGGAAGGATGCAAAAGTTGCTCGGAAAGCAAATACATCAAAGGCACCTTGAGGATTATTGGTCTGATTGTGACAATGAAGAAGAGGTTAGGAGAAGGACTTACCAGAGGCTCACTCTCAATCAAATTCGCACCTTTGATTGCATACCAGTGCCTGTTCAGTTGCACAAGGATGATGGAAAGATTATGTCCAGTGAGTATGAGGACAAGAAAGTGTACAATGAAACTATATCAGCTCCTGATTTAACTTAGCCTAAGATAACTTCATTTGATCAAATAATGCAGAAGGTTATTCAATTGACCCAGAGTTGGGTAAGTGTTGAGGTCAATAAGTTGAAGAAGAGGGGTGTGGCCCTCACTGTGGATAACATGAAGAAAAGACAAGAATTGTTTGAAGAAGAATACAATGACTTTCTCATTGAGAAGAGGAAATCCAATGGAGAAAGGCAGCCAATGTTGGAGGAAAAGTAGTAGGGTAAAAACAAGAAGGCAGCTCCTATACAAGGAGTAATTAGGAGACTCCAACCAAAGGGGGATGTGGCATCTACATTTGTAGTTGTATCACCTCATACCCCTGCCAAACAAAAGAAAAAGGTCACAAGGCTTGCCAATATGATTATAGAGGAGGAGGAACCATTGGAGGAGAAGCTGTTGGAGGAGAAACAGTTGCATGGGGAACCTTTAGATGATGATTTGTTAATATCAAAGAAGAGGAAGAAGGTGCAAACTACACCACCCCATAAGAAACAAAAATCTGCAATGAGAGGAAATGTGAATGTGGATCCTATTTTATTAAGAGGAGTAGGTGGTCTAGGTATCATGAAGAACTTACAACATGAGGTTCCCATCCCAGATATTATTCAATTTAAAACTAAGAAGGCAGAAGAGCAGAGAGAAGAGGGACATAGGGCGAGGAAAGAGCCACCTCTTCCACTTGATGATACTATATATTTGTCAGATGATGAGATAGTTAGAGATGTTGTTGCTCAAAGGATGGAGACCTTAGTGGTTAAACCAAAGATGACTCTACATGGAACTCCTATGGTTCAAAGGGAAACTCATCAGGAACAGGTCGAGACAGAGGAAATTGAGGAAGATGATCCTGAGGATGTAGCCCAATAGATAGGATTGACTAGTTTGGTTAATCAGGTCACTAACCCTGTAGTAATAGACTTGGCTTACCAAGGTGAGGGAGATCAAAATAGAGATAATGATCCACCTCTGGAGCTTGAGAAAGTAGAAGTCAGTGTGCATGAAAAGACTAATAAATAAATGCTTGATAAGAATGAGGGCCAGGATGGTACATCATCACTTGCTAAGGATGAGAATCAGAAAGATAATAACCCAAAATCATAAGGGAAAACAAATGAAAAGGAATTGGGGAAAGACTTGGGCCTTGAAGAAATAAGTGCATCAAAAGGTGAAGAACAAAGTATGTTACAATATGGTGGTCAGCCAAAGGAACCAGAGAATGTGGCTAGGGGTGATCAAGGTGATCCCCAGGAGCAAAATGCACAATCTTCTCATGAAGACCAAGTGCCTAAATATACACAAGATCAAAATATTCAAGAACCATTTGAAGATAAATTGCAAGAGGATGTGCATGATCAGAATGTACATACACCATAGGAGACCCCTCAAATGGAGACACCTCAGCAAGAGATACCTCATGGGAATGTGCATGAGGAAGAACCAAGGAAAGAAGATTCACCACAAAGGGTAGGGCATAATACAAAGTCTCAGGATGCTCAAAATAAGCAGACTGACCAACAAGGGCCCAGGGGTGATGTTCCATACTGGCTGCAACAAGAAATAAATCTTGAATAGATAGATGAGGCACCTGAGTTTGATGTTTCCACACTACTTTTAGCTAGTATGATGAAGCCAAAAAGGAAGGCAAGACCAACCTCTGCAATAAGGAGAGATCCTACCACTAGTAGAAGGACAACTCAGGTAGCATTGCCAATGGTAGATAAGGAGAAAAGGAAAATAATTATTGAGGACTTTCAAATAACTGATATTGATCTTGGCTTTGCTACTGAGGAGTAGGAGGGCCAAGAGGCCAAGGATAGCATTGATTTCCTATTGAAAAGTGTAAAGAAAGAGAAGGATAAGAACATGCGGCATAAGGAGCACACTGCTTAATTACATTCATTTATAAAAGGGTTAATTGACCCTAAGCATACACCACTCAGCATAGCCACCCCACTGACTATCATATCTCAAGTTGAGATAACGGAGTTGGACCTCATGAAACATAAGGCTTGAAACTAGTGGATAATTGGTTTGTCTCTTTTGTTTTTGAAGCAGAGAAAGTAGTTAAAACCTCCCTCTTGAATTGGAATTCTCTTGGTGCTATGAGGAGTAAAGTAGATAAGCTACAAAATGAGGTGGGGAGAAGGTCCTTCAAGTTAGAAAAAACATCTGGATGCCTTACATGAAATAAGGAGGATAGACATGAAAATACTTATGGATAATAAAGTACTAGATAATAACACTGCATAGTTGCTGGTATTTGTTGTGAAGATACCATATTTGAATGTGATATCTTGAGGAGATGTAGTAGCAAGCTCAGAGATATAAGTGTTAAACTGCATCATCTCATGGAAAAAGAAAAAAATACCTTGGAGCCTTTGGAGGACAAAGTAGAAGGAAAAATAGAAAATCAGGATACTGATTTTGTTGTCCAAGCCTTCCACAACAATTTTAAGCAAGCAACAGATGACACTCTTCATCACCTAACAGAGGATGTGATAAATAAGGACATTAGAATGCAAACTAAGGTGGAGATATACAATGAGACATTAAATAGCAGGAAGAGAAAATGGAATCCTCTTCAGACACAGTTTCATTCTCACAAACATGCTCTAGTAAAGGCCAGAGTCCAAGATGGAGGACAGATTGAGGAAATAGTACATACCTATGAATCTATTAGAGGAATAATCAGCGTGCATATAAGGCATGATCCTGGGGCTAATGAAGATGGTAATGATGAAGATGATAGTCATGAAGATGAAGAAGAGGGTGCAAATGAAGAAGAAAGAGAAGAAGATGAAGATGAAGAAGAAGATGAAGAAGAAGAGGATAAAGAGTAAGTAGAGACACATGATGACAGAGTCATATGCATAATCAAATAATAGAAATGATCGAGTCCTACTAGATGGTTTCCAACTGGCAACTTGTGCCACGTCTACAGATGTTGACCCAGTCAAAGAAGGGATATTGACCGCTGATCTAGATAGGCAAATCTCGAGCGGTGATCACTTGTAATCGCCTCCTCTGCTTATTCTATAAAAGGAGATGGAGTGCACATTGTAGATTATTTAAAACTTAATTGAATTTAGATTGCTGAAGTTGCTCAGGACTAATTTCAAAGTTGATTGCAAATGTACATGTCTTTTGTTTACTTAATGAAAGTGAAGATCTGATTACATATCATTGTAAATTCTGAGTAATCTTGTGAATGTCATTTGGATATCTCACTGTGATGTGCTGTGTCCCTTGGAGTGTATGCTAGTTTGTGGATATTGTTGTCATTCTTTTACCTTGAAGTTTGCATCAACTATAGCTAGCTGTGGAACATCTTGGTGAACCTATGGTTCGATTCTCTTCTTTTCATGAAAGTATTTGGAATGTATGTGAACCAATAGTTCAAGATTCATTAAATTTAGTTAAGATTAGAAAGTATTTCTCTTAATTTGTTTAAATTCATTACAATCACCTTCACAATTGCAAATACATAGATAATTTTAAGCAAATACATAAAATATGCAGACATCCCAAAGGAAATTGAACATCCATAGCATATTTGAATAAAATCTGCATGTAAAATTGATAATCTCATGCAAATATACCTAAATAACAACAGTAATATTACAAATAACAACTTAAAGGCACATTATTTACATAAATTCATAAGTGCAGAAGTATAATCAATTCATGACAGTTGATGTTCAGAAGAATTGATCAAACTTATAAATATGACAATCATCTATTCAATACAGTGGAAATAACCTTGTTTGTGAATTAAATTTACCGGAAGCAGGTGTATAACCAGATGTTTAGACATCAATTCATAGTACAGGACAATGTAAGGCCCCTTGAATGGAAAATAGCATAACACATCACCTATGAGTAATGTTAGACGATCATGACCTGATCAACGAAGCCTTGGAGTCATTAGTTTGTTCCAAATTGATCGTACTTTTCAAGATAATAAATGTTTGTTGTGCAAATTTTTTATGCATGTTGTTATGGCTAATAATCATCATCAACATAAATTGGTGCTAGAAGGAGGGCGTTGTCTCTTGTCTGGTAAGTGAATCAGTTGCATACACGTAATTCCTGCATATGTACAAGGTAATCTTCTCAAAGCTCATCATAATTGCTTGTTCTGTGTTATTTCAAGTCTGTTCATCATAAATATTTTAGAATTGAGCATAAATACTTGAGTCTTTACAATCAATTCTTTGAAGTCTTTGAGGGTTGAGTCGTTGTTTGAGGTTTTCCTCTGAGTTCCATGTGTTGACTTGCTTATATAATCAGATATCCTAATATCCATGTCTAGAAGCTTGATCTTCGTGCATATTTGCATGACTGATGCAAATATTGCATAAATATCCACTAGTTACTGAGTCTTGACAAGATATATCACCTTTGCTTGGTCAAATCTTTTGAGCTTTATAGAAATCAAGTCAAATTTCCATATTCTTTCATAAGCTGTTAGAATCCTCGCTCTCAGGCCTAATACCAGGTCCAGATCTGTTGGACTCTTTGAGGAATTACCCATTCGTGGACTAAGACCTCGTACCATAGATATCCATCATACTCTTAACTCAGGTGCTTCAGTATCTTCATCAAGATGTACTATAACACCTCCAGGGTCACCGGTTACACCCCCAGTCCAGCAAGCACCAGTCACAATATCATTCTTTGCTACTGACTCACCCTTAACTTTCATTGCATATCATCCTTACCTAAAAATCCTAATAAGATTTGCCCTAAATATCATCCATATCAGGATGCAGAAGATCATATCAGAACATTTAAAGAGGCTTGCTACAGAGAAAGGATTAAGCATCAAGATGTGATATGCAGATTATTTCCATACTCCTTGGGAGAGGAAGCATATAATTGGTATATTAGTCTTGGTCAAGCTTCAATTGGTTCATGGGATGCCTTAGAGAAGGCCTTTAAGGATATATTTAAGATACCTATAGATCCTTCAATGAATTATCATATTTTTGCCACAATCAAAAGATTTGAAGGGGAACCTATTTCAAACTTCAATGCTAGATTACAGAAAATGTATTCCAAGTTGGTAGCTCCATATAATGTAGCAGATGAGGCAGCTAGAAGTATATTTTACTCAGCTTTAGATCCCCTGACTTCTATGTTCATAAGAAGAACACATCCTGGTGTCACAACTTTAACAGGAGCTTTTGAAGAAGCAATAAAGGTTAATCAGCAACGGATCCCTGCCCCAACACCAAACATAGCATTTCCTTCCTATCCCATATATCCTGCATACCCTGCTCAATAGCAGACCAATGGAGCTATGATGCCTCCTGTTGCAATGCTCGGTCCTTTACAAGTATCTCCACTTAGCATCATGCCTCCTCCAAATGGAAATGGTTAGATAGTGCAATATCCAAGACATGCTCAAACAACTCAAGATGTAAGACAAAATAATAATAATGGTTCTTCTTTCTTTAAGCCTCAACAAGAGAATGTAGTAGCCAAAGTTCAGGAAGAGAAAGAAGATATCAAGGAGATGTCTACACAACTGAGGAAATTAACAACAGAAATTACAAATCTGAGAGGTCAGAACTTTTATTCTTAGTCAAATTAATACAGAGGATATAACAATGATAGATCAGGATATCCTGACATAGGATACATAATGACAAGAACTATAATAGTAATAATGGCAATAACAATAGTGTACCTAGGCAGCCTAGAGTGTGTAATACTAGGCCAAACAATGGTTCTTTGCCATCACCCTTAGATAATCAGCCTCCTAGTGAACCAAAATAGACCACTAGAGTGAACCTAGCAGAGGCAGCCCTTACAAATTAGTGTAGAATAATAACACCAATGCACATGCTGAGCTAGAATGTCCTTAGTTCAAAATAGCAGCTACCATTTTTTAGGCTGAAGTGTCCAATACTACAGGTAATCCTCCTTTCATTAAAGGAAATGACATCATCCCTTGTGGATATGATTCTGCTCTTGTGTTAGAAAGTTATGTAAATCACCCTTAGCACCAAACAACCTTACCTCAGGAGAATTACACATTAGCATGTGAGGAATCTACCTTGGCATTTGAAACAAACTATGTGTTTCCATTTGAGGATGAAAATGAACCAGCAGTGGAGCATGAAGAAGTTCATGCCTATCAACAACAGTACCAAGGTAGACACAATTACAACCTCAGGAGTAATCCTAACATACCTTCTGGTCCCTTGACCACATCATTACCTCCTAACAACTTCAACACTCCTCCAGATTCGAAAGCCAGCAATAATCCAGGTATTCCGAGGGTTAATGCCCAGTACTTTACACCTCAGAACACCATGTTGAAAGATATTAATCAATATTCTGAGTCTGATAAGTTAGTCACATATTTAGCAGAAGAAATGAAAAGAGTTAAGATCAGCCTGTCATTGTCTGAACTGCTGAAAACTCCAACCATCAAGAAGGCTTTCATGAGATCCTTAGATGAGCCTATACCAAAATAAGATAGTCATGCTCATAACCTTGGTCAAGTTGCAAATAAAGATTTTGTTGCTAAGGACAACAATGTCAAACACAAAGCTCCAGCTACTGTCCAGGTTGCTGAAACTTCTCATATGACCCTATATAGAGATAAAACTGAGTCACCTCCTTTCCTACTCACATTGAGGATGTTTGGAAAGAACCTACATAATTGCCTAGTAGACTCTAGTGCATCAACTAATCTGATGCCATTGTCTATCTGTAATGCCTTAGGGTTATATCCAACTAAATCATTCAAGAAGGTGACACAACTAGACAAATCTAAAGTAACTGTAGTAGGAGAGTTAACACATATCCACATGCAGTTAGCATTAGATCCAAGGATTCAATATTATAATGACATCCAAGTGGTGGATATCCCTAACACTTATGGAATGTTGCTTAGTAGGGACTGGTCAAAGACACTCAATGGTTATATGTCTACAAATTTTAGTCATATGTGGTTACCATGGAAGGGGATTCCCAATCAAATCAGGATAGAGGCTAAACCTCACATGAAACACATGATCATTGAGTATAATAACACAAATGAGGTATTGTACGTAGATGTTGAACTAGGGGTTTATTCCATCATGCCCCAAATAGTTAGGATAGAAGAGATCCTCATGTATGATGCTCATAGCCCTGAGCATGTTCACCAAGACAATAGGGTGATCATAGAATCCAATTATAGTTCAGATGATGGTGATGAAGTTGATCATTTCAAAAACTTTGAATTGCACTTGTCTAGGGAAATGCATCATTGCCAAACATTGAATATATCTAATGAAGACATTTTGATTGAGGGTTCATGCAGGCTGCATGATGAAGCACATTCAAAGAAAACTTGTGACGCTTGTTTAGATATGATAGAGCTAGAATGAATGTGTAGTAAGAAAGGATTGTCATTAGTCAAGGTAAGTAATGCAGATAATTATAGTGATGTTGATTCTTGTTCATCATTTGTAGGTATAGAGGAAAATACATATCAGGATTAAAGGCACACTCATAACTTAGAAGAGATCCTGGTGTATGCTGAGAAGATTTATAGGGATGAAGATAACATCACCCCAGGGACAAACTGTTTGATTGAGTCAGATTATGAAGTATCTGATGAAGATAAAGGGAGTAATTTGACCAAGTTTGAAGAGCTTTTGTCAAAGCAAATTCAAAGGCTTATGTTGCAGAGGATTCCTCCACATCAGATTTTAATTGAGGGATGGTGTAGATTGCATGAAGCATCACATTCTGAAACTACATGCTCATTATGTTTGCACATATTGAATAAATTAGTGTTTTATTCAAAATATTAGTCATTTGATAGTAAGGACATGCTTAAGGATAAAGAGAAAGAGATGGGAGTACAATTAAGTAAAGATAATGATGATACCACAGATGTCAAAAAGGGAAAGGTATCAGATACAAGTCACTCACTAAAAGTGACAAAGAATGAGTCACCAAAGTTGAAGTGGATATCAGGTGGTGCAGTCACCAGAGCTAAAAAGAAAAGAGAGGGTCCTAAAAAACCTCTAATAGAAGATAAACCATGGATCCTTAGGTTTGATGGATCCAAGTCAAAACAAGGAGATGGAGTAGGGATAGACCTTATTGATCCAATAGGAAAATCCTACTTAGTAGCATACAGACTACAATTCCCATGTACCAACAATGTGACAGAGTATGAAGCTTTAATTCATGGGTTATTGTTTGCTCTCAAGAAAAGAGTGAAGATTCTGCATGTATATGGAGATTCAGAATTGGTGATAAGACAAGTAAGAGGCATATACTCTTGCAATTACAAGAAGTTGTCTAACTATAGACATAGGGTGTGGGACTTAATAGAAGAATTTGATGCATTCAACGTCACCCATGTGCCTAGAGAACAGAATCACAAAGCAGATGCCTTGGTGCAGGCTACAAGTACTTTGGAACCATTGTCCATTTCTAGTTTGAAGAGATTCTCAGTCGAGTTGGTATCAGTACCTCCTATACCAGATAATGTCACCAATCTCCAAGTATTTGATGATGACCAACACATTTTAGACTATATCAAACAGAGATATATTTGATGCTCATATCATAGATGAAAGGAATGTAGAAGATCATACCTGGGAAGAAGAAGTCATGGAATTACCTACCAACATGATTCCCAACAGTATGATAGTGTTAGAAAAGGCTTTTGATTTACACAATATGATGAAATAGAAAGACCTCCCAAAGACTGATGGAGGAGAATACTCACCAATCAATATAGGACAAAATGAAGAAGTAAAGAATGTCTTGATTGGCAAAGTCTGTACAGAAGAAGAAATGGCATGGATAACTCAAGCATTGAAGGATTACATCCATGTTATCGCTTGGACTTATAATGAGATGAAGACTTATGATTTACCTCAATCATCACCCACACTATACCATTGAAGCTAGATGCTAAACCTTTTAGACAAAAGCAGTGACCTGTTAATGCCTTGTTAGAACCCATCATCTTTGAAGAAGTGAAGAAGTTGCTCAATCCCAGAATCATATTTCATATGAGGCATTCAACTTGGGTGGCAAATTTGGTCCCTGTAAGAAAGAAAAATGGTGATATTCGGCTATGTGTAGACTGCAACAACTTGAACAGAGATTTTGAAAAGGACAACTATCCTTTACCTTCACTGGATGAAGTCTTACAAATAGTAAATGGTGCTCAGATGATGTCATTCTTGGATGGTTTCTCAGGGTATAACCAGGTAATGGTAGATAAAATAGATAGGTTGAAAAATGCATTCACCACCAAGTGGGGAATATTTGCTTATAGGCGCATGCCTTTTGGATTGGCAAATGCATGGTCATTTACATGGATGACTTGATAGTCTTTTCCAAGAAAAGGGGGGATCATATAGAAGACCTCAGGAAGGTGCTCAAGAAGTGTGAACAATATGGCATCTCACTCAATCCCAAGAAGTGCATATTTGGAGTGACAATAGGTAAACTGCTTGGTCACTTGATAACAGAGAATGGGATCATCATTGACCCTGCTAGGGTAGAATCTATCATGAAGCTGCAACTTCTTGGAAGTAAGAAAGAGCTTAAATCCTACTTTGGTAAGATAAACTTTGTTAGGAAGTTCATTACTGGATTCATAGAGATTGTCCGATCACTTAATGCAATGCTCAAGAAAGATGCTAAAATTGAATGGACTTTTGAAGAAAGACCAGCATTTGAGGACATCAAGAAAGCCATATCTAATGCTCCTATTCTGATCAGTCTTGATTATGTAAGCGATTTCTACATTTATTCATTTGCTTCAGAGCATACATCTGCAACAATATTGACACAAAGAAATGAAGCCAAGGAAGAAAAGCCTATAGCCTTTATGAGCTGCCCATTTAAGGATGCAGAGCTTAGATACATGGATGTTGAGAGACAAGCTCTTGCTCTAGTTCAAGCAGTTAAGAAATTTAGATATTACATCTTAAGAAGTAAGATCATTGTTGTAGTACCAGATGCAACAATAAAGATGCTCCTAATGCAAAGTGAGCCAGGAGAAAAGAGGGCCAAATGGATAACAGTGCTCCAGGAATATGACATGGATATAACACCCATGAGGGGACAAGCTTTAAGCCAGATGATTTCTGAGACTGATCCTAACCTTATGAGTCAACAGTATGTAGTTAATTCCAAAGAAGATAAAGAGTGGTATTCTGATATTAGGCATGCCCTGATTACTGGAAGATGCCCATCAAAATTGCAAGCTTCATAGAGAAGAGCACTGAAAATAAGATAACATAAGTATATGATAAAAGGAGGAGTCCTTTTTAAAAGAAACTATGAAGGAATATATCTCAGATGCCTTGATAAACAAGAGGCTGAAAAGGTTTTGGCTAAGTTACATGATAAGTTTGGAACTGCACATGGATCTCACTTAGCTACTGTCCATGTTATCCTGAGAGTAGGATATTATTGGCCTACTATCTTTAAGGATATTGCAGAACATATTAAATGTTGCCATACTTGTCAGGTTGCTACTATCAGAGAAAGATATGTTGCTCAACCCTTGCATCCAGTGATGGAGATGCACCCATTTGCTCAATGGGGCATGGACTTCATAGGACCCATCAATCCTCCATCATCTTCAGGCCATAGGTATGTCCTAATAATCACTGATTATTGCACCAGATGGACTAAAGCAGTTGACAGCAAGATATGCAATGCAAAAGATGTGATCAAGTTCTTGGAAAGCAACATAGTGACCAGGTATGGAGTTCCATATGCTCTAGTATGTGATAATGGACATGCCTTTTCATCATTAAAACTATCTAGTTGGGCTTTTGATGATGGAATTATCTTGAATTTTTCTTCAAATTATTATCCCCAAGGAAATGGCTTGGTAGAGTCAACAAATAAGAACTTACTGAATATCATAAAGAAACTGATAGAGAGGAACCCTAGAGAGTGGAATACCCTATTGAAGTATGCCTTGTGGGTAGACAGAACTAGGATGAAGGTTGCATTAGGAAACTCCCCTTATCAATTAGTATATGGTGTAGATCCTATCCTCCCTGTCAACTTGAAGATCCCCACATTGCAGTTTGCCCAAGAATACCTAGGTATAGATAACAAACAAGAGGTTAGATTGCTTCAACTCATGCACCTAGAGGAAAAAAGAGATAGGGCAATTGATTAGTTTGCTAAACATCAAGCCACTGTCAAACGCTGGTTTGATAAGAGAGCCAGAATAAAAGGTTTCAGGATTTCATATTTAGTCCTCACATGGGATAAAGCACATGAAAAGAAAGGTGACCATGGGAAATTTGACAAACTTTGGATAGGCCCTTTTCAAATTTTAGAGATCCTAGGAGACAGTACCTACAGACTTAAGACTTTAACTGGTGAGGATGTCCCATTACCAGTAAATGGGCAGTTCTTAAAACATTACTTTCAAGCTTAAACAGGGTCATGTAAGTCATTTGTATTATAGTGTATATATGTTGTATAGTTGTTTGTATAGTTGTATTTTGTGTGTTGCTTGTTTGCTTCTTGTTGTTGAGTTGTGTTTTGGTTAGTTAAGATGATGCACCTTATCACCCTAAGAAATCAATAGAATTGTTAGGATTCAAGTGATGAGAACAAATTTCTACATAGGTTGTGACTCATTTTGAGAAGTATCCTTGATTAGGTCTATGATATCCTTTTCATCAGTGATGCCTTTTATTGATCAAGGAGATTTTCACGATGACTCACCTAACAGCCTTGGGTTTGTTGAATACATCAGTATAGGTGTTAAGTGAAAAATCTAAAGGGTCACCCTTGCTACCATTGCAATCCCCAACCTAAATCAGCAAGTGATCACACCTTGCATATTGAGCTTACATGATGATATCATATGAATATAAAAGAAAAAAGATGAATATTGAAAATCCAAAGAGGATAAAAAATTAGGCCATCTAAGTAACTCTACCGGGGCTATAGACGCCTGCTGGCAGTGGGGCTCTACTTAGGGGGATTGTAAAGATAACCTTGTCGGGGCTATGAACACATGTTGGCAACAAGGCTCTATCCCGGTTGGCTATGAGGGATGAACCCAAAATATGTAGCTTAACACTAGTTACTATTGTTTTTAACTTACTTTCAAGACGAGGATTATTAATCATATGCACACACTTGATTCCTTATCAGCATTGTTGCACTTCTGACCATGATGTCATTCACAAGGTCATAATACTTATGCTTAGAGAAAGTCAGAATGCTATGTTCTAATGTGACCTCATCACTTGAATCATTTGAATTTGGTTGCTTTCTTTGGTGGCAAGTTGTTGTGTGGTTGCACAACATGCCACATTTTGCCTTAGCAAAATAGGGACCCAAATTTTGCTTCTTCTTGTTTTTGCTTTCTTGCTTTGGGCAGTTTGGCAAAAGTTAGTTGAGCGTATCACCCTTGCTTATGCATGTGCTCTAAAGATAGATCAACTATCAAAGATATAATTTGTCATCACAAACCTCATAATCTGGAAGAATACAAAATTCTAAGCAGGTTTGCTTTTTGGATCACCCTAATATTGTTTAAGGATAGAAAGTTATGCTAAGTCAAAGGTCGGTCACCCGGATATTTCCCATAGGGTCATATTTCTAATTGTCAGTCATATTCATTAAGATGACCTCGACGTAAGAAGATCACCCGATATCCATATGTTCCCCAATATGCGAATGTCAAACTTAAGTGCAATAGTGTATATACCCGTCAAAACCCACATGCATATTTTCAGAGGGTCACATTTCTAAATATCAGTCATGTTACCAAATATCACCCTCCGCAAAACATGATGATGATGTCATCTGATTTCGATATGTAAAAGAACTCATCCTGATGATGACATCATCAAGTTGCTTAACGTTCGGAGGGTCACATTTTCAAACATCCGTCATATTCCCAAGCATGACGATGATGTCATCCTAACCCTGTAACAAAGAGGACATGATGAGATGATGATGTCATCATGATCTAGACCCAAGAGGGTCACATTTCGAAATATCCCTAACCATAACCAATATGATCGTGGCGTCATTTTTTGGAACAATTTCAAAGGCTCATAGAATGCTGACATCACCAGCGCATTCTTAAGCAGGGTGATATTTCCTAAACGTTAAATGACTTGGATATTTTTCAAATATCCCTAATATTGACCTTGATGACCCGATATGCCTGGTTTCATAGTGACCAATCTAATCATGCCACGTGGCAGACCCCGTCAGTCATATGAACACGATATATTATCACGATTTATTAACAAAGGTAATGTGACCTGATCTCGATTATTGGTCAAAGGTTGACCATATCCATGGTAATGTCACCTTCATATCTTCGATAGAGGGTCATATTTTCAAATATTATCCCTGATCTTCTAAGAGATCGCCCTCTGCATTAAATATGAACCCAACGGTAGGTCGCGCTCTCAAATTTTAAATGTAAGCCCACCACTTGTCAAGCATCCATAGAATGTTATGTGTTGATCAATGGACTTGAACGGAAGACATTAACCATGCCCTAATTTGTTGTATTGATCAGTTAAAAGGTAAATTTAGGGGTTTATTTACATTTATCCTACCGTTTAGGCAATAAATTACAGAGCTCTGAAGGTCAAAGCATCATAGTCACCTACAAATGGAATGGGACCTGCATCTCGACATAACAGAACGGCAAATACCGCACAGTCACATTCATATCATTATCATTCATATAGTAAAAGAGGAAAGTGATTATCAGGTAAGTAAATTTGAAACCCTCTCTTTTGTCATTTACGGTAAATCATGAGGTAAAAATGGTTTTACTAGGTTAATCAGCATGATGATGCATGAGATGTGTTAGAAGAATAGAATTACTGCAGTGGAATACATGTGGTCCTTGAACCCTGCAACATACAAACATGTTAGGGTAAGAAATGCATGGTGTTATCGTAGGAATTAATGGCAATCAGAAGGAATAGGTCCGACACAGAGTTCTTGAAGCTCATGTTCTTACAGCCCGAAGGGGTAGGATTCAGGTATGGGATGATAAATGACACACATCGGCGAAATACAGACCTAGATGCATGGATGAAAAGGTTGGATAACGGAAGTGGAAACCCTCTACTTCAAAGAATATACTCCTCAGGGATGTGGCACACTGGGGAATTTCCATACGCCATGGAAGCTACTAAGTTAGTGGTTGAGTGTGCACGGAACTATAATCTAGAAACCAGAAGAGTGGGGAAGCATGGTAGGGTGTATGTAAATTTCTCAATTAAAGGCATCGCCTCTGCATTTAATTTGCCTATAGGACCAAATGTGGTCAGATTGAGTTTGAGCAGGTTGGAAAAGGAATACCATAGTAATTAGAAAGAGGCCAAGATGGTCATGTACCAGTGAAGATCCAAGAGCAGTACATACAAGGCCTCTGCTAAATTGCCAGTATACTTGTTTAAATTTGATTTTGCTGAAGAGCATCAGTACATGATGGTCATGCTTAGTAGAATGACAGGAAGACAACTTGCTGGAAACTTAGAAAATTAGATGTATGGAATTATCCGGATGGTGGAATATTCAGATGACAAGCCTCTCTGGGCTAGGATCATAAGTGATAGTTTAGATGAGGGAATGAGAAGGCTAGATTGCAAGATGTGCATGTTTCATATGACTTCTTATGTTGTATATGCATGTACTTTTAGAGGAACATTTAATGGGTTACAAATAGTAGGCAAGGTTGGAAATAACCCTGGTGATGTAAACATATGGGAACACTAAGCACAACTGAGCAGGATGGAATCCCTCCAAAATTATAAGATAGTGAATGACTCCTTTTCTATGCATCTGGTTAGAACCATGGAGGAAGATAGAACAAAAAGATTAAGTATGGAAGCCCAAGCTGTTATTTACAAGTATGGGGCTTGGTTTATCTAATTCCCTACATTTTCATACATGAGAATAGAAGGCTTTTAAGGGAAACCTCTCATGCTACCTAGATACCCCAATAACAGGGTCATTCTGATGGAATTTGCTAGACAAATATTGACCTCAGTAGAGGCTCACATTGAGAAGAGGAAGATTCCACATGTGTTGTTTCCAATCTTTATAGGCTGGTATCTATGCTTCGACAGACAAAGTATCAAGGATGCAATCAGAGGTTTAAAGGTAATGCACTTAAAGCCATTTTCAATAGCTAGGTCATATGACCCATATGGAAGGATGCAGAAGTTACTAGGAAAGCAAATACATCAAAGGCACCTTGAGGATTATTGGTCTGATTGTGACGATGAAGTAGAGGTTAGGAGAAGGACTTACCAGAGGCTCACTCTCAATCAAATTCATACCTTTGATTGTATACCAGTGCCATTTCAGTTGCATAAGGATGATGGAAAGATTATGTCTAGTGAGTATGAGGACAAGAAAGTGTACAATGAAATTATACTAGCTCCTAATTTGACTCAGCCTGAGGTAACTTCATTCGATCAAATAATGCAGAAGGTTATTCAACTAACCTAGAGTTGGGTAAGTACTGAGGTCACTAAGTTGAAGAAGAGGGGTGTGGCCCTTACTGTGGATAACAAGAAGAAAAGACAAGAATTGTCTGAGGAAGAATATGATGACTTTCTCATTGAGAAGAGGAAATCCAATTGAGAAAGGCAGCCAACATTGGAGGAAAAGCAGCAGGGTAAAAACAAGAAGGTAGCTCCTGTACAAGGAGTAATAGTTAGGAGACTCCAACCAAAGGGGGGTGTGGCATCTACATCTGCAGCTACATCACCTCATACCCCTGCCAAACAAAAGAAAAAGGTCACAAAGCCTACCACTATGATTATAGAGAAGGAGGAACCATTGGAGGAGGAGCCGTTGGAGGAGAAACACTTGGATGGGGAACCTTTAGATGATGATTTGTTAATATCAAAGAAGAGGAAGAAGGTGTAATCTACACCACCCCAAACAAAACAAAAAACTGTAATGAGAGGAAATGTGAATGTGGATCCTATTTTATTAAGAGGTGCAGGTGGTCTAGGTATCATGAAGAACTTACAAATTGAGGTTCCCCTCCCAAAGATTATTCAATTTAAAACTGAGAAGGTAGAAGAGCAGAGAGAAGAGGGACATAGGGCAAGAAAAGAGACACCTCTTCCACTTGATGATACTGTATATTTGTCAGATGATGAGATAGTTAGAGATGTTGTTGCTCAAAGGATGGAGACCTTAGTGGCTAATACAAAGATGAATCCACATGGAACTCCTATGGTTCAAAGGGAAACTCATCAGGAATAGGTCGAGACAGAGGAAATTAAGGAAGATGATCCCGAGGATGTAGCCCAACATATAGGATTGACTAGTTGGGTTAATCAGGTCACTAGCCCTGCAGTAATAGACTTGGCTTACCAAGGTGAGGGAGATCAAAACAAAGATAATGATCCACCTCTGGAGCCTGAGAAAGTAGAAGTCAGTGTGCATGAAAAGACTAATAAAGAAATGCTTGATAAGAATGAGGGCCAGGATGGTGCATCATCAATTGCTAAGGATGAGAATCAGAAAGAGAATAACCCAGAATCAGAAGGGAAAACAGAAGAAAAGGAATTGGGGAAAGACTTGGCCCTTGAAGAAATAAGTGCATCAAAAGGTGAAGAACAAAGTATGTCACAAGATGGTGGTCATCCAAAGGAACTAGAGAATGTGGCTAGGGGTGAGCAAGGTGATTCTCAGGATTAGAATGCACAATCTTCTCATGAAGACCAAGTGCCACAAAATACACAAGATCAAAATATTCAAGAACCATTTGAAGATAAATTGCAAGAGGAGGTGCATGATCAGAATGTACATACACCACAGGAGACCCCTCAACAGGAGACACCTTAGCAAGAGATACCTCATGAGAATGTGCATGAGCAAGAACCAAGGAAAGAAGATTCACCACAAAGGGTAGAACATAATACATAGTCTTAGTATGCTCAAAATAAGAAGACTAACCAACAAGGGCCCAGGGGTGGTGTTCCATACTGGTTGCAACATAAATCTACAACAGATAGATGAGGCACCTGAGTTTGATGTTTCCACACTGTTTTAGCTAGTATGATGAAGCCAAAAAGGAAGGCAAGACCAACCTCTGCAATAAGGAGAGATCCTACCACTGGTAGAAGGACAACTCAGGTAGCATTGCCAATGGTAGATAAGGAGAAAAGGAAAATAAGTATTGAGGACTTTTGAATAACTGATATTGATCTTGGTTTTGCTACTGAGGAGCAAGAGGGCCAAGAGGCCAAGGATAGCATTGATTTCCTATTGAAAAGTGTCAAGAAAGAGAAGGATAAGAATAGGCAGCATAAGGAGCACATTACTCAATTACATTCATTTATAAAAGGGTTAATTGACCCTAAGCATACACTACTCAGCCCCACTGACTATCATATCTCAAGATGAGATAACGGGGTTGGACCTCATGAAACATAATGCTCAGCTAGTGGATAATTGGTTTGTCTCTTTTGTCTTTAAAGCAGAGAAAGTAGTTTAAACCTCCCTCTCGAACTGAAATTCTCTTGGTGCTCCAAGGAGTAAAATAGATAAGCTGCAAAATGAGGTGGGGAGAGGGTCCTTCAAGTTAGACAAACATCTAGATGCCTTAGGTGAAATAAGGAGGATAGACATGAAAATACTTATGGATAATAAAGTACTAGATAATAACACTGCACAGTTGCTGGGCATTTGGTGTGAAGATACCAGATTTGAATGTGATATCTTGAGGAGATGTAGTAGCAAGCTTAGAGATATAAGTGTTAAACTACATCATCTCATGGCGAAAGAAATAAATACCCTAGAGGCTTTGGAGGACAAAGTAGAAGGAAAAATAGAAAATTAGGATACTGATTTTGTTGTCCAAGCCTTCCACAACAATTGTAAGCAAGCAACAGATGACACTCTTCATCACCTGATAGAGAATGTGATAAATAAGGCCATGATAATGAAAGCTAAGGTGGAGATATACAATGAGACATTAAATAGCAGGAAGAGAAAATGGAATGCTCTTTAGGCACAGTTTCATTCTCACAAACATGCTGTAGTAAATGCCAGAGTCCAAGATGGAGGATAGATTGAGGAAATAGTACATGCCTATGAATTTGTCAGAGGAATAATCAGCGTGCATATAAGGCATGATCATGGGGCTGATGAAGATGATAGTGATGAAGATGAATAAGAGGATGCAAATGAAGAAGAAAGAGAAGAAGATGAAGATGAAGAAGAAGATGAAGAAGAAGAGGATAAAGAGTAAGTAGAGATGCATGATGACAGAGTCATATGCAAAATCAAATAACATAAATGATCCAGTCCAACTAGATGGTTGCCAGCTGGCAACTTGTGCCACGTCTACAAATGTTGACCTAGTCAAAGAAGGGATATTGATTGCTAATCTAGATAGGCAAATCTTGAGCATTGATCACTTGTAACTGCCTCCTCTCCTTATTTTATAAAAGGAGATGGAGTGCACATTGTAGATTATTGGAAACTTAATTGAAGTTAGATTGCTGAAGTTGCTCAGGACTAATTTCAAAGTTGATTGCAAATGTACATGTCTTTTGTTTACTTAATGAAAGTGAAATTCTGATTACATGTCATCATAAATTCTGAGTAATCTTGTGAATGTCATCTGGATATCTCACTATGATGTGTTGCATCCCTTAGATTGTATGTTAGTTTGTGGATATTGTTGTCATTCTTTACCTTGAAGTTTGCATCAACTATAGCTAGCTATGGAACATCCTGGTGAACCTATGGTCCGATTATGTTGCTTTTATGAAAGTATCTGTAATGTATGTGAACCAATAGCTGAAGATTCATTAAATTTAGTTAAGATTAGAAAGTATTTATCTCAATTTGTTTAAATTCATTACAATCACCTTCACAATTGCAAATACACAGATAATTCTAAGAAAATACATAAAATATGCAGACATCCCGAAGGAAATTGAACATCCATAGCATATTTGAATAAAATCTGCATGTAAAATTGATACTCTCATGCAAATATACCTAAATAACAACAGTAATCTTACAAATAACAGCTTAAAGGCATATTATTTACATAAATTCATAAGTACAGAAGTATACTCAGTTCATGACAGTTGATGTTCAGAAGAATTGATCAAACTTATAAATATGACAATCATCTGTTGAATACAGTGGAAATAACCTTGTTTGTGAAGTAAATTTACAGGAAGCAGGTGTATAACCAGATGTTTAGACATCAATTCACAGTGCAGGATAGTGTAAGGCCCCTTGAATGGAAAAAAACATAGCACATCAACCTCTGAGTAATGTTAGACGATCATGACTTGATCAACGAAGCCTTGGAGTCATCAGTTTGTTCCAAATTGATCATACTTTTCAAGATAATAAAGGTTTGTTGTGTAAATTTTTTATACATGTTGTTATGACTAACAATCATCATCAACAATAGGCATGTCCAAACAAATCCATACATGCATATATACAAAAATATACATTGGTAGTTCATACAAAAGTATGTATACAAAGCCATCTAGGCATACAAAAAATATCCCAAAAACTAGTTTCCTATGGACTTTTATGAAATAATCGGCGGCCCTTGCTTGACTGTGAAGATGTAGAGCCAATCATTGACTCATCTTGTCTCTGTCGTTGAGTAGACCTCTTCGACAGAAGTTGATCTAGCTCCACCTGTTAATACAATCAAACAATAGATACACATTAATATATAACATCACATATATAACATGAAATAAATAACATCACATATGTAAGATCGATCACTTACTGCCATCTAATGATCACTCTCCTATTGCAAGTATGGGCCTAACCAATGTTGTCATTGATGTCAACATACTCCTGTTGCATTGATGTCAAGGATTGGATGAGTTGTATGCTGATGATATTGAGAAAATTAGTCCTATTAGGAACAGAGAAGAATAGTGAAGACAGTGAGGTAAAGATCCCAGCTAAGATGAAGATTAGAGGATGCACATCAAAGGTTTTGTAGATATGTGTCTTAAGATGATCCAATAAAGTTTTGAGAGGTCCGCATGAAGATCTGAAGAAGTTATGGCCACTTGAGTAAAACCAGTTCTGGTAATTGTTCATAGGTGACAGAGTGACACAAATAGGTCCGGTGAGCTCCAGAAATGCAATATCTTGTTCTGCAGATTTGGTGGAGTGTTTAAGAAGTCAATATGAATTGACAACTCAATTGGTTCGTGGTTTGAAGGTCCGCAAGCATCTATTCCAATATTACAGTGATGACAGACTGTGTTCTTAAGGTTTCGGATGAAGGAGAGAATGATTTCAGTAAGCAAAAGTAGTGTGGATGTTCTTGGTGATTTAGGCAAGCTTGTGGAGGTCTTTGGATTGTGTCAGTTCATGTTGGTGGTCTGCATTGAAGATTTTGCTCGTAATTGAAGAATTACTTCTGGATGATGATGTTCTTCCTAAGTTTGGCCGATCGGATGAGTTACACATCTTGCGGATGATCTTGAAGATGTTCTGCGATGCATGGCGTGTTCCTCAAAGAAGATTGAAGTCCCAGATCTGTGTGGCTAACAGTGCGATGATCTGCATGAAGTCTTTTGTAATTAGTCTAGTTGTATTTGTGTATTTGCTCTGTAAGTATGCCAACTTGGATGATTATCCCAAAGCCAATGTCTTGTATAAATAAGAGTTGTGAAGTCATTTCAAAGGTATCTTGGTGATGATGAGAGTGTGGTAGAGAGGAGAAGTGCGAAAAGCAGAGCAGAAGTATTGGGCTTAAATGGAACTGACTCAAGCATGGTGAAGATGTTATTCTTCAGTTCAAGTATGTAATATTTATTATCCTATAGACAGTGTGTCTCCTGTAGGCAGTGGGCCTCTTGTGAGCAGTGTGCTCGGGCAGTGAGCCCTAATTGGCATGTGCCATTTTGTTCCTTTTATTCTTTTAACAAAGAATACAATTTTGGGTTAGTCACCCTGTGGTTTTTCCCTTAACCGGGTTTTCCATGTTAAAATCTTGGTGTCATATGTGTTAATATGTTTCTACTCTTCAATGATTGCATTATGTTTCCATGATTAATTTATGATTATGCTACTGAATTACAAGAAGGATTTAAGTGATTAATAAGAGGAAGTTTTGGGACAACTGATTCACCCCCCCTCTCAGTTGTCTATCTTGATTCTAAAAATTGGTATCAGAGCTAAGTTCCTCTAAAAGAGCTTAACTGCTTGAGGAGATCCAAGATGTCTTCCTATAAGAAGGATAGCCCGAGGTTTGACGGAACCAATTTCACTCTTTGGAAAAGCTGCATGGAATGTCACTTGCAATGTATGGGAATGCAATATTGGATCATGGCTTCAAAGAAGTATGTTCTTCCACAGAATGGTCTGAGAACTGTAGATGAAATCAGAGATGCTGAAAACAATCTTCAGGCTAAAGAAGCTCTACTAAGTGCCTTATCTGATTCAGAGCTGACAAATGTTATAGATCTAAAAATTGCATATGAGATTTGGGAAAAACTGGAACTTTTGCATGAAGGAGACAAGTATGTTAAATGTGCCAAGCTATAGAGTCTGAAAGGAAAATTTGAAAACCTAAAGATGAGTGAAGATGAGAATATCACCTCTTACATGACAAAAGTAAATGAGCTTGTTTGTGGCATTAGATGTGCTGGTGGAGTTTTGGATGAAGATGAAATTGTTGCTAAGGTTCTCAGATCCTTAAATGGAATTGACTTAAGCATGGTGAAGATGCTATTCTTCAATTCAAGTATGTAATATTTATTATCCTATAGACAGTGTGTTCCTATAGGCAGTGGGCCTCTTATGAGCAGTGTGCTCGGGTAGTGAGCCCTAATTGGCATGTGCCATTTTGTTCCTTTTATTCTTTTAACAGAGAATACAATCTTGGGTTAGTCACCATGTGGTTTTTCCCTTAATCAGGTTTTCCACGTTAAAATCATGGTGTCATATGTGTTAATATGTTTCTACTCTTGAATGATTGCATTACGTTTCCATGATTAATTTATGATTATGCTGCTGAATTACAAGAAGGATTTAAGTGATTAATAAGAGGAAGTTTTGGGACAACTAATTCACCCCCCCTCTCAGTTGTCTATCTTGATTCTGACATCTCCATCATCTTGTCTCTCTCTACGTCCATACTTGGATGGACTGGAGTTGTGACCTCCTGTGAGAAGCATCAAGAAGTAAAATTGACTAAACATAAATATCATTTATGTACATCAAATGACATGAGATAAAACAAGAAATAAAAAATTATGATATTTTCATGTTATTGGCTCATACCTCAGTCAAAGGATTTGCAGATATCATGGCTGCAACAATGCCTATTTGTGTTGACTCATGAAGATCAGGAGGAGTCTCCACTGTATTCAGCATCTAAAAATCAAGTTCAAGATTATTCAAATAAAATAAATACATAACATTATTTTAAAAATTCATAATGATTAGAAATGGTTAAATTTACCTTCGTAAAAGTGGTGGTTTGGCGTCCAGGGGACTAAGGAAACCGTGGAGGTGCCGATGACTGTTGAAATCATCAAATTGTCACAAAATAATATTACCATTAACATATCTAAAATAATTACGATTATGTGATAAATTACATACTTGCTGACTTGACCTCCTCTCATAACCCACCAATGGACGGCTAATAGAGGCAAGATGAAGACTCTGACCCTGGAATTTCATTGCGCAAACAGTTACATACATTATTTTTGACTTATAATATAGATAATCATGTAAAATTAATTACAAATTTCAAATAACAATATACTAAATCAAGATGAAACTTGTAACATATTACCTAAGAGTCAATACCAAATGTATGTTGTAAGAGATCATCACTGAGAACAAGATCATCCAATATGTCCTACCCCTGTGTCGCAACATCCTGCCCCTGCATTGCAACATCCTACCAAGAGTCCTGTCGTGCCTCCTGCATCCCATAATCACATAGGTTCCCACATGTACTGCACAAATGTGGGGACACATGACGCCTACTACTCTCACCCTCATTGGCCTAGGTAAGATCATCGGCATGCTGTGATAGAGTTTGGGTGAGAGTAGTCAATGAATGTAAAGTCTCCAGCTCAACACTCTCCTTCAAATCCAAAGGGAGTGACCTACAATCTGGCCTCGCTCGAGGTATAGGCACGTGGTCTTCATCTCGCTGAGCCCCGGGTCTATCTTGGACAGAGCCACCACCTCTACCCTAGAACTCACGAATGTCAAAATAATTCAGAATCTTGTTGAGGACGAACTCGCAATAGAGTTTTCTCAAGAAATATTGTGGTACCTCATCATTGTTGCATGGGCGCTCATCAAAGACCATGTATCAAAAGTTTCAAGATATTTCTTCATTCCTACACCAATGTATAGGAAACCATTTGCAACTTTCTTCTAATCTTTGGCCGGTTTTGGGATTAATAAAGTGTGCACATAATTGAGATTTTGTAATTTTTTCATTCTTGACTTGTTCATATGACAACTTGTCGGCATAATATTGCCGACTCCTCTCCCTATAGTCTTGGAATTCAGTGATTTGTTTTATCACCAAATCTGTGTGGGAAACAATCTCCTCTAGTGATTTTGCAAGTGCCCTCCTACAATTAGTGGTTCTGCTTAGATTGTTTAGGGTTTGAATAATAGTTTGAAGATGTTTCTTTTCTTCTATTATCCCTAGGTAGTGTTCTTGATTATCCCTTACATTAAAAGGAGGTGAAGGTTGGTTTTGAGGGTTTGGAGGGTTTTGGGGGTTGTTTTCACCCTCCTCAGCTAGAATTAGGTTTTCTCTTTCTCTAATAACTGTAAATTCAATATAAAAACAAATCAAACATTGCAAAACTCAAAAATTGTTCTCAAACTAACAAAATGAGTCAAACCCTACCTTCTTCCTGTGCTGGAGCCTCCAAATTTGCACGACGATGTCTTTGGCGGCGAGGTGGCATTGTGAATTTGTTGTTTTCTCTATTACACTTGATTCAATAGCCTTTTCTTCAACGCGATAGCATTTTTTCCTATTTTCTTTGCTGCTGTGAGGAGAAATGGTCACGACTGTGAGTGAGCAGAAATAGTTTTTTTTTTTTTTTTTACTTTTATGCAAAGCAAAATGTGAGCGCATTATAACGTGCTCATGTTTTTCTTTAATTTTGGAGATGGTGGTGACTTTTTGGTCCCCCATCTCCTTGCATTTACCCACAATCATGGATTTCTTGGAAGAAATCATGACAAGGTTTGGAGTTCCCCACACTATCATCTTTGATAATGCAAAACCTTTCACTAGTTTTAGGATAGCTGATTGGGCTTTCAAGTATAATGTGTTTTTGACGACTTCTTCTAACTATTACCCCTAAGGTAATGGTTTAGTTGAATCTACTAACACGAACCTAATCAGAATCTTGAAAAGAACTATGGAAACAAATCAGAGGTAGTGGCATAATAAAATCAGATTGGCTCTTTGGGCTGATAGGATCACCTATAAAAGAGCAATTGGTGATTCTCCTTTTGTTCTTGTGTATGGAAAAGAAGCCAGGCTACCCTTGTCTTCAGAGATTCCTTCATTAGAGTTGGCTGAACAGTTGGAATTAAAAGGAGAAGATGCTAGGTCTGTAAGGATGGCTGAATTAAGATAGTCAGCCATGGTTACATTAGAAGAACACAAAAAATAGACCAAGAAATACTTTGACAAGAAGGCCAAAAATCAAATTTTAAAAGAGGGACATCTTGTTTTGAAATGGGATGCTGATAGTGCCAAGCCTAGAGGCCACACTAAGTTTGATGCAATCTGGAGTGGCCCATATATCATCACTAGCTGCAAGCAAGCCAATACTTTCAATCTTTCAAAGTTGGATGGTGAAGTTCTACCGATCTTAGTTTGTGGGATCCATCTCAAACCTTACTTCTAAGGTTGGTCTGAGATTTTGTATATATTGTTTTATTTTGTTTATGTTTTAGTTTTCCTTTTCCCTAAGTGCTATTGCACAAGCTGCACTCCCATTAGGAGAATGTAGGCCTCATTTTCCTTTTGTTTGGTGTTGTTTTTGTCAAGGCGAGATTTTAGTTGTTCCCAACATACTGCAATCCCTTTTGACTCTATGCCCAATGGACGCTTAAGGCCACTAGATTCATTTTGTTTAGTAGGCAAACATCCCTAAGAAGTCGCTAAAATGTTGACCTATTTCCCCTTCCTAGAGTCAAATAGCCCAACTTTAAAATGTTGCAAATCTTGTCAGTTTGGTTAGATGCCTATAATGTGTTCTTCAGGTCTGAAATATTTTTCCTTGTGAAAATCCTAAATTCCTAAATATAAGTACATGAAAATCCCCAAAATCCTAAGAAAGTCCCCTTTCAAAAAACCCAAAAATTCCTAAGTCTTTTGCCTTAGTCTGTTGCTTTTATCGGCAAATTTTGAGTTTGGCAAACTTAAAGTTCGCCGATTGGCGAAATTGCTGACTAAAGAGACAACAGGAAGGTTTTTTCTTCTTGAAAGGAAGCAAGGTGTGTGGAAATCGCTTCCTACACTAATCTAATGAGGAGAGATGGGTGCAAATTTATTTTAATCTTTACAATTACAGAATGTTTAATACAACAAGAAAGATATTGTAGCAATGCACATACACATAGAATATAGACAGAAGAGAGAGAGAGAGAGACAAGATATAACGTGGGGAAAATCATTTCAGGTAAAAAACCCTACACTCCAAAACCTGCACAATGTATTATCAAAACAACAATGTTTACAACACACTTGCAATGCAAATCTTCTCACGAGTCTTTGACACTCGTATCTGGAGATAAATCGGTAGCATAACAACACCTTATAATCACCTCTTACATCTCCTCTCCAAGCACCTATATATAAAGAGAAGTAGTACGAATGGAAGTAGCTTCTAGAGCAAGTCACACAAGGAACTCGTCCAAATCCATGTGGCCCAATTTCCAAGGCCATAAAACATGTGTATGACACTTGTACGTGATTCTATTTCATCCCTTACAACCCCCCAACTTGGGCACCCCAAATTTACCCAATTAAGGTATGACAGATGATCTTACAATGTCATAGAATCCATCATATATGACAACTCTTACAGTTGTAAGAGAATCTGTCATAACTGTCTATTAATAGCAGATTCTCTTACAACCTTGTCACAGTCAAACTGGGGTGCCTACTTCCCCATGCAAGATGCTTTCAGACACTTGTCTTCACCTGTCATATAATCTTCTATTTCTGGCCCTTACATGTCATAGATTCTGTCATAGCTCTTACGTGTCATAAACCTCTTATACACCTGAAAGATGCTGACACATGGCAAAACACTTCTACCACAAGGTGGAATGCCTATCTCCTCATATGAGGACAAAAATACATGTGGTCACCTTCCATGTAGGATGACACATCACCGTTCCAACTCCCACAAAGTGACGAAATAGGATTTGCATCCAAATTACAATAATAGGAAAAAAAAAATACAATTAAATAATAAATGCTAGAAACTTGCAAAGGTTGAGACACCTTAATTCCCAACATTCTCCCACTTGTCGAACACCTTTCAAGAGCCAATGGAAATAATAGGGTTTAACTGCTATAGGCCGAGAGGCCCATAGATTCTGAACACCATCTGAACTTCTCTGTGCCCACTGGTTTTGTTAATGCATATGCAACATCGCACTCTGATTGTCACAACAGATAGTAAACTATCTTGCACCAACACCAATATCTGAACACAATATCTTAAGCCAAATGGCTTCCTTACAAGCATGAGTAGCTACCAAATACTCAGCTCAATTGAACTCCACTATGCTCACTAGCTTTACAGAAGCACCTGTAACATCTTCCAAGTGATCACCAACATGACAAAAATATTAGAATGCCAAAAATATGATGAAACACTAAATGCCACATAGATACACCAATGTATCCAACTTCAAATTGGTTAACAGAACATGACTTTGAAGTCCAAACATCTTCAAAACAAGATCGAGCACGTAAGCTCCAAAACAGTTAGAGCAACAACCACAACTAGTTGTTTACATCCAACTAAATAACCACCATTGATAGAACTTTTACACATGACATATTAAGCCCATACTACAATTCTCATCCCTATATAATCCACTGTCTTGCACAAAGTTACCGTCTCCCATGATAACAAACATACCAATAACCATTGATGTGCAAAAAATATGAAGACCTTTGATACTGCAGTCCAATGAAAAACCATCTACCAAAGATATACATACATGCTAGGAATTAAGCTGCATGAGCAATGCCAACCGAAGTAACTCAAAGTCTACCAATCAGCACTCACATAAAAATATGGCTTATAATACAAACATATAAAACAAAGAACAATCACAATGATCTGCGAACTGCAAACAATTGCTACAAAACATGTCATACTTCCACAAATAGTTTTCTACTCACTTTCTCACCTCTAATCTCCTTTACTTCTCCCAAGCCCTCCACATCTCAAATGATATACATTAAAAAGAACACATACTGTTGTTAAAAAATAATAAAGTCCAACAATAGTAGACGACCAAAAAACCCAGTGATCAAACTAGATGAATAAGAACCTCTAGGAAGAAATATGAGACCATAAAGAGAAACTGTAAACCATATCATGTCCTTCTTCCAACACCACCAAGTGCTAAGCTATGCCAAGTATGATCTCCTTTATAAAATCCCAACTGAAAAGCCTTAACAACACCCAACCATTCAATCTCATAAGATCAAATAAACATCATCATGGATGTATGCTTGTCTAATCAAGGTAGATCAAACTCATAATCATTCCATGACAAGGAATAAGCCCAATCACATCTCCTAAACTGCTCATAAATGAACATCATAAACTAAACCATATGAATCAAGAAGATAACCATGCTAACATCCCTCAAATGAAACCTCCAGAACCAATAACTGTAGCTCAAGATTCATATCCATGAGAAATCAAAGCATAAAACAAAATGAATTTGAAATAACATGGGCAATACTTATCAGATCATTTTCTATCGAGTGAACTGAGAGTGGGGAATGAGAATGATCCACTGAGATACACCGAGTCTCATATACTCTCTCCAAGAACGATCTCCTCTCAAGTTCAAATATGAACTCATGTCCATAACAAGTGAAGGCTCCTCGATCTTTTTGTTGAAAAATTTCACCATTCCAACACATGATCCCTTCAAAAAGAGATCTCAAGGCTCACCTCGAGTCTCTCTAGTATCCATGACCATCCATCAACCAATACATGCCAACTTCAAATTCATCCTGCAAAATCATGAAGCTTCAAGCAAATGATTAATACTCAAAATCAAAGAGAACAAACAAGATCACTGTGAAAACTCCCACTGTACATCTGCATGATCAAGAAGCTCATCATGACATCATGATCTAACCATCTCTTCATAAGAATATCACATACAACAAAGCGTACAATGATGTATACATCCTGTCTCAAGAGAACATGTATCATGCCAAAACTTTAAGCTAGCATGAAGAGTAAACCATGACACAATAACAACATCTCTAAACAAAGGATAAACATGTCATACTGACAAATCATAAACCCGAAAGCTCAATCAAGATGTCACCATCTCCAAACATATGAAGATAACCATTTCTTGACAACAAAACTAAAAATGTCAAAGAACTCTCAAAACCAAGAGCTGCTCCATGACACCAATATCCACTGCAGAAAATCATCCATCACTTATGATGAATCCAACATCACTGCCGAAGCTCCCACTAAAACTGTGATACCGAGCTTATCAAGGCATCATGATAACCATCCTCTCAATGAAGATCATCCATGGCTCTAACACAATCAAATAATTGTCCTGTGCAATAGCAGGAACACAAAAGAATAAAGTAGAACCAAGATATCCAAGTCAAGAAGATAAAACCATCACTATCAAAAGCTTACACTAAACTGTGTAACCAAGCTATCCATGACATCGAGATAAACATGCTATAAGTCCCAATAACTGACTAACCATGCACTCAAATTATCCATCCTCTTATCCCAAAGCAACATACCAAATACACAAATGACCACAGACAAGGCCAACTAACAAAGTCTGCATAAACACTGAATCAATCTTGTGGATATAGACAGTCCACATCCGAGTCATCCCACTGCAATCAAATACGTGATCAACCCACAAAACTACATAACTAGTAGATCCCAAACATGAAACATGCAAACTCATCATCACATTAGTAACTTGCAAACTGGGATACTAAAGAAGACAATATGTAGACTTCAAGACTCAACCATCAAATCGATTCTAGATTCAATTTGCCGACAAGTCCACAAATGAGTCATCGTAGTCAAGGAACTAATGAAGCATATGCTGTAGAAATGATGAGTGATAAATCACATACCAACATCTCCACACTGAGAAAGATACAAACCTCCTCACATTGTGCACGAAGTATACATATAAATCTGCAACTATCTTACATCTAGAAACACTCTCAAGGAATCATAATCTGAAAAATAGTTTGTCTGCAGATTTACAAAACCACAAGTTTTGATTAACCATGTAAAACTTGTAAAACCACCATGTCACTGACATACATACAAATCCATATCCACTTATTATCTGAAAACACACAGGTATGAAAATCACCAATATAGTTAATCCAGAATAATGGAATAACATAGATAAGCATAACCATAGATTTTTGAAACGAAACATCTACAAAACCCTCAGATCAAATCAATATGAAATTGAGACATGCGAGTACAACCAACTAAATGAAATAGAGGTCTAGGAACTTCAGGACCACTTGTAGGCCAACTCCACAACCTTCACCATGTACAAGCATACGGAGAAGCTAGGTTGTTCCAGAAGCTTTCAGATCATTCAATGATCAGCTCCACAACCTACATACATTTGAGGTTAACAAGACAATGTCTTCCAATGCCAAGGACTAAAACCAAGCACCCAACATAAGCACATCAAACCATAGTCATAACAACCCAAGTTTCTTCATATGATTAGGGAGTTAAGAACAAACATCCAACATGAATACTTTGCTGCAAATGACCATAGAATGATAGAACATAACCACCATACATGAGGGTTATTGTATACTGTCAAACATGAGCTCCAGATCAATATCATACTAAATGTAACCACATGATCAACTCCATAACACTCCATCTTAAGTTTCCATAACTCAAAATTTGTGCCGCTAAACATCCCCATCTCTATTCTTCTGGATGTGCCTGCCATCTCATTCCTGCAACAAGATTTCAAAATACTCTGCACGGACTCCCACTCAACTTAAGATTAGTACACAAATCTCCTATCCAACAACTAGGACCAAAGAGAATAGCTCTGATACCAACTGAAAGGAAGAAAGGTGTGCGGAAATCGCTTCCTACACTAATCTAATGAGGAGAGATGGGTGCAAATTCATTTTAACCTTTACAATTACAGAATGTTTAATACAACAACAAAAATATTGTAGCAATGCACATACACATAGAATGTAGACAGAAGAGAGAGAGACAACATATAATGTGGGGAAAACCCTTTCGGGTAAAAAATCCCACACTCTAAAACCTGCACAATGTATTATCAAAACAACAATGTTTACAACACACTTGCAATGCAAGTCTTCTCAGGAGTCTTCGACACTCGTATCTAGAGATAAACCAACAGCATAACAACACCTGTTAATCACCTCTTACATCTCCTCTCCAAGCACCTATATATAAAGAGAAGTAGTACGAATGGAGGTGGCTTCTAGAGCAAGTCACACAAGGAACTCGTCCAAATCGATGTGGCCCAATTTCCAAGGCCTTAAAACATGCGTATGACACTTGTAAGTGATTCTCTTTCATCCATTACAACCCCCCAAACTTGGGCACCCCAAATTTACCCAATTAAGGTATGACAGATGCTCTTACAATGTCATAAAATCTGTCATATATGACAACTCTTATAGTTGTAAGAGAATCTGTCATAACTGTCTATTAATAGCAAATTCTCTTACAACCTTGTCATAGTCAAACTTGGGTGCCTACTTCCCCATGCAAGATGCTTTCAGACACTTGTCTTCACCTGTCATATAATCTTCCATTTCTGGCCCTTACATGTCATAGATTCTATAATAGCTCTTACGCGTCATAAACCTCTTACAACACCTGAAAGATGCCAACACATGGCAAAACTCTTCTACCACAAGGTGGAATGCCTATCTCCTCATATGAGGACAAAAATACATGTGGTCACCTTCCATGTAGGATGACACATCACCGTGCCAACTCCCACAAAGTTACGAAATAGGATTTAAATCCAAATTACAATAATATGCAAAAAATAAATACAATTAAATAATAAATGCTAGAAACTTGCAAAGGTTGAGACACCTTAATTCCCAACACTTCTAAGGCAAAGGCAGGGCGAAGGTTGCCTTTATTGGTAAATTTTGAGTTGGCGATCTTTAAGTTTGTCGATCATTGAAATCACTGACTAAGGAATGAAGGCAAAGGGAGAAAGAGTCATTGGCAAAGGAGAAGGTTGGCAAACCGAATAGTTCACCGATTGGCGAACTCGCCGACTAAAGAAGAAAAGAGGATAAAGAGGCAAAGGGAAGGAAGGAAAGGAGAACAAAAGGATGGTTCACGAAATGGAAATTTCACTGATAGAGTAGAAAAGAGAGAATTGGCTGAGGTAATGTTCGCAAAAAAGAGATTTCACCAACTAAAGGAGAAAAGTGACAAAGGAAAAAAAAGAGAACACGTGGTTAGTTCGTAGAAGAGAGGAATTGCCGACAAGGCAGAAAGTGAATGAAAGAATAAAGGAAAGGAGAACACAAGAATGGTTCACGAAAGCGCCGACCAAAGAAGAAAGAAGACAGATAGGTAACAAAGTTCGTGATGGACAAATTTTGCCGATAAGGCAAAATAAAATTTAGAAGTAAAGTGAAAATAAAATTAAAATATAAAGCATGTAATATAATGTAATGCTTTAAACTATTTTAAAGTAGGTTTAAAATATTTTAAAGTGTTGTAAAAGCTTTATACAGGAAATTTTGGCAGACATTATATTTTGAAATGCCCATCTTCTCCAGTCACCATTATTGCAGGATCAGGTCAACCCCTAGTTGGAAGTAATTGTTGTGCAGGTGGATCAGTCAGATGCTAGTCTTCAATGCAGATCTTCGGCTACTTCATCCTCCAGATATTTTCATATTTATTGCTACAGATCAGATCAAGGATATTTTCTGCATTTATGTTTTGCAAAACATATGTAGTTGGACATTCCCCTTGCAGGAATATCTTTTGACAGGCCCATGAGCGAATTTATTGTAATGGGTGACTTGGGTTTTAATGTAATAGAATGCTATATATGGCTAAAAAATCAATGTAATGAGGGTTGGATGTAGAGACTTATTTTTTGTGTGCTCCAAACAAAACCCTACCATGTTGTAATCTTGCATTTTGATTAATATAGTACTGGTTATTTTACCTCTTCATGATATCTTCAACACTGTGTAATTTTGAAATTGATTTTGTATTGTGAATGTTCAGTTCCTTACAATTTAGTTTTATTATTTACATATGTTAAGATTTTAGGATTTGTGTGTTTATCAGTCTTTTGAAATCTTTTGTACATCTTAATTTTGTGGGTGTTCTTCGCATTAAATCTGGTGTATCACCTTTCCCCTTTAGTTTTTTCCTTCTTCTCTTTTCCCAGTGGTGTTAGATTAGGTTTAGTCTTATAGTTTTCTCTTAATTTCTTATTCAGAAAGAGGAACCTGCCAGCTCTAGAGGTTTGATCTCATCTGTAGGGTCCCACACCTTGAGATCACTCCCATGTTTCATTGGATTTTTGCAGCAAACATGCTTCAACACAAGATGCAAATCCAAGTGACAATAGGAACCATGCCCTTTGGGAGGCTTTTGTGTGGCCAAGTTAGTGCCCATGATCCCTTGAACATTTTCCTTGAATCATCTCTTAACAACTCGTAAATTGAGGAAATTATGCCTCATTGAATGAAGAAACTAAGCTAGCTGGTTTTATGCCTTAGTGTTTTTCCTTCTCTTTGGTTGTGAGTCAGAAAAATAGTTTGAACTACATGTTGAACTGGGTTGCTAGTCTAAAGTTGCAAATTGTAATCGAACCTCGAAACTTGAGAGTGTTAGAGGTCTGAAGTTCAAAGTCTCATGGGTTGCAGACTGCAATTGATCCCTGAAGTTCGAGTTATTTGTGGAGTTCTAGAGTACGGAGACTCATTGGTTGTAGATTGCTATCGATCTCTGAGATTCGAACCGTCGTAGGTGTTTAGTTCTGGACTTTTGCTAGGCTTTCACAAATTGTGAGTTGCTTTGCAAACCTGAAGTCCGAAGTGCATTTTGCAATTGGGTTTGGAGGTTCGAAGTCATTCTAAGGCTGGTGGTTGAAGAGTCTTTGCGCTTTGTAGGATTTTAAACTGCAATTGTTCCCCAAAGACTGGAACTCGAGCGGGTATTGCAAGTGTAAGTGCAAACCCAAAGCCGAAGTTTGAGGTGGTGTTAGGCTTAGTTGTAGCCTAGGGAAGAAACTCAAAATGTATGTCTGAAAGTTACTAAGTTGATTTGTATGGCAGGCGAAAAATACAAACTTTTTGTAGGTCTTCCTTGAAGTTCGAACTTTGACAATTTTGAGCTTTTTAGCTTTTGTAGCTCTGAGATAGTTGAGGGGTGGTCTAGTAGGGATGTTGTAAGGGTTTTTCAGTGACGTTGAAAATCCTAACTCTCCTCCTTATTTCATTTTCCGTGCCAACTATGGTATTTTGTCACATGGTGTTTTAAGTCTTCTGCTTGTGTCACCTTGTCTCGTGCATTGGTGTGCATGCCAAGTGTGTCATTACATGTTGTTATAACACCTTAGGCACATAGGAATGTTGTGTGGCTTGCTTAATGCCACTTTTATATCGCGAAAAAAATTGTTTGTTCATCTTTTCTCCTTTAATATCTTGAGCAAAAGCTTGGGGCATTACACAGTAGAAGGATAGATCCATGGATGTGAAAAAAGCCCAAAGGTGTAGATTTGACTCAAGACAAATCATACATGTGCAAAATCTAAAACATTACATAGAGATAAGTATCATTCCTAGACCAAAGACAACCAAAATCCCAAAATCTTCATCAAAATCATTCACTTTAATCATCAAATTAAATATTTCTATCCATTGCATTCAAACCTAAATCCCAAAATCTTCATCAAAATCATTCACTCTAATCATCAAATTAAACATTTCTATCCATTGCATTCACAATTCAATTAATTTAGAATTACTACACAGACAACTTAATTACCATTAATTTAATCTAAATTAATTTTTATTACTATTTATGTGTGTACATTTTATTGAATTAATTTAGGAAAAGTATTATTTTCCATTACAATATTGAAGATCAACAATAAAAATATATAATATTGTTTTAGGATGGAATATATCATCACTTCTACATGGGCATAGAAATGAAAATGGATCCCTTTATAGTCTACGATGATTTTGGGTCTACATGTGGCTTATAACATATGAGACTACCTCATACTCCCAATATAGAGGCACTCCCAATATGTACAGGGAGCTAACTGTGCTTCTAATATGAAGCATACATAGATGAAAACCATATAGGTAAGTAATATTCGATGACTTTTTTTAAAGAGTCTATGAACCAACGGCCGGGGCCCCAAGGAAATTGACAAAACCCTAGACAGAAATAAACGCGGCGCTTGAACAGTGAATGGTAATGGCCACGGACGAAATGAAGTAGCCCATGGTTTTTATGCGCCCTTTCCGCGCCTATAAAACCCTAATACCATACACTTCTTACACTTATCCACAGCTAACGGCGAAGAGTTTGAAGATTCCACACAAGTGTCTCAAATTTTTTCACGGCAATTAACGGAAGCAGCGATGGCAGACATTGCGCTCATTCTGACTGACGATTACCACAGGAATCACACGCCCACAACCACTACAGTTTATGTGCACAAACCCCCTTACAATTTAACAGAGAAATGGATTTTCTGTCATGATTCTGTCTTGCAAGCATCTCACCTTTCCAAGAAATTTCTTGAGAAGATGGCAGAGCCGAGGAGCCTCTTCCATGCGGCCATTACGGAAGGATTTTATTCTGCCTGACTGGACTTCAACACAATTTTCTGTCAATTACATTGTAATTGATTTTGTATAGTCGAAGTTGTATATAAATAAAGCACAGGGGCTATGTAACCCTGTCCAACACCATACATATTATCCCAATTTTGTCTTCTTCATTAGATTTTTTTGCTTTTTCTTTCCAAAACAGGCCCCTGAAGAAAAAATTGCGCTTTAAAACGTATGAATTTAGGAAATTTCCAAGGGATTTTTCCACTGACATTGCCGGCGGTGATATATTTTTCTTTTCAAAACAGTCTCCGGACGGAAAATTTGCTCTTTAAAACATATGAATTTAGGAAATTTCGCAGGGATCTTTCCACTGACATTGACGGCGGGGAAATTTTGGGCGTACGCTTCACAATCGGCTTTGAATAGGAAAATTACAGAGTATTTAAAGCCAATTTAGAGAAATTAGCTGTTACACATAACGTAAATTTCTGTCAGAAACGACAGAGATTACAAAGCATATTTTTGTGGTAATCTGCCACTCAAATTTTTCATGGATTAGAGTAGTTGTGTCGGTATTCGCCCGTTTCTTTCCACCTGTGTCTGTATTAGATAGTATTGTTAGTTATTTAAGTACACGTCATCCTATAAGAATGAGATGTAAATTCCATTGCACAGTATTTTTGTTTTATATCTGTGGATTCGTAATATGGTCAAGATTCAGCCGCTAATGGTGGGATTTCAGGGACTAATTTTGACGATCGATCTTGCTTGTCAACAACAATTTTCGTCACTGTTTTTTGCCATTCAATATTGTTATTACGCCGAAGGCGTTCCCTTTGTGAGCAGTGAGGTGATTTTGCGGGATCCACGGTTTCAAATGTTCCACAGGCGTGCAAGACGATTGAAGTGTCGATAGCCGTCGATCTCGCCGGATGTTTTTCGCTTTTGTTCACCGTTTTCCTTTTCGTTGCCTGCCGGCCTCTTGATTATTTCGCTTTGTTTAATGCGCGGTTTGTTACGAACGAGGCTGTTTTCGTTTTTCATCGCAATTTTATTTAACAATGATTAATACACCATACATGCCGAATGGTCTAAATAAAGGTGGCTATAGGTGTATTCTCTTTATTTTAATAACGATTGTTTACTTATTTTAAAAAAATATTTATGATTTTAATTTTTAAAATATATATTCATATTTTAATTTTATAAATAAATAATTTGATTATATATAAAAAAGGTTTATGTGTATTTTTTAAGTTATTAATATTTTAATTTTATATAATATGATATTTTAGCTATATATTATTTATTTAAAATATTTAATATAGTTATATAATATATTTTAATTGTTATGAGTATTTATAGTAAATATAAGTAATTGTTTTTAAAAGTATTAATTAATAATAAATATATTTTACTAATAAATATATATTTTGAGAGGGATATATAGAGAGCTAAAGAAGAGAATGAGTTTCAAGCAATCATTTCTTCATGAGGATCTATGCTCAAAGAGACATAACATTTTCTTAAGGACTTAATAATTCACCTTTAAGACCTCTCTAGCATACCTATTGCACACTAAAGAGAGAAAGAGGAAGATAGAGAAAGATAGATATACACAAGAACGAGATAGAGGGAGAGAGAAAGATACTAGAGAGAGAGAGAGAGAGAGAGAGAGAGAGAGAGAGAGAGAGAGAGAGAGAGAGAGAGAGAGAGAGAGAGAGAGAGAGCAAATATAAAGGGAACGAGAGATAGAGAGAAGTTTGATTAGCCATTTTGTGCCAACAATCCAAAGATGGTACATGTTCATTGGGATCTATAGTTGGGGCATATTGCCATTTGCTTAAGGACTAACTCTCAATCACTTGTTTCATGCCAACAATCCAAAGATGGCATGTCTATGAGCAAAGATGGGAAGAGAAAGAGCGGGGAGTACAGAGAAAGAGATAGAGAGAAATCAAGTGAAAAAGATGGATAGAGAAGGAGACAAAGATTTATAGAGAGAGGTAGAGAGATCGAGAGGGGGAGAGAGAGATAGAGAGGGAGAGATAGAAATATAGAAAGATATGGAGATTGATATAGAGGAATAAAAAAGAGAGCTAGAAATGATAAGAGAGAGAGAGAGAGAGAGAGAGAGAGAGAGAGAGAGAGAGAGAGAGAGAGAGAGACTTTTGATCAATCATTTCATGCCAACAATCAAAAGATGGTAAATACCCATGCAGAGAGAGGAAGAGAATATTTCAAATAATAGCTAATTGTGAGCATCAATGGTTCAAATGATTTGCTACAAATCCATTTTGTTATATTTATTATTATACATTATTAGATATGGATAAAAAATAATATATAATTACTATATATAGTACTATTTAAATTAACCTATAAGAAATATAACAACTTAAGAGAGATAAAATGAGAATGAGAGAGAAGCCTATCAATCTACTTTACATTAAAAGGAAATTGCACACAACAAACAAATAATTAAGAAAAGTGAGATTATTGGAGAATAGTGCCATTCTCTGTCCCATCCTTCTAGGTGATAATGCAAACATTGCTTTGACAAATGAGAAAGTGTAGCTCCACATTAATTATCCCTTTGATCTATGTTTCGATGTCTCAAAAGTCTTTTATCTTGATAAGGATAAGGGCATTGTAGGATAGTCCATATGTGCCTCCAAAAAACAAAAAAAAGGATGGGCTAGCATGAAGGATTGACGATCAACATTCATAGAGAGGCGTGCAAGATGATTGAAATGTCATTGGTCATTTGATTTCACCAGTCACTGTTGTCGTTTTGTCATTGTCGGGAAAGCAGAACACCAGAATTTATTAGAATAGTTTTTTTCCCCTAATTTATGCGTCCACATGTTCTCTTTTACATTAACAATGTGACACCACTTTTCCTTGACATTAGATTTTAGTTTTTTTTTTTTAAATATTTTTATCATTTCATCTTTGGTTGGTTGATTAGGATTAACGTGGATGTATATGTTTATGTATTAGTTTAGGTATTTGGTTGATGGAATTTAAATGAGAGGTGATTTATTTATCTTTAATAAATATGTTATATAATTAAATATTGTCAAAGTTTAGAATAAGTTAATTTAAAATATAATATCGATGTTTATGATAATAATTTTAGTGGAGTTTTATGTATAATGTTTAAAAAATTAAAAAATGTAAAATAATATAAATGTCTATAAAAAATATGTTTTATTTGTTTTTATGTACCATTTTATCTAATTTTTTTATTGGTCGTATTTATTTATTTTTGCTAGAAAACATAATCAAAATTTTTTTAAGATATGCTTAACATTTGAACTAGGTCGAGATGCTAATAACTCATGATGGTCCAAGACTCAAGACACTTATGTTTGTCTCATCTTGTTTTATTTCTCACTAGTCTTTCAAGATCGACATTTAAGTGGAGTTTTTTAATTATTTGTCATTCGTCAAAGAGTTGAATTTGTAAAAAATGTATATTTACATTAAATCTATTATATATTTATATTTATCTATATTTATTATTATTTTTTTGATTCGTAAATATGAGTTTATATTGATCGAAATAAAATATGAACAAGCAGGTGTCTTTACTCCGTTTACCTGCATCAGCTTGTCTTACAAAAAAACCCTGAAACCTTCCCTGGGGTCTAATGGAGCTTCACAAAATGGCCATTAGGCATTCTATAGCTGTAACATTAGCTTACTATTCTACATAGCTATAATATTGACAGACTTACTGATATATTGATTCAAACATGGGGTCAGAAGAGGCCAAGCTCCACAGCCAAAGCCCGCAGCCTATCCACCCAGACCCCTTCCCCGGAGCCCTCTTCCTCTTGCAGGATGCTCTGAAGAAACCCGAAGACCTGGAGGACCCGATCTTGATGCTCTATCAGCGCCATGCCTTTTAAGTTGAGGATGAAAGGCAAAACCTTTGTCACCTCCAGAGGATCTGCATGGACAGCAATGTCTTTTGGGCAGGGAATGCCTACCCCCGGAATGGCTGCCTCAAGAATGTCATTGAGTCCCCAGAGGATTTCTGGTTTGAACAGCCTGGTCATGATGATCTTCGCCACCTCTGTAGACACCCTAGCATCCAGAATTGACGCTAGAAAACGCGAGGAAATGTGAGAATCCACCCTGTAAAATTCGTCAGCAGCTAAGAAATCCACCCCCAGAACAATCTTCACCGCCGGGAGGAGAAAACCTTCGTGCTTGCGCAGGATACGCTTAAGCCTAAGATCCGAAATAGCACCTTTAAATGCCATCTGACGCACCGAACTCTCCAGCTGAATAGGGGTCGAAATTCCCAAATTGATCATCCCATGGACCGAAATCTTTGCAATATAACCCGAGCCCCTCTCCATACTGTCCACTATTGTCGCCGAAGAAAACTGCCAAGGATTGAAAGCACGGTGACAACTTCGAATAGCCCTATCTGTCTGCAACTTGGAGGGGATGTAATTACTTATCCTCATGCCTGTAATTATGGTATGAGCAGCTTGGCGACGGCCGTGCGTGTGACCGCTCACATTGGAGGTCTGTGAGCTCAGCGCGGGGAGGGGAGACTCTCCGAAAAATAAATGCCATCGGCCCATCCCATGCCGTTGAATAATTTCAAAACAAAAAACTGGCCATAATAGATCCTTATGGCAATGACCCATCCAACTATGCTTGGATTGGGTGCCCACCCTGCCACCCTATCAAAATTTCAAATGGAGATCACTTTGACTCTTAGTCCGTCTGCCCCCTGATTAGAAAGAGAGTCCGCTTCTAAATTGGCCTCTCTATAAATGTGATTTACAGTGGTTAACTCGCACCAATCCATCAAATCCAGAGCTACTTCCAATTTTGCAGACAATTTCCAATTTTGTAGTTTCCTTGTGCGTAGCCCATTGATCACCAAGAGGGAATCTCCTTCAATCGCAACTTTACATAGATGCAGCTCGTGACATAGTTTTAGGCCTAGTATTAAGGCCTCCAACTCTGCTTCATTTTTGGTTCCATCTGCTAGTGGCTCCGCAATGCTGCCAACTATTTTTCCATCCCAATCTCTAATGATGCAACTTGCTCCAGATTTGCCAGGGTTCCCTCGTGATGCACCATCAAAATTTAATTTGAACCATTCAGGATCCGGTGGAGACCATTTGGCAAGTTGTCTTTTGAGCATTGAATGTTGTCCACCTTTCAAACTGAGGGATGGCAGTTTGAGACCCTGCCAGCCTTGTCTTATCTTGGCATCCCAGGTTGAGAAGATCTTTTGGTTCAAATTGCCCAATGTTGAATTAAAGACCTCTACTATGCTACTCTCAAGTTTATTTAGAAACGTGGGGAGAGGCAATTCTTTGTCCTGGAAGAGCCTTCTGTTTCGTTCTTTCCAGAGCTCCCAAATCAACAGTGAGGGGCTGATAACCCACAGCTTGTGATACACTGCGTTTTTGTGCAAACTAGGCCAACTAGTCAGCCAATCTAGCAGTCCCATTGGCTTAGCAGCATTCCAGCAAAGTTTGTGCATAAGCCAGTTCCAACAAGAGTTCGCGAAAGAGCAGTTGAGAAAGAGGTGATCTCCATCCTTAGAATTATCTTTACATAAACAACATCTTGAAGGACCCTGGAAACTGAGTTTGGCTGACCTATCCGCTGTTAATGCTCTCCCTTGTGAGGCTATCCATAAGAAAATTCCTGCCTTTGGCAGGCAGTTGGGATTCCAACACAACTCCCTTGGAATAACAGAGACATCCTCTTGGCTTTTCGTTAACTTTTTGTAACCTGCTCTAACACTGTAGATTCCGTTTGGAGCTCCTATCCATCTGAGAGTGTCAGAGCCCCCCCTAAAGTTGACTTGTCTATTAGCCAAAGTTTTGTCAAATAAATCCACTTCTGTTTGGCTTAACTGAAGGTTTAGTGGACTCTTCTAGGTAACTGTTAGAAAGCCATTATGAAAAGACTGATTCATGTAATCTCTTACCTTATCCCCCCATGCCTGGGTAGTTATAGATTTGACATTAGCCAATCCCACCTCATTGTTCAATTTAGGCAATCCTTGCCAAGAATCATCCCAGAAGTTGGTTGAATCCCTGCTCCTGATTTCCCAGGACAGATGATCAGAAATCAGATTTCTGCAACTGCGAATAAAGTTCCAAATTCTGGAGCCTGAAGGTAACTCCCTTGAGATGAAAATACTATCAACCCCTTCCTCCAAATATTTCTCTCGCACTATTCGTACCCATTTAAGGTCTGGATTGGAAAACATTGTCCAGACTAGTTTAGCACCCAGAGCTTTGTTTTGAAAAAGAAGGTTTTTGATTCCCAATCCATTTCTTTGTCTGGATTCACAGATTTGCTTCCATTTTACAAGAGGGTATTTGAACTGTTCAGACGACCCTTGCCAAAAGAAATTTTTCATTTTCTTGTTTAGATCTTTACTGGCCTTACTTGACAGAGGTAGACATGACATAAGATAGGTAGGCAGAGCAGAGATAACTGCTTTAAGTTTTGTTAGCCTGCCTGCTCAAGACAACCACTTGTTTTTCCAAGAGGCTGCCTTATTGCTGACTTTCTCCAATAAACTGTTCCAGAAAGTACCTGGTCGAAGCCCTCTGTCCAACGGGATCCCCAAATAAGTGCAAGGAAGAGATCCCTTCGAAAATCCAAGTATCCTTAAAATCTGAACTTCCAATCTCGCTGGAGTGTTAAAGAAAAACACTTCTGATTTTTCAAGACTGACTTCTTGTCCAGAGGCGGTTGTATATTTTTGAAGGATTGTCTTTATATTCCGCGCCTCCCTACAATGGGCTTTCCCAAACAACATGGTGTCGTCAGCAAATTGCTGATGAGTAATGTGAGGAACGCTGCTTATCACTTGAACTCCCTCAATCTCCCTGAGATTCCAGGCTCTTGTAATTGATCTACCAAGTGCTTCAGCCATTAAAATGAAAAGAAAAGGAGAAACTGGATCTCCCTATCTTAGCCCACGGGAGACACTGAAAAAGCCTTTCGGGGATCCGTTCACTAGGACTGAAAATCTTGGACATGCTATCCATGAGAAAATCCAATCAAGCCAATTCTTGGTAAAGCCGAACCCTTGCAGCACTTTAAACAAAAAATGCCAATTGACACGATCGTAAGCCTTTTTTATGTCTAGTTTTAAGATCATTGCCTGCTTACGCGTGGTTTGAATCGAATGGATGGCTTCTTGGGCAATAATGACCCCATCCAAGATGGATCTATTTGAGACAAATCCCGTCTGCTCTTCTGAAATCAAATCTGGAAGAAGAATTTTTTACCTGTTTGCCATTGTTTTAGCCAAAATCTTGTAGACAGTATTACACAAGGAAATGGGCCTGAAGTCATCCAAAAGTTCAGGCTTCTCTTTCTTTGGAATTAGAGCTAAAAAAGTATTATTGATCTCCTTGAGAAGTTGTCCAGATGTTCTAGACTCCTCGAGGGCGTCCACAATATCAGTGTTGAAGATGTCCCAACATTTTTGAAAAAAACCTGCTGGGAAGCCATCGGGGCCAGGCGCTTTGTCTGGATGGAGCTAGAAGAGTGCATGCTTTACTTCCTCTTCCATAAATTTACTATTAAGCATGTCATTTTGTTCTTCATTTACCAGCTTAGGAATCAACCCAACCAACTCTTCTTGAGCTGTGAGGGGGGAGCCTTCCGGCTCATTCAAAAGATTCTGAAAATGCGCCACCACGACTTGTTTGACTTCCTCCACATCCTCTACAAGTCTTCCATTATTATCTCTAACCCTGGATATTCTATTTACCTCCCTTCTCACCTTTGTTGCATTATGAAAGTATTTGGTGTTTCTATCCCCGGTCGCTAGCCACACTTCGCGAGACTTTTGTCTCCAAAACACTTCTTCTTTGGAGAGAATATCATTCAACTTTTCCATCAGCAATTTTTCCTGCAGATAACTGGAATTGTCCATCCCATCTCTGATGATCTTCTCTGAGAGGATTTTTAATTTTGCTTCATATTGCTTCTTCTCCTCAAAGATATTTTTGAAGTTGTTTTTATTCCAAGATTTCAGATTCTGTTTGATTACTCTCAGCTTGACTGCAATGCGAAACATTTTGGAACCTGCGGGCTGTGTTTCATTCCACCACTGTTTGATTAGTTCCATGAAATCCTCATGCTGGAACCACATATTTTCAAACTTAAAGGGACTCCTAATTGCTCCCTTTTCTCCCAGTATTTTCAGGCAAATTGGGTAATGGTCTGACCCTGGTAACGGTAGAAGTTGACAATCAATAGAGAAAGGAAAAGTACTGAGGTTTCCTTTTAGAAGGAATCTATCCAATTTCTCAGCTATGTTGCAAAAGCCAAACCTTATGTTTGTCCAAGTATACTGCCCACCCCCCATCTGTATATCAAGAAGCTCATTTCTATCCACAAAGTGTTCGAAGTCAATCTGGGACTGAAGTTTCCTACCTACTCCCCCTTTCTTGTCACTCTCCTTTAGAATTGCATTGAAATCCCCTCCTAAAATAATAAACTCGAACCCTTGGGAATTACATACCTTATCCAATTCACTCCAAACAGTTCGCTTATGAATGTAATTGTTAGGCCCATAAACATTTATCAGAAGGAAACTTAGAGTGGAGGCTAGGCTCCTTACCTTATATGCTTGCCAAAACTTATTTGAGGCCACGGCTTCAAACATGACTGCTTGCGGCCTCCAAAGAGTTAACAGCCCCCCCGAGGCGCCTTCCGCATTGACTCCACAGATTTTCCAATTCTTCAACTTCAAATTAAGGTTAGTTCTTCCTTGTTCACCTAGTTTAGACTCCTGAATCAGACAAATATCCTGTAGCTGTGAATTCAGATGCTGTCGCAACAGGCATCTTTTGTTAGGGGCATTTAAGCCCCTAACATTCCAAGATAAGATTTTCATTGCTGTTCAGGAAGGGCATTCCCCTTCCCTACTTTCAATAAAGTTTGAATTTTTAGTTGTCCTGAAGCCTCCCCATCCCATTTGAGTTTTTCCCTGTTTGGAATCCTGCCTTTCCCTCTGTGTTCTCCACAGTCTGGTAGTATTTTGGTTAGTTCCTTGGTTCTCAATCCAAACTCTCCTTGTTCTGTGGGGTTGTGCAAGACTTTGCTTGTGGCTTCCTCTTCGACTAGAAGAATTTCATTTCCCATCTGCTCTAGATCTTGATCGACAAACCAATCTTCTCCTTCGAAGTTATCTATATCAATCTCTCCTTTTTTGGCTGCGTTGGCAATGTCTACCAATTCATTGCCCACATTGATGATGGAGTCTAGATCTTCCTTGCTCACTTTGTTGCCAATCATCTCGATTACCTGTGACAGTTTTTGATCAATGGATCGGACGCTTTGAGCATCATCACATCTCTAAGCTGATTTTGGTTCATTTGGGAGGGCCGCTTTAGGATGAAAAGAAGGTCCTTCTGCGGCTTGAACTTCCTCCTGTAGAGGTATGGACTGCTTGTTTGACGATTGCTCTGAGTTTTCCTTTGGATGAGGGTCGCTCTTCCACCCTAAGACTTTGACCAAAGGTTCTATAGGGATGGGATTGTGTACCAATTTCTGTGTCCATATACCTAATCCTAATGAAATCTTGATTTTGATCAAGATTCAGCGATTTGGATTACTTTCGATGCCTATCCTTACCACTGTACCTGACCCTTTTGAATTTAGCCTCTCCTCTGCACACAAAAAAGATCCCAACCCGTTCCCAATTTCTTCCAGTACACTGGAGTCCCAGTATTCAAGGGGAAGGTTGGGCAGAGTATACCAGTCGTGAATTTTATCCATTTGGTGCGCAGTTGGATCAAACCCAACCTTCCACCGGCTAATATAAAAACCACAACCGTCGAGAATCTAGATCCCTTCTTCAATTTGAACCCTGGTGGCTTCCGTAGGGTAGATGACCACGAAATAATCATTAGCTAATTTCTTGAATTCCAAATCTTCTCCCCATTTCTCACACCACCAAGTCTCCAGACTTTGCCAGTTTAACTCCTTTCCATGCCATTTCATTATTAGTGTTGTATTCTCCAGTTTGATCACTTGATGTTGAAATCGATTTGCATTGAGATGAATCGATATTTCTTCTTCTCTGGCAAATTCCCTCCGTCCGTGATTAGGATTTCTGGGTTGAAAATTGTGCCTTTGCAGATCCTTGCGTCGTCCACCGCCTCTAGGGTTTCATCTACCCCTAAAATATCGAGTTTGCTGCTGTCTTTGATGCTAATGAGGTGATCCGCGCATGATTCCATCTAGATGTCGCTCTTCACCTTGAAAAGGCCGAGCACCTTGCCGTTTTCACAGATTTTCCTCCTGTTGTGGAAAGATTCGGCCAGTGTTGAAGGATTTGCCAAATCTATTTTCCTGGAAATTAACTTGGTCGTATTCTCGGTGGGGGAACCATCTCCCATCTCTTGGGTCCGTGACGCCTTCCTTCATCCCTCTCTGTCTCCATTCTGGAATGCGAGTTTTTGCAAATTGTCCCGCTGCGAGGTGCTGATCTGCAAATTTTCGTGCCATTGATAAAATTATCTATATTTATTATTGAATTATATTTACTTCATATATAAAACTAAAAATATAACTATATTTATTATTATATACCATATTTTATATAATATAAAATACTATTTTTATTTGTGATAACATATTATAATGTATAATGCTATATTTATATTGAATATATTATATGTTTGATGTTTATTTATATTTATTATTTTGTTATATATTTATTTTTTATACAAATTATATAATTTTAGTTCCATTTATTATTATACATTATAAAATATAAATATAAAATAATATATAATTTTTTTTGATGATTAAGTGCTAGACCAGTGGGGGTAGCCCCTTTATGCTATATAAATGAAAAAAAAGGATCACAACCCAGACGGGTTGGGTTTTTCTTGTGAAATTCTATCTGTAAGGCCAATCCACCTAGTCTTAATTGAGTCTAATAGATAAGGATCTGCCTGGGCTGCTCTGAAGTTGGCAAGAAGGTCTGCTGTACCATTAGCTTCTCTAAATGAAAGGAAGCTAGGTGTGCAGAAAACACTTCCTACACTAATCTAATGAGGGGAGGAGAGTGCAAATTCAATTTTATCTTTACAATTACAGCTATGTTAATCCACTAGCAGAGATATTGCAACAAACACATACATAAGAATGTAAGACAGGAGAAGAGACACAAGATATAGGTGGGGAAAACCCTTACGGGTGAAAAACCCCACACTCCAAAACACAGCTCAAATGTATTCCGTAAACAAAGAAGGTTATAATACAACCACAGAGCCAATGCTCTTGTAGGAGTCTTCGACACTCGTATTTGGAGATGTTCCAGCAGCATAACAGTACATGTCAAACCTGTAGTACTTCTCCTCTCCAAAGCACCTATTTATAAGGAGAATACAAGGCAAAAATGGCTCCACTAGATTCGTTGCATGACATTGTTGTTTTCTTTACCAAATTCGTGGGACCACCTTGTGATGGCCATTGGGAGTACCACTACCACCTTCAAGATGGATGAAGTGGTTTCTTCACTGTTGTCTGAAGAAATGTGGAGAAAGTCTTTCGAAATGGCTAAGGAGGCTCTTGCGGTTTGTGGTAGGTCTAAGGAAAAATGAAAGAAGGACAAGAAGAAAGAAGATAAAGGTAGATCCAAATCTTGTGGGAGATCAAAGTCTCCTAGAAAGTCCAAGGCCTTATGCTGGAACTGTGGCAAACCTACTCATTTCTGCAAAGAATGTAAAGAGGAGAAAAAGAAGAAGAAGAAGAAGAAAAACCAAGATTCTGACTTTGATAAGTCCTCTCAAGATGATGGAGAAGTGTTTGTCGCTGCCTTGGCAACACATGCATCTAAGGATGTGTGGTTAATAGATTCTGGTGCATCGTTTCATATGACATCCCACAGAAACTAGTTCTCAAAGTACGAAAAGTTTGATGGTGGGAAGGTCTACTTGGTTGATGATTCTCACCTGAAAATAGTTGGCCGTGGAAGAGTTCTGATTAGATTCCCTGATGGTTGAATGAAGGGAATCAATGGTGTACTGTATATCCCTGGGTTGGCATGAAACCTGTTATGTGTAAGCAAATTGAATGATGTGGGTGTGTAGGTTGTTTTCTCGAATGGAGGATGCAAGATGATGAGAGGAGCTATGGTGTTGGCTAAGGGTGTTCGGATTGGCACTCTATTTCAGCTTGATGCATGCGCAGTCCAGTGCAATAGTGCCTCTGTTTTGAAGAAGAGAGCTTCAAATTCTTCATCCTCACCATTGAACCAACAACCAAGAAGACTGTTGCATCTACTTCTGATGGTCGTGCATTCTGGGTACCCAAGGGTGCTCATTCTATGGAAACGAAACTTCCTGTTGAGAAAATAATGTTATGGCACCAAAGGCTTGGCCATATTGGTGAAGAGGGTTTGAAGGCCCTGAAAAATAAAAACATCGTTGAGGGTATGAATGATTGTAACCTTGAGTTTGATTTCTACAAACACTGCATATATGGAAAACAAAATCATGTTCAGTTTTACCATAGTTCTCATAAATCTTCTGAGGTGTTGGATCTTATTCGTTCTGATGTTTTTGGTCCTATTAATGTTCCTTCGATTTCAAAATCTATGTATTTTGTTTCATTTATTGATGACTACAGTAGAAGGACATGGGTATATTTCCTTAGGAGTAAATATGAAGTTTTTGCAAGATTAAAAGAGTTTAAGGCTCTTGTTGAGAATCGGAAAGATAGAAAGATTAAATGTTTGAGAATTGACAATGGTGGTGAGTTTTGCTCAACAGATTTTGACAAGTTCTTTACAGAACTTGAGGTATTGAGAGGCATAAGACAACTCCGTATACCCCTCAGTAAAATGGAGTTGTAGAAAGAATGAATAGATTGTTGATGGAGAGGGCTAGGAGCATGTTAAGTGGAGTTGGCCTAGAATAAAAGTTTTGGGCCGAAGCTGTTGCTACTGCTTGTTACCTGATTAATAGGTCTCCTACATCGACGCTCATTAACAAGACACCTATGGAGGCATGGTTTGGTAAGAAGCCTTTGTTGAGACATCTTCGAGTATTTGGTTGTGAGGCATATTCACATGTGCCTAAGGAGAAGAGGTCCAAGTTGGAGAACAAGGCAGTTAAGTGTATCTTCATCAGTTATGGTATTGGTGTGAAAGGGTACAAGCTATGGGATCCAATGGCTGAAAGAGTTCTGTATAGCAAAAGTGTGATCTTCAAAGAGCTTAATCCTTCTTCTATTGTTTTACAACCAAAGAAAGAAGAAAAGAAAGATGATGTGGTTTAGCTTCCTCCCACCCTTGAGAAAGTTGAATCGTAGACACTAGTTGGACCAGATGATGAGGAGAACTCTAGTAGCTCTAAAAGTTCAAAAGAAGAAAATGAAGAACCTCAACCACAACTTGTGAGGAGGTCCACAAGAATAAGGTGACAACTTGAAAGGTTTGGTTATTCATTGCATGATTCCAGTCGTATTTTTTCTTTGATTTCTAATGCTGATGAGCCTTAGAGTGTAAGGGAGGCTATGGGTATGAAAGATGTAGGTTCTTGGAAGGAGGCCATGGAAGAAGAGATGGCTTCTTTGGAGAAGAATAATACTTGGGACCTGGTACCTTTGCCTGAAGGAAGAAAGCCTATTGGATGTAAATGGGTGTTTAAGAAAACGTTTCGTTCAGATGGCAGCATTGAGAAGTATAAGGCAAGGTTGGTCACAAAGGGGTATTCACAGGTGGAGGGAATTGACTACGGTGAGATTTTCTCTCTAGTTGCAAAGCTGACATCTATTCGGTTCCTATTATCTCTTGCAGCAACATATGATTTAGAGGTGGAGCAGATGGATGTGAAGACAACATTCCTTCATGGTGACTTGAAGGAAGAAATTTATATGTCACAGCCTGAGCACTACGTGGTGAAAGGTAAAGAAAATTTGGTTTTCAAGTTAAAAAAGTCTTTGTATGGTCTTAAGTAGTCTCCTAGGATGTGGTACCAGAAGTTTGATGCCTTTGTGTTGAGTATTGGATTTCTGAGATCGAAATCGGATCATTGTGTTTACTTCAAGTTTGATAATGATCGCATTCTCATTATAGTGTTGTATGTTGATGATATGTTGCTAATCGGGAATGGTAAAGGTTTGATTTATGATTTGAAGTCTCAGTTGTCAGTACAGTTTGAAATGAAAAATTTAGGGGCAACTAGGTACATTCTGGGAATGGAAATCAAAAGAGACAGAGCAAACAAAAAACTTAGGTTAAGCCAGAGTAAGTATGTGAAGACTGTGTTGGAGAGATTCAACATGACAGATTGTAGACCACTGAGTGTTCCTATTTCTTTGGGGACAAAGTTATCTGTTGATGATTGTCCAAAGTCTCCTTCTGAGATGGAGGACATGAGCAGAGTACCTTATGCTAGTACAGTTGGGAGTTTGATGTATGCGATGTTCTACAAAAGACCAGACATTGCCCAAGCAGTGGGAGTCCTTAGTCGATTCATGGCTAATCCTGGATGGGTACATTGGGATGTAGTAAAGAGAGTGTTCAAATATTTGCAGGGTACTTCTGAGTATTCCCTATGTTATCATGGTTATCCTACAGAACCTCAACATTATGTGAGTATTCATGGATTTGTGGATTCAGATTGGGCAGGTGGCATTGACAACATGAGATCCACCAGTGCTTATGTGTTTGCTATGTCCGGTGGTTATATCAGTTGGATGAGTAAGCGACATCCTGTGGTTGCTTTGTCTGTGACTAAAGCATAGTACATGGCAGCTACTCATGCTTGTAAGGAAGCCATTTGGCTTAAGAGATTGTGTTCTAACATTGGATTTGATGCAGGGAAGATTACCATTTCTTGTGACAGCCAGAGTGCCATATGTTTGGTGAAAAATCCTACTTTCCATGCAAGGACCAAGCACATTGATGTGCAGTACCACTTTGTATGAGATATGGTAGAGGATGGGAAGGTGAATTTGGAGAAGATTGATACTTTGGCGAATGTTGTAGATTCCTTGACTAAGCCCGTGAGCACATAGAAGTTTAGATGGTGTTCGGAGTCTATGGGCCTCTTGGCCCCTAGCAGTTAAATCCTATTATTCTATTGGCTCTTGAAAGGTGTTCGACAAGTGGGAGAATGTTGGGAATTAAAGTGTCTCAACCTTGCAATTCCTAACATTGATTATTTTGATTATTTATTTATTTATTTATTTATTTGGCTATGATGTAATTTATGTTGCACACCCTGTTTTGTCATTTAGTGTGAAGTGGCATGGTGAGTTGTCACTCAACTTGTAATGTGACTAGGATGGTCAACTCATACCATGTGGAGGATAGGCGTCCCATATTGTGGTAGAGGTTTTCTGCCATGTGTTAGCATCTTGTGAAGTGTGTAAGGAGTTATGACGCGTAAGTGTTATGATGGATTCCTATGACAGATTCTATGACATGTAAGAGACATGCATGGAAGATTCTATGACAGGTGAAGACAAGTGTCGAAGAGCATCTTTGAGGAAGGCATCTTTGGGCGCCCAAGGTGGGTTATGACAAGTTGTAAGAGGAATATGCTATTTTTAGTCAGTTATGACAGATTCTCTTACATATGTAAGAGTTGTCATGTATGACAACTTCTATGACAATTTTAAGCTGTGTAAGAGCATCTATCATAGTCTATCTTGTGATTAGGCACCCACAATGGGAAGGCATGTTGTGACAAGTGTAAAAATGTTGTTGTAATGTTGGACAAGTGTCCCTAGGCTTGGGTAATGGGCCATGAGGCCAAGTTTGACGCCCATCTCTAGATGCTTCTCATTTTTGCCTTGTAAACTCTATAAAACAAGTGCTTGGAGTTGTAGTATGCATTGTGTATTGACAAGTACTGTTATGCTACCGGAATAACTCCAGAAATGACTGTCGAAGACTCCTAAGAGCTTGCATTGCAAGTGTATTGTAAACTATTATTGTTTCAATAATACATTGTGCAGGTTTTGGAGTGTGGGGTTTTTCTCCCATAAGGGTTTTCCCACATATATCTTGTGTCTCTCTTGCATTCTTGTGTTGTGTTTGCTCTGTAATCATTGTGTTAATCACATAACATAACTGTAACTGTAAGGATTTTAAAGAATTTGTATACTTCACCCCTCATTAGATTTGTGTAGGAAGTGTGTTCCACGTACCTTGCTTCCTTTCAGTTTTGCAAAATATATGTAGTTGGACATTCCCCTTGCAGGAATATCTTTTGACAGGCCCATGAGCAAATTTATTGCAATGGGTGACCTAAGTTAATGTAATAGAATGCTATATATGGCTAAAAAATCAATGTAAAGAGGTTGAACGCAAAGACTTATTTTTTGTGTGCTCCAAACAAAACCCTACCATGTTGTAATCTTGCCTTTTGATTAATATAGTACTGGTTATTTTACCTCTTCATGATATTTTTAGCACTATGTAATTCTAAAACTAATTTTGTATTGTGAATGTTCAGTTCCTTACAATTTAGTTTTATTCTTACATTTGTTAAGATTTTAGGATTTGTGTGTGTTTATCAGTCTTTTAAAATCTTTTGTACATCTTACTTTTGTGGGTGTTCTTCGCATTAAACCTGGTGTATCACCTTTCCCCTTTAGGTTTTTCCCTCTTCCCTTTTCCTAGTGGTGTTAAATTAGGTTTAGTCTTATATTTTTCTTTAAATTTTCTATTAAGAAAGAGGAACCCACCTTCTCTAGAAGTTTGATCTCATCTGCAGGGTCCCACATCTTGAGATCACTCCCATGTTTCACTAGATTTTTGCATTAAACAGGCTTCAACACAGGGTGCAAATCCAAGTGACAATAGGAACCATGCCCTTTGGGAGGCTTTTGTGTGGCCAGGTTGGTGCCCATGATCCCTTAAATGTTTTCCTTGAATCGTCTCTTAACAACGTGTAAATTGAGGACGTTATGCCTCATTGAGTCAAGAAACTAAGCTAGATGGTTTTATGCCTTAGTATTTTTCCTTCTCTTTGGTTGCGAGTTAGAAAAATAGTCTGAACTACATGTTAAATAGGTTTGCTAGTCTAAAGTTGCAAATTGTAATCGAACCTCGAAACTTGAGAGTGTAAAATTAGAGCTTTGGACTTTTAGGATTGAGGTATATATTAGGAAAGGAGTGGGCTCTCACTATTTTCCACGATCCAAAGTGATACATGAAGATGGAACGGGGAGAGTTTTAATTGAGTGATAATGTAATACACATTGAGATAATAAAAAAAAATAATAAAGATGCCCATGCCTTGGTTGAATGCCTTTGATGGATTCATCTCGGTCTTGAAGGACATGTCATAACTCATGGAAGTTGATGAATGTCATTGAGTAGCTTTGTATGAGGAAGTTTTCCTCCCAACCTTGGATGGCCATTGTGCTACTGTGATGACAATCTTTGTCTTAGCTCTAAGATCCTTGTCCTTACATTTAGATAGATTTGTATTGAAAATGTTTGTGATCATTGGTATATGCATTGATTGGTGTGTGTACCATTTAATGCCTTATGTTTGATTTGGTCTGAGTTACCACATGTGATGTTGTGTGCATTGATTGGTGTGAGTGTTGCCATGTATACTTTGTATGTGTGTGAGCCTTGGCCTTGATAGAGGTGTAGTCATGATCCTCTTCTCCATAGCTTGGGGGTTTCCTAGAGTGGCATAAGCATCTATTGCACTTGACAATGGTAATATGGTAGGGTGGTGAGTAACATTCCCGTATTGGTCTATTCTTGAAGATCTTGCGGGAGATGGAATTGTTCCTGGTTCAACATTTTATGTTATGCTTTGTGATTATTGGAGCACCTTGGAGGTTGTTCATTATTGATGTAATAATAAGCTTTGTATCATTTATGTACATCGGAGTGTGATCCTTCCATGTTTAGGAAGTAGCCTCTATCTTTGTGTTAGATGGAAATTGTCATATTATAGAAATTATCCTATGTTAGAAATAACTAATTTGGGATGTTGTAGTCTTCTTTTGTTTATGTAAAAGTTAATTTATATTATGCTTATGTGTTGGGTTGCATTGTTCCCACATAGTGGATGAGAATTCTATTTTTTCTTTTGGCTCGTATTGACGTTGGTGTTGAACATGCACAATATTTCGTAGTGATTTCGTTATATTTTGCTTTGCAGTTTCTTTTCCTTGTTTTGGAGCAAGTGTTGCTCTTGTTCTTATTTCTTGGGGGCTGTAACTTTTGGGAGGCTTTCGTGTGGCCAAGTTGGTGCCCACGATCCCTTGAATGTTTGTCTTGAATTGTCTCTTAACAACTCATAAATTGAGGAAGTTATGCCTCGTTGAGTGAACAAACTGAGCTTGTTGGTTTTATGCCTTAGTGTTTTTCCTTCTCTAAATGGTTGTAAGTCAGAAAAACAACTCAAACTACATGTTAAATAGTTTTGCTACTCTGAAGTTGCAAGTTGCAATCGGACCCAAACCCGAGAGTGTTGGAGGTCTGGAGTTTGGAGTCCCATGGGTTGGAAATTGCAATTGGTCTTTGGAGTTTGAGTTATCCGTGGAGTTATAGAGTTCGGAAGCCCGTTGGTTGTCGATTACTATCAATCTCTGAAACTTGAATTGCCACAGGTGTCTAGTTCTGGACTTTCACTTGGCTTTCACAAATTACAAGTTGCTTTCCAGACCTGAAGTTTGAAGTACATGTTGCAATTGAGTCCTAAGGTTCGAAGTCATTCTAAGGCCAAGGGTTGGAGAGTCTTTGCACTTTGTTGGATTGTAAATTGTAATTGTTCCCCAAAGATTGGAACTTGAGTGGGTATTGCAAATGCAAGTGCAAACTCGAAGCTAGAGTTCGAGGTGGTGCTAGGCTTAGTTGTAGCTCAGGGAAGAAACCTTCAAAATGCAAGTCCAAATTGCTAAGTCGAGTTGCAAGGTTGGAGAAAATTCTAAACTTTTTGCAGGTCTTCCCTGAAGTTTGAACTTTGGCAGTTTTGACATTTTTTCCTTTTGTAGCTTTGAAATAGCTGAGGGTTGGTCTAGCAGGGATGTTGTAAGGGTTTTTTAGTGACCTTGGAAATCCTAACTCTCCTCCTTATCTCATTTTCCATGCCAACCATGGTTTTTTGTCACATGGTGTTTTATGTCTTCCGCTTGTGTCACCTTATCTCGTGCATTGGTGTGCATGCCAAGTGTGTCATTACGTGTTGTTATGATACCTTGGGCACATAGGAGTGTTGTGTGGCTTGCTTAATGCCACTTTTGTATATCACAAAAAGAATTGTTTAATTGTATTTTGTCCATTAATGCCTTGAGCGAAAGCTTGGGGCATTACATAGTAGAAGGATAAGTCCATGCATGTGAAAAAACCCAGAGGTGTAGACTTGACTTAGGACAAAGTATACATGTTGTGCAAAATCTAAGACACTACATAGAGATAAGTAGCATTCCTAGACCAAAGACAACCCAAATCCCAAAATCTTCATCAAAATCATTTACTTTAATCATCGAATTAAATATTTCTATCCATTGCATTCAAACCTAAATCCCAAAATCCTCATCAAAATCATTCACTCTAATCATCAAATTAAACATCTCTATCCATTGCATTCACAATTCAATTAATTTAGAATTATAGTATTCATGATATTTCCACAGTCCATATTGATAGAGTTGTAGTGCTTCTGGTAAACCTGTGTGTTGCTTTTTTGCCTCAACGTTTCAGATCGCACTCTGTGATCCATCATTAGGAAGAAAAGAAGGAGTGTAACTGAATTGAAATTGCAGAAAGAGTTTCTTAAAAGGATACAGAAGGGTTGGGTGCGGATTACAATGACGGTCTAGGGTAAGGAGACCAGACTTAGAGAGGCTAAAAGTAGCTAGGAGAGAGAAAGAAAACTATAGGAAAAGAAAGAGAAATGAAAGAAAATTAAATAGGATAAAAGAGTCAAAAATCAAGTGAGCAAACCCATAAAAGACTAATAAAACTAATTACAAATTAAATTCTATAAGAGGAAACTATATATAATTATATACAATATCTGTATATAGAAAGGAGTCTATATAATATATGTATAATATATTACTATAAAAGATGGAACCTAAATAAAGAAAGACAAATAAAGGAAGAAAATATAAAAGCAAAGAGTATAGATATAAATATATAAGAGTGTATGTACATTTTTAAATTAGGCATAGAAATAGAAAAATGTGTATGCATATCAAAAGAATAAAATATATATCTATAGAAAGAGTATATAAAACAAAAAGTAAGGAAATATAAAAAGCAACAAGCAAGGAAATAAGTATATATCTAAAGAATGAAAAATGAAAGCAAGGAACATAGATATAAAATAGATATACATAGATAGAAAGAAAATATAAGAAGCAATAAGTAAAGGTATCAGTATATATCAATCCAAAGACGATTTAAAAAGCAATAAGTATAGATCTACATATATATATATATAAACCAAAGAATATAATTAAAAGCACAAATGCTTAAAGAGAAAAATAATATAAGCTTGGGGTACTAGATGGATAAACGCAAGAGAGAGAGCTGTAAAAAATAGATATATATGGGAGACAATAAGTATATATATCAATATACAACAATAGAAAGAAAAACTAAAAAACAATAAATATAGATATAAATAAATATATATAGGCGGAAAAATATAAAAACTAAAGTGTATAATTACAAGCAGAAATCATAAAGAGAAAGATAAAAACTAAAGTGTATAATTTAGAATTACTACACCTGCAACTTAGTTATAATGTAAATTAATTTTTATTATTTATGTGTATACATTTTAAAGTATTACTTTCCATTACCATATTAAAGATCAACAATAAAAATATATAATATTGTATCATCACTTCAACATGGGCATGGAAACCATGTAGGTAAGGAATATTCCATGGCTCTGTTTTTAAAAGTCTATGAACCAACGGCCGGGGCTCCACGGAAATGGACAAAACCATAGACAGAAATAAACGCGGCCTTTGAACAGTGAATGGTAATGGCCACGTACGAAACGAAGTGGCCCATGGTTTTTATGCGCCCTTTCCGCGCCTATAAAACCTTAATACCTTACAATTCTTACACTTATCCACAGCTAACGGCGAAGAGTCTGAAGATTCCACACAAGTGTCTCAATTTTTTTCACGGCATTTAACGGAAGCAGCGATGGCAGACATTGCGCTCATTCTGACTGATGACTACCACAGGAATCACACGCCCGCCACCACTACAGTTTATGTGCACAAATCCCCTTACAATTTAACAGAGAAATGGGTTTTCTGTCATGATTTTGTCCTGCAAGCATCTCACCTCTCTAAGAAATTTCTTGAGAAGATGGCAGAACCTAGGAGCCTCTTCCATGCGGCCATTACGGAAGGATTTTCCTCTGCCTGACTGGACTTCAACACAATTTTCTGTCATTTACATTGTAAGGAAAGCGGTCATGGTGATTTTGTATAGTCAAAGTTGTATATAAATAAAGCACAGGGGCTATGTAACCCTGTCCAATGGCATACATATTATCCCAATTTTGTCTTCTTCATAAGATTTTTTTGCTCTTTCTTTTCAAAATAGTCTCCTGAAGGAAAATTTGCGCTTTAAAACATATGAATTTAGGAAATTTCACAGGGATTTTTCCACTGACATTGACGGCGGGGAAATTTTGGGCGTACGCTTCACATTCGGCTTTGAATAGGAGAATTACTGAGTATCTAAAGCCAGTTTAGAGAAATTGGCTGTTACACATAATGTAAAGTTCTGTCAGAAACGACAGAGATTACAAAGCATATTTTTGTGGTAAATTGCCACTCAATTTTTTCATGGATTAGAGTAGCTGTGTCTGTATTCGCCTGTTTCTTTCCACCTGTGTCTGTATTAGATAGAATTGCTAGTTATTTAAATACACGTCATCCTAGAAGAATGAGATGTAAATTCCATTGCACAGTATTTTTGTTTTATATCTGTGGATTCGTAAGACCGTCAAATGACGCGTAGTTGGTCTGGATATGGTCAAGATTCGGCCGCTAATGGTGGGATTTCAGGGACTAATTTTGACGATCGATCTTGCTTGTTAACAACAATTTTCGTCACTGTTTTTTGCCATTCAATATTGTTTTAATATTCTTAACGGTCTGTACCTATTTCAGGAGAAAATCTATCAGGAGAAAAAAAAAAATTAGATAATATGTCTAGAATTGCAGAATAATAATACTAAAACAGATACGTTGTCATATCACAGACTTTAAATCTTAAGAAATTGTCTTACAAGTCTGAGTTAAAGAAATAAATTAAATAATGTTATATATATATATATATGATTAGGCATTCTAAATAGATTGTGCATAATCAGTTTGTCAGAGATTAAAGCCCAACTTCATTGACTTAAAGTTGGACGTAGACTTTCTAAGGAATTTTTTCAGTCTTTAAAAGCTTGTCATTCTTCTCAAACAATCAAGTGCATTAAAGTTGGAGATAGACTTTCTAAGGCATTTTTTTAGTTTTTAAAAGGTTGTCATTCTTCTCAAACAATCAAGTGCATTAAAGAAGGGTCTCAACTTTTAGACGAGTTTTTTTTGCCTTTACTCAAGTTTTTGTTCACCACTATGAGCAAGTTTTTAAAGCCTAGGAGGTGACTCCTAAGCGATTAAGTGCTCTCCATCCCTTATTGGGTTTCACCCTCCCAAAGCGATTAAGTACTCTCCAACAATGCATTTAGGTGGTCCCTTGTTGGGTTTCACCCTCCTAAAGAGTTTTGTGTAAGCACCTATTAACACAAGATCTTTAAAAGATAGTGTTCTCCATGGCCAACGATAAAGTCTCGGGATGTGATAGGTTTTCCTAAGCCTTTTGGGATATGGTTAGCAATAGTCTTTATAGAGTCTATAGATGTTTATAATTCAAAAAAATTAGGAAACCTTATCAATAAAGGAATACTAATTTCATACCTAAGACTGGAGATCTTGAGGATAGTTGCAATTGGTGGGCAGTCAGCTTACTTAATGTCTCTTATAGGATCATTGTAAAGGCTCTTACTCTCAAGCTGCATTAATTGCTTTTTCAAAGCAACTAGGTTTATCAAATCTAGATATATTCTTATTAATACCATGTTATTGTATGGGAAGGAATGGGGTGGGCCAAATGTTCTCAACAATAAGCCATCTTTGAAAAAATTAATTTCATACTTATAATGCTTTAGACTTTAGGTTTTGGCCTCAAATTCCTCAACTTTGTTCAAATGTTTTTTTGTTGATGCTTTTTCTTGCATCACTATTAATGGTCATAAATCCTTTTAATTTGGGTTTTTTCCATTCGATATAGCATTGATGTCCTTGCTCTTGCATTATTGAAGGCTTTGCCTATCTTTTGGCTTATGTTGTGTTACATAACTTGGTCAAAAGTATCACTCTTTTGAATTCTACTCAATAGCTTCTTAATGAGCATTTTGCTAATGACTATTTTTTCACTCTTCTGGAGGATGAAAGCAATGGCAAACAAGCTCTTCAATGTCTAGATAGTTTTTGTCAAGCTTCTACTTCAAGTATTCAATGGAGAAAAACCTAGTGCTATAGGCAATTTTTTTTGCCTAAGCATGTTTGCCTCGATTCTTTTGGTTGGAAATGGATAGGTCATGGAGAGGTTTTCAAATTCCTAGGCATTCCTTTTTCCTTCTAGGCTTCTTCATCTTCTTTGTGGCAAGTTGTCATTAATCGTGTAGAAAAAAGAAAGGTTTATTGAATTACTAAGCCATTCTCCCTTGTAGGAAAATTTTAGGTTTGTTCTAAAGTTCTAGCATCCACCCATGTATATTATTCTTTGCATTGGATGCCTTCTAAAGATTAAAAAAAACTCCTTAGGGATTTCTTATGGGCTTCTTCAAAATAAAGTAAAGGTTTTTGTAAAGCCACTTGGGAGTTTTCTTGCCTTCCTCATGACTCTAGTGGGCTTGGCCTTATTGACATTCAATAGTAAGGTACCACCTTATGTGCTAAATGGATTTAGAGCCTTAAAGGTTAATGAAGCTTGGAGGTTTTGCTCAGGCACTATATTTTTGCTAGTGTGCCTCATGGTCATGAATCCTAGATAGATCTTGGTTTTCATTCAATTCTCATCATGAAGGAAACTGTCTAAATCTAGGGTACTTTTGTTATAAAAAGCACATGGAAAGCTTGGAAAGCTATTAAGCTATGGGTTTTATGGGAAGGAAATGATTTTTGTAAGGGGATATCTATTAACCAATAGATTATTTGGTGGTCTCCTATGAACACTTGCGAGAATAGACTTCTTAATAAGGTTCCTTGTGTTCATGTTTATAAAAATCAATAGAAGTATTAAGACTCTTACAGATCCTTTTTCAAGAACCACTAGGAATCTCCTTACTTGACCTAAATCCAAAGTGAAGTTTAGACTCACCAATTAGGATTTTGAATCCTTTTAGATTATTGGTGAGTCTATTCCTATTGAGATCCAACATAAAGTTAGAATTAGGTGTTTCAAACCATGGTAGAAGGATTGGAAATCGAATCTTAATACACCATTTTGTAACTACAAACCTCACAAAGGATATGCTTCACTTTCATCTCATTTGCATATAGTGCAAAGGCTTAATGACAAATGGGCTCTTCAATCCTCCTTTGGGTCATAGTAGTGTAGATTTCAGACTACTTGTTCTAGTGATCATTCAGCCAAAGATTGGTCACTTTTCTTGGTGTTTATTTTGTATGAGGGTATTCCTCTTGGTTATAGATTAGTTAATTTGGGGGTTATTAATCATCATTGTCCTTTATGTGTAAACTAGGAAACAATCAAGCATCTCTTTTGGTTTTTTCCTAGAGCCCAAGCACCTTGGACTTGGATTCATGATTTTTTCAAGACCTTTAGGTGTGAGCTTTTTTATTGGAACATTTTCCTACTAGGACATTGACCTACAATTCCTACAAAGTTTACTTAGATATGGCATGTTTTAAGGGTGGAAATCCTATTCAACATTTGGAAAGATAGAAATTTTTCTCTTTTTTTTGCATGCACTGTTGATAGCCATTTCTCCATGTATTCTAAATCTATGATTTTTTCTAATGTGCTAATGCATATACAAGTGCAATCTAATAAGTTGCACTTGAATTTGCTCACCTATAGGCACTTCTTGACCATTGGAGTAATGCACATTGTACAATTGCCAAAGTACCATCAACCTCTCCCTTCAACATGGACCAATCCTCTACTAGATGTCATTGACATGGTTTAATCCATAGTGCCCATTGACATGCTTCGTAGCCCCCACAATGCAGAGATCAAGGTCACAGTGCACATGGATGGTCCCAAGCCTCTCATTAGCCTTCAATTTCTTCTCAACCCCATGATAGAGGTGTCCTTGGTTGGCCAAATAATGGCAAGTTTCCTTGCCTTGCATTGATTATTTCTCCTCTTAGGGTTGATGAACAACCTGATGCAACCAGTCGTATATGGTTAGGACCTACTTGATGTGGGGAAAATTAGATGATTGTGGCCCACCCCTACTATTGGAATAGCTCTTGTTGCTTAGCAGCTTTATGTTTTTCTCCTTATGTTGTTTAGGGCTCTGCCTTGTATATACTATGGGGTGTGGTTTTTTCCACCCAGATTTTTTTATGTTATAGTGTATTTTTAGAAACTTTATAAGAATAATATAAATGTCACCATTTCATTAAAAAAAACTTTACTTTTAACAAAGCATTCATTTTTAGAATCTAGATTTTGAAGTGTGTATTTTTTGTTGACTCGTTCAAATAAGTATATGCATAAAATTTAGTATTATTTTTGTTTAAATAATATGAGTTGTTGAGCAAGAGTTTTATCTTCTACTTTATTTATATTATAGAGGTGAGATTTAAACTCTAACACATTGTGCTTACAACTTGTGGTCTTTTATACTACTACAAGGAAAATCTTTTGACATTATCTTCTTTTATTAGACTAAAAATAGAAGTGGCCAAGAATAGTGAATGAAAGATTACTAGATTAATGCCAATAAAAGAAATTCTTATTAGAAAGATTATTTTATTTTATTATTTATTGTTATTAAATAATTTAATTTTATTAGGTAATAATAACCATTTAGTTTTAAAAGTAAACATTTTTGAAAATTTTGTGTGTAATTTGTTTGCATGATTGTTGTAAGGGAAAATAAATCACTTGGTTAATTAAATAGATAATTTATCTAGATGATAATGAAATTAATTTTGATGAAATTAAATGAATTTAAATATGATATTTAGTTAGATTTTGGAGGCGGGAAAATGGCACCGAAGATGTTGGGAACCAACTCACCACTATGTTGAAATTTTAGTACTTGATCAAACTACCTTGAAATTTGCATATTGATTGTGTCTACCTTGGTTCATATCCACACTTGTGAACTTGATATTCATGCCTACTGAAGTGAATTGGCATGTGAACTTGAACCTATACCCATAAGAATGAACTACTAGAATTAGGCTATTGGAATATTTTCACCTTGATCTTCTAATATATAGATCTTAGTAATGACTAGCAACATATTCCTTTCCTAACTATAGGGATGTAGAAAACAAGTATTTATACATAACAATATATGTGGGTCATCAACTAGACTCTATGTAAATGTTGACAAATGTGTAATACATTTGGCATGTGGTGCATGTGGATAGGATGATGCCTAGTGTCAAACCCATATAGTGATGGTTCTATTGTTTTAGCATATGGTGTGGACACCTCCATTTGCCAAATGTGTATGATGTTAGTTATATTCAATCATATTTTATGGTGTAGGGGCTACTAGGTGGCACACATATATGGTTTGATTGGGCACCAGCATGTGTACCATGCACAATACTATACCATGCACATAACTAGTGTCATACAATTATGCATAAGGACTATGCACAAAGTTGTGTGAAAGATGTTATGCGGAGATGTGTGAGCACTATGTTGGGTATGTTGAGTATGTTGAGTGATGTTGAGTACATTGATGAAGTGGAAATGTGAGGCTACACTTAGATCACTCCTCCCCTTAAGGAGTGATGGTCCTCATTGTGTTAATAGTGAGTTAAGGTAACTATGCACATAATAGTTGAAGAGTGTACTTTTAACTTGATTAGCATGTTACCTAGTTTTGACTACCTAAAAAAGTTGATGGGCACCACGATGAGTATGAGTGGTAGTGGTTTCTATGATTTTATTCCTCGATGTTGGATGTGAATGCATTGGGTCCAATTCTATAGGATGTTTGGTGTAGTCACGGTTAGGAGGGTCCTCAAACAGAACTATCCAGACCATGCAGCTAGAGTAAACACAACGGAAATAACTCAAAGATGTAAGACAAGTGCATATTTAGTCATTCAGTATATCATAGAATTCAAATATAGATAGGCTGGCAATATGCGGGCTTACAATTAGGGCTCACAAGAATATTAGAATATGCACAAGATTTAGCTTTGAAGATCCTTCACAAAAAATCCAAACTATCTATCTTCTAAATCATGAGAATTGTTTTCCTAAGGATGTATTACATCAATATATATCACATCTGGAACATAAGATTCCTCCGTGTCAGCCAAGGAAGATCACAAACTCTAATGAAGAGTTGTAACGTGTGTATATGGATAGGTCAGACCTAAATGAGTAGAACTCCTCCGCAAATGAATGGAACGATGTGCGGATCTCGGGGAAGGCCAGCCATGAACCACTAAACATTGAATGATGTGTCTTTGAACTTTGCAAGTCGTGAAATGCTCCACAGGTCTTCTCCTTTAGCTGATTATTTGAGACTATCAGAATGCTCTATTATGAGAAAATAGTCGATCTTCTGATAGTGATAACTTTTCGGTGCTTGATCCAAATGCTCTAAAAATTGGATATGATGTAGATGAATGCATCTAGATGCTAAGTGCATCTCTGCAAGGTTTGAGATGCAAATGCAGTAGAATGCAGACCAAAATATAGAAACTTTTACTGACTGAACTACCTGAACTGAACTGGAAAATAAAAGGAAACAACTGAACTGCAAACAAACTGAAATGCAAATGTTTTTGGTTGATACAAGATTGCTCTTGAACCAGGGATGCTCCTGCATCAGACATCCAGGGTTATTGAAAAAGTGAGTCCCTCACTTTGTTGGAGTTAGAGGAAAACCAAGACGGTCCACCTCAGCTTGAGAAATCCATGATAGATCTTCTTCCGGACTGCCTTTCAATTTTACAAGATATTCTTTGTATTGTTGATGAAGGGGGTAAATTATAAAACACACAACAATAGAAATTGCACATAGAAAATAGAATGATCTTTTATTGATATGGGCAAAACATTACATTACAGAAGCTCAAACAAAATCAGAGGATGAATCCTCTACAAGCTGCATCACATTACAACTTCCTATTTCTAGACTCTAGAATCATCTGCCTTCTGTCATAAATAGCACTTTTTGGTGGCCTCTAGCTAAATTTCAAAATTTGCAACTCCCTCCAAAAGTAGGTCAACTTTCAGGAAGCATAACTTTTGATCTGGGTGTCTGATTGACGAACCGTTTTAAGCGCCGGAAAGCTCGCGATGTGAACTATCACACTGTAAATTTATAAATAGATTTCCATCAACTTTTTAGGATGTTATGGGATGTTTTAATGCCTCATATCTCATTTTAGAAATTTTTAGAGGCTTTTCAGAAAACAAAAACTTTAATATCTTTCAGCTCAGAAATGATCTTTGCCTGATTCCTTTGCCAAAGGTCTTATATTTTAGTTATGAAGATTTATGTAACTTTTTGCCTCAATCTGTGCTCAAATGCAAACTTTCCTAAAATGACAGGTAGACTTTCCAAAACTGGCAGTTTGCTAGTTTTAGCAGTTTTGGAAAAACTGAAAGTCCTACATCATTATTCAAGATATTATGGAACCAGAAACACTAATTATGGAAAGAAATGGAAACAACTACAATGATTTTGAATTAACTTCTTTTTGGGTGATGCAAGATTGCCCTTACACCACTGGATGCTCCTGCATTAATTGTCTTCCTTTGGTGCTGCATCCAACTCTGCTATCCAAAACGTCTTCAATCTACTCTGGTGCTTGTTGTGGTAACCACTTCTTCAAATCTTCCTCAATTATGTCATTGAACTCTGCTTCATGATACTCATATAGGTTTGTAATATAGAAAATAGGTGAAATACCCAATGTCTCTGGTAGCTCCACTTCATATGCATTTCTTGAATCAATCTTTATTTTCTCAAGTATACCATCACTTCATCACCAAATTCAAATTCCTTATGTCTTCTCTTGTCATCTGCTTGTTCTTTATATTTACTGTTCATCTCCTCCAAATATTTCTTCACCTAATTAGGTACTATCTCCATGTGTCCTGCAAATTCTTCTTCTTTTGCACTTCTCTTGTCTTCCAAACTGATATCTCACAATTATGCTACTCCTCTAGGGTTTACTCTAGTAACAATCTCCAAAGGTGTTCTTCCAGTACTCCTATTCATAGAATTATTGTATGCAAATTTTGCTTGTGAAAGAATCAAATCCCAACTTCCTGCCTTCTCTCCAACCAAACATCTCAACAAGTTTCCCAAACTCCTATTCACTACCTCTATCTATCCATCAACCTGTGGATGAAATTTTGAACTAAACTTCAAATCTATCTTCATCTTCTTCCAAAGTGTCTTCCAAAAGTATCCAAGAAATCTTGTATCTCTATCTAAAATTATGCTCTTAGGTAATCCATGCAATCTCACAATCTCCTTGAAAAATAGGTTAGCTACATGCACTGCATCAGTTGTCTTCTTACAAGGTATGAAATGTGCCATCTTTAAAAATCTGTCCACCACTACAAATATTGAATCATGCCCTCTCTGTGTCTTAGGCAATCCCATTACAAAATCCATACTTATATCTTCCCAAGGTCTCTCCGGTACTGTCAAAGGTTTATACAATCCAGTATTTTGACTACTCCCTTTTGCAACTTGACAAACTCTACAACTCTGCACAAATTTCCTAATATCCTTATGTATCTGAGGCCAAAAGTAATTTTCACTCACCAAAGCTACTGTCTTATCAATGCCAAAATATCCTAGCAATCCACCACTGTGTTTCTCTTTGATCAAATTGTCTCTCATTGAACTCCTAGGTATGCACAATTGATTTCCTCTAAACAACATATCTTCTTGAATGAAATAATCCAACCACTTACTCCTATCTGTCACAACGGGTTCTTTACATGCTTTCTAAGGTTTTGCAAAATCTAGATCTTCTTCGTACATGTTCTTCAATTCTTCGAATCCCAACACTTCAATTTTCATCTCTGTCAACAAGTTTCTTCTCCTACTTAAGGCATCAACAACTTTGTTTGATTTTCCACTCCTATGCTTCAACAAAAAAGTATAACTCTGCATGAACTCTACCCATCTCATATGTCTCTGATTCAACTTACCTTGACTGTTCAAATATTGTAAAGCTTGATGGTTTGTATACAACACAAATTCCTTAGGCAACAAATAATGTCTCCACTTTTTCAAGGCTTGAATTATGGAATAGAACTCTTGATCATAAACTGAATATATTCTCCTTGCATCATTCAACTTCTCACTAAAATATGCTATAGGTCTACCTTCTTGATTTAACACTGCTCCAATTGCATTCCCACTTGCACCACAATCAACTTGAAATACCTTATTAAAATTCGGTAATGCCAAAACAAGTTGCTATGTCACCTTCTGCTTCAACAACTCAAAACTTTTATCTACTCTTGATGTGCACTTGAAATCTTTTGTCGCCTCTCATTGTATTTGTCATAGGGTTACAAACTGAACTAAAATTTCTGATAAACTTCTGATAGAAGCTAGCCAATCCATGAAATGATCTGACTTCTCCAATGCTCTCCGGTGTAGGCCATTCAACAATTTCTCTCACTTTCTAAGGATCCATCTTCAACCCTTCCATAGAAATCACAAATCCCAAATACACTAGTTCTTCCTTCATGAAAATACATTTCTTGATGTTTATCAACAATTTATCTTCTCTCAGTCTCTGTAATACTTGTCTAAGGTGCAACAAATGCTCTTCTTTTGTCTTACTGAAAATTAGAATGTCACCCAAATATACAATAACAAACTTACCCAAGAATTTCTTCAAAACTTCATTAATCAATCTCATGAAAGTACTTAGTGCATTTGTCAGTCCAAAAGGCATCACTAACCACTCATACAATCCTTCATTTTTCTTAAAAGCAGTCTTCCATTCATCTCCTTCTCTGATTCTGATCTGATGGTATCCACTCTTCAATCTATCTTTGTGAAATATCTTGCTCCACTCAAACAATCCATAATGCCATCCATCTTAGGTAAAGAAAATCTATACTTAACTTTGATCTTGTTTATTGCTCTAGAATCTATACACATTCTCCATTCTCCATCCTTCTTAGGTACTAGCACTGTAGGTACTGCACAAGGACTCAAACATTCTCTGATCAAACCCTTCCTCAACAACTCATGTATCTCTCTATTCAATTCTTCATTCTCTGTCAATGTCATTCTGTGTGTTGCTTTGTTAGGCAAACTAGCTTTCGGTATAAGATCCATGTGATGACTGATACTCCTAATTGGTGGCAATCCTTCAGGTACAAATTGTTTGATATGATATCTTCATACTCTGTCAGCAACTCAGTAATCTCCTCCAATTGTGATTCTTCAATCTCCTTCAATGTTTCAGGATTCTTAGGAATCAAAGCATAACACATATTCTGATGTCTCAAACCATCCAGAAATTTTCTTCCATCTACCAAACAAATTCTAGCATTCCCACATACTTCACTCTTAGGATCATCTTCCAAAGGAATCAAATTAATTCTCTTCCCATTTGATTTTATAGTGTATGTATTCTTTCTCCCATCATGTATATCTTTCCTATCATACTGCCAAGGTCTACCCAAAAAAATATGACAAACATCCATAGGCATAATATCACACAAGACTTCATCATGATAAGAACCAATATGAAATTTCACCAAACATTGTTCACTCACCAGTACCTTATGATCATCTAGAATCCATGCTATCTGATAAGGCTTGGGGTGTTTCAATCTTTCCAACTTCAGCTTAGTCACCATCTCTTCTGAAACTAGGTTATCTAAACTACCACTATCAATTACAACTTTAGAACATTTACCTCCTGATTTGCATCTAGTTTTGAACAAGCTTTTCCTCTATGGTGGTTCCTCATTTGTCTCTTCTTGAAAAAGTGCTCTCCTCATCACAAGTGATTCTCCTTTCTTAGGTTTACCAACTGAACTCAGTGATCCAACAAGTTCTTCCACATAAGTTGCTCTTCCATTGTTCTCTGTCTTCTTACTTGTACTCCCCTGATTACATTCAAATGCTCTATGTCCTTCACCTCCACACTTGAAACAGGTTCCTCTGAATGCCTCCTATCAGGTCCTCTTCTCTTCTGTATCCTTCACTCCAGTATGCACTAGGGTTTCCTATGCGGTAGAAAATTATGTCATCTCTCCAGTATGCATTGTTATCTCTGTCCTCCTTCTCGAATGTATTCTCTTGTCTGTTTTGCTCAGCAAATGATCTCTCTCCTCTGAAAAATGTTCTACCTCTCTAAAATTTACCTCCTCTACCTCTCTGTCTTTGATCATGTCTCTTATTCAACTTCTCTTCAACTTTCAAGGCAAACTAGTATGCTTCTTCTAGTATTGTCATCCTCACCAAACTCAGTTCTTCTTGTATGTTCAATCTCAGTCCATTGATGTATCTAGCCACTTTCTCTTTCCATGCTTCACTATGTGCTATCCTTATGATAATCTTATGAAATTCTTCAATGTACTCCTTTACAGATTTCTCCTTTTGTTTCAGGTTCTGCAATCTCTTCAACAGTTCCAACTCATAGTCAGCAGGTACAAATTGGTTCTTCAATTTTGTCACCATCTTGTCCCATTTTGTAATCTTTTCTTTTCCTCTTTTGTTTATGTCCAATTGAACTTCTTTCCACCATATAGCAGCATGTCCTTTCAACTTTGTTTTTGCAAATTTCACCTTCTTCGGATCTTCAACTTCTTCATACTCAAAGTACTCTTCCATGTCATTTATCCAATCAATCAACTCTTTAGGGTTCAAATTGCCAGTGTAATTTGGTACATCAACTCTAGGTCTCTTTCCTATCTTTGAAATAACTCGCAACATCTTCACTTGATCTAATTCTTCTTCTTCTTCACCTCCTAGGGTTTTGCCAATTTGTTCAACAAATTGAAATTCTTCTTCATCATCACTTTCAACATTAGGTCTAGGTGTCAATCCTCTTTGCTGTCCTCCTCAACAACATCCAGTCAAATTCTCATTGTTTTCATCATTTCTATCATCTCATTCATTCTACCAGCCATTGTTCCAACAACAGGGACTCTCCTTAGCGGCATTCTTCCTAGGATCAAGTGTAAACTGCCTCAAATTCGGCGATCGGGCTACAAGGCCGTGACAACTGCCTCACAATCAGAGATCAGTTGTGACACAAGTAACCTGCCTTGGATCGGTGATCTGTCCACAACAAGATCTTACAGATTTCCTTTGCCAACTTTACTCAATTCATTCCCAAAGATTCAAACTTTCGCTCTGATACCACTTGGTGCAGTCACGATTAGGAGGCTCCTCAAAGAGAACTATTCAAACCATGTAGCTAGAGTAAACACAACGGAAATAACTCAAAGATGTAATACAAGTGCATATTCAATCATTCAGTATATCATAGAATTCAAATATAGATCAATCGGTAATATGCAGGCTTACAATTAGGGCTCACAGGCCTAGTTACAAAATATCAGAATATGCACAAGATTTAGATTTGAAGCTCCTTCACAAAGAATCCAAACTATCTATCTTCTAAATCATGAGAATTGCTTTCCTAAAGATCTATTACATCAATATATATCATATCTGGAACATAAGATTCCTTTGCGTCGGCCAAGGAAGATCACAAACTCCAATGAAGAGATGTAATGTGTGTACACGGATAGGTCAGACCTAAATGAGTAGAACTCCTTTGCAAATGAATGGAATGATGTGTAGATCTCAGAGAAGGTCAGCCATGAACCATTGAACATTGAAGATGTGTCTTTGAACTTCGCAAGTCATGAAATGCTTTGCAGGTCTTCTCCTTTAGCTGATTATCTGAGATTGACAGAATGCTCTATTATGAGAAAATAATCGATCTTTTGATAGCGATAACTTTCTGGTGCTTGATCCAAATGCTTTGAAAATTGGATATGATGTAGATGAATGCATATAGATGCTAAGTCCAGCTTTGCAAGGTTTGAGATGCAACTACAGTAGAATGTAGACCAAAATATAGAAACTGCTACTGACTGAACTGCCTGAACTGAACTGGGAAATGAAAGGAAACAACTAAACTGTAAACAAACTGAAGTGCAAATGTTTTTGGTTGATGTAAGATTGCTCTTGAACTACGGATGTTCTTGCATCAATGTTGGATTGTCCCAAGCTCTAGTAGAGTTCCACAATGAATATTGGGTGCACATCTATGTATTTAGGAAGATCAAGAATAAATTCATTCTCACTAGCTACATGAAATATGGTGTAAGGACCATAGACTAGAGACTTCATCTTTCAATTTTGATCCTTGAAGTGTTAGTTCTGAAGATGGAACTAGATTTTGTCACTAACCTAAAATGTGTGAGGTGTGTGGTGTGTATTGTGGCACTATTTATACTTCTATTTTTGGTGTATGAGTATTTGTTGAAATTATTGGTGCATGTTTTGAATGTTCTACAAAAAAATTTGTGCCTTGTTGACTTCCCATTCTTCTACACATGCCTTTGAAGTACACGGTGCATGGTAGGATATGTCAGGGGGAAATGCTAGTTGTAACCCAAGATATATCTAGAAAGGACTATGCCCTATTTATAACTATGAAGAGATCTATTTTAAGCATGTTGTATTTATAGGGTGTTGTCATCCCTTATGCATAAATGTATACTATTATAGATGCATAGTAGATGCACAAGAGTGAGGTTGACCACCTTTGTTTCACCATTTATCTATGTGTAGTGTTATGTCATAAAATGTCCCCCTAGGACATCTACCTCCTAAGTTTAGCTCCTGGGTCCCTTGTTTTGCATCTTGCATGTTCATTTTCATTCGCGGATCAAAATGGCCTGAAACCCATGTCAAATGGGGCTTGAGGGACATTGTGCGCTTTAACCCTACCCTAAAATAGGACCTAGGGGCTTGGGTGCTCGCGCCCTAGTCCTACCCTATTTTAGGTAGGTCCCAAATTTGAATGTCAGTTATGTGACCGTTAAAGGTGTCCCATGCCGACATCTTAAGTTTGAATTAAAAAATTTGTAGCAGGAATGCATATATAAGCATGTTTAGGGATTCATTTGTAAACTAGAAAATGATTATGAACTTTTGGTGAACTTATGATTTTAGAGTATTCAAGATATTCATTGTTGCAGAGTAGAATATTGTTGTGTTTGTGATTGTAGATTTAGCTTCATCTTCTCATGTGCTGAAGGATTTTCATCTACATGCGAGATACACCTCTAAGGTGATTTATTTGTGTTGAATCAATCAATTTATCAATTTGTTTTAGCCTCTATCCTGCAGGGATACACACTCTTTATCAAACAACGATGTTGGAAGGATTGAATGCCATTCTGGGGCTTGACTAAGGCAAGCTCCTAAACACCACAACCCCTAACCACACACCTTGTGATTACAAGTTACAAGTATCAGATTTCATAGAGTGGAGTTGTAGAGGAAGGTTGTAGAAGATAAGGATTCTGAATATGGCAGAAAGAAGCAATTTGGTGCACTATCAGGGCTAGGGCACTAGTCATAAAGCTCTCTGAGGTTGTAGGTACATAAATTTTTATGATAGTGATAATCAGTATTAGAGGAGGTCCCGACACTTTGAAGAATATCCTGCCTTGGGCTTGGGTGCTAGTCATAGTGCCCTCCACATCTACAGAGCTAAAAATAGATAGAATAATGATCATTAGTGTCAGAAGGATTTTGAAACCCCCTAAAGAAAGTACTGCATTGAGCTAGGGTGCTAGTCACGAAGCCCCCGACTGTTTAAATTCCCAAACTTTAGAAAATGGTTAGTAGCTAATCTCTGTTAACTATCTTTGTGTGCAAGCGTTTGTCATAATTTACCTATTTGCTTAAGACTTTACATAATTAGGGTTTTGAGCATAATTGAGCATTAAATTAATACATTAATCAACAATTTTTGAATTTCCACATCATTACAAGTGACAACGAACCTGTAGGTGAATCCTCTTGCAAAAGTTGTGATTCAACTTGGTTAAATGTCCTTGAATGCTAGTAGTGAAAGGAGGATCTAACCTAACCACCATCAATCCCATCTTCCCTCTTTTCCCACTAAACATGTAGAAGGATGTAGATCAATCAAGTTGTGTATCTAACATAGTCCACAATTTTTTCTAGAAATGATTAACAAAACATGGGTCACAGTCATAAATAATGGATGTTGGTAAGCTGAAATAGACCCAAAGATGGGTGAAGAAAAGGCACATGACATCTTGGTAAGGATTTCCTTGCACATGATCAAGATGGCCATATTGGAGAATATTTCTACCACAAAAGACAAAGGACCATGCTAATCCTTTGTTATAGGTAGCCTACTCAAGAAATTTGTGTTGATGGATTCTCAAGGACATGTCAGAATTGAGAGGGGTGTAAAGCCCAAGCTTCATATTTTCATGTTTGGTGATGCTACATGGAATGTAGGACTTGATGTGGTGTTCAATACCTACATTTATGTGAGGCTAATAAGAGTGTTGTTGAAGCATTGTCAATGTTTTGGTATTGTCAAATTGTCTAGTTGTCTTAGGTAATGCAACTCCTAGATGAGATCTAGTGTGGTTGTTGTCTAGAGTAAAAAGATATCCAAGCTTGTAGAGAAGGTTGTTAGATAGGTAGAACTCACCAATCTAATTTCCTTACATGAGCTTGGTGTGGATATACACAAAGTCTATGTCTACTAGGTAGAGATTCTCCCAATTAGAGAAGTTGTGGTCATGTGAGTTTAGCATTATGATGAGCACATGAATTGGTTATATGCTAAGGTACTCAACTACCTTATTGTCTTTCCCCTTCTTTTGCTTGATCACTAGAAGGAATTATTTTAGATATGTCAACCACTTTATATAGTGTGTGTTTTACACTTTGCTTTGAGTGTGTAAGATTTGGAATGACTTATGATTAGAGTGAATGATTGTCTCTTTACCTAAGATGTAGTGGTGTCATTACTTGATTACTTAAGCAACAAAATACAATTACTTTTCATAGGTGGAATAGTGTTGAACCATGTCACTAAAAGTCTTAGAATGATACACAACTAGATGTCCATGTTATGTGAGTATAACATTGAGTGTATATTTAAATGCATCATTTTGGATTTCAAAGGGATGCACAATGCCAAGCATTACAAGAACATGCATTATGTAGAGACGTTACTTGAGCTCCTCAAAAGTGCATAGTTGAGTAGGTGTCCACAATAATGGTGTCTTAGTATGCATGACCACAAGAATCCCGAGGAAGCTAGATGTAAGTTAGTTAGATTGACTGGCATTGACCAATCCCATATCGCCTTGATTTTATTAGGGTCTACATATATACCAAATTAGTTGATGATGTATCCTAGGTACTAGATGTGTGTGGTGCCAAAGGTACATTTGTTGAGGTTAGCTTGCAGCTTATGTTAGCATAGTGTATCTAGTAGGGGCAAGACCTTCTCCACATGTTAGTTCCAAGTCTTTCTGTATCCAAGGATTCCATCCAATTAAATGATGACGAAGGAGTTGGTGAAGGGTCAAAGGATGTCATTTATCAGACACATGATTGTGGCTTGAGCATTGGTTAAGACAAAGAGTATAACCACCCATTTGTATGTTCCCTCATATTTTTGAAAGTTATCTTCCAAAAATCTTTAGTTTGAATTGGCACCTAATGATATCTTTATTTGAGGTTGATCTTGATGAAGTATTGTGCATCTTGAAGTTGGTTCAACAAATCATTGATGCATGGTAGATATATTTTTTCATTGTGATATTATTGAGTGCATGATAGTTAATATATAGGAACTAGGTGTCATTCTTTTTAGGTACAAGAACTATCAGGCCATTGCATGGTGAAGGGCTAGGTCATATCTTGGCTTGATTGAGCAAATCTTAGATTTGGTGTCAAAATTCATCATTCTCCCATGAAGATTTATGCTACAAAGAACTATTTTAGATGGGGCATCCGTGAAAAAATCAAATTGATGTTGTACTATATGGTACATTGAAAGACCCTTGAATTATTTAAAGACATCTTCATATCAATGCAATACCATGTTGAGATTTTCTTACTATAACAGAGTTGGAAGTTCATTCACATTGATAGAACTCTTGAACTTGTTTGCATAGGTGCCTCTTAGTAGACTATGAGAAGCACATTCTTTTGCATGCAAGCAATAATCTTGCATCACTGTCTACCATAGACTAAAGCTTGTTTGGCCTATGATTTAAAATTGATGAGGTTGAAGTATTTATTTCTAACATGTGTCATCCACCTTTGAGGTTTGAAATGGTAAATGCCATCCTGATCATAAGTGTATAGTCTTTCAAGAAATATGTTACAAAATTCTATAGGCATGATATCATAGGTGACAATGTCTTACATAAGTTTGATTACATACTTGAAATTACATTATTGGGTTACCTAGATGTCTTTATCACGCTGCAACCATCCTAGAGAGTAGAGACTTGGATGTATAGTGTTAGTGATACCTAGGTGCTTGACTACATAACTCATGATAATGTTCTTTTAATTTCTACTATCGATGATGATACGGACAAGTGGTCCATTTACCCAACATTTTGTGTGGAAGAGATGCTCGCATTCCTTTGAAGTATTAACTTTCATGATGCTAGTGTTGATGCACTAAGTATCTTGATTAATATCCTTGATAGAGTTAGAATATGATGTGGGTTGCACATGACTATGGACTATTACACATGGTATTCAACATCACTATGGTAATTAGTATGGTGTCAAGATCTACATATAACATTGTTTTGCCTTCTTGCCCTTGTCTCACTTGGTGAAAATAGTGGGAAAAATTAGGACTTACATAGCTAGTATGGAGTATTGAAACTAAATTTATGTAGGAGAATATTGTCTCTACACAAAAGGCTTGTGGCTAGCCTCTTGCATGAGCTTGTTCTTATGTATGGAAAACTTTTGCTTAAAAACAACCTTGGCCTCAATCTTAGACACATTATGAAATGCTTTTCCAAAGGTGTCTAAGATCAAGAAATCCATTTTATTAGGGATAGAAGGTGATACTCCACTAATATATTTGAGCACTCTATGTTGTTCAAGAAGTTTCTCATGAAAAATGGAGAGTAGCCATGATATTTGTTTGTGTATTCTTCCATTGACTATTCCATTTGTTGACACAATTCCTAGAACTTCATGTATTCAACTTCATAATTCTTGAGGGGATAGAACTCCTCCTACAGAGCAATTACAAAGGCTTCCTTATTAGGAATAGTGGATTAGAAATCTTAAAGTTTGTTCCATTAAATATTTCCACCTCCATTATAGAAGTTCTTACAATAACTATATCTTGAAACAAGATCAAATGTAAAAAATCCCACTCAAAGAAGCATTAATACTCATAGATCTAACAAGTTGGTTGGGAGTTGATACCAAAAGAAAAGGAAATTCCCCTGACACTACTATTACTAAAACTTAAAAATTAGTGTGATCCACATTCTTTTCATCCTATATAGGCCCCTTCACATTTTTTTTCACTTGATAAGTGTGGTGTCATCAAAGCACTGCATGGCATGATCTCTCATTCTTAAAGGGTTGTCAATCTAACATCTATATGTTGTTGCACCATTGGTTGGTGGGCTATGTATGTCAGTGTATGGTAGGATTTAGGGTTGTTCTATTGTTTGTTGATTTACACATAAACCTATGTTATGCCCACCCCTCTTTTACTTGTTTGTCTTGAGTCTATAGTCATGACATTAGCGAGATACATTCCACATATCTAAAGATTGATAGATAGTCGATAGGTTTTCTATTATGCAATTTGGCAATCATACCCATGTCATCCAATGATGGGGCCCTTACCTTTGTCTACATGTGTACTTATGGATCACCCATGGAACTATCAATCTTGATGTTGATTTTAAGAATCGTGCAATTGGAACAAACCTATGTGGTGTCAGGTTCATTATTTATTTTGGGTTGCACCATTTTTGTATATGTAGTGTCAACATTATGGTGGGTCCCCTAATTATGTGTGATCATAACATCCCTAGGATTGTGGAACCATTGATTTTTTGCTAAATTTTATCATGTTGTGGTTCATGCAAGACCTTTGTGCTTGATGCTATATATCATGTCTGTGATTGGGCCATTTGCTATGATAGATCTAGATCACCATTATGATTAGCTATGAAGGTATGTGTTGGGATGTCATGGACCCATGGGTGTTTGTACTCAATTTTCTTGTGGAAAAGAAGTTTTTTATGGTATGTGTTTGTGGTGTTGTGAGATCAAATACTTATTATTAGTCCCTCAACCAATCCAAGGCATCATTGTTGATGTCTATGTATGCTTGGGTGGTGATTGAGCACCATGTGGATTTAATGTAGTAATATGTGGTGCACCTATGGGAAAGTTTGGCATTTCTTATTATCATGTGGTGTGATAAAATATGATGTGCTCATCTTATGGTGTCCACAATGATTTCAAGTGATAGCACCCTAATCAAAGAATGAAACATGTTTGGTGTCCATGTTGCTTGAAAGTGTTTCTGAAGTTAATTTTCCAATAGAATGTGGATCTCGAGGTGGCCTATGGTAGATGATATAGATTTGTAGATGGTCAATTTGACTTGGTGGTCATGATCAAGAAAATTTGAGGGTGGTAGCTAGGTATTTTAATGAGAACATGGAAGTACCCATGTTATGTACCAAGAATCTTGTGTAAAATCAAATTTGTGGCATGGGATGATATCCCAACATTTATTGAGATCAAATGCCTCTACAAAGTTTGGTGGTTGCAGATGTGTGTAATAATGAAAATAAGGTTCCCCTGTTCCCACTGATTTTCCTATCTGATCGAGATCTCACTTGCCTATACTTAAGGATTGTATCTAATTGCACTCTACTAATAAATTTAATAACTAGTAAAGGTTGTTGTTTAGCAAAGAATTTGATTTGTACCATTTATCATCTGTGCAAGAGATCTAAGGTAGGGTTGAAATTCTAAAATACATGGTTGTCATATGAGAGAAGATCTTTTTGCCATTCATGTATAAGGTTGCTTAAGCATAGTCTAGGGAATCAACTATTACACGTGATAGATTGCAAAGGTTGGGTTTTGTTGTGTAGAAGGCATTGTAATGCAAAGTGTATACACCTAAAAGTGGCAAAGTGAATTAAATAAATATTTATTATTTATTTTAATTCCTACTTCTTCTATCAATCAAATAAATATCCTAATTTATTTAAATGATTCTCATCCCTCCAATATTTTTTTTTAAAGATAATGCGCCTAGTAAACTTTTTAATGTGACTGATGATGCTGGTACAACACGCCCTCCGGCTCCACATGAATACTTTTGCCCAGAGCAATGAACCGGTGAGGCCACAACACGGGGGACCTCATCCCCTAGCAAGAACACTTCAAACTCGCGATCTCGTTGGCCCAATAAAGGCATAAAGCCTGTGAACTCGTTGGCCCAGCGGGGGTTTGAACTCTGGTGGCTGCCACTACAACCGAGCGACTTAACCACCGAACCACACCCTTATCATCAGCATCCCTCCAATAATTAAATAAAATCAATTTATTTAATTAAATTCCCTAAATCTTCTATAGTCTCATCTTATTAAATAATTCCTAAATTATTTAATTAATCCTAAATTCCTCTATCCCAAAGTCCTAATTTCATAATTTCATGTCACCTTTCCACCTCACCATGTTGCACACATAATTAAATATTTTAATATTTAATTAGCTAATATTCCCTCACCCACATGTCCTATTTATCGTCAAGTCAAATTAATTAACTCATCAATCAAATCAGTTAACTAATTAGTCAATTGAGTTCATTGATTAATAAATTCAGTCAACTCTCCAATCAACCTAGTCATCTGATCAATCTATTCAGTTAACTCCTCAATCTATTCTGTTAACTCCCATAACTCATGAAAGGAGCTTGGACACTTGTCCTCTTCTGATTTGCACACATTCTCTCAATATTTCTCAACCGTACACCTCACAAATAATTCCTCCAGTCATGGATCTATTGACACTTGGATTTGGCCTCTCCTCAGCCTATATAAACAAGGTTCTCACACCCATTTTATATCACTGAAGCTTTAGCAATCTTACTCTGCAAAAATCCTACCAGCGTGCCTTTGGCAAAGTATCCTCATTCACATTTGCATAATCCCATTATCATCATAATCATCCAACCATGTCTCCATTATCCATCATCCATCTCCATTAGAATTGCATTTGTAGTTTAATCTTCATTACACATTCCAATCACAACCATTCTCCTATTGTCATCTTTAATAGCAAGGAAGTACAACTTCTGAGAGCTAAAATCATACACAAGATTGATATGAGATAGGCAACAATGGAAGCTACGAGGTAAATCGGTCTACGAAGGTAATATCTTTGTTTATTGTATTTGCATCAATGTCATTGAGTTATTGGATATTTAGTTGTTTAATACTATTGTTCACATTTTCCTCTAACATTTCTAACATTTTGCTCTAACATTGTTTAATACTATTGTTCAAACCAAGTCCACCAAGTCTCACAATCCAACTTCTCTCACATCCAAAAATTGCATTGCAAATCAAAGTTTAAAGATTCAAATTGGAGGTCGTCATTAAAGCTTGGCATTGTGGTTTACACTATTTACAAGCAGTAATATTTGGCTAGTAATATTTATAGGTGGTAATGTTTACTTTTGCATCCATTTATAAATTTTTATCAGCTTTGTTACGCAACTTGAGCAGAAATCACTCATTATCTTGATCGGCAATGGTGAACAATCTATCAATGAGAAGGTGACAATCATCAAAACCCAGCTTAGTAATGTCAACTTCATGGTGCTGCTCTATAACGCCATGAAGATTACCCTTTCGCACATGGTCATATGTGAAAAACTTCTCTAAAGCTGCCCATTTGAGGGCATCTTCATCTTCCTCATGATCATTCACTGTAGAAGATATGGAGAACACTTCTTCTCCTACCTGCCAAATTGTAGATCCATTGCTACGCCTACTTCTACCCCTCCAAATATGATTCATCGCCTCCATTTCCTTCAAAATTGGGCTCTAATGTCACTGGTCTTCAATCCAACAAGTCGCCTTGCTCGAGGGTTTCCATTCCCTGCTACAATCATTCTCTAATCTCAGTTGAGGTTGTTGGTGTAGACTTCTTCATCATTATCGCTTCCTCACTTTGCCCACATTTGGTGATCTATATAAAGGCTGACTGACCTGCATAAAAGCTGAGCCCTACAGTCTCTAGTATACACCATGTTTGGCAAGGTAAAATGATGTTTACACCTGTGTTTACCTCTGTTTGATTTTGCCCATGGTCTCCATCAACGGTTGCTCCCTCTGGTCAACTCTTCTGGTAAATTTTCTGGTTTTTATCGACAACACATTTGGTAGTTTCCTCTCTATTTGTATCATGAAAGATCGTTGATACCCAATCCACCCTTGTATGACATTTTGCCCAATGTGCTCATTGTTTGTATTTGCAAGTGACGTCCACATTTAGATCCGTAGTCTCTGTGGGATTTGTGGTCTTCATCTTCTGGTATTTCCTGGCCGAAGTCCACAATCAAGTTCTTTCATCATTTCATCAGTGGTATTGACATGGTGTTTCATCAAACCATGCGGATTCACCTCTCCCCATCGAGCACAAATTTTGGCTCCAAATCAGCTAGTTCGCCCCCCACATTCACCCCACTAAAAATCAAATTTGGTCAAATTTTTGTACTAACTCTTGTTGTAGGTATTTTAATCATCAAATGGAGGCTTTTAACACAATGCTCTTGCAGGTTTAGGAATGGGTTTAGACATTTTAGTTACATCTTGCATATAAGGCCTTCATCTAGTTCTAATTAGAAAGAAGTTAATCATTGTTCATGCAACTTGCATACAATTCTCATTTAGCTCTAAGTAGGAGGAAGAAAATCATTGTTCATGCAACTTGCATACAATTCTCATTTAGTTCTAATTAGGAGGATCTAAATCATTGTTAATGCAACTTGCATACAATTCTCATTTAGCTCTAATTAGGAGGAAGAAAATCATTGTTCATGCAACTTGCATACAATTCTCATTTAGCTCTAATTAGGAGGAAGTAATAATGGAAACAAGGTGGATAACTGAGAGGGGGGTGAATTAGTTATCTTAATTATTTAACTTTCTTTTCTTCTTTAACAATTAGTGCAGTATCAAAACATATGAGCATACATGAACATGAGAGCAGAAGAGAAATCAACACACATAACACAAGGATTTTTACGTGGAAAACCCTGTTAAGGGAAAAACTACGGGGTGACTAACCCAAGATTGTATTCTTTGTTAAAAAAATAGAAGTACAAAATGGCACTTGCCAATTAGGGCTTACTGCCCGAGTACACTGCTCACAAGAGGCTCACTACCTACAAGAGACTCACTACCTACAAGGTATAAAGAAAGTCACCAGGTGTTTGAACTGATCAGAGGCATCCACATATGCTAAGGTTCAGTTATGGTTAGGCTCAATAAACTGATCTACTGTACTTCATTCTTCCTCTCCTTTAGTGCTATTGTTCTGTCACATACTAGACTTGTATTATTTCTTCCACACATATCTCTACCTTTCTTCACACATTATCACACACCACACACACCTTGATACCAAAATCTATCTGGTATATATATCCGCATCAAGGATCTCAACATCTTTCTAGTTGGCATCCGGAATACTCAAGATTTTCCCAACACACTGATCTATCGACTGAATCCATGCTTACTATGTGATGCGTATCAAGGACATAGACATAAAAGTCATCAATCATGTTGGCCAACCATGAATGATCCCTCAAGTAGCTTGATCACCACCAATTTCTCATCCGGATTAAAGTTTGATGCTCTATCGATTGGTTCTTCCTCAGTCTGCTCTGCCTATCAGGAACCCAACACTTAGATGCTCATATCTTTTCTCTCTTTCATCATCGAAGGCTCAATCTTTGGAATGTAGCAGTCATGGTACTCCTACTGACTTCCCCAAGTCCACACTTTGCTGAGATACTTCCCCTGAGAGATTCGGACCTGATTGTCGAACCTTGCTGCATGCTCTGTTCTTGTTCACCAGACCAAAATACTCTTCAATCTGACTTCCGGTATAGACATACTATGTGTTGTGGATGAGTGGGATGGACTTTATTGCCATCAATGACAACACTCATGAAGCCACATAGTGTCTCTTGCCAACAATCTCCCCCTTTGGCAGTGATGGCAACACTTAGTGAAAAATGACTGTGTTATAACAAACTCCACCTTGGCTGATGCTCTATCTTATGTACACTTTTACGGAAGCTCCTCCTTAGCTGGATTCTACATTTTTCACTACTCCTCACTCCCCCTTTGACATCAATGGCAAAGGGTAGAATCCGCACACCAAACTTTCTAAAAATTAGCCTATACATAATCACCTAAGTATATATATAAGTTATACTTACAAATGCTTAAGTATATCCGTAAAAGTGGTTTTCAACTGGACAAATTATGTTGCCCAACTCTACATCCTGTCCAAAATTGAAATGTGGCCACTCAACAGAAATGCAAAAGCTTTTGCCCTTTTTAAGTCTACCGGATCACTGGTCCGGGCTGTAGTCTGAGCATCAGTTAGAGCCTCATGCATTGCCTCTAACTTAGGGATGATTATCCCTATTAGTTCACTCATTCTGCTTATTCTATTCTTCTTCTCCTTCTCAAGCCTCTTTATCTCATTCATAGTGGCAATAGCCTGGCATTCTTGATTCATTATGGATGAGGTGAGAGGATCAAAATTTTGAGATAAACTTAACAATTTACCCTCTTGTTCTTCCACCTTCTTGGCAATGTCTGTTGTCACTGTGGACCAAGATAGACAAAATTTGTATATTTCTCCGCCATCTTTAAGAGCATTTTCTAGGCTCTTTATCCCAATATCTAGATTTCTCCTATCATTTGCTATGAGTCCCTGTACTTCAGAGAATCTCTTACCCAAAAACTCTTTCCGGACTTTCTCTTCTGCTGATTTCTTCAAAGAATCAAAATGTGTGCTAACAGAATTGACAAGAGATTTCAGATTACCAGATGAAGAGGCCGTAAGATCCTTTTGAAAGGATGGCATGATCTTTTCTAGTACACCAAATGCAATCTTTATCAGCTCACAGTCTTCCATGTGAGACTTCAGAAGTTTTTCTTTTGCTTTAGCTTGAGCAAAAGATGCTATCTTCATTGTCTGTACCGAAGATAGAGAATCAAAATTGAGTGGTACTTGGAATAATTCTGGTTCATCTATCTCTAACATTTCTTTGTTCAAGAAGCTCTTTACTGCCTTAGCAGTGTCTCTTGCCGGAGACTGAATCTTCTTTCCTTTTTCCATCTTAGAACTATCATCTGGAATCTTCTCTATTTGATCTTCTTTTCTTCCCTTTTCCTCTTCTTCTTGACTAAATTTCTCCTCTTTTCTTCCTTCTTCTTCAATTCCAGAGTTTGCAGGGGGATTCGGAAGAGAGATGTTAACTTCTTCATGGGCTTCCTCTTTTGGAATAGAGGAATCCAAGTCCTTAGTCTTTTCTTCATCCATCTCTTTTTGCCTTTCTACATTTTTCTTAGAAGTTTCTTCTTTTGAAGTACTTAATCCCTCAACGTCCATGGTAGAGGGTTCTTCATTTATGTCCTCTATAATAGGGAGATTGAATCTCATGAAGGCATTCCAGAGGATGTCTTCAATTTCTTTTACCACCCTATGAGTCTCTCCAAGCATAAGCTGGTTCATTCTTGCTTTGCTCCGGAACTCATCCTTGCAGTCCTTGAAGATCATGTTCATTTGTTGAGAGGTAATGGAAGGATAGAGTTGAATAGCAATCTGTTCCCAGATCTCTAGGTCCTTTGCCTTAGCATTGTTCTTTCTCATTTCAAGTTCCTTCTCTAGGCTTTTGGGAATAAGAGATATGATTTCAATGAATGCTTTATTATAGATGTTTAGATACCTGACTGTAGCATCTTGTAAGATTTTTTGGTCAGCTTCACTACATTCATCATAGAATTATGCCATTGGTTGTAGATTTCCATCCACAGTGACTGCCTTGATGACATCATCAATGGATAGTGTAGGTCTTTCAATAAATTCTTCTGCTTCTTCTTCTTTATTTTTGTCGGCAGATGATTCCATAGAAGTTTTCTTTTTCTTCTTCATTTTCTTAACCTCCTCATCTGTCTCTGTCTCTTCATCATCCTTGTGGCTTGTGTATGACCTTGTGGCCTTTGTCTTTGTTCTCTTTTCTCCTTTACCAGATGTCTTTGCTTCCAGTTTTGAGGCTTTTGAGCTCTTAGAAGTGGCAGGTGCAGAGCTCTTGGAGGATCTAGTCTGAAAGGGAGCTTGCACCAGATGACTTTCTTTTTCTGCTCTTTCTACTTTCTCTCTATTTGCATCAACTGCCTCTTTGGAAATGTCATATCTCTTGGCAACTTCTTCTACTTCCCTTCTTACCTTTCTCTTGATCCCAGGTTGTCTTAGTTCAACATGAATTTTTACACTCAACTCTTGAAAGGTTCCAAACCTTTCTGCCTCAGGGTCCTTGGACTAGCTTAGCAAGTGTTGGATATGCAGCTCCAGGATTTTCTCATCTTCTTCATAGCCCATTGGCATAATCCAGACTATTATGGGCTCTACTGCCTCCATTAGGCATTGATCAGTGTCTACCATAAAACACACTGTATCCTTATATTTTTCAACTAATGTCTGAGGAATTCTTTCTCTGGCCTACATCATACCTTGGAAATTCTTGAAATATCCCCAAAGAGCTGTGCTTTGAGCCTTGGCATCACCAAGCCCATACATATAGTCTCTAATTTGTATGGCCACAGGTCTGACATTTTTCCATACCCAACCATTGGATCTGGGTAGCTCATTCATATAGTAAAAGAAAAGACAAAGTATCAAGCCACCGTACTTAAATAAATTCTTCTTATCCTTCTTTATTTTCTGTAAATTCTCTAACAGTTGGTTCAGGAGAAGCTCACAAAGATCATAGTCAGCATTTTTCCTTAGCATTTCATATACAGTATATATAGCAGTTCTAGATACTGAATTCTCCCTGCTGGAGTGATAGATTTTGTAACCAATTATCATAGAGGCAAATTTGATATCCAGATCTATGATGTCTTCTATTGTCATTGCCCTCTTGTCAAATTTTGATCCGGTAGCCTCACTTACAGTTTGGTTTTTGACTGATTTGAGAGCAGGCAACCCACCGGATGAGTGCAATCTAGTTACCACCCTAATGGCATCTTTTGTGATCTTAAATGGCCTCATCAACCACATGAAGTTGTCATGCATTTTGCTCAAAACATACCGGACCCATTCATCTTCTGCAAAATAGGGGAAATAGATGCAATGTCCAAAATGCTTATCTTGGATGGCCTTGTATTGGGGTTTAATTTCAAATGTTTCATCTATTAATTCCTTGTGATAGATATCCATCAGCTTGGATTCCCCAAATTCCTCAATGTTGGCATGAATGTATACCCTAACATCTTCTACATGCAGAACCCCATGCAGAATGCTAGAGAATGCGCCTAGGGGATCAACTTCTAAGGATTTGTAAGGATGTTTCTTGAACTTAGGGTGTAACCTATCAGTAATCTTAACAACATTTGGAGTAGCCATCTTTCAAAAGATTTAGAGAGAGATATTCAAGAATGGAAATACCTTTTTTACGCTTCTAGGGTTCACGATAAGAGCCAAAATGATAGCTGGTTGAATCGAATTATGCGGTTGATCCTTGAGAGGGTTGAAGAAATCTTGTTGCAGAGCTCTTTCTTTCTTCTTCTCAAATGTAAATGTGCAAATGATGAACAAAAGAACCCTTTTATTTCTGGTCAAACCCTAATTTCATATTGCAATAAATGCACAACTTAAGTTATACCAGTTGCCTTGTTCTCCTTGTTCTGAGAGAGATCCTTCTAGATAACTAAGATGCACTTAGAATGATAACTTACAATGTATCTCCCTTCCTTGAATCATCCTATTTATCCACAGATCAAAGTATTTCAATTTTGAAACATACTGGATCTAACTGTGAAAATCCTGCTTTTACCGGATGATTGTCAAACCGGATCAATTTTGGATGATTAGCCTCTTCAACCTTCTTGCGAATCTTTTATATTTTTGCCAAAGGTTATTTAGATATCTCTTTGAGAACTCTTCAATCCGCTGCACTCCATGTGCCAATTTAGGCACCAATTGACTGGCTGGGGGAAATTATTTTCTTTTGTGACTCCCCCTGAGCCAGAGCTCATCTATTTAGTTTCTAGAAGGAATATCAGCACCAGATTCTGGTGCGGATCCATCCCCAACATTTTCTGTACTTCTCTTCACCCAAATCTTGTTCATCTCCCTTTGAACTTCATCCGCATTCACTTTTCCTTTTCCTTTGTCTTGATTTTGATTATGATGCATCAAACCCCTTTTATCCTGATTCTTACTTCTGCAGAATTTGGCAATATGACCAGATCTATTGCAATTGTAGCAAGCTATATTTCTTTGCATATTTGATTGATATCCTCTTGATCTGCATTGATTAGCCATATGTCCCATTCTATTGCATGCAAAGCATCTACCATTGAATGAATTGTTTATTTTCATATTTCTACATTCATGAGATTTGTGACCATACCTTTTGCAGTTAAAACACTGTCCGAAGAAGGATGAATTAGTCTAATTCATTCTTCTTCTGCATTGATTTGCTTTATAACCAAAGTTATTGCAATTGTGGCAGTATCCATTGAAGGATGGATATCTTTGAGCATTTGGTTGTGTTATCAGAAGTCTTCTAGGCCTGTACCTTGGATTTCCTGATCTAGAGTTCTTCTGACCGGATCCGGAGCTTTCACCTTTCTCACATCCCAAGCCATGCTTGTCATCTACCCTCTTTTGGCTTTCAAGAATAACTTCAAGTTGAACAGAGCTTATCTTGAATTTTTCTTTGTATTCATTTGTTGTTTGAAGATCCCTTTTAAGAGTGTCTATGTGATTTTCAAGTTGTTCTTCATTATCTCTAGCTTCTTCAAGATCAGATTCTAGATGTTTGATTATTCTATCCATTTTGTGGCAGTCTTCTGACTTCTTCTTGAGAGATTGTCTTAGATTATCTTCCATTTTTCTTTTCTCTTCAATTTCTTGGGTGAATTTCATAACCCTTGATTTCATTTCATGTCTTACCATAATGACCTCTTTTGATAGCTTCTCACATAACTTGTTCTTCTCATTCAGATCTTCATTAGTATCATTGGCTTCACTTTGACTTGCTAATTGTTGAAGTAGTTCCTTTCTCTTTTTCACAGAGATACTCAGTTTCTCTTTTGGTTCATTTATGAAATCATCAGCTTGTTTGAGTTTTTCCCTCAAGTTATTGACTTCAGAGTGAGATTGCTCAAGATCATCTAGGGTAGACTGAAGTTGTTCCCTCATACCATACATATCCATTGAGATTCCCAGATCTTCCTCAAGCTGTTAGGCTTTGTTTGGAGGAACTTAGCTCTGATACCAATTGTTGGAAACAAGGTGGATAACTGAGAGGGGGGTGAATCAGTTATCTTAATTATTTAACTTTCTTTTCTTCTTTAACAATTAGTGCAATATCAAAACATATGAGCATACATGAACATTAGAGCAGAAGAGAAATCAACACACATAACACAAGGATTTTTACGTGGAAAACCCTGTTAAGGGAAAAACTACAGGGTGACTAACCCAAGATTGTATTCTCTATTAAAAGAATAGAAGTACAAAATGACACTTGCCAATTAGGGCTTATTGCCCAAGCACACTGCTCACAAGAGGCTCACTGCCTACAAGAGACTTACTGTCTACAAGGTATAAAGAAAGTAACTAGGTGTTTGAACTGATCAGAGGCATCCACATATGTCAAGGTTTAGTTCCGGTTAGGCTCAATAAACTAATCTACAGCACTTCATTCTTCCTCTCCTTTAGTGTTGTTCTGTCACATACCGGACTTGCATTATTTCTTCCACACCTATCTCTACCTTTCTTCACACATTATCACACACCACACACACCTTGATACTGAAATCTATCTGGTATATATATCCTCATCAAGGATCTCAACATCTTTCTAGTCGGCATCCAGAATACTCAAGATTTTTCCAACACACTGATCTGTTAGCTGAATCCATGCTTACTATGTGATGTGTATCAAGGACATAGACATAAAAGTCATCAATCATGTCAGCCAACCATGAATGATCCCTCAAGTAGCTTGATCACCACCAATTTCTCATTCGGATTAAAGTCTGATGCTCTACTGGTTGGTTATTCCTCAGTTTGCTTTGCGTGTCAGGAACCCAACACTTAGATGCTCATATATTTTCTCTCTTTCATCATCGGAGGCTCAATCTCTAGAATGTAGTAGTCATGTTACTCCTACTGACTTCCCCAAGTCCACACTTTGCTGAGATACTTCCTCTGAGAGATCCAGACCTGATTGTCAGACCTTGCTGCATGCTCTATTCTTGTTCACTGGACCAAAACACTCTTCAATCTGACTTCCAGTATAGACATACTATGTGCTGCGGATGAGTGGGATAGACTTTGTTGCCATCAATGACAACACTCATTAAGCCACATAGTGTCTCTTGCCAACAAGTAAATCATTGCCCATGCAACTTGCATACAATTCTCATTTAGCTCTAATTAGGAGGAAGAAAATCATTGTTCATGCAACTTGCATACAATTCTCATTTAGCTCTAATTAGGAGGAAGTAAATCGTTGTTCATGCAACTTGCATACAAACTCTCATCTAGCTTAAATAAGGAGAAAGTAATTTGTTTGATTCTACAACAACAATCTTCACATAGATTTGTTTAGGAGGATAAAATTAACTATCTTTTCCAAGTTTTTTCTATCTTGTCAATTTCTTGTGCTTGGTAGAGTAAAACACACTTAGTTTTAACTCTAGGGGGATAAAGAACTAGTGTACTTTGTGCTTGAAAATGATGATAGGACTATGCTCTCCCCTTCTTGGGTGACCAAAATACCAAACTCATCATTTTATTTGTGTAACCTTTAGAAGAGGCTTGCCCTTGGGATTGTGTTTCTTCCAAGTGGGATGACCTCGAGTGATACTAGGCTAAAGCCAAGCCACTTCCTAGTCGCTATAAATAAATTGTGTTTGTGGCGAAAGCCACAAACAATGGGTGTTGTTGTGTTATATCGACGAATGTTTCCCCAAAACCCTGTAGAGCGTAACCTCTATAAGCTGGGAAGCTTCCTTATTAGAGTGAATTGCTGTACGTATAACCACCTGAATGGATGCCCAAACTAAAAAGCCAATTGTTTTAGAGAGCCAAAAACCCCTATTTGTTGATGCGGGAGGAAGTCCTTTGAAGCCATTCACCCTCATATCATTTTCATACCAAAACATCAAACCAAGTCCACCAAGTCTCACAATCCAACTTCTCTCACATCTCAAACCTACATGGTTCAAACTAGATCCCAATCTAAAAAAAGCAAAAAATGGATTCCCTTTACAATAGTGGGTATAATTCTGATAATGAGGAGATTAGTCAAGAGGAAATCATTAAACAACTTCAAGATCCAAAATTCCAAAAGATGATGGATAGGGTCGTTGCCACAGATCCTCATAAATATGCTAGCTCAACAAGGAGCTAAGTTGCCCTCGAATTTTGATGTCTCAAATCTAAGAGAGAACAATTCCTCAAATGAAGCTGAGTCTTCGAAAGATGACTCCAAAAATGACAAAGATGCCCCCAAAACTGACAAAGATGCTTCTAAATCAGAAAAGGCTAAGGATACACTCAATCCCTTGGACACATTAACAACACAAATCGAAGCCTTGCAAAAATAGTTGATGGACATCCAAAGTGGGACAACAACAAAACATTACTCTCTTGAGGATATTTCACCATATCCCTTTGATAAATCTTTGCTCATGATACCTTTTCCCTCAAGATTTGAGGTTCCAAAATTTGATAAGTATAGAGGAAAAGGTGATCCAAGAGATCATATAAGGGAATTTAGCACAACATGCCTAGAAGTCGCACACAATGAAACATATCTTATGCGACTATTCCCACGAAGCTTAGGAGGCCAAGCAATGGAATGGTTCTCCCGCCTACCTCCCGACATCCTCACTTTTGATGAGCTAGTGGATAAATTTGTAACACATTTCTCATACAATGTCGAACATGAAATCTCCATGTTGGACCTTTGTAATAACAAGCAAAAGGGGGGAGAATTCTTCGCCTCTTTCCTACAAAGATGGAGACAACTTGCAAGCAAGTGTCCCTACCACATACTGGAGAAACAGATGATAGAAATGTTTGTTCACAACCTAACCACAGAACTAAGTTATCAAATCAAAATACAATGCCCAACTACTTTTAGTAAGGTCATTGAAATGGGGCTACTCATTGAGAAAGCCTTGATAACAAAGGGGCAAATTAAGCTATACAAAGACACCCCTAGTTCTAACAACAATGCGGACAAGTTGCAATTTTGGACCAAGAACAAACCCATTGTAAATGATGGTGTGGTGTATGCTAAAAATGTGGTGCAAAAGAAACCAATCTTCAATCTATCAAAACCACAAAACAATACACCATCTAACAAGCCTCAAAGCAATGAGCAAAGACCTACCAACTTTCCTCCTAGGAGAAAGTTCACGCCACTAGGAGAGTCTCTCGAATCCGCCCTTAGGAAGTTAATTGGGGGTAAACTCATAACACTTCCACCTATGCATAAGTATGAACCAAAATGTAAACCCTCTTGGTGGAATGATGCCAACTTTTGCGAGTATCACAGAAACAAAGGACATAAAACAAATGATTGTCAAGCGCTAAAACATGCCATTCAAGACTTGCTAGATCAAAAATGAATATCAATTAAAGGGCATACCACTAATGAAGAGCATATAGAATTCAAAAATCCTCTTCCCCACTATGAGAAAGGAGGATCATCCAATCAAAACAACAATGATGCTGACAAAGCAAGCTATAATAACGTTTCTTACGAGTACACCGTTAATCATATCTCACAAAGTGATTCACACATCAATGTAATCACTATCAATAATAATCTTGACTGTAATGTGACTACTCTTCATGGAAACATTACTCTACAAGGAGCTTGACCCAAGTCATCATCCACATCAAACCAATACAGCATCCTTGACCAACTCCATAAAACACCTGCACGCATATCCATTTTGGAGTTATTGTGTCTATCCCCGTCTCACAAAGCCATCTTAGAGAAAGCCATCTTGGAAACAACTATTCCTACAAAACTTGCTCAAGAGCAATTCCAAGCTATGGTAGGTCATCTAACCACACCACATTTCTTATCTTTCATAGAGAAAGATGATATGTCCATCAACCAACCACACAATGCATCCCTCCACATTGACGCCCAAATCCACAAACACTGAATAAAAAGGGTCCTAATAGATGGAGGGGCATGTTTAAATATCTTCATGTTAAAACTAATCCTTGCATTAGAGTTTTCAGAGAATTCCATTTTTCCTAAAAAGAAAATTACCATGAAGGCTTATGATGAAGAAGAAAGGACAACAAAAGGAACCGTTGTTTTTCCAATCAGAGTGGGACCGGTAGTGAAAGATGTGGTGTGTCAAGTGCTTGGCATGGAACTAGCATATAATATTCTCCTTGGAAGACCTTGGATACATGCAATGAAAGTCGTGCCATCCACTTACCATCAGTGTATCAAGTTTCCTCATAACAGCCAAGAAATCACTATCCAAGGTGATCCTAATCGATTCCAATATTGCAATTCCATCCAATCCAAGCCCGAAGTTGTAATCCCCACCAATTGTGCAGCTTCACCCTCTACAGCCAATGTTGACCCAAGTTCAACACCTTCTACATCAAAATCTACGGAACAAACATTCAAGATCAAGGATAAAGGTGTAGGAGAGTATTCCATTGAGCAAACCTTTTGTCTCACACCATTACCTCTTTCACCCAAATCCACCCATCTATTGCATCATTCGTCTAGCCATACACCTACAAAGGATGTGATCTGTTGGTTACCAAATCTGCAGAGGGTTTGCCAGTTCCAATGCACGGGCAGATTCGGCCAATAGATTACAGGAGGTTGCGTGAGCTGCCTCCCCTTCACTTCTGGTTCTACCGCACCAAGGGGGGTATCCCTATAACTCAAGATGTAACCTTGACTAGCTCAAAGATAGAAAGATCTAACTTGACAACAACAGGCAAAATACTCTCATGTATGGACCAAGATCTGCATGATAGATCACAAGGTTGGCAACATTCTTGGACATATGTGTTTGGTTGGGTATGAGAGCATGCAGGGGGTTCCTATCCTACTCCTACAGCTAACAGATGGAAGTGATGAGATGGGTGGACATAATGTCTTGGATGCAAGACAAGGGGTTTTGGCTCATAACTACTGACCCAGAAACAGACTGGTGTCTATCCATTGGGCAAGGAGTCAACTAGACGTATACAGCAGATGGTTTGCAACTTTCACTCAAGTTTCAGGGGGTTGGACTTGATGCTTGCCTTACAAACATCACCCAAGAAAGGGTATCTAACTGCCTCTACTTACAAATATCCCTGCAGACATACAACCTTCTCCATACATTGACCTAAAACAGTTTAATCCACTCCTTGAATGGAAGTTACAGATCAAGCATGCAGTATAGATATCTATACCCTAGAATCTATGAAACCCTTAGCAACCAGATTCAAAAGAAGGATGACATGCAGCAAATGGAGACAAGCAGATAGACACATGCAATAAGCATTTTCATATAAATCAACACTGAAACTAAAAATATGTGCAAAATACATACATGCTGCAACACATAAACTCCAAAATGGGATAAAAACAACCAAGATCATGCCCTGTTCTTCATTATTTACACAAAAATTGCCCCAGGCCTTCAACAACCTAAAAAGAGTGACACAGTCTGCCTTTTATAGCAAAACTGTGTACTCAGCAAATTAATTACAAGGTACATCAAAAATTCGCCAGATACAATGCATCAGAAAAATGGCACTCAAAATCATCAATGCAGCAGAGGGACAAAGAGGAAGGAGCAGGTGAGATTGGGATCTAGGCTGCCGCTCAGGGACTTTCCTCATCAATCAGGTAGTTGAACCAGTCAACTCGACCCATGCCTCCCTGCATGATATGCCATTAAAGCTTCAGCTACCCGCAGCCTCTGGAAATGCAGCCGTAGCAAACCTCTAGAGTTTTCCTACCCAAAAACAGTCGCAGACGCTCAGGAGAAAACCCTCGCTGCAGGTTCAAAACATGGTCGTCGATATGTCTACCAGTCGCTGAGATCTAACGGCCCCAAAAAATAATGAAAAGTCACCCACCAACCAAATCGTGCCACGTAGGCACTTCAAGTGTCCATCGCTGGGTCTGTTTTCCTTTATCTTCCCCGCTGAGAGCCTTTTGTCAGAACCTCACGCAGAATGTGACACTTGGCAGCATCCGCGATATCCTTGAAACACATAGAAACTCCCCTGAAACTCCCGTGGAAGCTGCCACATGGCGCCTTCTGCGGTCCCTTGAAACTCAAAGACCCTCCTTCGAAACATTCCGGCGGAGGCCGACACTTGGTGCCTTTCGTGCACCTGCATCTTTTTTGACCCTCACTGCCACACTTAGAAACATTTAGGGTCTTTAAACAGTGGCTCCATATGCATTCAGAAATGCATGAAACTCAAATTTTAAAGGGCTGATAGGATCTCTCAACCCGCCACTGCCATTTTAACCTACACACAACTGATTTCTTGCATTTTTGATAATTGCAGGGGCCAAAAGTGTTGGAATTTTTTGGATTTTTTGGGAAGGGTCCTGCATATTTAAATGTTTGAAACTTGAATGTTTATGCAGGCACCACCATGATCCAAGACTACTAGTAAGGAGTCAACCATGTCACCAAATTCCTATCATTGAACCTACAAAAGATTCTTCCAAATGCCATGTCCAATCCTACAATCCCATCATATAGTCCACAACCCCTTGAGCCTATTGAAGAATCTCCACCAATGAATCCAAGATAAGATTCTTCATCCCTTCATGTTGATAAACCTCAAGAGCATATCATGCCTATCCAAGATCCTATCACTTCTATTCAAGTAACCCAAGAGGTATGTCAAGAACCTAATCCCAAGCATGTGAAAACATCAATTCCTAGTCCTAATCAAGCTCAAATCACTTTCACTCCACCCATCCATAACATTTATCTTTTCCATGATCAAGATATTACCTATGAAGAAGATATCCATGAGCAACTTGATCCTATACCTATACATGAGAAATAAATCCAAATCCAACCCATCCATAACCTATATCTTTTCTATGATCAAGATATTATCATTGATGAAGAACCTATACATGAGAAAATTGATCCCATCCATATCACATTTAATTCTATCTATGATCAAGATCCCATCTATGATAAAGATCCTATCTATGATCAAGCGAACCATGATGATCCTCTTAGCCAACTTTATGCATTCCATGGTCACGAGCTTATTACCCCATCTATCCATAACCCCATGACCATCCATGAGCAAGAAACCTCCATTACTCCTATCTATCCTCCACCTAGTCCTATCCATGATCCAACAACACACACTTTCCTTGATGAGACACTTGCCTCCCAAGTGCACATAGATGATCAAACCAATAACTTGGATCTTAGTGAGCATAATGATAATCAAGATCCTAATGATCCTCCACCATCCATTATCAACCATGTTGCAAATCCATTATCCTATCCCCTTGGTCTCACTACCTTCATCCATGAATGTTCTTCCTTAGGAGAGCAACAACCATTATCTACCACTTCACCTTCCCCATCAAATATTGATATCACATCTAGTGTCCAAATCACCCATAATCCCATTATCCACCGCATACCCCAAAATATGAACTATCAAGGTAAAGGCTTAGGCCCTCATGAACAAGGTATTTTGGAGCCTATCCATGTCAAAGTCCCTTCACCCTCTTATGGTCTTGGTTATATTCCCTGAGAACATCAATCTCAAGATGTTGATACTTCCTCCATGCCTTCTAAATCCACTCATTCCCATCGCACATCTTATCATATTCCCAAAAATATATTTCCATTCCGCCTCCCTCATCCTACAAGTGTCAAAAGCATGTGACCATACACCTTCCACTATCCAATTTACCTCTGCTACTTCTAACTCCTAACATCCCTCCATCCATTTTACCATCACTTCTCCCAACACCAAATCCATCCATCTACACATTCCCTCACATTTCGAATCATGACCAACAAATGCACATATTGTCTAAACATGAAGCTTCCACTCATTCCACCATACCCATGGGATTCAAAAATAAACATTGGGATGTCTCCTGTTATATAGTGAAAAACCCTAAAGGTCCTAATGCCTTAGGGTATAAATGCCAAAATTCAAAGAAAAATCCATCTAAAATGCTATCCAAGCCCATACCTCCAAAAGTGAAGTCCAAAACTAAAATGGTTTGGGTACCTAAGCAAAAACAACGAAATTCAAATGAAGCATCCACATCCCAAAAATCCCAACCATCTCCTTCCATCCAAAGTTCCCATTCCATTCAAAATATCCAAAAAACCCACAAGCCAAACAAAAATCATAAAAATACTAAGTCTATGTGGGTACCCAAGTTACTACGTCACCCATCTTCTCAGTAAACATTGTCATTGCTTCCTACACCACCTCCACATCAAAAGATTCAATGTTTACCACGGTGTGTGCAACTGTTGGTCATGATTCCTTTCCATTCCACAACATTTCCACATACCTCTATCTCCCCATCCTTAATCCACTATCCTACATATCTCCCCAATCATTTCCCTATGGTCCATGCTTTTGCATAAGTCCTCCTTAATCCACATTATAATCCACTATCTACCTAATCCATCACCCTTTCATAAAATCCCATACCAACATCTATGAGCATAATGAGAAGTGATATGGTCCATGCGATGACATCCATCCCTAGTAGGAGTACCACCTTTCATGAAACCAGACACTGGAGTCCCTCTTGTCCATATTCCACCTATCCTATTCAAAAAAAAAAAAAAGAGAAATCCCTTCATCCAATGGTGAAAACCTAGTAAACAAACACCTTGGATAAGTACCATGATGAAAACCTGGCAAACAGGGGTCATGAGTAGGTTGATCTTCTATGTCATTTACCCTTGGGAGCACATTGTCTCATCGACCCTATCATTTTCCATCCTATCTTACCATACCAACCTATCATCCTTATCCTACATATACCTATCATATTGTTATCCTTCCATCCTCTCTTCCTCCTTTTGATCTTGATAAAGATCGGGGGCACAATGTTGACAAATGTTTTGGATATTTCTTGACATACCTCATCCCTTTCAAAAACAACCCTATCATCCTCCTTCGTCATAAACTCTGTCATGTCTAATCCCAAGCCTTACAGCTAGAATAGGGTAAGTTATTCCTATGCGACATAGTCTTTGGAGATCACATCCACCCTATCTTGCACGTGCATCCATTCCATCCCTAATCACCTATCTTTTTATCCAATCGTCCGATCCTACAAAGCCCCAATGTAAGAGAATCAAAAACATGTCAAAGATACACCGCTTCCTCCATATTTTAGGATTTTAGTCCTCATCCAGTCTTTTCTAACCACATCCATCAAATCACATAAATATACCTATCATGGCTTGTTGTTCGCTCGACCTTATCATCTTGTCCCATCAATCTATCCATCCAAACCTTCGTCCATCTTGTCATTCGTTATAACTCCATCATTGCTACCATTGTCAAACTACGTCACCTCTGAGCTATCATGTAGGCAAGGCCATCATTGATGAGCCCCCAAGGCTTCCCATCCATTTCATCCCTTATCACCCATCTATTTGTCCATCCCATTCCACCCAATTTCCCATCGCCTAGGTCCTAGGTCCACAAAGTCTATTACCCGAACTACATTGCCTCTGCGTCGTCACATAGGCAAGGCCATTTATCAATGAGCCCCTGAGGCACTAGGTTAGTCCCTTAGGGCCCATTTCTTCCTGTCTATTATCAGTTCGTCCATAATAAATTGATCCTTTACTTGACTGGGGGCAAATCCTTGACCTAGTTAGTGAACTGGATTTTTGAATGCTACAACTCAAAGGATAAGCAAACCAAATCGTGGTTTTATCACTAGACAACAAAGTAGCACAACATGCAAGCTTTAAAAACATCATCTTGATAGCGAGACATCGAACTAAACCTGACAACACCAACCTGCCTAAACTATCAAACATGACTATCAGTTATTGCAAGAAAATATATCTATGGCAAGAAGGTTTTTTGGTTGTTTAAAGTCGTATATCATGATTTTTGTTATTATGTCTTTTTATGCTACTCAAGGATGTCAAAAACTAGAGAAGCTATGATGGGGGCATAATTATTTTATTTGTTTGTTGTTTGTGGGTTTATCTTTAGTAATGTGAGACCTTGTCTAAAGACATGATCAACATAATGATCATCGAGGACATCAAAGGTATAAACATGAAACGGGTGTAAACCTTGTATGTTGATACGTAAGCAATACTTAGGTCATCTTGGTTCAATTATACTTAGATTCTTGTATTAACTTGCTAAATCAAAATCCATGTAAGTAATACTTAGGTCATCATGGTTTAATTATACCTAGATGCTTGTATTTTCTTACAACATTTTAAAAGCTCAATGATGAAATAAAGTACTTCAAAAAACTTGTATAGGAAGATGACAAAATCCACTATCATACATACCAAATTGCATTTCATTTCATTTATAAGCATTTTCACACATACCATTTATCCAAGTGTCACAAAGATCCAAATTCTATCCGTTAGTTACCCATTTGTTCCAATTCTTCTACCTACATTCTTCTAAGTGTTGTTTCATTTACGGTTGAGTATACTTGGCATAACAAAAATAATCATTTTGCATATTATGAGTGTGTACATCATTAGTTCATTATCATTTAGGTGCATTAGTGGACTTAAAACATTTAGATCATGATAGTTGTGTCATTTATCCACATAGATTACATAACATTTCACATCAAAAATCTACAGAAACATAGATATCACAGTGTTTGCATATTAGATCATCATCCATACATAAAGCAATTAAACCATCATGTGTTGCATTTTACAATATCACCATAGTGTGCATTAGTCCATAGTAACATATTAGCATATAAGTCATCATGTCCATCATGTATCGCATAAAAGCATCATGTCACATAGATATCAAGTGCATCATAGGGTCGCATAAACATGTTAGAAACATCACATATAACCATAAGCATAATAAATAAATCCATCCATAAGAACACATGCATGTACTGCGTCGAACTCATGTAGATCATCATCATATATCAAAATAATAATAAAAGTCCAAGTATACAATGATGTCATAAAAAGTATCTATCTCAACCGGTCAAAAATGGTGTATACAAAAACTGGCATAACATGATACATGTCTAAGCAATTGACTATGTGGAGCTGGCCTCGGACAGTGTTGGATCTTGTGGCTGCTGTGGGGGAAGCTAAGGCCCTGTAGGCCTTGTCAGACCTGCAGGACCCGTCCCTGATGACCCACGAGGAAGTGGTGGCCTCATACCTACGTTCTCTATCTACGTCTGCCTCGACCTACTGCATGAGCTAGGATGGAAACTGCTAACCCTCTACTCTACTGGCATAGCCTACTCATACAGCCCTCTCAAATAGGATATCTCTTGTCCTGCCCTAACCATATCAGCCACAATCTAGCTGTGTAGACCATGGGATGTCATCTATTGCACCTACTGTAATAGGGCCTCTTCCCTAGTATATCTCTATTTGGTCATGTCTCACTCAAGAATCACAATGCAGATATCACCCTATAGTTGTGTCACCTGCCCCTGTAATCGAGCCACCTGGGCTCACAAGGCTGCCTTCTCACCGCTATCCTGCCCCTGTAGCTGTGCCACCTGTGCCTGTAACTAAGCCACCTGGGCTTGCAATGCTGATGCCTCTCCATCACCCTACCCACCCTATGCATGTGCATGTGCTTGTACATGTGCCTGTACCTATGCCTGTACCTATGGCTGCACCTGTGGCTACACCTGTGCATGTACCTATGCCCATGCCTACATCTGAGGCACTCTCCTCTATCTCACTCTCCTTTGACTACCATCATCCCCACCGTCATCCCTGTCATCTCCTCCATCTCCTCTGTCACCTCCACCTCCATCATCTCGTCCTCCCCTACCACCTCTGCTACTCCTCCTACCTCACCGTCGTCCCCTCCTCTATCGAGGGGCATCGTCCTCATCCTCATCATCATCCTCAAGTCACGAAACCAACTCTCCAGGACTAGAGTATCTAGGAACTGGGTGGGTAGTAAAGTGTGCCTCAAAGTCTGCTATCATACCCGCGTTCACTATCTGCTGCCTCATATCCCATGCCTGGTAGGGAATCTATAGAAAATCAGTCCTCACTGTCTCATACGATGCCATGAGACCCCACAGTGGACGTTCCTTGTGTGTTTGAGAAAAAATAGCAGTATCCTAGGGCAAGCCCTGAATCCTGCCAAACTGTTGGAGCACACGACTAACAATGTGGCACTCTAGTATGTAGGGAGTCCTCCCTATCAGCCATCGAGTCTGGAAATAATAAGGCAACTCTGTTGCATCCTTGTCCCACACCTCATAGTCTAGGTATGGTCCCCATGTCACCTCGTCCACATTATCCAATGTGTGATGTCAATACTCTAACTTTCCCAGCTTGGGAGCTAGGAAAGAGTCTCCTAAAACATATAAGAGTAGGGTCGGTCATGTCCCCTCACTCCCATGCCAATCAGCGTATGCAGCCAGGCCCAAATCTGAAGCAACGAAACACTAGCAGAAAGACTAGCAGCTCCATTGTATACAAATTGATGCAAATCATGGTACAAATGGGCTAAGATGCAGGGACCCCAAGAAAACTGTGTCCCCTCCTAAACCATCCTCTCTAGAGTCTGTCCCCATCCAACCTGGAAGCCACAGGATCTCCTATTGGGGCATACAACTCCTCCGATCAAACCTGCTAGTATGGTTGGCAGGGGCTCATAGTACTCTGCAATGTCCGCCCAGCTGATCTTTGTGCCCTCCAAGTATGGGTCATCGAACACTCGTCTGCACTCAGCCAATCCAGCTCCAGTAGCATAATGGTACTCAAACAGCTCACCCCTAATAGGAATCTATAGAATCTAATGAACATCCTCTAGCATCACCATCATCTCTCTAGTGGGTAGGTGAAATGTGCCCGTCTCACTGTGGTACCTCTCACCCAAAGTGGTCTATAATCTAAGGTTAGCCTGCATCTCGGGCATGAAGCAAACATACCATAAGCTGGTCGATCTAAGCACCAAATGGTTAGTATCAGTCAAGTAGGGCCTAAGCAGCTGCGTCAGAGGGAATCTCTCCCGTGACATCAGTACATGATCTAGGATCTCCTGCAAAATCGATAGCAAAGTGCATTAAAACACCAAATCAAACTAAGCCACAAATCTATCAAATCAAACAAAGTACTTAGCTAACCTATCAGGAAACCTATCCTATCCTTTCTTTTGAGATTTAATCAATCTCGAAGATGACCTATCAGTTGGCCAACATCTCTCACAATGTCGACTTTGTCAAACCAGCTAAGTATTTTACCAAACATATCAGATGCGCAGCTTTGGTCAAATGCACTGAATCCCCTATCATTTGCGCTATTTCAAGCAATTGCACAAAAACATTGCTTATTCATGTGTTTTCACATCAAATGCGCAACTTCTTATCAATTGCGATGAAACACTGCTTATTTGTGTGTTTTTACAATGTTTATGTAGCTATAAAACACATGTACAAGACTGCTGCTTGATTGCGTCTAAAGACTTACATGCATGTAAACCCTAGTTGTTTGCACAAGACTCCCTATCATTTGTGAAAATTTCTCATATGCGTCGATTCTTGACTCATATGTGCCAAATTGGAGTATATGTGCGTATTAATGGCTTATTTGTGCTAAAACACTAAACTTGCGCATTAAAAAATGGCAACTTTGACCTACAATTTGACCACCATAAATGCAAAATTGACCAAGTTTTGAAGGATACATACTGGGGGTCCATACTCTGCTGGTCGCTCGAATCGTCAGATCCTCTCAAATCGCTAGCTGGCTATCAGAATTTGGTCCATCTCTACTGACTGCTTTGCACTACTACCATACCAGAGCTCCTCAAATATCTCCACAAAAGACAAGTGTACAAATGACTAGGAGTGTGACCCCACATACCTATATATATAACAAAATGAGCCCTAATTGGAGGAGTTTAACCTTGTATGTGCTGGGGCATGGTTATTATCAGATTTTAGCCCGGTGTTAGCCAATTTCTTCTCCCACCTATCTTGTCAACCTATCTCATCGTGAGATTGTCCGTCATCTTGTCGTCTCATCTTCTCGTCCAATCTCCCGAGGGGGCATCCTATCATCATAAACCTGTACTAGGGGCAAACTGGGGCATGTATCATAATCAAAAAAAATTATTCTTTGAAACAATGTGATAAAACACATTGTCTCAAAGAGGCAAAATGTATACACCTAAAAGTGGCAAAGTGAATTAAATAAATATTTATTATTTATTTTAATTCCTACTTCTTCTATCAATTAAATAAATATCCTAATTTATTTAAATGATTCTCATCCCTCCAATAATTAAATAAAATCAATTTATTTAATTAAATTCCCTAAATCTTCTATAGTCTCATCTAATTAAATAATTCCTAAATTATCTAATTAATCCTAAATTCCTCTATCCCAAAGTCCTAATTTCATAATTTGACGTCACCTTTCCACCTCACCTTTCCACCTCACCATGTTGCACACATAATTAAATATTTTAATATTTAATTAGCTAATATTCCCTCACCCACATGTCCTATTTATCCTCCACTCAAATTAGTTAACTCATCAATCAAATCGGTTAACTAATTAGTCAATCGAGTTCATTGATCAATCAATTCAGTCAACTCTCCTATCAACCTAGTCATCTGATCAATCTATTCAGTTAAATCCTCAATCTATTCTGTTAACTCCCATAACTCTTGAAAGGAGCTTGGACACTTGTCCTCTTCTGATTTGCACACATTATCTCAATCTTTCTCAATCGTACACCTCACAGATAATTCCTCTAGTCATGGATCTATTGACACTTGGATTTGACCTCTCCTCAGCCTATATAAACAAGGTTCTCACACCCATTTTATATCACTGAAGCTTTTGCAATCTTACTCTACAGAAATCCTACTAGTGTGCCTTTGGCAAAGCATCCTCATTCGCATTTGCATAATCCCATTATCATCATAATCATCCAACCATATCTCCATTATCCATCATCCATCTCCATTAGAATTGCATTTGTAGTTTAATCTTCATTGCACATTCCAATCACAACCATTCTCCTATTGTCATCTTCAATAGCAAGGAAGTACAACTTCTAAGAGCTAAAATCATACACAAGATCGATACGAGATAGGCAACAATGGAAGCTATGTGTCGGTATGTGGTGACTGATCATGCAAGTAATAAAAAATTTTCTATCTTTTTTGCACGACCGGAGTCAGTTGTTAATTTTTGTTGACCGACAAAAGAAAAATGACATTGTAAAACCCTAATTCTAGAAGCTTCCAAAAAGCTTGTTATAAGCGGCTGGAATGTATGGTACAATGAGGTATTTGCAAGATTGTAATCTATTTTGCACTAGATAATAAAATCATTGGATGGCTGAGTTTCTGTGGATGTAGCCCATATTGGGTGAACCACATTAAATTTTTGTGTTGATCTCTTTTGTGTTATTCCTCATTGTTATATTTGGGTTATTTAATCTGCATATAATTGTTAGTGTTTATTGCTTTGATCTTCCCTAACCCTAATAACTGGTATTAGAGCAGGTTGTGTTTGATTATTGTCTATAGGAAGGTCTCATCGTTGAGTGGGAGTCTCATGGTTAAGTGGGAGCAATGGCGGATGAGGGTAAATTGAAGGTAGATAAATTCAATGGGCAAAACTATCAATTATGGAAGATGCAGATGGAGGATTATCTCTATCAGAAGGATTTATGGAGGCTGTTGGAAGGAGTAGCCAAGAAATTGACAACAATGACTGATGAGGATTGGGAACTTCTGGATAGAAAGGCATTGGGAACCATTCGGCTGTGCCTGGCACCGTCTGTGGTATTCAATATAACAAAAGTGAAGATAACAAGTGAACTGATGAAAGCTTTGGCCAAATTGTATGAAAAACCCTTAGCCTCTAATAAGCTATTTCTCATGAAGCATTTGTTTAATCTGAAAATGATTGAAGGTGGATCTGTGTCAGATCATTTAAATGAGTTTAATACGATTACCAGTCAGTTTATTTCTGTAAAAGTGAAATTTGATGAAGAGATAAGGGCTCTCTTGGTTTTATGTTCTTTGCCAAAAAGATGGAATAGCTTGGTAATGGTTGTAAGTAACCCTATCTCTGGTTCAAATACTTTGAAATTTGATGATGTTGTTGGTGTTATCCTTAGCGAGGAAATGCGATAGAAAAGCATAGGTGAGACTTCAACATCTGGTAATGATTTGACTATAGAGAACAAGGGAAGAACAAAGGAAAGAGGAAAAATCCCTACAAATCGTGGGAATTCACAAGGAAAGTTGAGGAAAGGTAGATCTAAATTCAGAGGAAGAATGGATTGTTGGCACTATGGAAAGCCAGGACACTTGAAGAAGGATTGCTGGTCTCAAAAGGGCAAACAAGGAGACAAACAACATGATGACAGTAAGGAAGCTAATGTTGCAAGTAATAAATTACATGATGCTTTAATTCTATGTTTAGATAATGCTAATGATTCATGGGTAATAGATTCAGGGGCTTCATTTCATGCCACACCCCATAGGAAATATTTTGTAGATTATGTTCAAGGTGATTTTGGAATGTATATCTGGGTGATGATGAACCCTGTCAGATTGTTGGAAAAGGAAAAATAAAAATCAAGTTGCAGAATGGAAATGAATGGTTGCTACACAAGGTAAGACATATTCCAAATTTGAGAAGGAATTTAATCTCTGCAAGACAACTGGGTAGTGAAGGCTGTAAAGTTACCTTTTTAGACAAAATTTGGAAGGTCACTAAAGGTGCATTAGTAGTAGCTAAAGGTGAAAAGGTAGGCACATTGTATTTGTGTACTGGTAATACTTATTCTAGCTTAGCTGCTATAGAAACAGTTGCTACTAATACAATTATAACACTTGTTGTAGGGACAGAAACAGAATTGTGGCACCATAAACTTGGGCATATGAGTGAGAAAGGGATGAAGATTCTTCACTCTAGAAAGTTGCTACCAGGTCTAAAGAAGACTGACTTGGAGTTCTGCAAAAATTGTGTTTATGGAAAATAGAAAAGAGTTTGATTTCTCAAAGTTGGGAAAGAGAAGAAGATTGAGAAATTAGAGCTTGTGCATTCAGATGTATGGGGGCCTGCTCAGGTATCTTCTCTTGGAGGCTCTTGCTATTATGTTACTTTTATTGATGATGCAACTAGGAAAAAATGGGTGTATTTCCTAAAACAAAAATCAAAAGTATTTGAAACTTTTAAAAAGTGGAAAGCTTTGGTTGAGAATGAGACAGGAAAAAAGTTGAAGTGTCTCAGATCTGATAATGGAGGTGAGTATTGCAGCAGAGAATTTGAGAATTACTATTCATATAATGGAATCCGCAGGCAGAAAGCAGTTCTTGGAACCCCACAAGAAAATGGTTTGTCTGAGAGGATGAATAGGACCATTATGGAGTGTGCAAGGAGCATGAGATTGCATGTTGGACTACCCTTACACTTTTGGGCAGATGTTGTACATATTGTTGTTTATTTAATAAACAGGGGACCTTCAAATCCTTTGGATGGTGGCATTCCAAAGGAGGCATGGATGGGCAAAAAGGTAAACTATTCATTTCTGAAAACCTTTAGTTGTGAAGCTTTTGTGCATGTTGATATTGAAAATAGAACCAAGCTTGAGGCTAAGTCTAAAAAATGTACCTTCATTGGATATGGAGTAGATGAATTTGGTTATCGATTATGGGATTTTGAAAATCATAAAATCATTAGGAACAGAGATGTTATATTCAATGAGAAGGTCATGTATAAGGATCAGCTGCAGGAAAAGAAGCATGAACAGGCCAAAAAGGAATATGTGCTGCTGGATGAGATTCCAGAAAATAAAATGCCAATGGTACCTGATGCTTAGCAACAACAAGTTATCCCACATACTCCTGCAAGTGTTAGACATTCTAAAAGGATAACTAGACCTCCTGAAAGATTTTCTCCATCATTATATTCTATATTATTAATTGATTCTAGTGAACTTGAAGGTTATGAAGAAGCAATGCAGGTAGATACCAAAAAGCAGTGGGAGCTAGGCATGAAAGAGGAAATGGATTCCTTGCTACAGAATTAGACTTGGGACTTAGTTCAATTGCCTACAGGTAAAAGAGCATTGCCAAATAAATGGGTTTACAGGTTGAAGGAAGAAGATGGAGGCAAGAAAAGATATAAGGCCAGACTCATGGTAAAAGGCTTTGCATAGAAAAAAGGTATAGATTTTGATGAAATATTTTCTTCAATTGTAAAGATGACTTCTATTAGAACAATTCTAAGTCTTGTGGCTGCGGAAGACTTGCATCTTGAACAGCTAGATGTGAAAACAACTTTTCTGCATGGAGGTCTGGAAGAGGAAATATACATGTAGCAACCATAGGGATATGAGGTCAAGGGAAAGGAGGATTTTGTGTGCAAGTTAAAGAAGAGTTTGTATGGCCTAAAGCAAGCACCTCGGCAATGGTATTTCAAATTTGATAGTTTTATGGTTGAACAAGGTTACAAAAGATGTCATTCTGATTATTGTGTTTATTTCAAGAAATTGGGTAATAGCAACTATATTATCGTGTTGCCGGGTCTAAGATGCAGCATATTAATGAACTTAAGCAGAAATTAGAAAATTCATTTGCTATGAAGGATTTGGGTGCAGCAAAATAAATCCTTGGTATGAGGATCACATGGGACAGGATAAACAAAAAATTATTTTTGTCGCAAAGTGAGTATGTAGAGAAGGTGTTGAAAAGGTTTAACATGCAGAATGTAAAAGTAGTTAGTACACCTTTGCCTAGTCATTTTAAGTTGACTAAGGAGATGTGTCCAAAGACATAAGAGGAGGAAGACAAAATGTCTAAGATACCATATGCATCATCTGTTGGCAGCTTGATGTATGCAATGGTATGCACAAGGCCAGATATTGCACATGCAGTGGGAGTTGTGAGCAGGTATATGAGCAATTTGGGAATGGAACATTGGAATGTTGTAAAATGAGTTCTTTGATATTTGAGAGGTACTACTTCAAAGAAACTATGTTTTGGAGGAACAAATTCTGCTCTAAAAGGATATGTTGACTCTGATCTGGCAGGTGATATTGATAGCAGGAGGAGTACTACAGGGTATGTTTTTACTGTAGGAGGTGCTGCAGTCAGTTGGATTTCAAGACTGCAAAAGATTGTTGTGCTTTCAACCACTGAAGCTGAGTATGTTGCTTCTACAAAAGCTAGCAAGGAGATGATTTGGTTACAACATTTTCTAGAGGAATTGGGGTAACAACAAGAAGATAGCCCTTTGTACACTGATAGCCAGAGTGCCATTCATCTTGCTAAGAATTCAGCTTTGCATTCAAAAACTAAGCACATACAGCTCATATACCACTTTATCCGGTCAGTTTTGGAAGATGGGCAGTTGAAGCTAGAGAAAATTCACACAAGTGAGAATCTTGCAAATATGTTCACAAAGGTAGTTACATGGGAGAAACTAATTTCCTCATCAATTTTTGTTGGCCTTCATGACTAATAATGGTGGACATAAGAAACCAGTCAGGCCTGAAATCCAGTGGGCATTGTAAGTGTAGCGGTGTTGTCCAGGATCAGTCTCCAAGTGGGAGATTGTTTGGTGTGGAGCCTAATCAGTCTCCAAGTGGGAGATTGTTGGTATGTGGCGACTGATCATGCAAGTATTGTACACAAGTTATTTTTTTCCCTCTTTTTTACACGATCGGAGTTGGTTGTTAATTTTTGTTGACCGACAAAAGACAAATGACGTTGAAAAACCCTAATTCTAGAAGCTTTCAAAAATCTTGTTATAAGCGGCTGGAATGTATGGTATAGTGAGGTATTCACAAGATTGTAGTCTATTTTGCATTGGATAATAAAATCATTGGATGGTTGAGTTTCTATGGATGTAGCCCATATTGGGTGAACCACGTTAAATTTATGTGTTGGTCTCTTTTGTGTTATTCCTCATTCTTATATTTGGGTTATTTAATCTACATATAATTATTAGTGTTTATTGCTTTGATCTGCCCTAACCCTAACACTATGAGGTAAATCGGTCTACAAAGGTAATAACTTTGTTTATTGTATTTGCATCAATTTCATTGAGTTATTAGATATTTAGTTGTTTAATACTATTGTTCACATTTTCCTCAAACACAAAGACCTCTACATAGTTGGATGTCTTCACATGTAACTAAAAATTCTTAGGGAATATGAATGTATTTCTAAAATTAGATTTGTTGGTTTGGTATCATGTTTAGTTAGTGACAACATTGTAAAATTTCCTAAAGCTTTTAGGAAGAGCTTTACATAATGACATATAGGATTTAGTTTGAGTATATGTGGATATTTCAAGTAGATTTGGCTATGTGTAAATCTCGTCTCATTGATTCACAAATCTATGTCTAGTTCCTATTTTGTAGACTCATATAGTTGTCTTGTTCTCTTTCTTACTATGACTTTGTTTCCCAATGGAGAGACATTAGTAGTAATGGTTAAATGATCAAAATCTTTTAATTCATGATTCTATTTATCTCACTTGGTAGATTACGTTCTATGACTCAATTTTATAACTTTTGTTAAATCCTTGGTGAGATCATATTGATAAACCTTCGAAGAATCATGCTTGTGTGGTCTATAATTTGCACATGTGTATGAAAAGTTTAAATGGATTCTTCTAAGGGGTATAAATCTCTTTTTTATAATTTTTTGCATGTGCATTCTTGAATTTATCTACTTAATAGAATTCATTGGTTTGCTCATGGAAAATCGGTCCACTCTAATACTTACTGACAAATCTTTAGGGTGTTGTGTGCATAGGTTATGTCTTGTTGAGATCTAATGTGTTGTTTTCATTTCTCTATAATTATCTTGTGAATACCTCTTAGATCACTCTCCATGGTTTTTTTGAGTTAGAAGTGAAGGGGAGTTACCCACTCTTATTAATTGGTCCATTGTTGCCATTATCTGATCATAAGTCTAACCTATTATCCTATGTTGACCTTACCTAACCTTAGATTTGGTTATTTCCTTTGGGATTTATGGAGTGACAACATTGATCACCAACAATGCTAATTGTTGTTGAGGATGTTGTTATTAGGTTGTGATTCCTAACCCTTGTGTTTCATGCTTTGTGTGGTGCTATTTGAAGCATTTACAATGTTATTTTATTGTGTGTAGTGTTGGCATCCCATCAAATTATGCCAAGAAAATGGCAAATTTGCTTGGGAATAGCTCCAATGTTGTGTTATCCTATGTTCCTTGATTTTGAAGGCTCTATTGGTTGTGATTGAGCCTAGTTTTATTCTTTTTCTATGGAGATTTATCTTGTTCCAAGGTTTGCCTCTTTAATAGAGGTGTCAACTTTGCTGTGTTCCTAAATGTTTTGTTGTTGTTATCCTTGCTTGACCATGGCCTTCTTTTTATGTTTCATGATATCTTGAATTTTAACTATCTTTATAAGACATGGGAGGTTATTGGAAGCATGGATGGCAGGACCTCCATTGGCCATTTCTATGCATTTCTCTTGAATCTCATGAGGAGGCTGTTTTTCTTATGACAAAAATTGTGTGCACCTTTTCATCTTTAGCAAGAGTTGCCTGATACATTACTTATGATGGAGGTTGTTGAACATGATGTTATACATGTTTGAAATCCTAATGTGATCTTTATCATCTTTAGAGGGCTTAGCCTCAAAGTTTGTTGTTCACTTTTGATGAATTCTTGACTATGAGTGTTCAAACTATTGAGTGCACAACATGGAAGAATGGAGATAATACTATGAAGATGTCAAATGTGTTCAATTCAAATATTGGGCTTGATTTTGATGGATAAATCAAAATAGGGAAATCTGAAGAGTTTGGTCCTCCATGTGAAGTACCTCATGGTTCCCATTTTCATGTTGATGGTTTTTATGATGATTCACTTGAGTAATCCGAGTGATTTTGAGTGTATCAATATATTTGATGGTGATGTTCTTGGATCAGCATGTCTTTCTAAGCACGATGGGAGTGCTTCAAGTTTGATACATTCTACATCGATGAAGATCTTGCTCCAGATGCTGAGATGTGCAATGTTGTTGCTAAGCCCAAATGTTCCCCTTGGGATCCAAATGTCAACCTAGATTAAAATGGTTTGTCATGCTTTGATGATATGGAAGTGGGTCATGATTTAATTGATGATATATACCCTAACTATGTCAATGATCATATACATCATCTTGAGATTCCTTAGTATGTGGCATTTACTTCTAATCTCAAGGTTTCTTGTGATGCTTGTGTTTCAAATTCTGCTAGGTGGATGGGATGTGATTATTTTTAGTTCCCTATTTAGTTGCATGTTCTTCTAAGCATATCTATAAGCCCACATTTTTGGATCATATTTGCACTTGGGTATTTAATGTTGAGGCTTTTGTATACAAATTTTGATCTTGATTTTCATGAAGCGGTTAGCATTCTAATTCCTTATGCATGAAGATGAGTATGCTAACCTATATGATTATTAATCATATCATATGGTTCTAAATGATGATTATAAACATGATGTTATGTCTGGTAATTCGTACATGCTTAGTAATATCTTAATTAATCTTGAGTAGGAACACAAGATTCATTTTTATTTATATCTCCCCAATAGCATTTTTCTTTTGCACATGATGGGGTGTGCAAGCTTGATCATTCTTTAGCTATGTAGTATATGCACCTATAGGTCTATGAAGAGCAAATTATCTAAGAATCTTGTGTTTAATAGAGGAAAGAGGTTGATCCATGTTCTTCTATGGACTTGTGCCACAAATATCCTCTATATATCCCAATCCACATGAATATTTATCCTCTCTAGTGTCAGCTTCATATAAGTTTCAAGTGTCCCCTAATTGTGCTTTCATGTCTAGAGATGTGCAAGTAAAATTTCTTTCACTACTTATAATTTTATATATAGCCCCCTTTCCCTTATTAGTGTGTTTCTTTGTCTATACATGTTTTCTTGTGTTGTTTTTTCTTATGTTTCCCCCTCCCATCTTATCCCATTTTAGTCCTTGCTTGTTCTTCTTGCAAAGATGTAAATATGTCTTCTCGTTGCACCCATAGGAAGTGCACATCCTCAACTAGAGCAATATTCGCTTGTACCCCAAAATTTTAAATTTCTTGCCTTCATATCTACTCCCAAGCTCTCTATGTTTTGATTAGTGAAATATAATATAAGAAAATTGATTTGATGGGCCCCATCAAATTCTTTTATTGTGCCCCTTTGTCTTTTTCCCACCCTTGTGATATTCATTTGATCTTAAAAAATGATCATGTTTATTGACCTCCAATGTTGTAGTCATGGTGGCTCATGTGTGATCTTTTGATAATATATAAACTCTAGAGAAGTGATTCCATACTTATCTTAAGGGAAAGGGTTGCACCGTGATCATATGATTTCATGTACTATGGCAGAGTTGTGTTCTTGTCTTGTGTGTTGGATAGCCATTGGTAAATCTCATTGTTCTTGTGTGATAGATTCAATATTCTTAATGGTTTTAGATCCATTGGATCCACTTTTGATTAAAAAAAAACCTATGAAATCTTTTGGTGTATGAGTTTTTTCATGTCCATTGGGTTGTACCATTAATTGATCCACATCCTTGTCATATTCTATGGGTCCCTTCTCATGTTTTCTCACCCAATAGGTGTGATGTCATCAAAGTTGTCCATGTGGCATGATCTCACATTCTTGAAGGGTTGTCAACAAAACATCTATGTATCTTATTGTGTCATTGGCTAGTGGATTGTGCATATTAGTGTATTGTAGGCTTTGGGATTGCACTATTGGTCGTTGATTTCCACATCATCCTATGGCAAGCCCAACCCCCTTTTATTTATTTGTCTTGATCCTGTAGTCATGATATCAACAAGATATATTTTGTATCTATAAAGGTTGGTAGGTGGTTATCATATTTTCTATTGCACCATTGGGAAATGGTATCTAGTTAGCTTATGTGGTTATGGATCTCCTACAAAACTATTGATCTCAATGGCGATTTGGAAGATCATGTGGTTTAAGGTTCATTGTTCCTCTTGAATTGTGTTATTGGTTCATATATGTGTTGTCAACATTTTGGTGGGATCCTTAATTGTGTGTGATCATAATGTCCTTAGGATTGTGAAACTATTGATTTTTGCCTAAGTTGTATCATCTTGTGGTTCACACAAGCCCTTTGTGATTGATGTTATATATCATTCCCTCGATTGCACCATTTGCCATAGTGGATCTAGATCATAATTATGATTAGTTGTGAAGGTATGCACTAGGAATAGAATGGATCCATGGGTGTATGTGCCCAATATTGTTATCATGCAAAGTTTTTTGATGGCATGCAGTTGTGGCATTGTGAGCTCAATTTTTTATTAGTCCTTCAAAAAAAGCCACCATATCATTATTAATGTCTATATATGCTTGGGTGGTGATTAGGTGCCATGTGGATTTAATGTAGCATGATGTGGTGAAACTATGAAAAAGTTTGGAAATTGTTTTCTATTACCACATGGTGAGATCAAAGACAGTTTTCTCATCTTATGGTGCTTGTAATGATTTTATGTGATAGCATCCTAATCAATAAATGTAACATGTCTAGTGTGCATGCTACATGTGCAGGTGGTTGCAAAGTTAATGCACCAATAGAATTTGGAGCTCTAGGTGGCCTATGGTAGATGATGTAGATCTATATATGATCAATTTTACCTGGTGGTCCTAATCAAATAAATTTGAGGGTAGTAATTGGGTGTTTTAATGACAACATGGCAGTTCCCATTCCATGTGCTAGGAATCTTGTGCAAAATCAAATATGTGGCACATGGGACAATATCCTAGGATTTATTGAGATCAAATCCTTATATAATGTTTGGTGGTTATAGTTGTTGTGTGTAATAATGAAAAGAAGATTCCCTTATTCCCAACAATTGTTCCTATCTAATTGAGATCTCACCTACCTGTACTCAACAATCATATTTGATTGTGCTTTATTGATGAATTTAATATCTAGTAGATGTTGTTTTTCAACAAAGAGTTTGATTTATGTCATGTTTCATGTTTCATATATACAAGAGATCTAAGGCCAGGTTGAGATGATATAAATATGTGGTTCTTGTATGAGAATAGATCTTTTGGCCATTGTTGTATAGGGCTACCTAAGTGTAGTCTATGGGATCAATTGCCATATGTCATAGCTTGTAGAGGTTGGATTTTATTTTGAATGAATCTCAGGAAGACATTGTAACACAAAGACCTCTCCATAGTTGGATGTCTCCATATGTAAATAAAAATTTATGGAATATGGATGTATTTTTTAAATCACATTTACTAATTTGGTGTCATTTGTGTTTACTTAGTGACATAGCACTGTAAATTTTTTCTAAAGTTTCTAGGAGAAACTTTACATAATGGCATATGGGATTTTTCTTAGTATATGTGGATATTTCAAGTAGACTTGGCTATATGTATATCTCTTGTTTCATTGATTCACAAGTGCGAGTCTAGTTCCTATTTGTAGATTCATATGACCATCTCCTTCTCTTTCTTACTATGACTCTATTTCTCGATGGAGTAGGCACTAGTCTTAATGGTTAAATGATCAAAATCTTTTGATTCATGATTCTCTTCATTTCACTTCGTAGATTAGGTTCTACACATATAAATGATTTAGTTTTATAACTTCTATTAAATCCTTAGTGAGATCAAACTAATAAACCTTTAGAGAATCATGCTTGTGTGGTCTACAAGTTGCACATGTGTATGAAAAGTTTAAGAGGATTCATCTAAGGGGCATAAATCTATATTCTATCGTTGGTTGCATGTGCAATCTTGTATTTATATACTTAATAGAGGCCTTTGATCTACTCATGGTAAGTTAGAACACTCTAATACTTAGTGACAAATCTTTGGAGTGTTAGTGTGCATGGGGTATGGCTTTTTGAGGCATAATGTGTTGTTTTCATTTCTATTTAATTGTCCTATGAAGACCTCTTGGATCACCCTCCATGGTTTTGTAGAGCCAAAAGTGAAGGGGAGTTACATACTCTTATTAATTGGTCTATTGTTTCCATTGTCTAATCATAAGTCTAATCCATTATCCTATGCTGACCTTCCCCAACCTTAGGTTTTGGTATTGTCTTTAGATTTGTGGAGCTACAATATTGATCACCAACAAGTGTTAAGCATCAATGTGGCAATTCAAATGTGTGCAAGTCTATCAGCACAATCCACTATAATGGTTTGAAGTGGCTTTTTGCTAAACATATCCCTAAATGCTCATCCTCGTTGTGGAATAATTAATGCTTGAAATATATTTTTATGATTTGGATTGATATTTGAATTCTCAAATTTTGAAAATGCTCTCCCAACATTCAACATTTGATGTTATTAATGATTAGTAACTTTTCACATTCAACTTGAAATTCACCAAAAAATATGCTATTTTGTTTGCTTCTCTAAAGTAATGAACAAAAGGGTGAATACATGCTAAGATGGACCAATTGGCATCATTAAGTGGAAGTACAAATGTTGAAAAATAGACATAATGTATCTTCACGTAACAAATCAAAGAGATTTCCAATAAAATATCAAAAAAGGTAAAATGGAAGCTATAGCATTTTGAATTTAGTTTATAAGATAATTTATTTTTGAATAATTTCAAATTATTTTGGTGAAAATCACATATTTCAAAGAGACTACTTAAGTGTAATATAAAAGTAGTAGTCATTTTGGCAAACCTTTTCTGAACAAAAAGTAATATTTTCTCATAAAACCTTATATAAATGTAAAAGACACATGTGCAAAGGTTTCAAATATTTTAAAATATTTTTTCATAAATAAATAAATAAATATTAAATTATTCTGCAGTAAATTGTGTTTTCAATGCTATTAAGCATGACCTCCATGATAATTGTAATGTCATTGTGGAGAACTCCCTTCGGTCACATTTTAGTGAACTTGGTGTTGTTCAAGTCGATAAGGTTGAAGAAGTGTTCACATCTTCTTCTTAACCACCATCCACACCCACTAGCGCCTGATGATGATGAAGTGCATGTAGCAGAAGATAGTGAAGATGAACATCATCCTAGTTTCTTGGTGGCTAATTTAAATGTGAATGACCCCCCTGTGTAGCTGATGTTATTTAGTTTCATATTTAAATATCCATATGCTATATGATGTTGTTTATCAGTATTATGTATGCCTCATATTACATTGAGAAGCTATATGTCCTTATGTTAGCAACTATAATGGGCTTATCTCTAGCCTTTTTTTCCTTTTTGGGCCCCTACAATAATCTTATATATACTAATATAAAATGTTTTGAGGTGCATGCACCTTTTACTGAAAAAATTTAATGCAATTTTTTTAAATATAAATGACTAATTTGTGTTCAACCTAACTTGGTTAAAAATATGAAGTTTAATTTATCTTAGTGTATGGTTGATGAAGCATAAGGTGGACCCGAACTTTTATTTAAAAAGTGATACATGAATTGGAAGCTATGAGCCCTTTTCAATTAATGTATCTATAAGGCATACAAACATAGTGTATTTAAAAATTAATTATTAATTATGTAAAAAGTTGTCATAAGAAAAAAATTACATTTTTTTGATCCTAAGAGTTTCCTCTACAAACTATTTTTGTTTTATCAAATAGATCTAATGGTAGGCCATGTAAATTCAAGGCCAAAGTTGAGGAAGCTATTAGGATGACATTGAGTGCATGATTTACAAGTTTTTTGCATATACCCTTTATGATTGGGTAGATCCTTTATATACCCACCTCACTCTCATATGAGCATCTCATCTCATCTCATTCTTGTATGCTTTGCATTTCCTATCAAATAGAATACAATTTATTCTATCATTTTGGTTTTCTAGTTTTGCTTTCCTATCACTCATTTGCATTCTTGGTTGGCTTCACAGCCAAATCTTACATGGTATCAAAGTAGTTGTGAGTTGTGGGTTAGTTTTTTAAGAAATCTGAGAGTGTAGAGTTGCTATTTTTTTAAAAACATGAGAATGTTTTTCTCTTGCATCCTCAAATGATCTTGAGAAAAAAAAAAGTGTGGAAGAAATACTAGTTTTTGGGGGTTCTTTTTCTAACTTGCCATTTGCAGGTTTATTCAGAGCATTCTGGAGACTTTCTGTGCTCACCATTGAGTTAAGAGAAACTAAGATAGTTAGATTTTCCTTTTGTTTCATCCTAGTTGGACACCGAAGAACAAATTTGTAAGGGTTTGAAGTGAGAGGTTTGTTTCTAGATCCAACAAGGAGCTGTCATTTTAGAGCATTTTGGGTCAAATTTGACTTGCCATCACATTCAGAAGGCCCAAAAACCCTAAGATCGAGTGTCAATTAATTGATTTCGGATAAATTTTCCAAGAGAGGCAAACATTGTTTTCTCAGGGAGTCATATAACCCCCGTGAATAGTGCACATAGCATTTTTTTTTAAATCTATGAATAAAAAAATCAATCAAAAATTTTATTTCGTAGTTTTTATTGTAAATTTTTTGGTTTTAAAATTATAAATAAAAAATAAATAAAAATAAAAATTTTAAATCATACCAAGGGTACTGACAAACTTGTTAGCCCCACTTGTGGCACTAGTGTGGAGCCCATAGGGCTTGAGTCATGATCCATGGGCCACACCATAAGGGCTCATCGAGTCTTGGGGTGTGGCCTTTGGCCCCCTAACCCCTTCTTATTTGGCTCACATGTCCCTTTGGAACCCCTTCACAAACCTCAACCTTTGTGCCAAACTTGGCACCTCTGCCACATTTGGCAGTTTGGTCAGATCCAGTTAGTTGGAGTTTTAAACTTATCTGGAGGTCTTCTACTTTTGGCGAGCCTCCACATTTATCTGGTTGATATCTTAGGCTTGTGACCTCTTGTTTATGAGAAACTTTTTTTATCTGGGCTAATTTTTTGTGCTCTACATGTTGGTGTAGATGGTTTCTAATTTTGATGTATGGATTTTCCAAAACTTGTAAATTCTCTAAGGTGACACTACATAATTCTCATTTTGGGAACTTCAAAGGCTTGTAACTTTCACATACAATCTCAGATTGAGGTGATTCTTTTTTTTGAAAGTGTATGATTTTTCATGTACTTTACAGGAGTGCTATTTGTTTCACTTGGTCTTTCTCCAGAATTATACTTTCAGAATATAACTATTTTTGAGGAGTTACAAAGCATTAAAATCAAGGACCTACTTTGCGTTCTTGTTGATGGCAATTGTAATTGCACTAAATATAAAGGTGCCAAATCATATTTTCTTGGGTGGTTTCTTTGATTGAGTGATTCGTTAGGGTGGATGTTTCTTGGCGTGTTTGTGCTTGTGCATCTCTTTCTACTAGTGTTCTACTTTTCCTTCACAATTGGGTCACTTTAAGTTTCCATTACTAACTCCATAAAACTAGAACACATGACATAAAAATGCACAGAATACCTTAATGCAACAAAATTATACACCATATGTTGAACAAAAGGTAGATGAACCCTCGGATGATAAGGAAAAGGTACAATGGATGCTTGAACATGTTGGAGTTGATAATTAACTCAAGCCACAAAGATCACCTGGAAAACCTAAGATTTACCTTCCACAAGAGAAAAAAGCAAAGAGGAATAATTTGTACAATAAGGATGAATTAATGAAATGGATTCATGAATTACATGTGAGAACCTGCTTTTATATTTGCAAGTTAGAGAAAAACCCTAATATGACTTAAGAATAACCTAAGACTAAAATTAGCCCTAAGTAAACTTAATAAAGTGTAATTAAATATTTAATTACACCAACACCCCCCATAAGTGCAACTAGGGAGAAATGAAAACCATGCAACTAATGCAACAATGGGTCCCGGCAACAAGGCCATGTTAGGTACCCATGAACAACAAGAATCTCTCATAAAGTGGAGAGAAAGGAGAAAAACCCAGTGGGAGAAAACTCCTCTCCAAAAGAGAGAAAAAACAAGTACATGAACATGTGATGGAAGAAGGACTAATACTAAGACCCCCCAAGAACTGATTCCATCACAAAAGTACAATCATCAATGTCCCCCATAAAAGAGGAAGAAGAGAGAAAGTCTGATGACCCCCCAGAAGTGAGAAGGATGAAACCCCATGTGAGGAAATGCTCCCTTTCAAAATAGAGATGAGAAGAGAGACCATGCAGCCACTCCTCAAGATGACTCTTGCAGTGCTGGAAGATGCTTGACACAGAATAAAGATGAAGACCCATGAACGTCGAACAACATTCCTCCCCTTCGAAAGAAATAGAACTACAGATGTGTGCATAATGTCTTCCCATTCTGGATAGGAATATACATGAAGAAGGATAAATGTCTTTGAACTCTGCACATTATCCAAAGACAACAAAGATGCTCCTGAAAACTACTCAAATGTCTCCAATCCACTGCCAAACTATGACTGAAGAAGAGGAGGATGAAGAACAATCTTTGAAGTAGATGAGGGTGATGCAACTCCATCGAAGATGTCATCAAAGAGAAGACAAATGTCCTCAATGTGGTCCTCCAAATCTGCATGATGGGACTCTACAAACAACAATGATATATCTAGTAGAAATGTATGCCAAAAAGCTATCTCTGGAAGACTGATAATGTCCTACTGCAAAGAATCTGATGTAGCAACAGGTAATACAGATGTGATCTCGATAAGAGAAGGAGAAGCAAGAGAAGTCACCATGTCATCTAAACTAGCAAGACCTGTCAAATATGCAAGCTCCTCAATTGTATCATTATCAAAAGGTAGAAAATCTGCATCATCAAGGGGTATGTGGCAATCCATAACAAGATCATCTGGGAATGGAGAGAGATGTGGGTCTCCATAGATCTCCCAAATTCTAGTCCAAAGAGCGCGTGGGCACTCAATATGTGAGATAGAACACATAGTGTCATAATCAACACTAGAACCAATCAATCCTACAATATGATCAATATAATTTCCCCATGCAGATTTCCTCCCAGGTGTATCTGGTTCAGGTATGAGTCCATAAAGATAAGGCAAAAGATTAAGCCACCTGAGATGTGTCAAGATGTCTTTTTGGCAAGACTCATAATTATCCTTACCCAATGTTACCACAGAAGGGTGAATAGAAAAACCCATGATATCTCCTCAAATAAATCAGATTAGAGATCAACAATCTGAATATGTATTAATGTTGATAAATGAAGCCCAACAAAACAAATAAAATTTCTACAGGTGCCAAAATGTCTAGAATATCAAACAAAAGCCATAAAACCTACAAAATGAATAAATAATACTTGGGTTTGAATATGTAAAAAGTGCATGGATGTTTATGTAGAGGTCCTCAATACCTTTCCAACGCCACAAGAATCACAAAAATTGGAGATCATGGCAAAAAGATATGAGCTCGGAGGCCAAAAAGTGTATCTGAAATTCAAAAATTATACTAGCAACAAAATCTAGAAAAAATACCTACACCATTGGATTGTTCTTGGAACCAACTTTCCAACGCCTATTTGTTTGTGAAAATCCGATTCCGTTTGCCCAAGATATGGCAAAAAGAAGAAGACCCCTCTGAAGCACAAATTTGGGGCAAAAAATGGCCCCTTGTTGCTAGATTTAGCAGAATCTCTGCCAAATTTAGAGGATCCGCCAAAAATGGTGAAAAAGACCAAACAAAAGCCAAATTTGGCACGAGCACCCTAGTACATGCAATTTTAAAAAGCTTTGATTTTCTTTTGGTTTTAAAAAAGGTTTTTATTTGTTTTAAAAAATCCTAAAAAACGCTAAAGTTGCATGTTATAAGGTGGGCTTTTTTTTGAAATAAGGATATGAGCTATTAAGGGAGGCTCGCACCCTATTAAAGGGGAGGACTTCCCAAAGCTCACGCTTGCAACAGGTACAGGTCCTACATAGGTACTTGGTACCTTAAACATTTTCTTTTTGATTTTTTTTTTCTTAAACCTTTTTTACTTTTACAATGAAAGAAAAACAAAGCTTGTTTTTCAAAAATTTTGATTTTTTTTTTTTTGCAGAAAACAAGAAAATTAAAAAAAAATTGAATTTTTTGAAAAATTTCACCTCGAACTGCATGTTGGGCAAGTCGTACGGCTTGCCTGACAATTTTTTTTGTCCCAGATAAGCTCGAGGCCGATTTTGACGATTTGACAGTCGATCTTAAGGTTTTTAGGCCTTCTGAGCACAATGGTGAGGTTCGCTTGGGCCCAAAACGCTCCAAAAAATAGCTTTCCTCTATATCCCAAAAAAAGCACCGACTGAAACCTTCACAGATCTGGCCTCCCAAGACCAAATTCAGCCAAACAAAAGACAAATTCACCTTTTCCAGCTGCTCTAAATCCAATGGAATACTCTAATTTACACAAAAACACACCCAGCAAATGGCTCTTGCTAGAATTTTTCTCCAAATCTGAGAAGGGGCTTGCAGATCCATTTTGATACCATGTTGGAGTTGATAATCAACTCAAGCCACAAAGATCACCTACAAAACCGAAGATTTACCTTCCATAAGAGAAAAAAGTAAAGATGAATAATTTGCACAATAAGGATGAATTAATGAAATAGATTCATGAATTACATGTGAGAACTTGCTTTTATATTTGCAAGTTAGAGAAAAACCCTAATATGACTTAAGAATAACCTAAGACTAAAATTAGCCCTAAGTAAACTTAATAAAGTGTAATTAAATATTTAATTACACCAACAAAACATACAAAAACTCTTGGTTATCTTTGAAGTTTCATTTTCATTGATCTAATGTTTCAAATTGAAGCATGTACAAATTCACATGATGCTTTGGAAAAAGAAAGGCTCTCTTTGGCAAAACTAATGAAGTTAGGGGCTATCAAATCAACACTAATTTGATGAGCCTTGATCCAAAATATTTTGACAACATCCAAGACTATATCACAAAGGTCAATGAACTTAGAGCATAGTGTAAAGCATGTAGCATTGAGAAAAATGACATTCAACTAGTATTTAGTGCCCTCAACAAACTCATCCCTGAACATGCAACCTTTGTTTCTATCTTTCACACTCATAGGTTGACTATGGGATCTGCATATACTATTCCTTCATTTTCTTCCTTCTATGAAATGTTGATGTGTGAACAGGGGAAGCTACTTTCGATCATGGGTCTCCTTAAGCCATCACAATCTTAAGCTTTGTTGGTTGGTCAGTCGAAGGGACAAAAAGAGTTAGGTCAAACTGACAAGAAACAAAAGAGGTTAAAAAATAAGTCACATAAATATCAGCCACAACCCTTGTCTGCTCTAAAAGCAGACTCCAACTCTTCATCAAAGGGGAATTCTCAGAAGAAGGAAATGCCAACTTGTAGCTATTGCAAGAAGGTTGGTCATGAGGAACACTCTTGTCATAGGAAGTAGATTGATGAGTTGAAGCATCTTATGAAAAAAAAAACATTAATCTTCCTTCCTTTGTTGCTCAATAATCCTCCACTCCTTCCAAATCAGGTAAAGAGAAAGCACTTAGCAACCACACTTGTTTCTATAGATTCTTCTCAATAGTGGATTCTAGACTCAGGCGCATCACATCACATGGGTTCTATCAAAGAATAGTTTTATTTGTTGGAGCCTTGTTCTATGTCTCACATTCTCATTGGGGATGATTCTCCAGTGGATGCCATTAGGAAAGGTTCAGCTAATGCTAGTACTGGTACATTTGAAGATGTTCTCTATGTGCCTAAGCTATCAACCAACCTTCTCTCCTACTGGATCACCTAGAATGGCAGGAAGGTCAAATTCACTCCATATTCCATCACCATCATGGATCTTGAAGATAATGCACTCCTTGCAGTTGGTAAGGCCAACCATCAGTCTCAACTCTATGCTTTCTCTCATTTTATACCTGATTCACATTCTACTACTTTGCTCACCCATTCTAATTCTATGAGTAATCCATGGCACAAGCAGTTTGGCTATCTCAACTACCGCTATCTTTAACAGCTCAACATGCAGGACATGGTCACAAGTCTTTCTCAGATCAATTTTTTAGATGGAGTTTGTTTGGGTTGTGCCTTGGGAAAGTATCATAAGGACAAGTTCAACAAAGGGAAGGCTTAGAGGGCTTCAAAAGTCCTTGAGCAAGTTCACAATGACTTGGAAGGTCCCTTTCCATCCTTTTCTTTCAACAAGGATCACTATTTTCTCACCTTCATTGACGACTATTCCAAATACACATGAGTCTACTTTATTTAGTAGAAAGGTGAAGTCTTTGATAGATTTCAAGAGTTCAAGGTTTGTGTCAAGAAACAATATGGTAAATGCATAAAAATTATTTGCATGGATAATGACAAAAAATATGTGAACCATCACTTTGAGAAATTTTGTATTCTTGAAGGGATTGATCTTTATTATGTTATCACCTACACACCTCAGCAAAATGGTGTAGTAGAGAGGAAAAATAGGTCCCTGAAATAGATTGTTGGTTGCATGATCCACACATGCTCTCTTGCACCTGAGTATTGGGCAGAAGCTATCAATTGTCTTTCTCACATCTAGAATAGGGTTCCTCATAAGGCATTGAAGGGCATCACTCCCTTTGAAGCCTAGTGTGGTAGGAAACCTATTGTGTGTCACTTCAGAGTTTTTGGCTCCCTAGCATGGGCACACATTCCTTCAAAGAAGCATTTGGCCTTAGAACCTCAGAATCGGCCCTGCATCTTTGTTGGATACCCCAATGGTGTCAAAGGATATCAGCTCTTGGATCTTGAGACACATGAGCTCTTCATTGAGTGAAGTGTGCATTTTAAGGAAAGCTCTCCCATCTTGTCCTCACATCTTCCTTCCTCCATAGTAGATTCAGATGACAATGACTATGAGGATTTTCCTCTAGCTTCCTCTACTCACAGGGTTGATCATGAGGTTCCACCCTCCCCTTCATAGAGTTCAAATTTTGAGATTGAGGATTCTCCTCCTCCATCCCCTTCCATGCCTCATTGGGCTTGTTAAACACTTGAGTTTGTAGGAGCTCTTGTTGAGGATCCTTTAGAAACTTGAAGGACTTAGTTACAATACTAGGATATTCTACATCCCTACATTACCATAGCTTTAGATCCATAGTCATTTCATGAAGCATCAGGTGTTGTTGAGTGGGATTCAAAAATGGAGTAAGAATACAACTCCTTGCTTTAGAACAACACATGGAAGCTTTTTCCACTTCCTAAGGGAAGGAAATTGGTTTAGTGTAAGTGGATCTATCAAAATAAATTTGCATCGGATGGATTAGTTGACAGTTTAAAGCATGACTTGTGGTTGTATAGGTGTTGGAATGGAAAACACTAACTTATAGGAAATTGGAAAACAATTTACAGAAATAAGTTACAAAGAAGAAAAAAGGATGAAGAGAAGAACCAAGAACTAGAAAAAGAACCCACTATCTAGGACACCAGCACATCACATGCTAAGTGTTGTCATTCATACAACCTAGAAAATCAAACAGTTTCTAGAAAATACGAAAATCCACTCAATAGTTTACCCAATCTACAAAATAAGAAAAAGGAACACAACAGTGAGCCACCAAATACTAACAGAAATAAGAATAACAAAGATAAACTAACGAAATTAAATGAAATAACATAATGGACTAGAGAAAGGAAGAGATACTATAAAAACCTCTGTATGGTTGAATACTCTCCCAAATATTTGTAGTTGAAGACAAGAAAAATTGTTGGGATTGTTTGGGGGTTTGCCTTCAGGTCAAACCCCTACAATATGCTCCACCTTATTTTAATTCAATACATGGCTAATATAATGTTTGGGGGTTTGCCTTCAGGTCAAACCCCTAGGTTGTTCAAGGATATGTAAGTGGCTATGTATTAGCCATGTATTGAATTAAAATAAGGTGGAGCATATTATTCTATGCTTAAAATTTTATGCAGCTTCTAAAAACTTTGCCCATTTTTCTCTCAATTTTCAATGTTGCAATGGCCAAAGGTTTCTCACAAGTTCCTAGTGTTGACTACATTGAGAGCTTTGCCCCCATTGCCAAGATGAACTACATTTTCTTGATTCTTTCTATTGTTGCAGCTCAAGGTTGGGTTGTACATCAAATGGATGTCAAGAGTGCATTTCATCATGGGGATCTACATGAGATTTATATGGAGTAGCCATAAGGGTTTGTTCAGGATTCTTCATTGGTTTGCAGATTGAGGAAGTTTCTCTATGGCCTCAAATAGGCCCCACGGGCTTGGTATGCCAAGATGGACTCCTTTCTTCTCTCAATTGGGTTCTCCAGATACCACTTAGATTAGAATGTCTACATCTTGAGATAGGAGGATGCTCTTCTTTTCTTGCTTCTCTATGTTGATGACTTAACTGTCACAGGGAGCACCTCATACATCATTGCGAGCATCAATACTACTTTGCACAATAGGTTTTCCATGAGGGTATGTGCATGGAAATGGGCAACCAAAAGGGGGTCAAAAGTGGCCACTTTTTTTTCTTCTAAAATTAGTAAAAATTGATCTTGGATGAGAAATTGAAGATAGTCATACTCAAAATTAGAAGATGTGATAAGAACAAGATTTGTAGTGCTCGGAATCTAGTTTCTAAACTACTATTTTTTTCTAAAGATGGTGGAGATTAAGAGGTTCAAATAGAGGGAGCACACAAAGTGCTCCTGTTTTTGTTAGAAAAATATAACATAGTGTCTAGTGTCCCCCCCCCTAAAATGTTGACTTTTTTTAAGTATTTCACAAATCGCTTCAGTAGAAAATTATCTAACATCATGTAGTTTATGCCTGATTTTTCTATTAATTTTTTAATGAATATATGATTTTTATTAATTTTCAAAGTGGATACATCCTGAAAAATAAAAATTTGAGTGTGCTCCCCCCTGATTTTTTGAAAGCTAATAAAAAATCAATTTTTTTCAATGTGTATAGGATTGAATCTAGAATTAAAAATGTAATTTGTTTCAAATTTTGATAAACGCATAAAAAATGACAGCAAAAATAGTAGACATATGGTTTTTGCAAAAAAAGAACACATTAACAAAATAAATTCAAGATGGAAACCTTAATGTTATCATATTTTAAAAAAAATAAATGGTTATAAAGCTAATAAAAAATTTGAAGTCATCCTGACATTTTTTCATATTGACATTGAAAAACATGTAAACTTGATAGAGAGCACGCTTGGGATTTAGTTGGTTTTCTAAGTTTTGTTGAAAACACATCCTTGGGGTCCAAAAGGTAGGTCCAACCCTTTGGATTGGATACCCAAGGCAAATCCAACCCTTAGGGTTGGAATTTCCTAAAGCAAGAAAAAACGTGCTCACATTTTAGACCAGTTAAAATCCTTTGGATGATTAGTTAAAATGCTTTAGAAAACTGATGTCACTCCTCCATCTTCTTTCACTCTAGAGTAGCATCATGTCTAGGAAGAGACAACTGTTATATTATTAGGTGATGATGAGGAGGAAGATTCAAGGCCTCCATAATTTCAAATAGAATAGGCAATGTTGGAACAAGTACCATCATATGCACCTTGTTAGATGAGGCAATAGAGTTAGAGAGATGCATAGAGGAGAGAGATAGAGAAGGAGATAGATAGAGAGGGGGAGAGAGAGAGAGGGGGGGGGTGGATATATATATATATATATAAACACAAACACACACACACATAGAGTTGAATAAGCCCTTATAGAAAGTGCTTCAAACTTTGAAAATATACACTAATCCTTTTCCAACATGTCAATTTAATGTTTCATGGAGGAATTCTTGTTTAATCATCATTTCAACAATAAGCTTATGCATATTCTAAAGTCTCATAAAAATGATAACTCAATAGTTCCATCACTCTCTATCACATTTGTTAAAGGTTCTACCATACATAGAGATGACAAATTCATTCTACATGATCTAGAGAGGGAAGTAGAGATAGATCTAGAGAGAGAGGGAGAGAGAGTGAGGCAAAGATAAAGATAGAAGAGAGAGGGAGAGATAGAGAGATAGGAAGAGGGAGAGGGAGAGAGAGGGGGGTTGAGATAGACAAAGGGATAGATATAGGGAGAAAGATAGATACAGAGAGAGATAGAGATAGAGATAGAGATAGAGATAGAGATAGAGATAGAGATAGAGATAGAGATAGAGATATATATGGAGAGAGGGGAGAGATAGGGAGATAGAGAGTGAGGAAGAGATAGAGGGAAATATATAGAGATATAGAAATATCTAGAGGTAGAGAGGGATAGATTAAGAGATAGGGATATAGGGAGAGATAGAGAGAGGGAAAGAGAAGAAGAGATAAAGAGAGATGGGGAGAGAGATTGAGAGGTAGAGAGATGGGGAGAGAGATAGAAAGGGAGAGAGAGATAGAGAGAATGAGGGAGAGAGATATAAAGAGATAGCTATCTATAGATGAAGGATAGAGAGATAGAGGGAGGATAGAGATAGAGAGATAGAGGATAGGTAGAAAGAGACTCTTCCTCTCTCTATCTTTCCCTCCATCCCTCTACACATCTCTCCATATCTCTCCCTCTCTCTATCTCTCCATGTCCTTCTCTCCCCCTCTGTCTATCTCTATCTATCTCTCCCTCTCTATATTCCCACTGTTATCTCCCCTCTATCTCTTTGTATCTCTTGCTCTCTCTATATCTCTCAATCTCCCTTGTCTCTCTCTCCCTTTGTCTCTTTCGCCATCTCTGTCTCTCCCTCTATCCTTATCTCTCTATCTCCCCTCTCCTCCCTCTCTATCCCTATCTCTCTATCTCCCCTCTCCCCCTCTTTATCTCTCTATCTCTCTATCCCCCCTTCTCTCCCTCTCTCTATCTCTATCTCTTTCTCTGCCCCCTCTCTCTCCCTATCTCTATCTCTCCCTCTCCCCCTCTCTCTATGTTACTTGACTATATCAATACCTTGTTGCTCTATCTCTATCTTGTTGCTTGAACATATTGTGTAGGTTCTAAGTGATATGGTGAAGAAAGAGATTGATATGGTGGAGACCATCCTATCTCCAATAATTGAAGATGCTTGGTCCTATGTCAAGAAGTTCTATAGTTGCCCCTTAAACAAGCTAGTCATGGTGCAAATTATGAGTAGAACTAACATAACATGGAAAATCAATGACATCATAGAAATTCATAAGGCCAATGAGGAATGTAAAGCACACTTAGACTTAATTGGACAAAAAAAAATGGTATGTAGACCTATATTCATCAACTAGTCTTGTAGGGATTTCCCTCACCACTAGATGAGAATCAAAAAGTGTTCCCACATGACAAATTTCTAGAGCTAGTGAATGAGAAGAGCCAAGAAGAAACTATATATAGATTGGTTATCCTCATTTCATCTTCTATGGGTCTACCATATCCTTAGGGGGAGAGAGAAAGAGGCTCAAAGAAAGAGAGATATAGACTCAAGGAGAGAGGAAGAGGTAGACATAGAGAGAGATGTTTGGCATGATTAATATTTCACCTTCTATATGTAGGTGTCATGGTTTGAGAGAACAGTCGATCCAAAGTTTACCACCTTTTTTTTGTTTTAAGGATCTTAAGAGTCTATATTCATTTGATGTAGCTAAGAATGACTGTGGGTTTTTGCTACTGAAAATACATCTCCCCTATCATTGACCCGCCCACCCCAATGTGTTGGTGCAGTTGGTTCATCCCTAGGAGATACAAAATGCAAAATTTCACTCCTATTGCAAGAAGAAACTTAGTGAAATTACAATTCAGAAATAAAGATAAATTATTGCAAGAGGTTTCTTCTCAAAATAAGTCATTTTTTTCTAAGGTAAAATTAGATTAAGGAGTTTGGGTCAAGCCCCACAAACATGTTCATAAATAAGTGTTAAAATTGATGAATTTAAGGGTTGAGGTCAAGTGGTTGAAAATTTTAAAAATGTGTTCTCTTATGATATTTGAACATGGTGATGCTAATAAGCCCCATTAGAGTCTGATGTGCTAGGTGTCGGAGGTGACTTAATCCCTTCATTTTTCCTTATTCAAATCCTTGGATTTATTTAATGAATTTGCACAAATCAAAAGATACACCAAATAGAATTTAAATGCCTAGTATGTCCTTATAAAAACTAATGTTGATGTTATGCTCTCATAAGGATTATGCAGTTTGTCCTTTTATGATGTTATGTAAATGCCTAGTTTTTCCTGTTATAGAACACCCTAGCATGCAAATTTGAATATTCTGTGTTCAATTCGACAGGTAATAGCTAGTTGGGATTGAGTTGATTTATACTTATGATTTAATTTGATTATAGGATTTGGGGATTTAATTTGATTATAGGATTTAATGCTTGAGTGATTTTGCCAACTTTCACGTAGAAGTGGTTGTGAAGGAGACCACATAAGACTATTGTATGTGGTTGTAAAGGGTCATGGACAAGAAATTAAATGTGTGGCTATAAAGTGGCTTGCAAAGCAAATTGATGTGTGAGTATGAAGGAGCCTACAATAAAAAAATGATATATAATTAAGTAGTTGTGAAGGAGCCATCATGATATAACAATGTTGGTCTATGAAGGAGTCATCATAACCATGAGACAATCACTATAGTCATAAACATCAAAGGATCTTAGTGATATTATATGCACCCCTCTCCAATTAGTTACATGTGAAAGATATAAAGAATTGGAGGAGAAGAGAAAAAGTGATATGTAAAAGATATGATCATGTTAGCACAATAAAAATGTAATAATGGCTTAGATAACATCATCTAAAACAACAAGTTATAATCTATTAAGCACATGTATCAAAGTGCAATGAGATGTTAACCAATATTGCCTCCAATAGTGAGGATAATAAACAAAAACCAATATGTTAAATGGATTATAGTCAAGAAGTCATGTGAATGTAATCATCAAAGCATAAGATACACATTATGTAAGAGATAAGAACATATGCATAGATATGAGAACATAATCCACAGGATGTATAAGATCACTTAAGGTCAAGGATATAGCAAGGAAGTTATGTAGGTGAGAAACAAGTGTGATATAGTAAAAATGGATAAGTGAAAAGAGCTATAAGATATGACATGGTTGAAGACTTGATGCAAATTTATCTCTAAACCTACAAGTTACTTCTCCAATTTATGCCTTGTTCTTGCAATTCAACACTCAACACTAGATACAAAAAATGATAATGGATAGGGGAAAATGTTGCAAGAAGAAGATAAACAACACAGTTAAATGCATGTCCATTCTGTAAAAACAAAAGCACCAAAAAGCCCACAATCATAGCCACAAAATGACTATACATACTTCAATCACATGTGTAACTCTTATTATTGAAAAGGCTTTAGAAACTTTAAAGCAAATGCAATTGGCAGGTGTAAAGCCAAATTCCATAACCTTTGCTAGCATCTTCCCTACTTGTGCCAAAATGGGATCTTTGGAATAGGGTATGGGCATCCATCAAAGCATAAAGGATATGGGAATTTTGTCAGAGGTTGTAGTTACAACTATCTTGGTTGACATATATGAAAAATGTGGAAGCATAGACAAGGCATGCGAACTATTTGACAGAACACCTTAAAGAGATGCCATCTAATGGAATGCAATGATTACAAGATATGCATAAAATGGATTTTTTGAAAAGGCTTTTGAAACTTTCAAGAAAATGCAATTGGAGGGTGTAAAGCCAATTTTAACAATGTTTGCTAGCATCCTCCCTGCCTGTGCCAAAATGGGATCTTTGGAACATGGTATGGACATCCATCAAAGAATAAAGGATATGGGAATTTTGTTAGATGTTGTAGTTACATCTACCTTGGTAGACATGTATGCAAAATGTGGAAGCATGGACAAGGCACGTGAATTGTTTGACAAAACACCTCAATGAGATGTCATCTCATGGAATGCAATGATTGCAAGATATGCACAAAATGGATTTTTTGAAAAGGCTTTAGAAACTTTCAACCAAATGCAATTGGCGAGTGTAAATCCAAATTCCACAACCTTTGCCAAGATCCTCTTGCCTGTGCCTAAATGGGATCTTTGGAACAAGGTATGGACATCCATCAAAGCATAAAGGATATGGGATTTTTTCAGATGTTGTAGTTTCAATTGCCCTAGGAGACATGCATGCAAATGTGGAAGCATAGACAAGGCACATGAATTGTTTGACATAATGCCTCAAAGAAATGTGGTCTCATGGAATGCCATGATTGCAAGATATGCACAAAATGGATTTTACAAGGATGCTCTCAAAATCTTTGAATTAATGAAGCACTCTAGAACATATACTAACATTGTAATATTTTCTTGTGTTCTATTTGCATGCAACCATGCAAGTTTAGTGGATGAGGGTTGTACACACTTCAATCACATGTGTAACTCTTATTGTAACTATTGTTGTACATTAATGATCAGAGGTCTCTATGACTATTAGGAATTTCTTAAGGGATCTTATGATACAATTTCAATCATGTCACATTTATTGATATGTATGCTTCAATAATTAGTTAGTTTTCTAGAACTATAAAATGTTGTAAATGCTTCACACTAATCTTTTTCTTAATGCATGTGAGACATTCTTCACTAGACAAGTTCATGGAAATGTTGAAGAACAAATATGCATATTATCACAAATTTTAAGCATGGTACATTATCTATCTTGTAACCATATAATTGATCATCATATATAATGTAAAATCTCATATACATAGGTATGTACAAGAAAAACCATATAGGCATGTATGATGATATACATCAATAAAATAGAAATGTATGTTTACAAATCCATTTATGCATGCAACAAAATGTCCCAACATCAAAAGTTTTATGGCATGCTATCAAATAGTCGATGACTCTTGCTTTCTCGTGAATATGGAGAAACAGTCAACGATTCATGCTCTCTCAACCACCAACTGGACCTCCTCTCATAAGATTATTGAACCTCCACCTATTAATATAATAAACAATATCCACATTAATATATAAAACATGAAATATACAACATGACATAAGTAATCAATCACTTACTACAAATTGATAATCACTCTCAATCATTCATTGCCTTTCTTCATCTATAGATGGATGGGTTGGAGTTGTGACCTCCTGTAAGAAGAATGAAGAAGAAAATCAGAGTAAAAATGAAAATCATTTATGTACATTAAATAACATGAGATAAAACAAGAAATACATAATGACATTTACATGTTATTGGTTCATACTTGTGTCAAATGCATTGCACACAAAATAGTTGCAGCAATGTCCACATCCCTAGTGTCATGAATATCAGGAGTTTGAATTGCTATCATCAAATGATAATAGAAAAATGTTATTTTACCAAAATCTACATAACATTATTTTAATAGATGATGAATAAAAATAGTAAAATTTACCTCTGTGAAACTAGATCTATGGGCTAGCCCACTAACTCTTGATGTTGAAGGTCCAACATCCACCTATTCATCATCAAATTGTCATTAAATAAGTTTACCATTGATATATGACAAGAAATTTATATGTAGTATATTTACTATCTTGTTACAAATTACATACATGTCCACTCGATGTCACCTCATAAGCTTGCATTGGATGGCCAATAGACATAGGATGAGTACTTTAACCTTGGAATTTCATAATGCATACAATTACGTACATTAACTTTAACTTATAATAGATTAATATAGTTAATTAGGAATTTCAAATACAAATATAATAAATTGCAAATCCTTATAAAAAATTAGTTGTTTGTCAATGCCAAAGGTCCTATCCAACAAGTCATCCATCATTATGATATTATCCAATATGAACATGTCATGCGCCTATTGTTGTCCTTGTGTGGCATATTCCTCAAAGTGTGTATCATCCTCTCTAATGTCTGTATTGGCCCGAGTGTCCTCCAACCCATAATCACATAAAGCTCCACATGAACAACAAATATGTGGAGGCTGACGATTCTCACCCTCACTAGCTTGTGAAAGATGGCTACCATGTTGTAGTAAAGATTGAGTGAGGGAACTAATCGAATGTAGCGTCTCCACCTGAACAGTCTCCTTCAAAGTAGAAGGGAATGAGATATGTTGAAACAATGGTCTCACTAAGGGTCTAGCTGGATGGTCCTAGGCACGATGTCCCCCCTCCTTATCTTGTGTCAAAATAGTTTAGAATGTCATTGAGGATAAAATCACAATAGAGTTTCCTCAAATAATATTATGGGACCTCATTATTGTTACATGGTGGATCATAAAAAACCATCCACCACCTATCCTAGAAGTTTTTAGATATTTTGTTGTGTACACACCATTGAATGAGGAATCTTTTGCAACTCTCATGCAATGGTTCATTACTTCTAGGATCAACAAATAGGGCACATAGACTAGATTTCAATTTTTTTTGTCTTTCAACTTTTTGTATGATAATTTATTTCTATAGTATTGTTGGCAATTCTCTAGGCTATAATCGGTTCATTTGTTGATTTGGCTTGTCACGGAATCGATGTGAGAAATAATCGACTCTAGTGATGTAGTAAGGGATCTTTGGTGAGGATTGGTTACATTTGGAGTTTTTAATGTTTCAATTAAGCTTTCAACTCCTTAATTTTCTCTATAACTTTTTATTGTGTCTCATGAGGATGCACAAGAATTGAAGGATTTTGAGGAGGGTTGTTTTGAGCCTCCTTTTCACCTCAAATCGCATCAACCCCCCTATTTGTTGGATTAAGGTTTTGGGGTGTTTCATGGGGTTCATTGGTTGAAAATTCAAAATAAAATTTGTTAGGAATAGTATGCAGAAGATATCAATTAAATGTAGATAAAGATTAAACAGATGAATGAAAAATACACAGAAATAAAACAATGAGAGACAATTTTAACGTGGTTCACCCAAACTCGAGCTACATCCACCAATAGAGAGTCCAATATTATTATCCAACAAATAGAACCAATTACAACCAACAATCTCATGCAACCCAAATCTACTGCAATGTGCTACAGATACACTATCAATGGAAACCCTAACCCTTAGCCTTTTTATCAAGATGTAACATCCATGTTCTAAAAACATAGTAAAATCAGAAAATTTACCATAAAGTAACTTAACAAGGTAAAAATGAGATAGAGAATTTTTTTCTTTTATTCAACATATAATCAAGTAACTACAATTACAAGATTTCTCATTACTAAATACAATGTTTACAAAAGTAAATCTATTACAAATATCTACATTAGATAATGCTTTACATAGTCTCAATTAACACAAGTCTCAAAGATATACTGCATCCAAAAATCTGACATCTTTATCACAAGCCTTGGAATGTCTTCTGCTAGAGAGAGAGTATCTTTCCAGTGATTTACCTCCATCCACAGACCGGTGGTCTCCCACACATCTCCCACATAGGAAGTGGCCCTACCCTTCACGAGGAATATAGACCAAAGGTGACCAGTGGTAATTTGCCTTCCCGAGTACATAGTGTTGTATCCTACACAACTCTATCAACCATACAACCCTAGATACCCTCTAGCTAAGTATGATTTCTGATAGATTGTACAATCCAGATATAGTGAACCGATAATGCATGCAGAAACATATGCATTACTATGGCCATAGTTTCAATATAAATTGTCGTTCGCAATGAACGTTGTCGTAATGTTCACCCACCCCAACTCAACTTGGATACTATCATATTCCTATAGTTTGACTTGGTCAACTACGTTTAACTTATGAAGTCCTGACAATTTCAATATTTTGGTCTCCCCGACCTAGACAAGTTTACATTCACTATCTATATTCCATAGACCTTATCGACTACCTTTCTTTACGAGGATTCTCATTGCATCATTTCAATACCCAAGATCCGTGACTTATCAATTCCTACGAATTTTAAATCGATTAATAACGACTAAGATGGTTACCTTACCTAGGTCAAACATCATAGTCTAGGAAACTATTTCCCTTCTTACAAGTAAGAATAATTATACATAGTTAGGGAACTTATCCCTTCAATTACGATCTATATAATGATCACAATGATTTAATATAAATAAATACCTTAGCTCGGTCAATTAGTTAAGGTTTAACTAAAGAGTTTTATCTAACTCAAATCTAGTCATTCTAACTTAGGTGGATTCACAAGACACTGTCATTGCCCCATAGACCTTATGGAATGACTATCCATTCTTGGGTATCTCCTTGCATCCTGGCAACATTTGAGATCCATCACTTATCATCAAGTAAAAGATAAGACAAGTTGTGGCCAAAAAGGTATAATAAACTTTATGGTTGACAAACCATTTAATAGTACCTCTTGCATGCTTCCAAAACCTGAGGCTTAAAACTTATATCTCAAGTCGACTTGAATTCAAACAAATAGGCTTCTCTACCTAAGGTTAAACATTATTGACTAATAACAAAATCTCTTTACAATAAGATATAAATAAACTTTTATTATTTAGGGTTCTTGACCCTTTAATGTTTACCCACATAAATAACTAAAATAGGTTATAACCATATAGGTGTTTAAATAGTCTTTAACCCTTCTAGGTTTAAACTAGAGTTTTATCTAACCTATCCCATCACAATGGAATGACAAACTCGCTAATGCTAGAAAGAACCACGTCTTAAGTAAACGATTTTCCTTTAGTCTTCTTTTGACTATGAGGTCGTTTCAATCTTTCAAACAAGACTATTTCTTACTTATAAGACAACCTTAGTTATAACTAACCAAAGGATTTACCCACTACTAGACTTTGACTAGATTCGACTTGATTCCAAAATGGTGATAGACATTTTCAGTTTGCTATCCTCTTGAATTCCTATTTAAGTTCTCTCTTTTAGCATACTAAACTATATAGAGTCAATATTATACGAGAAATTATCTTCTAAGTTTGATGTAGGGAATCCACTCATTTTGAACATCCCTAGAGTAAAGTATTCTCTTAATGAAATAAATAACTATTTAAAACTAAAGCATGAGATTACTAACTTTGAAGTATCATATGACATGCAAGTTCTTCTTGTCATAAAAGAGTTGTTTAACATCGAACCCTATAGTAAACAAGAAAATAAAGACATGGATAAATCTTGTCAAACTATATTTATTCTAAGTGAGTATGAAGATATAAAAATCTATTAGACATTACTCTCTCCTTAATAAGAGTCTACTTATCGATGTATATACTTCATCATTATGAGCAAATCCAAGTATTTCTTTTAAATAAACTCTTCATACGGCAATATGTAAATACTAATATAATACAGAGTAAATTCTTCTCCATGGCATCAGAGGTCTATGTTTTATTATTTACACTATGCTCTATGTGTGTAAAAGAATACTAGTGTTACACAGTATCTCTACAGCAAAAGTATATTAAGGTTGAATATAAACCTTGGTTATCTATTATCTTACGCCAAATTTAAATTATAAGAGTAATACATAGAGACTTTTTGCCCAATACATTTTCAATATCTCAATATTGGTTAGACAATTTACACCACATAATATCTCAGGTTTGTCAGGGGTTTGATACTCATAAATCTATCGTATTGGATCAGCAACTACTGTAGCATCTACTTATTCGAACGAGGTTCTACTTCATAATAATAATATATTTATAAAACCACCCGGTTTAATATTTGTAGTAAAGACTATAAACCCCCTCATACACTACGCTTCTACATTTTCTATATGAGAAGAAGTCTGATAAATAAGAAAGACATTGAACTTCATTTAAAATGAATTCACTAAACTGTGAAATAATACTCAACTCATGCTATACTCTTAGTCACAATCTTAAGAAAAGATGCACAGTTGGAGTGAGAATAAACATACCTCTATTATGTTATGTTGAATAGTATGGAAAACTTGATTAGATCTAATACACAGGTAGTAATACTTCTCTTCTATTAGCTCTTCTCAAGTCATTCTCTACTGAGAGTTATGTTAACCTCCCCAAAACAATGTCATTTTTCCTCCTTCCTATATTCTTCCTTGATGATAACAACGTACCTCTTCCCCAAAACATGACGCATTCATATCCCTTTTCTCGACTCTTAATGAGTCGTTACCTTATGGACATCAATATAACTCTTAATGAGTCATGTGATTCATACTCATCCACTCTTTTTAGTTGATAATATAATGAATTCAAAACAGTCCTCAAACTAATTCAGTTTCAACTGAATCCATAAAATTTGCAAAATTTCCCACATGTCGATGGGAGATAGCCGAACTCCATGGCTCATCGGTTGTGGTGGTTAATACCACAGTCCTCCTCTTTTGGATGAGCCCGACAAAAGAATTTAAGCACTACTGATCTTTAAATGATCACAATAAGTGGTTCGATCCACCACTGATACTATCGAAGACTCTCCCAAAAGTAAGCCTTCGACTACTCAAGCATTACATTAATGACTCATTAGGAGGTATTATCCTTACTCGATGCATATGTATTTACATACTTGATTACATCAAATATGATTCACATAACATCGCTTCTATATTAGATAGTTATGGTTTAATCAATAAAATGATAATATTTAAACAAAGGATTACGGATAATGTGATTGGGTTGAGCTTGTCTCCCCATCACAGTCTGTCGACAATATTCGTGTATTCTTAACTCGAGGAAATCGTCTTAACGTTTAAGAATCGTTTATATTATGTCAAGATACTTAATAAAATAAGAGAATCATTTTATGACAATTTACGTCGTAATATTTACGTTTAACGTAAATAACCATAGTTCATATTCAAACAACGTCGTTAACACTATTAATGACTACGATGATCTATTACGACTTACAAAGATTCATAAGGTATTGACTATCTGTCAATTGGGTTTAATTAAACTGATAAGTTAAGGATTACCTCTCACAACACATTGGTTCACACTTCTGTTACACATCATACTCGTCATGGCAAATAGACCACTCGTAACCTGAGGTCTATATCTCTCTCCTTGAAAGATACTCTCTCTCTCTTCTCTGAGAGTCATCTGAAATCTGTATTCCTATTTCAACTTGTAACCAAACAAATTATGATCAGTGCATCATGACTTAAATAATAAATCAAATCTCATAAGCAATTATTAAATTAATATAAACATAATCATTTTCATAATTTTGTAAATGACAATCAATACAAACCATGTCTTTTCTTGGCATTAATCTATAACATCGCAATAGATTTAATTATGTCCCAATAAAAGTGAAAAGTTTAGTAAGACAAAAATTGGGGATGTAACATATCCTTCCCCTAAAGATTCATCGTCCTCGATGATATAAAGTATCAAAATGCAACTAAAAAGAAAGTTCATTGTTTTCAACTGGTAACAACATTAAATAAATGAGGAAACTTTTTGTAAAATTCATGGTAATCCTCCCATGTAGCATTATTCTTGGCATATTGGTCCCACTGGACCTAGCACTACATAACCTCTACATTACACAAGCATTGCTTGCGAACTTCAAGCATTTAAGAAGCTTGATCATAACCATTCCTAGGTTTTGTACTTGTAAAACATTCATATAATATAATATTCATATATTACATAAATATATTTTTCATATATGAATCACAAAAAGCATTATGCCTCCTGGCAATAACTGGTAATAGATTGATTCTTATAATCAATAGAATTGATAATCTTGAAAATTTAGAAGAGTCCTTTATACTTAGCAACTGGTTTGGAATACATTCCATACTTTATGAAACTTTTTCAGGGGTTTGACCCTCAAAAGAACTTTTCTTTTCTAACTGAGAATTGTCTTAGTGTACACTTAACATTAACGTAACTTTTCTATTTATTAATGGTTTCCACTGATCTTTTCTGATCAGCTTAATCTGTTTATCCATTTTAGACAACATTTTTGGACTAATGCTAATCCTATCTTCTAGCTTACTCAGCATATAGGAATTCGGCATCATTTCTATCCAATGTTTCAATTCAAGTCGTCTTAATAGCAAAAAGTTAGGTATTGTTATAAGAAAATTTGACAAGTGATAAGTAGTCTCCCCACTTATATTGTTGATCCATGCAACACATTTGCAGCAAATCTTCTAAAACTAGTTAACTCTCTTAGTTTGCTCATCAATTTTAGGATGATAAGCTGTACTCACATTGAGTTTACTCCTTAGCGCAGAAAGCAAAGTTTGCCAAAACCTTGATGTTACATGTGCATCTCTATCCGAGATAATCTTTTTAGGGAAGCCATGCAATCTAAACACCTCTTGCACAAATTTGCGAGCTAACACTGGTGGTCAATCAGTCAAATTCCTTGGTATAAAATGTGCTACCTTCGTGAGTTTATCAACCACAACTAAAATGGCATCATGTCTATCCCTAGACTTTGGAAGATTCTGAACGAAGTTCATACTTATGACTTGTCACTTCCATTCTGGTGTATCATGCGGGTACAACAATCCTGCGGAGTGTTGATGCTTTGCTTTTTACCCTTTGGCATTCCAGACAACTTACTACAAATCTTGCAGCATCGTTCTTCATTCTTTTCTTGAAGTTAAGAGGTTTAACATCCGCTAGAAGTTTGGTTACTCTAGGATGTCCGGAGTATGGTGCGGTAAGAACTTCTTTCCATACTAGATTCCTTAATTCAGCAGAATTAGAAACACATATTCTTCCTCTGAAACTCAATAGTCCGTCAGTCTTAAAATGAAATCTATCATACCTTGAACCTTTAAGATTTGCCATAAGAGCTTGCTTAACTTGCTTATCATGTATAGGTACACCCCTTAATCCTTCTCCTAAGGCATCAATTTTTCCCTCAAATTGTCCTTCGGGACAGGAATTCACAGAATTGGTGCTGTTGTAATTTCTCTTAACCATTGCAGAATTACTTGCACATAATGATAATGTTCTCCTTCATTCTTAAAATAAATAAGTATATCTTCCAGAAAGGATAGAACAAACTTGTCTAAACAATCTCTAATCAACTGTTTATGAGATTTATGAATATGATAGAGGTATCTGTAAGTCTAAAGCCCAACACTGCAAACTCTTAGTGCCCATTTCTTTCAAAAAGTTGTTTTATGGTTATCCTCATCCTTTAATCTTGACTGATGATATATTGATTGCCAATCAATCTTTGAAAACACTGCAGCTCCACATATCTAATCAAAGAGGTCATCAATACGTGGTGAAAGATATTTGTTTCTTTATCGTTGCCTTAATGAGCACACAAAACTAAATACACAATTGCAGAGTTATGTCCTTTTTCTTGACAATGATAACAAGTGCACCCCATGGTGAAATACTAGATCTAATTAAACCTTTAGCCAATAATTCTTGTTATGGGGCTTTGATTCCATTAATTTTTGTAGTTGTCATAAGGCAAGGTACTTTTCTAGGTAACTCATCCCAAAACTCTAGGAGGAATAAAATTTTCAGTTGCTTCAATCACCTGTTCCATCAAACCTTGGTGGAATGACTTTCTTCATATCTAGGATAGTTCTAAGGCAAGCCTATCCTTAGCTTCCTTTTAGGGTCTATGGTTACAGGATTTCCATTACTCACTCTATATTCTTGGTGATTTTCCTTTCTCATCCCATGAGAAATCTCATTTTTCCCCCTTCAGGGTTTCCTTGATATCTTACTTTCTTTTCCAAAATACCAGGTCTCTCTTTGGTTTTTACAAACATGGTTAGGATTGCTCCAATTTGTTCAAGAGATTAACTGATGGTTTATTCTCTTCTAGACTCTCATCCTAGTTTGTTTTTTTATGAAACATGTTGTCATTTTTCTCATACCAGAAAAATAAGTTATCTAATAGTTTTCTGAATTCTAATGTGACTCAAAACATCAAAACATATTTATCTCATAACAATCAATAGATTGATACCAAACATTCTCATCGTTATTATAATTTATTCAGGTGTAACCACTTCCTTATTTATATAGTTGATACGACAAGACTATATGTCATTGTCGATTTAACAATCTTCCAATTAAACAAACATAGAGGGTGGATGTAAACACAAGTACTCCTCCAACACCCTTTTCCTAAAACAAAAGTATCGCAACAACCCCCAAGTGACATGTCGTAACTGGCTACAGTTTTACTTGGTTTTTACTACACAAGTAGAAATAGTAGGATTATTGGCCAGTTCAAAACGTTGTTTTCTTTCTAGCCGAATACGCTTAAGCGCATCAGCAAAAGTGTTTGAATCCTCCATCCATGCACCTTTAGAGTAAATAATATGCTCTTTAAGTTCAACCTCCTCGATAGGTTCCTTCTTAACTACTAATTCAGACAAATGCTGGGGAACAGATTTTCTAGCAGTTTTCTTGGTTCTTCTCCATGCCATTATGGCACAAGAAAATTCAAACATTAGCTAACCGCATAATGTTGACTACAAGTTAGCACAGTGGACTCATAAGCCCTAGTGTCGAACCTGGTAGCTCTGATACCATATGCAACATCCATGTTCTAAAAATATAGTAAAATCAGAAAATTTACCATAAAGTAACTTAACAAGGTAAAAATGAGAGAAAAATTTTCTTTTATTCAACATATAATCAAGTAACTACAATTACAAAATTTCTCATTACTAAATACAATGTTTACAAAAGTAAATCTATTACAAATATCTACATTAGATAATGCTTTACATAGTCTCAATTAACACAAGTCTCAAAGATATACTGCATCCAGAAATCTGACATCTTTATCACAAGCCTTGGCATGTCTTCTGCTAGAGAGAGTGAATATCTTTCAAGTGATTTACCTCCATCCACAGACCGGCGGTCTCCCACACATCTCCCACATAGGAAGTGGCCCTACCCTTCACAAGGAATATAGACCAAAGGTGACCAGTGGTAATTTGCCTTCTTAAGTACATAGTGTTGTATCCTACACAACTCTATCAACCATACAACCCTAGATACCCTCTTAAGTATGATTTCTGATAGGTTGTGCAATCCAGATACAGTGAACCAACAATGCATGCAGAGACATATGCATTACTATGGCCATAGTTTCAATATAAATTGTCGTTTGCAATGAACGTTATCATAATGTTCACCCACCCCAACTCGACTTGGATACTATCATATTCCTATAGTTTGACTTGGTCAACTACGTTTAACTTATGAAGTCCTGACAATTTCAATATTTTGGTCTCCCCGACCTAGACAAGTTTACATTCACTGTCTATATTCCATAGACCTTATCGACTACCTTTCTTTACGAGGATTCTCATTGCATCATTGCAATACCCGAGATCCATGACTTATCAATTCCTAAGAATTTTAAATCAATTAATAATGACTAAGATGGTTCCCTTACCTAGGTCAAGCATCATAGTCTAGGAAACTATTTCCCTTCTTACAAGTAAGAATAATTATACATAGTTAGGGAACTTGTCCCTTCAATCACGATCTATATAATGATCACAATGATTTAATATAAATAAATACCTTAGCTAGGTCGAGTTAAGGTTTAACTAAAGAGTTTTATCTAACTCAAATCTAGCCATTCTAACTTAGGTGGATTCACAAGACACTATCATTGCCCCATAGACCTTATGGAATGACTATCCATTCTTGGGTATCTCCTTGCATCCTAGCAACATTTGAGATCCATTACTTATCATCAAGTAAAAGATAAGAGACATTGTGGCCAAAAAGGTATAATAAACTTTATGGTTGACTAAACATTTAATAGTACCTCTTGCATGTTTTCAAAACCTAAGGCTTAAAACTTATATCTCAAGTCGACTTGAATTCAAACAAATAGGCTTCTCTACCTAAGGTTAAACATTATTGACTAATAATAAAATCTCTTTACAATAAGATATAAATAAACTTTTATTATTTAGGGTTCTTGACCCTTTAATGTCTACCCACATAAATAACTAAAACGGGTTATAACCATAAAGGTGTTTAAATAGTCTTTAACCCTTCTAGGTTTAAACTAGAGTTTTATCTAACCTATCCCATCAAAATGGAATGACAAACTCGCTAATGCTAGAAAGAACCACGTCTTAAGTAAACAATTTTTCTTTAGTCTTCTTTTGACTATGAGGTCATTTCAATCTTTCAAACAAGATTATTTCTTACTTACAAGACAACCGTAGTTATAACTAACCAGAGGATTTACCCACTACTAGACTTTGACTAGATTCGACTTGATTCCAAAATGGTGATAGACATTTTCAGTTTTCTATCCTCTTGAATTCATGTTTAAGTTCTCTCTTTTAGCATACTGAACTATATAGAGTCAATATTATATGAGAGTTATTATCTAAGTTTGATGTAGGGAATCCACTCATTTTGAACATCCCTAGAGTAAAGTATTCTCTTAATTAAATAAATAACTATTTAAAACTAAAGCATGAGATTACTAACAAGTTCGAAGTATCATATGACATGCAATTTCTTCTTGTCATAAAAAAGTTGTTTAACATCGAACCCTATAGTAAACAAGAAAATAAAGACATGGATAAACCGTGTCAAACTATATTTATTCTGAGTGAGTATGAAGATATAAAAATCTATTAGACATTACTCTCTCCTTAATAAGAGTCTACTTATCGATGTATATACTTCATCATTATGATCAAATCCAAGTATTTATTTTAAATAAACTATTCATATGGTAATATGTGAATACTAATATAATATGGAGTAAATTCTTCTCCATGGCATCAGAGGTCTATGTTTTATTGTTTACACTATGCTCTATGTGTGTAAAAGAATACTAGTGTTACACAGTATCTCTATGGCAGAAGTATATTAAGGTTGAATATAAACCTCAGTTATCCAGTATCTTACGCCAAATTTAAATTATAAGAGTAATACATAGAGACTTTTTGCCCAATTCATTTTCAATATCTCAATATTGGTTAGACAATTTAAACCACATAATATCTCAGGTTTGTCAGGGGTTCGATACTCATAAATCTATCGTATTGGATCAGTAACTAATGTAGCATCTACTTATTCGACCGAGGTTCTACTTCACAATAATAATATATTTATAAAACCACCCAGTTTAATGTTTGTAGTAAAGACTATAAACCCCCTCATACACTACGCTTCTACATTTTCTATATGAGAAGTCTGATAAATAAGAAAGACATTGAACTTCGTTTAAAATGAATTCACTAAACTGTGAAATAATACTCAGCTCATGCTATACTCTTAGTCACAGTCTTAAGAAAAGATGCACAGTTGGAGTGAGAATAAACATACCTCTATTATGTTATGTTGAACAGTATGGAAAACCTGAGTAGATCTAATACACAAGTAGTAATACTTCTCTTCTATCGGCTCCTCTCAAGTCGTTCTTTACTGAGAGTTATGTTAACCTCCCAAAAACAATGTCATTTTTCCTCCTTCCTATATTCTTCCTTGATGATAACATCGTACCTCTTCCCCAAACCATGACGCAATTCCTATCCCTTTTCTCGACTCTTAATGAGTCATTACCTTATGGACGTCAACACGACTCTTGATGAGTCATGCGATTCATACTCATCCACTCTTTTCAGTTGATAATATAATGAATTCAAAACAGTCCTCAAACTGATTCGGTTTCAACTAAATCTACAAAATTTGCAAAATTTCCCACATGTCGATGGGAGATAGTCGAACTCCATGGCTCGTCGGTTGTGGTGGTTAATACCACAGTCCTCCTCTTTTGGATGAGCCCGACAAAAGCATTTAAGCACTACTGATCTTTAAATGATCACAATAAGTGGTTCGATCCACCATTGATACTATTGAAGACTCTCCCAAAAGTAAACCTTCGACTACTCAAGCATTACATTAATGACTCATTATGAGGTATTATCCTTACTCGATGCATATGCATTTACATACTTGATTACATCAAATATGATTCACATAACATCACCTCTACATTAGATAGTTATGGTTTAATCAATAAAATGATAATATTTAAACAAAAGATTACGGATAATGTGATTGGGTTGAGCTTGTCTCCCCATCACAATCTGTCGACAATATTCATGTATTCTTAGCTCGACGAAATCATCTTAACGTTTAAGAATCGCTTATATTATGTCAAGATACTTAATAAAATAAGAGAACCATTTTACGACAATTTACGTCGTAATATTTACGTTTAACGTAAATAACCATAGTTCATATTCAAACGACGTCGTTAATGCTATTAACGACTACGACGATTTATTATGACTTACAAAGATTCGTAAGGTATCGACTACCTATCGATTGGGTTTAAGTAAACTGACAAGTTAAGGCTTACCTCTCACAACACATTGGTTCACACTTATGTTACACATCATACTTGTCATGGCAAATAGACCACTCATGACCTGAGGTCTATATCTCTCTCCTCGAAAGATACTCTCTCTCTCTCTCTCTCTCTCTCTGAGAGTCATCTGAAATCTGTATTCTCGTTTCAACTTGTAACCAAACAAATTATGATCAGTGCATCATGACTTAAATAATAAATCAAATCTCATAAGCAATTATTAAATTGCTATAAACATAATCATTTTCATAACTTTGTAAATGACAATCAATACAAACCATGTCTTTTCTTGGCATTAATCTATAACATCACAATAGATTTACTTCTGTCCTAGTAAAAGTGAAAAGTTTAGTAAGACAAAAATTGGGGATGTAACACAAGACTTATGTTGGTTACAAAAATAGGGTTTTTTTTATGGCGGCCAATAGAAAAATAACTGTCGATGCCTTTATAAAATACTTTGGGAGGAGACTGCAATGACAAAAGTGCGGAAAATTTAACCTCTGAGTCTGGTTAGGCTCCATATAGCAACAAAATTCAATCAAAACATTGAAAAAAATGATTCCTTTTCAAATTTAGAAAAAACATGGAAACCTTACCTTGTTTAGCTTGTTGATTCTATGGAGCTCGTGCACAACATCCTCGAGTGTGGGAATGGCACGACGGCATAGTGTTAGAGTGGCTTCTCCTCTAATTTCTTCAAAATGTGCTCGTGCAATAATCATGGTCACGTTTTGGAGCTCAACAAATTTGTGAGTGAAAATGAGGGTGCTACAATCCGTGTTTTTTTATATAAATAGGGGCTCAAAATGTGAGCACATTATAATGCACTCACGTTATTTTTTGCTTGGACCAAAAAGTGGTTTGGCCACTTTTTGGTCCCCCATCTTTTTGCATACGCCTATGATTGACTTGGATCTTTTGCACTACTTTCTCAGGATCTCTCTTGTGTAACCCAAGTATGTTCTTGATCTTCTATCTTGTTTTTGCATGGATGATTATAAGCTTGCACCAACTCCCTTTCTATCTGGGGTCAAGCTTGAGGCAAAGTGTTCCACACTACTGGTTGATGCCACTTTGTATCGTCAACTTGTTGGTAGCTTCATCTACTTGACTCATACTTTCCCCAACATTTTATTTGTAGTTGGCATGGTTTCACACTTCATGATGGAGCCACATGAGATTCATTTGAAGGTAGCCAAACATATTTTTAACTACATATAGGGTACTCATAGGTACTAGATTCACTATGCAGCGGGCATAGGCTTAGATTTGATTAGATACATGGAATTTGATTGGGTTGATAGATGATCGGAAGTCCACATCTAGCTACAATTTTCACCTAGGTTCTAGTCCTATTTTTTGGTAGATAAAGAAGCAACATGCCATTGCTCTTTCTTCAATTGAGGCTAAGTATTAAGGGGTTGTGAATGGCACCACTAAGGCTATTTGGCTTCAAAATATCCTCACTAAAATTGACATCACTTTGAACAAAAACCATCAGTCATTTACTATGACAACCAGGGTGTCATCCAAAACTCGAAGAACCTAGTCCATCATTAGCGGACCAAACACATCAAGATCCACATGCATTTTCATAGGGAGCTGATTTGGGAGTAGGTCATTGATTTGCACTATTATCCGACAACAAAGTAGGTAATAGATATCTTCACCAAACCCTTTACTAAGAGCAAGTACATCCATCTTCGGTCTTTCTTGGGGGTGTAGGCCATTTCTTCAAGAGGGGTCACTTAGCCTTTCTTGCTTCATCCTCTCATGGGGGAGTTTTTTCCCATTGGGTTTTCTCCTTTTCTGTTTGAGGGGATCTTTTGTACATGGGTACCTCATCATGCCTTGTTGTTGGAACCCATCTTTGTATACATTTCCCCCTAAGTTGCACTTAAGAGGTGGGTGTTAGTGTGAACGGGGTACTTTAAATCTAACTAGTTCATTTCCTAGCTAGTTCTCCACTTAGGTTTTTTTCACACTAGGTTAAGTTTACTTAGGAACTTTTTCACTTTATCCCATATTGGTTGTGTTTTTAGTCTCTTGGGTGGTATATCTTATATATACCCACCTCTCACTCTCATATGAGCATCTCATCTCATCTCATTCTTGTATGCTTTGCATTTCCTATTGAATAGAATACAATTTATTCTATCATTCTAGTTTTCTAGTTTTCTAGTTTTGCTTTCCTTTCACTCATTTGCATTCTTGGGTGTCTTCACAACCCAAACTTAGACCATCATTATCTTTCATTCACCCAAAACTATATCTTTCAAATGTCTCAAAAAGTGGTTAGGATAGCCTAAGAACATTTTTCTAATTTCCAACTAGGTGAGGATCAATTACAAATGACATCAATGATAACCATTGAATCTCCTTCACTATAGATTTTGGAAATGCCACATTAGACAACTACCTGAAGGCCCAAAACAAGGGGATGAGATTCAACAACATTGTTTGTTCCCTCCATCAATTTCTTAGAGGTTGCTATAACTAAAGATTGAGAACAATCTCAAGTCATGCATCTAACTCTTGAGGCTCCAATGGAAGCTCCATCAAAATTAACTTTGAAGTTTCTCAAAAGAGGGAATCCATTTTGCAACGTCCCTTAAGGGAGCTTGGGCTAAGCCCATCTTGATCAATTAATGAGGCATTACACTCATAATTTAACCAAATAAGCATTTCTAAATATTATTAGTAGGGTAAGAATAGTGAATACAACAATTACTTTGGTTTTTTGAAAAATAAGTTAAAAGGTGAAAAGATTATATTTCACTTTTATTTCTTTATTAACAAATGTTTAGAAATACTTTATGTGCTAAAAAAATACTCTTAGCTTGTATCTACTAACATATAAGAAAAATATCATTAATTTTTTTAAAAATTAGTTAATTGTGGATTTAATTAGTTAAGTGTGGACTTGGGTCTACTCCCTTTTGTAATAAATTGTATGAGAAAAAAATAAATTTCATGCCTCAGACCCTTGAATAGGAGTGCATATAATCTAAACATAAAGGCTATGAACCCTACTAAGTGGAGATCTAGATCATTAAAAGCAAAAATATTTTGGCTAAGAGTTGAGAAGAAATAATAACCATTCAAAATTATGTCTCATGAAAATATTTTATGACCATGTTTGGCTTAAGAACGTAGAGTCATCTTACTACCAGAATTGATGCTTCTTGTAAAAAGAGTCCTCTTCTTCCTTTTTAGCATGACCCAATCATCTCACCTACCTATTAAAGAAAGTGTAGAGGACAATTGAAGGCTTCAATTCCCCTAGAGATAAGGGAACCTTAGTGTTTTAATGAGAAGTAGAGCTTTCAGCCATATGATATCCGCTATGCAGCTGAAGCAGAGCATGCGTAAGGGGTGCCAGATGTTCCCCATTACCATTAGTGACATATCAGAGAGACTGACAAAGATATCCTTAGACGATCACCCTATCCTCAGGGAGTTTGCAAATGTTTTTCCATCAGAGTTGAAAGGGATGCCACCCCACCATGAGGTGGACTTTCATATTGATTTGGTTCCAAGGGCACAACCGGTTTCACAAGCACCTTATAGGATGACCACTCAGGAGCTCAGTGAGCTCAAGTTTCAGTTGGAGGAGTTGTTGGAGAAGGGCCACATCCATCCTAGCGTCTCACTTTGGGGTGCACAAGTCATCTTCGTCAAGAAGAAGGATGGGTCCCTTCGCTTGTGCATCGACTATAGACAGTTGAATAAATTTACGATCAAGAATCGATACCCTTTGCCGAGGATTGATGATCTTTTTGACCAGATGAGGGGAGCCAGAGTGTTCTCCAAGAGTGACCTGAAGTTCAGTTACCACCAGCTGAGGATTGTTGAGGCTGACATTTATAAGACAACATTTCGGACTCGATATGGCTATTATGAGTTTACAGTGGTACCATTCAGATTGACGAATGCCCTTACAGTATTCATGAGTTTGATGAATGGGGTATTTCACACCTTTTAGGATCATTTTGTACTGATCTTTTTAGATGACATATTGATTTATTCTCACTCTGAGGAGCATGAGGATCATTTGAGGTAGGTATTGCAGTGTTTGAGGAGACACCAGCTTTATGCTAATTTGGCTAAATGTGCATTCTTCTAGTTTGAGGTTCAATATTTAGGGCACATTATATCTGGTGATGATATCTCTGTAGATCCATCGAAGGTTAGGGCGATTGTAGAGTGGCCAGCACCCACTAGTGTTATAAAGGTTAGGAGTTTCATGGGCTTGGCCGGTTATTATCACAGGTTTGTGGAGAGGTTTTCCAGGATAGCTCACCCTATTACTTCCCTTCAACGCAAGGGGAAAAGAGATTTGAGTGGACAGAGCAATGCGAGAGGGCATTTCAAACCCTCAAGGAGTGTCTTACTAGTGCTCCCATTTTAGTTGTACAGGATCCGACTCAGGATTTTGTGGTTTGTACAGATGCTTCTTTGGATGGTTTCAGCGTAGTGCTTATGTAGAAGGGTTGAGTTACTGCATATGAGTCACGAAAACTCAAGTCCCATGAGTAGAATTACCCTACACATGATTTAGAGCTTGAGGCAGTAATACATGCTCTCACTAGATGGATACACTTCCTCCTTGAGCATCATTTTGAGCTTCATTCTTATCATTGCAGTCTTCAATATATATTCATACAGCTGAATCTGAATGATTATAGACATGATATTTCCACAGTCCATGATAAGTAGAGTGTGTGCTTCTGGATTAGACTGTGTGCAGCTAATCCAGAAGCACACACTCTACTTATGAATCTGAATGCACAACAGAGACGATGGATGGAGTTCCTGTGTGAGTATGATTTTGATGTGCACTATATCAGAGGGAAGGAGAATGTGGTGGCAGATGCATTGAGCAGGCGACGACATGAGATAATGGCCATTACAGTGGGTACCGATTTGAGGTCTCGTATCCTTCAGGAGTTGCTAGAGGATGAGTGGTATTAGGAGATTCAGTGTGCGATGCAGTCTCAGAGGGCCCTTGAGGGCAAGTATTTAGGTTTTGTTCTTGAGGTAGATGGGTTTCTACAATTCAGAGGACGTATCTATGTGCCACAGAGTGGGGATATATGGAGATTGATTCTATCAGAGGCTCACAGGGCATCATACGCAGCATAGCCAAGGGTTAGGAAGATGCATTCCGATCTGTGTTAGCTATATTATTGGTCAGATATGTGTAGACATTGCAGAGGTTGTGGCTTGATGCCTTGAATGCCAGAGGGTCAAGGTCGAGCACCAACACCCCGCAGGACTGCTATACTCCCATGAGATTTCAAAGTGGAAGTGGGATACTATTTCCATGGATTTTATAGTTGGTCTACCCATGTCCTCTAAATGCCATGATGCCATCATGGTGATGGTTGACAAGTTGACCAAGGTGTTAGGAATTGCATGCAGAGGATATCAATTAAATGCAAACAAAGATTAAACAGAGGAATGAAAAATACATAGAAATAATAACAGCGAGAGACAATTTTTAACGTGGTTCACCCAAACTCGGGCTACATCCACCAACAGAGAGTCCAATATTATTATCCAACAATCAAACCGATTATAACCAGCAATTCTTGCAACTCAATACCGCTACAAATGCTACAATACAATATCAATGGAAACCTTACCCCTTAGCCGCTTCTATCAAGCCTTATGTCGGTTACAAAATAGGGTTTTTTTTATGTCAGCCAATAGAAAAATAGCTCCCGACGCCTTTATAAAATAATAAAAATCGTTTGAAGTTTCGGGGGCGTTTCCCCTCGACCCCGCCTTGTATCGTGACAGGGAGCATGCTAGGCGCACTGCCCCTAGACCCCGCAAGGGGCGTTGTCCCCAAACCCCATTAAATAATTTGGGGGGAAACCACGCCAATAAAAGGGGAAAATTTAACCTCCAAGTCTAATTAGGCTCCATATAACAACACAAGGTAGCCCACTTCTCACCCATTCGCACCACTTATACAGCACCAACCGTAGCACGAGTATTCTTGGATGAGATTGTTAGACTGCATGGGGTACCTCACAGGATTATTTTAGATAGGGATCCAATGTTTACTTCTACCTTTTGAACAACACTTCAGCGAGCCTTGGGCACCCAGCTCAACTTCAGTACATCTTATCACTCTAAGACAGATGGATAGACGGAGAGGGTGAACCAGGTGTTAGAAGACATGTTGATACGTTATGGATCATCAGGCTAGATGGGAGGAAGGAATACTTGTATTTAGTTGAGTTTTCCTACAACAACAATTTTCATAGTTCTTTGGGTATGGCACCGTATCAGGATTGTATGGCAAACCGTGCAGGACTCCCTTGAGTTGGGATCGTTTGGAGGATAGAGTTGCTATTGGATCAAAGATGTTGTAAGATATGGAACGACAGGTGACAATGATTCGCCAGAGGTTACAGGAGGCTCGGGATCGACAGAAGATGTATGCAGACACTAAGAGAATAGATTGGTCTTTTTGAGTGGGTGACAGAGTCTTCTTGAGAGTGTGGACGCATAAGAGTCCAATCCGTTACGAAAAGGGCTCTAAGCTAGCACCTCGTTTTGTGGGCCCCTTTGAAATTTTGGAACGGATAGGACTTGTAGCCTATCATTTAGCCTTGTCAGTTAGCCTGTCACGCATCCAAGATGTATTTCATATTTTTGTTTTGAGACGTTATATCCATAATCCTTCTCATGCATTGGATTGGGTTGCCCTACAAGTAGAGGAGGACGAACAACTAAGATTGGAGCCCATTCGTATCTTGGCTCGTCGGACGTTGGGCCTTCGAGGTCAAGCGATGGACCAGGTCAAGGTCCAGTGGGACAGATATGATGAGACTGCTGCCACTTGGGAGGACACATCTGCTATGAAGACTTTTTATCCTCACCTTTTTGAGGACTTCCGGGAGGAAGCCCAAGCCTAGGGGGAGGATGTAGGACCCCTCCTCGGTACCGCCATTAGGGCGGGAAGTGATTTTACATTTTGCTACTATTTTCTATGACAAGATATTATATGTTGGTTCTCCTAGTTTTCTGATGTTGGCTATGGGATTATATTTTAGTTCGAGATGTATGATTTTGATATGGTTCATACGTGATACATACTTTTATGTTTGCATATCCTCTTCTGACTCTATATGATGCTTCTAGATTTTATCTTGCACCTTGTCATATTGGACTATATTGCTTATTGAGATATGACAATACATAATTCCTTGGTTTACGATGTGTGAGTTCATATATCTTGTTATGATGGATGTGACTCATTGATATACGTAGCTTGCAATTAATGGTGGAAATTTTGTCGTCTCATATTATTGTTTATATGTTTATATGTATATTCTCTCTCGTGCATTGAAATTGATATGTAGTTGTGATGGTTAATTGCATCTTTGCTTCGGCTATTGTTATCATATTGATAGTGTGACAATAAGTGTGCAGGTTGAGCCAGTGGAAATGGAGAAAACACTTGGGGACCCGTTGTAGTTTCCTAGTAAGTTGACCTAGCATGTATGGAAAGGCTTAGGTCCATTGTTAGTCATGCTTGTGTCTTGTGAAAAGTGTCATGTTTTAAGTATCTTGTGATGGGCAATATGACATTGTTGTACAGATTGTGGTATTGTCTTGGGACATGTAAATTCATGTGAATCATTTGTCTTGGGACATGTGAATTCATGTGAATCATTATATCTTGACGTTTATGTTGTAAAAGTGTTGTAAGGTGTCTTGTTGTGGGAGGGAGTCTAATTAGTCTACTAAACTTGATGTTTAAGTCCAAACTATGTCTTATTATTAGGAAAAAATTAAACCTTATGCTAGACCTAGGTGGACCCCTCAAAGAAATAGAATGAGATTAAGAAAAAAGTAAATTTTGGGCACCTTTTTAATTATTTTTTTATTTTGGACGGGAATACACTATTAATTTGTTAAACCTGGACTGTTGAGAAGACACATGTTGCCCACCCTTGGAGGGACTCATGCTTGTCTACAGGGGCAGATGTGAATGGAGGGTAAAAGGGAAGGTAAAAAGAGTAGGAGGATGGTTTTTCTGGTTTTTACTGTCTACTTGAAAAAAAAAAAAAAGTAGAGAAAGGAGAAGTGTGTGGGAAACAAACAACACAATAAAACTGGATGAACATGAGTTAATTGTGGAGCTAAATAATTCTACAGAGAATTCCAGGTAGGATATATTTACCCAACTTACCCAACTTACCTTGAACCTAATTTGATATGTTAAGCTATGCTTTTTTTTTTAATTTACTGTTACTGTTAATGTCTTAAGGAAATCTTGCTGTGTGGTGGGTTTATTGCTGTGAGAAGTGTGTCGTCTGTCATGATGTCAAGAGGTGGTCTTGCTGTTGTAAATTATGTATGTGGGGGTAGAAGGAAGAGGTCCTGTGGGAGTCTGAAATGGGTAAGAGTACCCAATGCTATTACCACTGAAATTTGATGAAATTTGAATATTGAATGGGTAAGAGTACCCAATGTATATTTTTCTAGAAATGAAAAAACAATGGGTAAGAGAACCCAGCAAAAGAAAAAGAGCTCTGATAAATTTAATGGGTAAGAGTAGCCAGCAATGGAAAATAGAAGGGTATGAGTACCCATGATCAAAAAATTCTATTCAAGCAAGGCTACTTGTTCCTATAGGGCATCTCTTACTTCCTACCCCCTCTGTGAAGGTTTTTGTATAAGGCCTTCTTGTGGACTGTGTGTATGTGAATAACCAGTGAAGTGCTAAGATTTTCTGTGTATGCTGTTGTGTGAATGTTGTAAGTGAGTTTCCCTGTGGGTCAAGTGAATGGGTGAGCAGTTAAACCTGGGTCTCCCTATGTTTTCCCTAGCTTGGGGGTGGGCAGTTTCCGCCCTAGGCTGGCTGGCGAGCTCCCGCTGGCTTTATCAGAAGACTTCTCTTTTTTTTTCTGTTGTCATCTGGTCACTTTATCAGAAGACTTATCTTTTTTTTTCTGTTGTCATCTGGTCATTCTACAGGATCCTACAGGTTGTGGGAGAATAAAAGACTTTTGGTACAAATGCCAGAAACTTACAGCCAAGGAGCAAACTCTCTGGACAAGCTGATACCTGTGAAAAGAAAAACCAGACAGGAGTGTTTAATTTCCTAAGCTAAGGTGTCCAACTTGCGATAATGTAAATACATCATTTTGTTTGTTGAAATGAATTTGTATATTATAAATGAACAGGAGGAGCTACCTGTAAGATTTTATATGTGTTTCTCCCTTTTTAAAAAAATATACATATTATGTTCATGATATTTTAGTGCAAAAGAAGAAAAAAAATAGTATAGTAAGAGTGTATATAGTTTAGCTGTGAAGTTAAAGGTATCTAAAGTCAGATAGAAAAAAAAAGATTTTATTGTTCTCATTATTTGGCATAGTAAATCCATTGATATGCAGGGGTATACTTGGTTTTAGTTACTGTATGAGCAACATTAATTTCCTTTACCTGGCTAGAGAGATAGTGGAATATATGCTTTGAAAGAATGAATATATATGGTTTTTTCTTAATAACCTTGAGATAAGTGAAGGAAGTACGAAAATTGTTGCATAAACTAGGGAACATTGAAACTGTAATTATTATTTTCTTTTAGCAAGTAGCTATGTTCAAAGGTAGTGCTTTTACCTTACTGTCTTCTCAAAGTATCTGTTTAGTAAAATACCCTGTTGTCAACAGGGATAAGATCTTGAAAGAAAAATGTTGGTGTAATGCCCAGCACAAGTTATTGCAGGCCATAAACAAAGAAAAAGGAAATCAGAACCCTTCAAAAGAAACAATAAGATTGGTTCAACTGCCCTCAAGGGCTAATGGCCCATAACATAATCGCCACTTTTGGAGAATTAGATTTAGAGGCTTAAAAAAATCCCCTTAACACGTATATCTACGCCCAGAAACCGGGCTACTTAGTGTTGCACGTATAAAACCTAGGAACACTAGGTTGTTGTAGTCCTCAACCCTATCACAGAGAACACATGGATTATGCTACAGATTCAAAGACTCAAAATTATACAAAAACAAAAGAGAGAATATAGTGCAAATCTGATATTCTTCTGCTGGGCGATTTCATGCAAGAAGTTTAAGTCTTTCCTAGTAGAACCAGAACCCTAGCAGATCCTCTATCTTTTGAGAAACTTCCAAGACATTCATTACCTTAGACAACAAGATCTCTTACCATTATGGTAACATAAGTTAAGCAATGTTGACAGGTAACACTACACCTGTAGCCGTCCTACACATTACCATTTTATTGAACACCAAATACTCACACTTACAAACTTACACTGCAATCAAAATGTTAGAAAACCTAAACATGTCAGTAGCCTTATACTCAAGGAACGGTTGGAAGAGATTACCTTGTTTTTCTCTTCTTGTTGTTGAGCATGTCCGCTCAGAGGAGAAGCTCCAGCCATGGCGGCCAGAACAAGCTGGGGTGAAAGGAACGGTAAGAATTTAGGTTTTGTTGAGCGCCTTAGGGTTAGGGCGGAATTACTAAACCTTTTTGTCTTATCTTTTTTATTTATTTATTTATTTACCTCTTATATGCCGCCCATTGTGGATCGGCTTCTCTTATTATTTTATTGTCTAGACGTCTCAAGACGTTGCCTCAGTCATTTCCTTTCAGTTGCCTAAATATCATTATGTCTGCGACCTATAAAAATTAAGTTAAACCTTCCAGCAATGTGGTATACCTTCGCTTGGCATGTGCACATTACGACTTTATCTTGCCATTTTCCTTCTTCTCGAAGAGAAATTAAAATATATTTCCTAAGCCTACTCTAGAAAAAAGAGAAAACATTCTTCTCTCGCACACAAATTTCCTTGGTGTAAGGAGCGGAGAAAATAATTTAATCTAAGTAGGTTTTTCTAAGATTGGTAATTGTTCTAAGGTCTCCGACTTAGTTATGGAGGCCACTAGAGAGCACAAGGAAGGGACATAGATTAATCCAAAGAAGAACCAAAAGAAATTGAAGAAGCTTCTTCCCTTTCTTCACGAGAAATATATTGATGGCTTGGGTCTACCCCTTGCCCATAGGTATCTTGTTTCAAAGGTTTAATTATTTTGGCTAAAAAGAAAATTTTGAGCATTCATCAATCATGTGCAACATAACCCACCTTGATCCCAATTTCTACAATAATGGTTTGGCATGCCCATTTTCAACTGCAGTTAAACACTAGTCTTTCATAAGCCACTATTTGGTTCTAGACAACTCCCTGAAGGCCAAAAATATTATTCTTTCCCTCCATCGATTTCTTAGAGATTGCTCTAACTAAAGATTGAGAACAATCTCAAGTCATGCATCTAACTCTTGAGGCTCTAATGTTGTCCTTGTAGGCTCCATCAAAATTAACTATGAAGTTTCTGAAAAGAGGGAATCCATTTTGCAACTTCCCCATAAGGGAGCTTGGGCTAAGCCCATCTTGATCAATTAATGATGCATTACTACACTCATAATTTAACCAAATAAACATTTCTAAATATTATTAGTAAGGGTAAGAATAGTGAATATGACAATTACTTTTTTTTTTTAAAATAAGTTAAAAGGTGAAAATATTATATTCACTATTATTTCTTTATTAACAAATGTTTAGAAATACTTTATGTGCTAAAAAAATACTCTTAGCTTGTAATATCTACTAACATATAAGAAAAATATTATTGAGTGTGGACATGGGTCTACTCCCTTTTGTAATAAATTGTATGAAAAAAATATAAATTTCATGCATCAAACCCCTGAATAGGGGTGCATATAATCTAAACATAAAGCCTATGAACTCTACTAAGTGGAGATCTAGATTATTAAAAGCAAAACGACTTCGACTAAGAGTTGAGGAGAAATAATAACCATACAAAATTATGTCTCATGAAAAGCTTTTATGATCCTTTTTGGTCTAAGAATATAAAGTCATCTTACTACCATAAGAACATAGAGTCGTCTTACTACCAAAATTGAGGCCTTTTTTTAAAAAGAGTCCTCTTCTTCCTTTTCACCATGACCCAATCATCATATCTACCTAAAGAAAGTGTAGAGCGGAAAATTGATGGCTTCAATTTGCCAAGAGAGAAGGGGACATCAGTGTTTTCATGACAAGTGGAGCTTTCAGCCACATAAGAGTTATGAGGGGGAGTCACTAAACTCATTAGGAAGGGGCATATATTAAACCAACAAAGAACCAAAAGAAATTGAAGAAACTTCTTCCCTTTCTTTGGGGTCTACCCTTTGTCCGTAGATATCTTGTTTCAAAAGTTTAACTATTTTGACTAAAGCGAAAATTTTGAGCTTTCATCAATCACGTGCCTAGTAACATAACCCACCTTGATCCCAAATTATACAGTAATGGTTTGGAATGCCCATTTTCAACTGCACTTGAATACTAGTCCTTCATAATCCACCATTTGGTTCTAGATTTTGGTGCCCACTCTGATCCTAATTTCTATAGTAATGGTTTGGAATGCCCATTTTTACAAGAATCCAAGCAAATGTGAAAGAAGACTGGAATACTAAGAAATTTAACCCTTAGATGAATATATCCATCGTGTTGCCAATAAAGAAGAAACATGGAGTCTCATTCAAATTGGAATAACCTAAGAAGTCTCAGAAAGGGAGTTAAATTCTGGAAACCAAGGTTTCAAAGAAATATATGATTTATCCCAAACCCCAGGCCCCTTTGAAGCAACATATTCCCGTTTTGGCGCCCGAGCATCAATGTTGCTGCCATCAGAATCAGTTGCGACCATTTTCGATGGCAAACAATAAACTAGCAATTGGACCCATAGGTTCAACGGGCACGACGATAATTTTATAATCATAGTAATTTTTTGTTAACATATGTAATTTACACAGTCAAATCTTCAATAATATGAAAGATGATACAAAGTGTATGAGCATTAGTCAACAAAGTCATGGTGGCTAGAGTTTCAATCAATTTAATCATAAAAAAATGTTGAAGATGAATCTAATATCACAAAGGTTATATCATACCCCTCTAAGTTTTCACATCCATCACAATTAAACATAATAAGTTTAAAATGGAACAAATTGAAAGTCCATCTTTTTTTAGATGAATAGTGAAACATATAATAATTGAGAGATTAAATGCATGTCTATCAGACATAATATGTTTTTATATCATGGTATTTGAAGACATTCATTGTACACTTAAACATATGTTGGAATGCAAGAGGAATTAACAAGGAAAATAACTAAAACACACTCTACCCCACAAGGCTAATCCACCAAATCTCCTTGTCAAATCGACATGATAAAAAGCGTGTTCGGTTTAGATTCTCCCTATGGTTGTCCACCACGTACGATACCAAAAAGATGGTTGATTTCCATTCAGGACTGTACTACGAGCTCAATGCTGTCTAGAGGGGAATGCCTTTGACAGGAGTGGCTTAGATTTCTTTGATGGTCGTCCTGTACCCGCACTAGAAAGGAGATTGTTGATTCGAGACTGACATTGTACGGAGCTTGATAGTTGATTAGGAACAAATTGAAAGTCACATCTTTTTTTAGATGAATAGTTCAAAAGTCCATAAAAGGTACGCCTCTTTACAATATGTTGAGTAAACATATACCTATATAAAAAGATTTCCTCCAATTAAATTATTAGATTGCCCCAAAAAAACAATACTATTGAGACATATCTAAACATAGCATCTAATTCAAACTTTTTACCTTTTTTATGTACCCGTTTGTTTCATATAGATTATTAGAATACCTTGCCAAGAATTTACACAAAGCAAATCACAATCTGTGCAAATATTTGTGTTCCAAGCAGTTGTCATTTTGTGTGACATGATATATTGGTGGTTGTCTACAGGAAGTTCACAAAATTCATGTATATACAAAATCAACATTTGAGCTAGAGCAAGTTGTTCAAACACACAAGAGATATGTGGTATCTCATCTATGATGCTAAGGAGCTATTAGGATACATTATACATGTTTTTAAAACTACTTAGCTACTCAACACCTAAGAATAAAAATTGAGTTTGTTAAAAGACATGGTACTTATTTTTTAAACCTTTCTTGCAAGCTAATTAAATTGATGGACATCGAAATGAATTGGCTTAAGGAACAAAGCAAGATTGGGCTTCAAAATATCATTATCTAGATGTTCCATTTAAAAACATTTTAAGTGAGTGGAGAAAGCACAAGGAGGCTACTACAATTTCTATAAATAAAGTGTATAAGTCAAACTAAAAATTAAAATTGAATTATATATATAATAATATTGATAATTGGATTTTCAAGCGCTTTGACTGATTTGCATGTGGTCATGATGCTATTTGTAATGCATTTTTTCTTGGAACTTAAATTTGGTATAGCCTTTATGTAGTGTGGTATTTTGTTAAGTTGTATTTTAAATTTAATATATATGTTTGTGGCTTGGTCTCCACCCTCTCCACCTCAAATTTAGAATACTTTGGGGGCACCTTATATCTCCAACTTTCTATGGACATGCTTCATGCATATCTTTTCATATATTTGGAGCAAAGACATTTTCTATATGTTGGAATATTTTTTCTCTTTCTTCTCCTAAATCATTTCAATTATGATTCATTCATATTTTTTTGGGACAGCATACTATCCTTATTCTTGTGCAAGTTTGACCATGCACAGATTAAGGAGGTCAATTCAATTACAAATCCTCAATAACCCTAATAACCCTATGTATGGGTTTCTCACTTTTTTGAGCACATATTGTGTAGAATAAGGGGGCAACATCACTTCTAACTCATCAATGCCATTGTATAGAATCCACGTAAATTGCCATCCTCTGGAATCCCCTCAAACTAAACTGTCAACCTTTGAAATCCAAAAAATATTGAATGGATGTTAAATATCAATGCCAAGTAGAAATTTTATCGTGTGGCCTTTTGTTTGTATGTTGGCTAATCAGAGAATTTAACTATGGATGGAATTACATGGATTCACACTCTAGAATTCATGTTTTATGCCTGTCATGGAGGGAGAGTTAAAGCAATAAACTATGGGATCAAAAGAAGAAAAGAGACAGTTCCAACTCATCTCTCAAGGATCACTTTGGGATTTTAAACACCACTCACAATCTTTGGGATGCCAAGTCCAACGAAAGCTATTTTCACATGGTAGAATGGAAAAACAATAGACAAGCTTATAGTAGAGAGTTTGGATTGCCTTAACTTCAATGAGAAATGCCTTAGTGATAACCCCTAGCTCTCTCATTCTGAGATGTGATTTGAGCACAAGAGACATTTGGGAAGACCAACACTCGTTAGGAGATTTCAGTCACAATTCCTACCATCTCCAATTTATGTCTCCCTTCTTGTCCTAAGGTAACAAAACCTATGTCTTTGAGAATGAAGGCAAAGGCATGTGAGGCAGCCTATTTTGGTGTGAAGGCCATTTCAGGTCTTTTTTTGTGCCCTATTGGACATCGTGTGGTGTGTGTATACCATTATGGGTCACCCAAGCACACGAAGGAGCATCCATAAAGGGAAATCAGTCCATCCAACTTTTGTTCTGCCTCTTCCTTTGGTCTTCAAAGGCCCGTGAACCTCAAAGGTGGCCCTGCTAATGGCACATCTCAGTTCTCATCCTGCATATATTGACTATTGCAATCTGTAGCATTGAATGTATATGTGTGTGTTCTCTTTATGGCTGCTCATTTTGGTCCTCTTCAAATTTTAGGCATACAGAGGCAATTGCATTGGTGAAAACATAATAATGATTATGATGAATTTATTAAAAAGCACAAATGATCTGATTCAGTGGGTGGAAGGGGGGATCACAAAAAAAAAAAATCAGACCAAAATCTATTAATTTAAGCTACTTTTCTTCTCTACAAAACTGGAGGATCTTGTTTTGGAAGCTCTCCATGGGCATAATTTGCTTTCATATTGGTGTGGTAAATGTCAGGGATCAAACAGGTGAGCTTCTAGACCAATATGATTATCTTGTTAATCAGTAGCACTGGACCGATATTTGAAACAACAACTAGTTATGGTACAGGATCAAACAGTACAGGATAAAATTTGGCCAATGACATTTATATGTGAATTTTGCTTTTAATTTCTCTGTCAAATGCCAATCTGAATATGATCAGAGCCAGCATAAACCAACAATTCATCTTCCAAGGAATTGACACAAAGACTAAAAAGCATCATAATATTGAGGTGAAGGAAGACAAAGTTTCAGGCATTAGTTACACTCCCACAGGGAACCCATATTCAATGTCTTTGAGCCTATAGTTCTTCCATTATCTAATAATTCGATATCAGACCCACTGATAATTTACAGTGAGAATCGTTTCAGATTTAAAGACGCATTTATAAAGATTTCAAAACTCTAGTTACCATGTTAAAGCTAAAGATCCAGCTCTAAGATGGAACAATGCAAGCCTCCCACAACTAAACTTGCCTGCCAAAGCCGTTAAGAGATATCATGTGTTTCTCAGCTTCGGGGAGAAAATGTGAGAGACGTTGGTCGATTCTCTTTGAAGCTCTCTCCGCAGGATGCCTATAAATAGAACATGAGACATATATAATTGTGGGTGACAGTGAAAGAGTCATGTAACATAGGGATTCTTTGATTCCAAAACAAGCATTCAAGATAGATATGACAATCCTAGAATTTCACACCTGGCAGATCTTTCATTGGATCTCTTCTTATCTTGGGGATCGGCATTAATAGTGACCGAACCGGTGGCATGAAAACAGTGACTGAATTAATGTGGGTGATTGGAGTCGGAGACTACATTGATAAATCAAACCCAGTCGTATTGGTGATTAAAGAGGGATTGGATAGTAACTAAGAGGAATGAGAGACCAAACAAAATATCGGGAGCTTTCTATAGTCTTAGCTGGCTTTTCCCTGTTAGCTTTTAATGTGGAGGAATTATACCATCCACTAGTGTTATAAGGAATTAAAATAATAATAAATAAGAGTTCTTTTGTTTTTCAACATTTATGACTTGTTTCAAAAAATCTATGGTTAAGATTTGTTTGATGGTAGTTCTTTTAATCTGGACCATTGATGTATATATTTCATGTAGTACTCCTCACTAAAGGAACGCCTATCGACGTAAATATATAATATATTTTTAAATATCATTAATTTAATAATTATTATGAAAGTTCTTTTAAATTAAAAAAAACAAACATGTAATTAAATCGAAGAAATATTATATATATATATATATATATATTTTTGGAATACTTAAGTATCATATTACTGCCTAAACCACTTCCTCAGCGATTACTAATTATAAACATATCGAAATGTATTGTAAATTTAAAAACAAAGTTTAATAATTAGTTAGTATTATTTAAAGTTCTAAACAAATTAAATTTTATTTAAAAAATTTAAATATATTTAGTTATTTTTAACTTACATTTGGTTGGATAGTGAAATATATTTTTTTCCCATTTAAAAATAAACAGTTTTACCACTCTCAAAATTACCATTGACTATTTTGTTTTATCACTTTCATTACCATTTATTTATTTTACCGTTTTCTAAAGTTAAAAAACCATTTATTTTACAAGATTTAGGCAGCTATTCTTAAACATCATCCATTTGACAATCAAAGGTTAATTTTCGTCAATAAAAATAGGACAAAGATTTACCTCATTTTATTGTAAAAAAGGTGTAAAATTATTATAAACTATTTGACCATTGAAATGGATAATATTTAAAAAAGGTGTAAAATTATTATAAACTATTTGACCATTGAAATGGATAATATTTAAATAAAATGGAGGCACCCTTCATATACTCTGTACAGTCACCATTACACTAAACAAGCTTGTCTATGAAAATAAGAGTGAAAACTCTAAATTTCCCACATATATAATGGATTTTCTCTGGAAATAAGATCTTTATACCAAAATATTATATATATTCTTAATTAACAGAATTTTAGAACCAGTAAAGTAAAGATCGATCAAGGGAAAAACAAGGCAAAAGCCCGCCCTCCACATACTCTGTACAGTCACCATTTACACTGAACAAACTTGTCTGTCAAAATAAAAGTGAAAACTCAAAATTTCCCAGATTTATAATGGATTTTCTCTTGGAAATAAAATCTGTGAACCAAAATATTATATATATTCTTAAGTGAGAATTTTAGAACCAGTAAAGATCGATCAACGGAAAAACAAAGCGAAAGCTCTCAATAATTTTATCTGGAAAAACAAAGCAAAAGCTCTCAATAATTTTATCTATTTATTTACGATTCAACAACTCAGCTATCCGAGACATGAAATTTCCAGGTTTTAGTGATTCAAAATGCTTCTAAATATAACTCTGTAAGTACTTTCTGGATTTGCTGTACATTTATATGGACAAAAAGCATGAAATATATGCAGGGAGACTTTTAAGGGGAGAAAATCCCTTCCTCAAACGCTTTGCTCAAAGTCTCCTGTTTCCGGGCGGTTTTCTCACCCCAAACAAGCTTAACAGTGGAGGCCTCTACATATTCTGAAACTCCGTCTTTTAACCGCCTCATTAGCGCTGCCATCTGCGATTCAGAATGAGAGCAGGCATTATCTTTTTCAGCGTTTGGCTTCTGCAACTCGCGCTTCCTGGAATACTCTTCAGCAATCATCAGTGCAAATTCCGCCATTTTTACTTTCTTCTTCACAAAATACACAAGACTTTAAAAGAAGGCACAGATATAATCTCAAACCTTCTGCTGGTTACGACAAAATGGAAGCAAGATGTTTCAATTTATAGAGAGCGAGCAGAAACAAGGCCTCTGACACGAAGTTCTAAAACAGGACTCGTCAATCCAACGGTGGAAAAAACCATGGATGGCGAGCGCAGGTTTTGTAAGAAGAGAGTAATAATTTTAACGTCATTAAATAACGTGTCGAAGCTGATCACGTGAAAAGGTCGAGTAAGGTATCATTTTTTTGGAGTGGGGAGAAAATATAGAATGGAATGGGAAACCATGTGCCCGCGGTACGAACGGTCACACTCAGCCAGACCTTGGGCGGAAACTACTTCACCTCCTCTCACCAACAGAATACCGTATTTTCAATATGCTTAAATTCTGTATTATTGTATGTATTCGAATGCAATCATCTTTGGCCTTTCAATTTATATTTATAGTGGGGGCATTATGATTGGTGCTTATCGCAGGTTACCATCCATTCTAATACTATTTTTAGTAGCTAGGGTGGGTGGGTTGGTTTTTCTTAAACATCATCCACTTCCAACAGTCAAAGGTTGATTTTGACCAATAAAAATAGGACAAATATTTACCACTTTTTGTTGTGGATGAGGTGTAAAATTGCTATTGACTGTTTGACCATTGAAGTGGATGATGTTTAAGTAGAGTGGGGTGGGTTAGGGATGTAGGTACACTTGGGCCCTAAATCACTGCAATCATTTATGATCGACAAGGACGAGATGTGATGTGGACCATATCATAAGGCTCCATGCCATGGTGATGACAACATTGTTAGTTGAGGGGATGCCCTACTATCTGCAGGGCCACAGTGCAAGATGGCCTACTATCTCTACTATTGGTGCATGAATGCATCTGTTTGTTAGTCTTGAGGTCCAAAGGGCACTTGACTACGGTAGGGGCATAAATGCCCCCCTACTATAGATAGTTCGTTAGCACCCCAACACCCCCCATCCCCAATTATATAAAGAATGAAGGGGGCCCTTCCTACTATAGCTCTATATTGGTATTGGTAGAGTAGGGCTAGCTTCGACCTGAAATACTTAAGATTCCAATTTAGAATATCATTTTGAATGAACTAAGAAGAACTAATCAGGAGGGCTATCACACAACTAGATCCTCGATATCAACTTCACTTCCCGGCTAGAACCATTCACCCTCCTCATTTCTTCTAGCCTTTCCTTTTGACCCTACTATTTCTTTAAGGGTGCCCACATTGACTATCTTCATGGTCAAGCAACTTAATTGAGGTCAGGTCAAGATCAATCCTGTTTTGAAAGTTGTCCACACATAACAAGTATCAATAGGCCCTACTTAACAAGGCACAAAAATGAGAAGTATCGATATTGAAATGACAAGTACATCAACAAGCCATTTATTTCATTCCATTCAATAAAGGTATACCTTACTATCCTCTTTGAGCACATGTCATTTATGCATTTGATTGAGGGATTTGAACCTTGAGAGATTCACCTCACCTCTAAAACAATATCTTATTACATGCATGCATATTAGAGTTTTTTAAATAATCAAAATGTGACCCAATATATCACTTCAATATTAGGGGGAAAGGGGATAATTTAATTGATGTGATCTACAAGTAGGTATTAGGAGTTGAGAAGCATGCATAGAAGGGGGTGTAGTGTTTATAAGTAGCATTCCAAATCCTTTATAGATCAAAGTTACATAGGTCAATAAGAGGAAATGTCATTCACTATGTGTTACATCCTCAACTTATGATTTAGCTTAATCTTATATTTGCATGGCAATCAGGATGATTAACCATAGTTTAATGATTAGATGTTTGTGGGAAATATCAAATTAATCGTTGATTATGAGGATACTGACTAATGTTAGATGTGAAATTTCAAGTTGAAATGATTATTTAATTATTATGATTTACAAATCAGATGATGATACACTAATCATGATTTTATGGTGGTGAGTTTGATCAAGAAAGTAATCATCCTTCAAAGATGGAAGGAGGGTATCATTCGGGAGGAAGAGATAGATGTCGGGAAAAGGGGTTAAACTACCATATGAGTATCAAACTTTGTCCTTATAAATCCTTTCTATTAGGGTGAGTTACGTCTCTCCTTGTTAGTCATTTACTTTCTCATACCGATTTGACAATTGGATTCTTCTCAACACCTTCAACGTCGATTTGACTAAATGACGATGTTCGCAAGAATGTCCATGTGAGTCGTTTGCCGATTTCAGCAAGTTGTCGAGGACTCCTTGATTCCATGTCTATTTCCATATTATGATTTGTGACTATTATATCTTGATATATATGTCTTACGGTGATCAATGCTTCAAGGGGGAGTGGTGCTCGACCCCAAAGTCGCATCGTAAGAATATGTCATTTTCTAATGGTGTTGACATTACTAACACCTTGGTTAATTTGATAACCCTTAAATATTATATAAGGGAATATATAATCTATATAAGTTACAATTGTCTTAACCTTTTAAGAGGTCGAACATGCCTTAGTAACCACATTTTATTTTATTTTATTTTGTTCATGTATTTATGTGGCACTCAGCCAGCCACCACCTGCGAGGAGTGGGGAGAGGAGTGGTGGCTGAGTGTTTCCTAAACTCTAGCCTTATCCACAGGCATCCTATCGATGATGGGAGAAGTGGATCCGTGAGATCCTGCGAGGTGGCGAATATTAAGCCATGCATAAACTATTCTTGAAAGGCATGCAAGGTATTAGTTGATACCAATTTTTGGGAAAAGAGTCTTTTGGCTTTTGTTTTTGGCATGTGTTTAGGATGAAAATGAAGAGGGTTGATTTTAATGGTTTGTGTTGATCCTCCTTTCACCACTAAACATTCAAGGGCATTCAATCAAGTAGAAACTCTATTACAGATCTCCTGTCACTTGGAACATAGGGGAAGATTGGAATTGTGTAGATTTGTTGTTCAATTAAGCCCAATTGTGCTCAAAACCCTAATTCTTGAAATCATAAACAAACGGACAAATTACGGAAAAAGATTGCACACAGAGATATCAAATGCCAACCAAATGCGTACCAGATTTCAGAGTTTGGTGAACAGAAAAGTCAGGGACTAATGAGCGGACGCCCTAGTCCAATGCCACCATTTTCTTCAGGATCTAGGAATCTTGTCTATAATCTGTTCTTGTTGTTCTAGAGATTTTCCAGTTGCGGGATCCAGAGGACTAATGAGCGGACACCCGAGTCCAGGTCCCTATTTTCTCTAATATGCAATTTCAACAGTTTGCACTGCTCTCCTACAACCCCACTTCTTTCACTTTCGCAACCTGTAACCTGCAATCACAGAAAAATGGTTTAGGGGTTGTGGTGTTTAGAGGCTTTCCTCAGTCAAGCCTCGGAGAGACATTCAAGTCTTCCGAACACCGTTGTCAGATAAAGAGTGCGTATCCCTATGGGATAGAAGCAAAATCCAAATGATAAATGATAGAAAACACAATTGATATCACCTTGTAGTGAAGATCTCATGGAAGGAAGATGCTCTTCATGCCATGAGGAGATAGATGCCAAATTTGCAAATACAAACATAAGAACAACACAAATTCTGCTCTGCAACACACAATGAATGCCTTGAATCACCTTCACATAAACTTGTCAATCAAAATGTCCATCTAGTTTACAAATGAATCACTAATCATGCTTATATATGCAACTACAAACATTCCTTCTAAGAATTTCATAATTCAAACTTACCATGTTGGCATAGGACCTAAATAATGGTCATAAACCAAAACTTTGAAATATGTCCTGACCTAAAATAGGGTAGGACTAGGGCACAGGTGCCCAAGTCCTCCCCCTATTTTAGGCAGGATTCATGTTAAGTGCATCCCCTGAGTCCTAATTTCCATGAAACTTTAGGGTTTTCTCATCGGGAGTCATCAAAATCATGCAAGATGCTCTAAATACATTCTAAAGGACCTGGGAGCTAAACCTTAAGAGGAAAAAGCCCCCAAGGTTACTTTTTCTGACATAACATTTAGCCCCCACTTTAATGTATGTATAAACACAAGGCTAATACACACATTAAAGTACGATCAACAAACACAGCAAACACGCCAAGCACGGAGAAGACATGCCAATCATAGTGAAGATAATAACAGGCATGCAAAACATAGAGAAGACAGTTACAGTCACGCAAAACACGGAGAAGACAGTATTGAAGACACACAAAACACAGTGAATACAATGGATGCAGTAGAATACAGTGATGATTTTCTTTTTCTTTTTCTCATATATAAAATGCAGATGTAAGTACAAGGAAAGTAAACACACCACCCATAATGTAGGAGTGACTCATCGCCATCGGTCTTTAAACTGCACATGGGGCAACACACACGCCAAACAAATCTCAGAGTGTGGGAGGGACTCATCGCCACCAGTCTTTAAGACTGTACTTGAGAACAAACATGCCATACAAAACAAGTACGCCATACAAATCCCAAAGCATAGGAGGAACTCATCGCAACTGGACTTTAAGACTATGCTTGGGAACAAACACGCAATACACACACACACATAAAAGACACAAAGAAAACACGATAGACAAGCGATGGAGTGTTCCTATTTTTAGGTTCATCACCATCTTAGGCACATTACAAGCACACACTGATGATTGGGCTTCGCCACAACAATCATCGAAGACATGCTTAAGGGTTAAGTTAGTCACAGAACCGCGCGCCACCTCTGCAAAGGACTTTTAGAAAATGATAGGATGTGCACTCTCCTCAATAAATACACCATCCTCACCTCCGCAGAGGGCTTAAGATAAAAAGGATATGCGTGATATCCTACCTTCGCAGAGGGCTTAAATCATTGCAATAGATTTCAAACAAATTTCAGAGTGCAGGAGAGACTCCTCGCCACCAATCTTTAAGACTGCACCTAAGAACAAACACTTTGCTAGCATCTAAAACAAATAGCTTACTTTATATATGCCCCGACCTTAAGGTGGTTGATATCATGTACCGATATCAAGCACGTTACGGTAGGAAGAAAACACACAAGGGAACACAAACTCTCGCAAAGCCCATGCCCCCCAGAGGTGACATGTACTTTACGATCACCAAATGTTCCCACAAACACATTCCTGCAAGAAAAGTGTTAGCATCCATATAATCATGATAAACAACAATTCATATGATCATTCACGTAGAGAGCCGAGGTTATACCATGGATTCGGAAACTAAGTATAACTGTGGGGCTATACCGCAAAAATCTCAAAACTGAGTGTAACCAAGGCGAAATTCAAAGATAAACAAAGTGCACAGAGCAGCATTATTGTTATGGTTTGTTAGTGTGATAAGACATCATCAAGATCACACATAGTGATTCTACTAGCCAAGCATCGGATAATATATATCAACCCCATCATCATGTTTGGACTTGGTCCATTTTTTGATTACTCGCTAAAGGGACACTAGGTCTGCATCAGTATAATATGTTTTTTGTCATCCGCTCGCTAGATAGAAACACTAGAGGAAGGGAAACAATAAATCAAGAGAGGAGAAACAAGTGCCTTAGGGACAGTCACATAGGAGGGTGCCCCCAAGTCACCAACTGCAATGCTATGTCCATGGGACACAACACACAATAGTGAAAATAGAGGAGAAGCAATATAGAAGAATGATGATACAAATAGAAGAAGGTCACAACAGAGGCGGTCTCCTAGTATCCTCAACCTTACAAGAGTATCAAGGGTCATCCCAGGAGGCCTAAACAACATATAACACACCACGGGGGAAACACAACACGAAGGGGAAGGGTTAGAAATACTTAACTGTAGGGACAACCTAACTAAAGGTTGTCATCAAGCAAATCATCATCATCTTCCCACTCCTGAATGTTAGAGGAAAGTGGGACATAAGGTACCATAGCCCAACTCTCATTCTTGTCTTCAGGTTGTCCATTCTTAAGATCCTCTTTGTTTGATTCAATGTTAGGTGAGATGTTTTCTTGTTGAGTTGTAATTCGTTGGGCATAAGCTTGTCGTCTCCTCCTTTCTCTTGCTTGTCTATTTCTTTTTGTCTTACCACTTATCTCTTGTAAGATAGTGTTTTACTCTTCCATAGGTTTTTGTGTTTTAGAGGAGGAAGCACCATGATCAAATCTCATTTGTCTAGGTGGAATGTTTTGCTATTGACAACTACCTTCCGATCCTTATAAGGATGGCGAGGGAGGAACCTCAACATAGGGTCCATTTCCTTTCGGTCTAGGAGTCTCTTCAAATGGGGGTTATTTGTCTCTTGTTGTTTCTTGAATAAAAGGACCAGCCACTTGATGTAATAGTTTTTTTTGTAGTTTCTATAGCTCAAGAAGTTGAAATCTGTTCATGGCTTCAGTTCCATTTCAGATCTTTCCCAAAAGTAATCAAGGGTAAAGTGTTGTCTTGTAACCAAAGGTTTATACCTATTGTGAGGGATAGTATGCACTTGTCCATTCAAAGGAAATTTTACACAATTGTGAATTGTTGAAGGGACAACTTTCATAGCCATTAACCACGGATGTCCTAATTTTATGCGAAAAAGGTCAGAAACAGGGACAACCTCAAATAATTGTTCTACAGATTTCTCAAATATAGTAACCAATAAAGATATCTTCCCAGAAGTGTTTATAAAGGTTCCCTTATGTGTCTAAATCATCATGTCCGAAGGGTCATAAAAGTCTTGCATCAATCCATGTGAATAGAGGAACTCTCCCATTGCCACATTAGTCATGTAATTAGGATTAATAAGGTTCCATCCATAGGATTTCCCATTATCTTGTAATATAAAGAGGTCCTTCAGTGTCTCCAATTGTTCTATCATGAGGTGTAAACACAACTTCGGGTTCGGGGACCTTTCTTTTCATGCAAGTCCTAGGAGGTAACCTATTTTTATTGTTGTGATTAGAGGCCATGTGTATAAGTTTTCAAATCAATGTGAGATCAAATTTTAAAATCTTTTCAGAAGTTATGCAAAAGACAAGTACAAAACTATGTGTAAATATGACCTAAAATGCTTGATTTTTCAACTTTTTTCAATGCAAAAAAGTGAAAGAAAAGGTGTTGTAAGGAATTTGATCAGGTGCATCAAGTAATATGTCTAATATTAGTCCAATAAAGCAATAATATCCTTCACAACACACTTTTGATGCAAACCTAGAGTGATGACAAGTCAAACCTAGTGAAAATGCACTAAAATATGCAATTTTTCACAAATTTTCAATGCAAAGACCCAATGAAAAGGGTGTTGTAAAAAATTTTAGGAGGGGAAGTAGATAATAATAGTAATATCAGTCACCTAAAGCCATAAAATTTTGCACAACACTCTTAGAGTGCCAATCTAAGTCAAACCCTAGTGAAAATATAGCCAAAATATGCAATTTTTCACAAATTTTCAAAGCAAAGACCCAATAAAAAGGGTGTTGTAAAATTTTTGAGGAGGGGCAGAAGATAATAACCTTGATAACAGTCAATTAGTGCATAAAAATCCTTTACAACATGTTTATGATGCAAATCTAAAGAGACGATAAGGCCAAAATCTAGTGAAAAATCAAGGTTTTCAAACCCTAGGCATGAAATTTTGCAAGCAAACCATTATGATGCAACACTACAGTTATAAATAAGTCCTAATGAGTGTTTCAAAAGGGTAGTAAAATCTAAAACAAGATTTTGACTACAAACCCTAGCTAATGCAAAACTTGGTTATATGGAAAAATGCGTGCAATTTCAAGCAATTTTCAACAATTTAAGCATAAAAATGCAATCTAAATGAATGATGAGTGAAATTTTTTTGTATTTTAAATCATATTTGATGATAATGATAGAAATTTATTGAAATTAAATGCCAACTAATTCAAATTATTTGAAAATGCAAGCTAAAAATGCCAATTTTTTCAAAATTTTTAAAATTTTTAATTTTTTTGTATTTTTTCAAATGCAATAAGATGAACAATGAAATGAATGTAAATCTGAAGTACAAAACTCATCAAGGTGCAAGAAAGTCCAAAAACATGGGTTCACCAAAATGTTTAGGATGAAAAATGAAGAGGGTTGATTTTAATGGTTTGTGTTGAGAAAGTCCTTTCACCACTAAACATTCAAGGACATTCAATTGAGTAGAAACTCTACTACAGATCTCCTGTCACTTAGAACATAGGAGAAGATTGGAATTGTGTAGATTTGTTGTTCAATTAAGCCCAATTATGTTCAAAACCCTAATTTTGTGAAACCGTAAACAAACAAACAAATTACAAAAAATGATCGCACACAAAGATATCAAATGACAACCAAATGCATACCAAATTTTGGAGTTCGGTGAACAGAAAAGTTAGGAATTAATGAGCGGGTGCCCTAGTCCAATGCCACCATTTTCTTTAGGATCTGGGAATCTTGTCTGTAGTTTGTTCCTGTTGTTCTGGAGATTTTCTAGTTACGGAATTTGGAGGACTAATGAGTGGGCGCCTGAGTCCAGGTCCCCGTTTTCTTCTCTGATTTGCAATTCCAACAGTCTGCATTTCTCTCCTACAACCCCACTTATTTCACTTTCGCAACATATAACCTTCAATCACAGAAAAATGGGTTGGGGGTTTTGGTGTTTAGAGGCTTGCCTTAGTCAAGCCCCAGAGAGACATTCAAGTCTTTTGAACACCATTTTCAGATAAAGAGTATGTATCCCTGCGGGATAGAGGCAAAATCCAAATGATAAATGATAGAAAACACAATTGATATCACCTTGTAGTGAAGATCTCATGCAAAGAAGATGATCTTCATGCCATGAGGAGAAGGATGCCAAATCTACAAATACAAACACAAGAACAACACAAATTCTACTCTGCAACACAAAATGAATGCCTTGAATCACCTTCACATAAGCTTGTCATTCAAAATGTCCATCTAATTTCCATCTAGTTTACAAATGAATCATTAATCATGCTTATATATGCAACTACAAACATTCCCACTAAGAATTTCGTAATTCAAACTTACTGTGTCGGCATAGGACCTAAATAACGGTCATAAACCGACACTTTGAAATAGGTCTTGACCTAAAATAGGGTAGGACTAGGGTGCAGGCACCTAAGTCCTCCCCTCTGTTTCAAGAAGGATTCATGTTAAGTGCATCCCCTTTCTCCTAATTGCCATGAAATTTCAGGGTTTTCTCATCGAGAGTCATCAAAATCATGCAAGATGCTCTAAATGCATTCTAAAGGACCCAGGAGCTAAACCTTAAGAGGAAAAATCCCCCAAGGTTACTTTTTCTGACATAACAACATGTTATGTGATTCTCATTTTGGGGAAGGAGGCAGGGAATAGGCAAAGGAGATTATCTTTCGAGAGCATTAGAGATATCGCTGCTACAAGAGTAGCATAGAAAGAAGTTGAACCTTATCATTTGTGTATGGCTAAGAGCCCTTCAGCAATTAGATAACTTATGATAGAGACTACCTACAGGTATGAACTATGGCCTATAGAATTGAATTCAATAATCTATTATTGGATATAGGTGTTCAAATGTTTCTTCTTGATACAAAAGGGTGTCGACAGTGTCAACCCATGACTATCATATGCTATAATATCTAATGGCCTTCGAGGCTATTTAAGCTACATGGTTTAATACTATGTTCTAACGTAGGTTTAAACTGTTGTTATAAGTTTCTAAGGTTGCAAGTGCCTTTCTGCATTATCATTATGAAATCATTGCTATGGCGATGTGCAACCAGCTTGGAGTTCGAAACCTATGCATTCTAAACCTATGATTCTTACCGTGTGTCGTATGGCAAGGATTCAAACCACCTTAATATCTTTGTATCATCCTATCATCATTATGATGATTGTGTAAAACCAAGAGGTGCTATATTATTATAGTTGTGTAGAACCTGAAAGGGGTTATCAACTTATGATAAACTGTTATCGAGCCTTGAATCCTTTTTATTAATGTTTCTTTATGACTATTCATCAGCTGAGAAGGCATGAAAATATGGTATTCGTTAAAGAGCCCGATAGGGCGACAATGTTTAATGAGTATGTGAAGACCGAGGGTATCAACTTATGATATTAATACCACAGTGCCATGCATATAGTAACAAGTATGGTCGAACCATATTATAGTATTGACTACTCTAGTCTTAGTCAAAAATTTAAGTTGTGTCATGTGCACTCGGTATTATAACGTATCAACTTGAAGTAAATGATGTCAACCTTCGACTGTTTTGTATTGGTATCCTTTGTGCAAGTAATGTATATTGATGCTATAATGATTTCTCATGAAAATGGGAAGGTTCATGTAGACACATTGATGTCTTCTTGGCAGCCATGAGTGCGTGTCATATTCCCTATGGGAAAGTTAATCTTTTGATACGTTCTTTTACAAGAATAAACCCTATGTTACTATAAACTTTGTTGTATAAAAGTAAGTGAATGCCATCTTTGCAAATGAAAAATATTCTTATTTAAGTATATGGGATCAAGAGGGTCTCCTGAGATAGAACCTTTTTAAAGGGGATCAACTCTATGAGTCATTGCAAGCACTCCTTTTGACATTATGTTCTGTATATAAACTTTGGAATTAGGTAAATAAAGTAAACACCAACCAGGTAAGGTTAAGTGTTGAAAACATGAATGAACTTATTTCTTCATAAAAGTGCAGGAAAAAGTGACATGGAGTCACTAGTTCCCTGTTGCCTAAGCAACGAGACCCTTGGGAATGGGTTCTCAAGATAGGAGTTGAATGTCCAAGGAATGGACTAAGACACTTTGAACTTATCTATCCAAGACCAAGAAAGGTCGAATTATGTTTATTGTAGGACATGACAGCTTAAAGGTCGAGTCAAGGTGGTGGACATACAACAACGTTCATTGCGTAATGTATTTGTATGTAAATCTTTGGCCAAAGTAATTCATCTATCTCTGCATGCATTATCAGTCCACAGTGCTCTAGATGACATAATATCTCTAGTAGTGTCATGCATAGTTAGAGTGGATCTATAGTTGTGTGACCGTGAGTAATTATGAAGGACACAACACCAGATACTCAGATGGCTAACCTAATGGTTCCTTATATCTATACCTTCCGTGAAGGGTAGGGCCGCTTCCAGGTAGGAAATTGTGCGGGGGACTGTCGGTCTGTGGTTGGAGGAAAAGCACTCGGATGATGCTCTTCTTCTCAAGCAAAAGACAAGCCGAGGCTTATGAAGACATATGTCATATGTTCCAAATGCAATGTTTTTCTCTATATGACTTGATAGTCAGTTATTGTATATAATTTGATATTTGATGCCTTGAGCATAGCCTTGTACATGCATAGTGAAGGTTATTCACTAATGAGATAGCATTGGATATTGTAAATTAAGTTTTGTTATGTTCTGGTAAAGAATAGCATGCTTAATTATTGTAATGATAATGATTCACTCTTGTTTAACTATGCTTTGGATAATTATGATGTATCCTAACTCTTAGTTAAGATGAATATTTATGTTTAATTATGAGCATTATGGATTGTGATGTAACATATGGTATTAGAGCTACCAGGTTCAATACATGGACCTATGAGCTCACTACTTGATGATTATTTTTATCCAACATCAACATATGCTAATGTTTGGATTTCTATGCCAGAATGGTAAGAATTAGAACAACGCCCAAAAAGAAGGTAACGGAAAATGGACGTTACCTACATTAGCAAAAGGTCTTGAGGGAGTGAGCCTCAAGAATGAAATGACTTGAACAGACTAGTTATTTAGTAGGAGCATGATTGACTGATGAGGAGACCTTCGCTGATGTTGTAAAGCACATCAAGTAGGAGTTGAGGAAAGTAGTTATTAATGCTTCTCCTAACTCTAATGATGCATCAGCAGAACCCTCTACACCTAAAGCACCGGCTATGGAAAGCAATCCTAAGGATTCTGATGTAACCAAGGAGGTTGTGGAAGAGTACCTACATGTACATCCACCTCCTAAAACTAAAATGATAAACCTCAAAGTTGAGAAATGAACATGTAAAGTTATCCCAAATTGAAAATTTTGTAATTTTGAGAAGGATTATATGTAATCCATGGAAAATTATAATGCAATTGAAAAAGAAAATTCTAATAAATCTTTCCTTTCTTGTTAAAGGTTACATGAATGAGAATAGATTTATGTTAAGAATGGATTCCATGATATAGAAAACTAATCCATGATTAATCTGTAAACTTCAGGAAGAAGTAGATTGCAACAAGGTTCAGTTAAGGACCAGGATGAAGGACAACCTTCAAGGCACTCCGAATCTAAATTTGACCAAATCCTTGCTTTGTTAAAAGAGACAAGAACGAGAGTAGGAACTCTTGAGCAAGAGGTCAGGGGTCAACAAGGACCCAGGCGGGATGCCTATGATGGTGGTGATGATGAGGCACGTCATAATGACACCACCCAAAGTGAGCATGGAGAGAATACCTCCGAGGCTAAACAAAAAGAGGATAGAAGAAGCCACTTGTATTTGAAATTATCTCAGGGCATGAAAAAGGTTAAGCCCCCCAAGTTCAATGGTTTTGTAAGCGGAGATGTTGTGGAGGCATGGCTTACAGAAATGGAGTTAGGCTTAAGATCTACAAGTCTAACTTGGGACAAGTTATGATACAGGTGCGGTTTGACCGGTTGTCACCCATACCGTGGAGGTGACAGATACCAGGTGTTATCCGTTGCATCTTAGGGTTAGTCAGTTGTCATTAGTACCATAGAGGTGACAGATGTCAGGAGCTACCCTTTGGTATGATAGGGCTTAGCCAGCTTTCACTAGTACTATACAAATGATAGATGCCAGGAGCTACCCCATACCAGTTGGACTGACTTTTGCCAGTGGCATGGAGGTGATAAATGTTAGGATCCACCGACTCGATGGTTTAGCAGGCTGTGGAAATCTTCTTGATAGCCACATGTGATGTATGTTGTTATACCTACTCCTTAACTAATGATGACAACAAGTAGTATGGGATGCTTTCTTGTCATCACAGTTGGTTGTGAATGTATACGTTGTTACCCTAGTCCTTAGTCAGTGTTGATAACAAGTAGTATGGGATGCTTGCTTGTCATCATAGTTGGCTGCAAATCAGGAAAAATGATGGAACCCATAGTGTACTATTAGGTATACCAACAATCTTTTTTGAGTTGGGAGGAGGGAGTCCATAGATCAGAAGAGATCAAATATGGACAGGTATCCTTTTCTTTGAGATTTTGAGGACGTATTGTTGGATGACCTGTCGGGATTACTTCCTAAAAGAGCCTTTGACTTCTTTATTGATATAATTCCAGGGTCAGAACCTACATCTAAAGCTCCCTACAAAATGACCACTACAGAGTTAATGGAGCTAAAGGCTCAATTACAGGAATTGTTCGATAAAGGGTTGATTAGACCCAATGTGTCACCTGGGGAGCATCAGTTATTTTTTGTGAAAAACTTTTAAAAAATTGCATACCCTATAACTTCCTTGCAACGAAAAGGCAAGAGATTTGAGTGGTTAGAAAAGTGCCAGGTGGCCTTTGACCTACTGAAGGAAAATTTGACTTCAGCACTAATTTTGAAAATAGTCGAACCAGAAGGTCAATTTGTAGTCATTATTGATGCCTCAGGGGAAGGCTTAGGTGGTGTACTAGTCCAGGATGGACAAGTCATTGCATATGAATCCCAAAAATTCAAAAATTATGAACAAATCTATGCCCCTCATGATTTAGAACTGGTAGCAGTCAGTCATGCATTACAAATGTGGAGACATTACCTACTTGGAAAACCCTTTGAGCTGAAAACAGATCATCAAGGATTCAAATATTTGTTCACTTAACCACATCTAAATGCTTGTCAAAGCAGATGGCTGGAATTCATCTCGGATTATGATTTTGAGATTAAATATATTCAAGGAAAAGAAAACCAGGTGGCAGATGCCTTGAGTAGGAGAAGACACATCTCCTCAATTATCTCTATACATTCTGATTTTAGGAATCAGGTACTACAGAAATCCAAGGGAGATGAGTTTTACGAGCAGGTAAAATAGGCCCTTGTGGAAAACCCCCAGAATCCAAGATACGATGGATTTAACCTTTAACCGAATGGGTCATTAAGGTTTAAAGGAAGGATGTATGTAGGGTGTGTGCAAGAAGTTGAGTCCACTTTTTGGCCAAAAAGTGGAAGTGTTTTCCCTAATTTTCAGAATTTGTCACATTTGACCTAAAAATTTGAAGCACTTAAAGGTGGAATCTTAAAAAAGGTTAGTAAATATGAAATGTAGTACTCGAAGTCTAGTTTCCAAATATGTATTTTTTTTTAATACCCAGATGATACAAATTAATTTTGAATAGGCGTTTCTAAAAACCACTATTTAAAAGTCACTTTTTTTTACTATACCATGCACGTGTACGTCATCCATATTTTGACCTAAATAATCATATTTTTCTAAATCCTTTTGGAAAAAGATTTGTAACTCACTGAAGCACGTTTTCCATATTTTTTTGTAATTTTTTATTGAATTTTTTTTTGGCCATTTTTGGTGTTTTAAAAAATCATCATGTACGTCACACATAAGATGACCTAAACTTAACATTTTTTAAATTTTTTTCAAATCGAAAAGAATTGTTTGAAGTACGATTTCGTACAATTTTTTTACAAAATTTTTTTTGATAAAAATTTATTAAAATATTAAAAAACCTTGATAATTCAAGTTTATGGACCTATTTCATCAGAAATTAATTGAAAAATAGAAAAAATAATCCAATTGTAAAAAAATTTACATATTTGGAATCTACACTGTCTCATCTATAATAGGTTTTAATTTTGTCAAAAAATAATGCAAAAAAGGCCTTCAGACATATGTCCAAAGTCACTATTTTGTTGTGACATTGACAAGACCTTCAACTTGCAAGTCAAACCAGGTCCAAAGCCAAGGGTTGGGTTCCCAAGCCCTTTTTCCGACACAAAACCCATAGCAAAAATTGGGTCAAAAATTTAAATTTATAAAACGGGATCTCATTCTAGAAAACGAGATCCCACTTTTGGCTCAGGATCCCAAAGCATAACGGGATCCCATTTCATAAAAAGCGGGATCCCGTTTTGGTTTTTACCTGATTTCAATTTTTTTTCTAAGTCTGAAACTTCCACCTTAAGTGGACTCATCTGTGTGCATTTACCCTGTACCTAACTCTATAGAGTTAAGGAATATGGTGTGGAAGGAGGTTCATTCTGTATCGTATTCAGGACATCCTAGCATAACAAAGTTACTTGCCGATGTGAAACCCCTATATTTCTAGAAAAGAATGAAGAGGGATGCTGCAAATTTTGTAGCTACATGTATAGAATGCCAGAGGGTGAAGGCAGAACACCTCGGTAGGACTCTTATACCCTCACGAAATTCCTGAGTGGAAATGGCAAATTATAAGCATGGACTATGTGCAAGGGCTTCCTATGTCAAGGAACATGCACAATGCTATTTTGGTTATGGTGGATAGACTCACCAAAGCTGCTCATTTTATACCTAGGAACTTGACGAATGGGGCACCTGTCATAGCCTGTAAATTTATTCAAGAGATTTTCAGATTGCATGGCATTCCAGAGAAGATTATCTCAGATAGGGATGCACGAATGACATCAAGGTTTTGACAAACCTTATTCTCTTCACTTGGAACCCAGTTGGACATAAACTCTACTTGTCATCTTGAGATGGATGGACAAACTGAAACAGTAAACCAAGTGTTACGAGGATTTATTGAGAATGTATTGCATGGACCAGCAATACAAATAGGAAGATTATCTTCCTCTGGTGGAATTTGCCTATAATAATTCCTATCATTCTACTATTAAGATGGCTCCATTTGAAGCATTATATGAAAGAAAGTTTCGAACCCCTATAAGCTGGGACAACCTAAAAGATAGGGTTAGCCTTGGTTCATAAATGCCGTCAGAAATGGAAGAGCAAGTCCATTTGATTAAGAAAAGGCTAGCGGAAGCTAATGATAGGCAAAAGAGTTATGCAGATGCTAAGCGCATCGAAAGGCATTTCTTAGTGGGAGAGAAAGTCCTTTTAAGGGTAAAACCTCAAAAAAGTTCCATTAAATTTGGAAAGACATCCAAACTGGCACCTAGATACATGGGTCCCTTCAAAGTTCTCGAAGAAGTCAACCCAGTTGCATACGAAATTACTCTACCGCCAGCTCTTGCCATGATGCATAATGTTTTTCATGTTTCCTATTTGAAAAAGTTTAATGCTACAGATAATCAAATTCCTATTTTGATTGGAATGCTATATAGGTGAAGGACCCAAGGGTGGTGGTGATAGAGCTCATCAAGGAGCTCAAAACACATAAGCTACGCTTACGTAACAAAGAGATAACATAGTACAAGGTCCAGTGGGACCAATATGCAAAGGAAAATGCCACCTAGGAAAACTATGATGACATTTATGCGAGATTTCCTCATCTTTTCTAAAAAACTTTTTTATTATGCTCACAAAACATTTTTCTCATTATGTTGATTGACTCTGAAGACATTAAATCATCAGGGATGATGATTCTTACGGGGGGAGATATGTTACATCCCCAACTTATGATTTAGATTAATCTTATATTTACATGGTAATCAGGATGATTAACAATAGTTTAATGATTAGATGTTTGTGGAAAAATATCAGATTAATAATTGATTATGAGGATACTAACTAATGTTAGTTAGATGTGAAATTTCAAGTTGAAATGATTATTTAATTATTATGATTTACAAATCAGATGATGATACACTAATCATAATTTTATGGTGGTGAGTTTGATCATGAAAGTAATCATCCTTCGAAGATGGAAGGAGGGTATCATCTGGGAGGAAGAGATAGATGTCGGGAAAAGGGGTTAAACTACCATCTAAGTATCAAACTTTGTCCTTATGAATCCTTGCTATTAGGGTGAGTTACGTCTCTCCTTGTTAGTCTTTTACTTTCTCATAACAATTTGACAATTGGATTCTTATCGATGCCTTCAACGTTGATTTGACTAAATGACTATATTCGCAAGAATGTCCATGTGAGTCGTTTGCCGATTTTGGCAAGTTGTTGAGGACTCCTTGATTCCATGTCTATTTCCCTATTATGATTTATGACTATATATATATATATGGTGATTGATGCTTCAAGGGGGAGTGGTGCTCGACCCCGAAGTCGCATCGTAAGAATGTGTCATTTTCTAATGGTGTTGATATTACTAACACCTTGGTTAATTTGATAACCCTTAAATCTTATATAAGGGAATATATAATCTATATAAGTTATAATTGTCTTAACCTTTTAAGAGGTCAAACATGCCTTAGTAACCACATTTTATTTTATTTGATTTTGTTCATGTATTTCTATGGCACTTGGCTAGCCACCACCCGCAAGGAGTGGGGAGAGAAGTGGTGGTTGAGTGTTTCCTAAACTCTAGCCTTATCTGCGGGTATCCTATCGATGATAGGAGAAGTGGATCCATGAGATCCTGCGAGGTGGCAAACATTAAGCCACGCATAAACTATTCTTGAAAGGCATGTAAGGTATCAATTGATACCGATTTTTGGGAAAAGAGTCTTTTGGCTTTTGTTTTTGGCATGTTATGTGATTCTCGTTTTGGGGAAGGAGGTAGGGAATAGGCAGAGGAGATAATCTTTCAAGAGTGCTGAAGATATCACTGCTACATGAGTAACATAGAAAGAAGTCATACCTTATCATTTGTGTGTGCCTAAGAGCCCTTCGACAATTAGATAACCTACGACTGAGACTACCTACAGGTATGAACTTGTTTAGTGGTAAAAATGAGGGGGTTGATTTTGTTTTGGTTTGAGGGTTTGATGGGTTTAGATCCTCCCTTCACCACAAACATTCAAGGACATATCAACTGAGTTAAAACTCTACTAAGCGAGAGAATTCACTTAACAAGTTGGGATGTCACTTGGAATGATGTGGAAGCTCAGATGTTATCAATCAATATCTCAATTTAATGCTTAAATACTCTTAAAACCCTAATTATGTAAAATAGTGACTGAACTGGTAAATTCTAATAAATGCTTATAGATTAAGGAAAAGGATAGAGATTAATAACTGACCATTTTTTGAAGTTTAGAATTTAAAATATTCAAGGACAATGCCTCAAGTGCCCAAGTCCAAGGCACTATTTTCTTTGTGGAATGCAGAACTCCTTCCAACACTGATAATCATTGTTCCATCTATTTTCATCACCTGAAATGCAGAGGACACTGCCTTGGGCACCCTAGTCCAATGCAAGTTGATTTTTAGGATCTAGAAGCTGCTTTAGATGCAGAATGTCCCTGTAACTCTAATTACCATCTCTGTAACTTCAGAGTACATTTCCCTAGGCTCCCATGTTCTGAAAATACTCTATTTCACTTCTTTCTTTCGAATCCTAAATCCTTGTCGTCTGCAACCTTGCTCTGCAACTCCACTCCACAAAACTCAGTACCTCTAACCTGCAATCACAAATGAGTGTGGTTGGGGGTTGTGGTGTTTAGAGACTTGCCTCAGTTAAGCCCCAAAGAGACATTCAAGTCTTCCGAACACCGTTGTCATATAAGAGTGCATATCCCTATGGAATAGAGGCAAAATCCAAATGATAAATGATAGAAAACATAATAGATGTCACCTTGAAGTGTAGATCTCACATAAATGAAGGCTCTTCAATCACATGAGAAGATGAAGTCAAATCTACAATCACAAATACAATAACGATGCTCTGCTCTGCAACAATGAATATCATGAATGCTCTAAAATCACAAGTATGCCTAAAGTGTGCAATCATCTTCTAGTTTACAAATGAAAACCTAATCATGCTTATATATGCAACTACAAACATTCCTACTAAGAATTTCATAATTCAAACTTTTGGTCTCGGCATAGGACCTAACAACGGTCATATAACCAACACTTCAAATTAGGGCCTGACCCAAAATAGGGTGGTACTAGGGCGAGAGTGCCCAAGTCCTCCCCCCTAATTTATGCAAGAGTCATCTCAATAGTGCCCCCTAGGTCCTATTTTGCCACAAGACTTCAAGGTTTTCTCATTGGGATTCCAAATTAACACACAAGATGCTCTAAATGTATTCTAAGGACCCAGGGGCTAAACCTTAAGAGGGAAAAGCCCTCAAGGGGACATTTTCTGACATAACAAAACTATGGCCTATAGAATTGAATTCAATAATCTATCATTGGATATAGGTGTTCAAATGTTTCTTCTTGATATAAAAAGGCATTGACGGTGTCGACCCATGACTATCATATGCTATTATCTAATGGCCTTCAAGGCTGTTTAAGCTACGAGGTTTAATACTGTGTTTTAACATAGGTTTAAATTGTTGTTATAAGTTTCTAAGGCCGCAAGTTCCTTTCTGTATTATCATTATGAAATCATTGCTATGGCAATGTGCGGCCAGCTTGGAGGTTGAAAACTATGCATTCTAAACCTATGATTCTTACCGTGTGCTGTATGGCAAGGATTCAAACCACCTTAATATCTTTGTATCATCCTGTCATCACTATGATGACTGTGTAAAACCAAGAAGGTGCTATATTATTATAGTTGTGTACAACGCGAAAGGGTTATCAACTTATGATAAACTGTTATCGAGCCTTGAATCTTTTTTATTAACATTTCTTTATGATTGTTCATCAACTGAGAAGGTATGAAAATATGGTATTCGTTAAAGAGCCCGATAGGGTGATAATGTTTAATGAGTATGTGAAGGCCAAGAGTATTAGTTGATGATATTAATACCACAGTGCCATGCATTTAGCAATAAGTATGGTCGAACCATATTATAGTATTGACTACTCTAGTCTTAGTGGAAAATTTAAGTTGTGCCATGTGCACTCAGTATTATAACTTATCAACTCGAAGTAAATGATGTCAACCTTCGACTGTTTTGTATTGGTATCCTTTGTGCATGTAATATATACTAATGCTATAATGAATTCTTATGAAAATGGGAAGGTTCATGTAGACACATTGATGTCTTCTTGGTAGCCATGAGTGCGTGTCATATTCCCTATGGGAAAGTTAATCTTTTGATACGTTCTTTTATAAGAATAAACCCTATGTTACTATAAACTTTGTTGTATAAAAGTAAGTGAATGCCATCTTTACGAATGGCAAATATTCCTATTTAAGTATATGGGATCAAGAGGGTCTCCAGAGATAGAACCTTTTTAAAGGGGATCGATTCTATGAGTCATTGCAAGTACTCCTTTTGACATTATGTTCTGTATATAAACATTGGAATTAGATAAATCAAGTAAACACCAACCAGGTAAGGTTAAGTGTTGAAAACATGAATGAACTTATTTCTTCATAAAAGTGCAGGACAGAGTGATGTGGAGTCACTAGTTCCCTATTGCCTAAGCAACGAGACCCTTGTGAATGTGTTCTCCAGACATGAGTTGAATGTCCAAGGAATGGACTAAGATGCTTTGAACTTATCTATCCAAGACCAAGAAAGGTCGAATTATGTTTACTGTAGGACATGACAACTTATAAGTCGAGTCGAGGTGGTGGACATACAACAACATTCATTGTGTAATGTATTTGTATGTAAATCTTTGGCCAAAGTATGCATCCGTCTCTGCATGCATTGTCGGTCCAGAGTGCTCCAAATGGCATAATGTCTCTAGTAGTGTCATGCATAGTTAGAGTGGATCTATAGTTGTGTGACCGTGAGGCATTATGAAGGACACAACACCAGATACTCAAATGGCTAACCTAATGGTTCCTTATATTTATACCTTCCGTGAAGGGTAGGGCCTCTTCTAGGTAGGAAGTTGTGCGGGGACTGTCGGTTTGTGGTTGGAGGAAAAGCACTCAGATGGTGCTCTCCTCAAGTAGAAGACAAGTCGAGGCTTATGAAGACAAATGTCATATGTTCCAGATGTAGTTTTTTTCTCTATATGACTTGATAGTCAGTTATTGTATATAATTTGATATTTGATGCCTTGAGCATAGCCTTGTACATGCATAGTGAAGGTTATTCACTAACGAGATAGCATTAGATATTGTAACTTAAGTTTTGCTATATTCTGGTAAAGAATAGCATGCTTAATTATTACATAGTGATAATGATTCACTCTTGTTTAACTATGCTTTGGATAATTATGATGTATCCTAACTCTTAGTTAAGATGAATATTTATGTTTAATTATGAGCATTATGGATTGTGATGTTACACTATGTTGGTCTTGCTAGGGTCATGAAGTTGCCTTTTTTCTCTAATACATGGTCTTGCATTGTGTTATGCTTCATAATCTTAGAGGTGTCTACTTTATGTTGATTCTAATGTAGTTAACAAATGAAACAATGATCACATGAAGGTCAATACAATCCTACCCAAGGGTGCTGGCAAGAAGTTGAGTCCACTTTTTGGCCAAAAGTGGAAGTGTTTTCCTTGATTTTCAAAATTTGTCACATTTGACCTTAAAATTTGAAGCACTTAGAGATGGAATCTTAAAAAAAGTCACTAATCATAAAATGTAGTACTCAGAGTCTAGTTTCAAATATGTAATTTATTTGTATACCCGATGATAAAAATTGATTTTCAATAGGCGTTTCTAAAAACCACTATTTAAAAGTCACTTTTTTTTTACTATACCATGCATGTGTATGTCATCCATATTTTGACCTAAATAATCATATTTTTCTAAATCCTTTTGGGAAAAGGTTTATAACTCACTTAAGCACGCTTTCCATATTTTTTTGTAATTTTTTATTGAATATTTTTTTTTGTTAATTTTTTATTGGCCATATTTGGTGTTTTGAAAAATTGTCATGTACGTCATGCATAAGATGTCCTAAACTTATCATTTTTTAATTTTTTTTCAAATTGAAAAGAATTGTCTGAAGTACGCTTTTGTACAATTTGTTTTTCAAAAAAATATTTTAATAAAAGGGTAAGTGCAAAAAAATGGGGGCCAAAAAGTGGCCAAATTGTTTTAAAAAAAATTAATACAAAACGCGAGCGCGTTATCACCTATTATAAATTTATAAAAAAACTCATCTCATTTCATTTCATTTCTTTTTTCTCCACTATTCCCGCGGTCTGCAAACCCTAGGAAGCGTGCTCGCGTTTTAGATTCCTCAATTCAACATAAAAATCTTATCGATTCGTCGCCAAAATGCCGCCACGACATTGAGCACGCCAAAGGAGTGAGTTTATTTGTCTTTTTGTTTGAATTTGCTTCTAAATAGATAGGTTTGAGTTGTTTTTTGATGTATATTTCGTTAATTGTCAGGAAATGTTAATGCACCTCCTCAAAATCCACAAAATCCTGCGGAACAACAACCTCCTCTATCTAGTCCTCGACATGCCCCTAGAACACAAGAAAATATAATGGGGCAAATTGAAAACAACAAAAAAGAAATTGAAGATATAATTGCAAGGTTGAAAGGTCATTCCACTTCAACTTTGCATAGGTCCACGCTTGCTAAATCTCTTGAATCTATGTTATCAAATGTAGATTCAATTAGCAAGCAAATAACTAGTTGGACGGATAAGAGGAGAGAGTTTAGAGATTCTTATGCAGACAAGCTATCATACCAAGATGTGAAAAATGTACAAATTACAAAATTAGACTTGTGTTCGATTTTCACAAACAAATCAACCTCCACCCATTACATGCAAGAGGTTCCCTATCCATTGGTGCAACAACCAAGCGATAAAGGACAATTTTGGGCAGAGGTGGTGGATGGTTTTTGACCATCCTCCATGCAATAATAATGAGGTCCCACAATACTTTTTGAGGAAACTCTACTGCGAGTTTATCCTCAATAAAGTGCCAAACTATTTTGATATGCGAGACTTCCAGGGTAGAGGTGGGGGGTTAGCACAAGATAGACCAGGGGCACATCTTGACCCACAGTGGGTAGTGAGATGAGTAATCAACAGACTAGCCCATGAGCATGTTTCTATCCCTTCCATTGTGAAGGAGAGTGTTGAGGTCGATACACTTCAGTCCATTAGTACCTTGACCCAGAGCATCATAGAGCATGCCAGTCCTGCAGCATAGAGTGGGTTGGGAGATAGTGCGAGGAGTAGGGTCCCACCCCATGGTTGTCAGACATGCAGATCAGCCTATGGTTATGACCCCATGGATAGTCAAGATGCAGGTGCATAGGCTACATCTGTAGCTGAGCAGATGGTGATGACAGATACCCTCCTGAGTGAGACTTTCGACCTTGATACTCAGGTAAATATTAGCAAGTTTATTGAATTTAATTTATTAAATTTCATTTTTGAAATGCAAGATTAACTAATTTAGTTTGATGATTTTAATGAAATTTCAGGGTCATAGCGTTGATGCAGTTTTCAGTGGTTCTCCACCTGCATATTACACTAGATCATCTACTGTTGGGGTATGTAACTAGTAAACAATTATAAATATTACATGTGAATAGCATCGTTATATGAATGGTATTCTAATATCTGATTTTGGATGTTGAATAGGTTAATATTGGAGATTTCACGGCAACACCTGCCAACAGTGATGGACTTCAAAGCTTCAAGGAGGTAATAAAATAAATAGTTTAATGAATGAATTGTACTTACTAGATTTTTGTATGTGACTTGTGTGCTTTATTGTGTGTACTTCCATGTTTAGATGAACGTGTGTGTATGTTAGGAGCCATGATTTGCATCACTATTATAATTTTCGTAATTGAATAATATTGTTTTATTTCCAGATGATGTAGGCTGCAGAGACACCTCCTGATGTTCATAGGGCAATGGATCATGGTGTGACCTTTGCGATTCATAGCTCCATGGCATTGACAAGGGTATGAGGCAAATTAGTAAATTTTAATTTACATTCATTGTTATAGTTGTCTATTTTTGAAAAATCAAAAGATTATTGATTTGAAGTTTAATTTCTATCTGGATGGTTTCTATAGGACATGACATCACCATGGCCTATTCCTGCTACTGAGGCAAGTGAGGAGATAGATTATATGGTAGCAGTAAGTGATTATTTTGTTAAATGTTTCATTTTTTATAACATGTAATTTTTATATATTAATGTCTATACTTTTTATTGTAACAGCTAAAGATGCAGGAAGAACTAAATAGGAGGAGCAGCCCTTGGGTTCGTAGTAGACCACCCACATGCACGTCTCCATCCCCTAGAAGATCAAAGGCTGCCCGTGATCTATTCTCTTCACCATCCAGAGGGGAATGACTTTTTATTGTGTTCCTTTGTTGTATGCCTATATGGCATTTGTGGACATATATTTTGTATTGTATATAGTTGACATTGTATGCCTATATGGCTATTTTGTATATATGTTATACTTATATCGACAGATATTGATGTATGCCTATATGGATATTTGGTTAATACAAATCTTTTTTATTGATGGCGTCCATACTTGCATTATAAATCCACGTTTGAATGGATATTTGTAGATGGCTACTTCAAACATTTAAAGTCCAATTGTATTACATAGGATGTTTGTTGATCCAATAAGCTAGCTATTGTTATTCAAGTATCACCTAAACCTCATTTTGGAACTAAAAGATAAAAGTTGTATTTAAAAAAAAAATGAATCATCATGTTGAACAAAAAATATTAATATTCTTTATGAGTAGCATATAATGTCAACTATATGCAATACAAAAAAATGAATCATTATGTTATTCTTTATGTTTGAGATCTTGAAAATGACTAAGTCTAGTAGCCTGATATCTTGAAACACTAGGATGAATATCCAAGTCATTAGGATGATGCCTTGAGCAAAATTTATTAAGATGAGCACCTAAAGGAGACTTTCTTAAACATTCAAACATTGAGCAACAAGCATGAAGGGTTAAGGCGCAATTTGCAACTCATAAAGCCTCAAAAGGGTGCCCAACTTGGAGAGAGCATTCATTTAAGACAAGGCACCCATTGACACCTATTCCACCATAAAAGTGCACCTAAGGTGGAAGGAGAACAAGCCTCTAGTAAGTGAAGTGCACCTATTATCTAAACCACTTCATTATGGTGCCCTAGCATGAGGAGTATATAAGTCAATAGGAAATGGCGCCTAGAATGCAAATGAAGGACTAAGTGGCATTTTCAATAAGCATCAATTCACCTTGAGCTTTCAATAAATACATCAAATTGAGCCCCATAAGCCTAGGCGCCCTTTGCCTTCAAAAGAACCTTGTATTGGTGCCTTGGAGGAAATCAACTTACAATGACAAGTCTTGGAGGTTTCTCATTTTGGATGATGTCTTTTGAGATTAACTACAATGATTGAAAGTTAAGATGAGTAGAAAGAACCTATCTTGAACCTTACGCGCCCTTCATGTAATTTCACACCATCATGAGTGCCTAGATCTAAGAAGGAGTGAATGAAGGATCTTAACATCAAGAAGCATGTTATCAATCAACTTAGAAAAGTCTTTGACAATAATTATGATGCATTGAGTACATGGAAGTAAAGGAAGTACATATCAACTCCAAAGTGTGCCTAATGATCAATAAGAAATTCTTCCAAAGCAAAGGTGCTCATTGTGAATTTTCCTACTAGTTTTGGTGCCTTGAAGTCTAAGTGCATGAAAATCATGAGGATGAGCGCTTAGGGATGAGATAGTCTTCATAAGAGTTTAAATAAGAACATCATCAAAATGCGCCTTGGTAGAGAGACTTGAGACCATCATCAAATAAGCCAAAATATCTATCTCCAATCTAGGCGCAAATTCTAGCTCCTTCCAACACAAATAAGCGCCTAAGTTGAAGTCAAATTTCATCTATACAACCCTCAAATTGTGCCTTGATTGAGGAAGGGATCTGAACCTCAAAATTTAATCATCTCAAGACAAAAGTTTCCTTAGACATTTGGCATTTGATTGAAATCATTGAGAATTAGAAAGAACCACCTAAGGATGTAAGGCGCACTTTTCACCCATACAAGCCTAAAATTGTGCCTAAGGGAAATAACTTGATTTCATATCAATAGGTGAGTGCCTTGAGAGAAAGGATCACTCTAGGTCATTTTCAATTGTTGAAAGCACAAAAATGATAAAGATAAAGGCAATTGAGTTAGGCACACTTTAGCCTCTGAGGACACCTCAATGAGCGCCTTGGGTGAAATTGCATGAGATGACCTTTTGGAGTGAGCGCCTGAAAGATAGAATTCATTCTAAGACATGTCTCATCATTTAGAATTGCAAAATTGCAAGTATAAAGACATTTAAATCTAGGCGCACTCTCCATCAGTACAAACCCATTCTAGTGCCTAAGGAGAAATTGCATTGAAAGACACCTTTTGAATGAATCTCTTAAGGGAGATTGACCTCTTTAAGCCATTACAATTGTTTGAAATCATTTAAAGTGATAAATATGGACCAACTTGTGTTAGGCGCCCTTTACTCTTCTTTTTACCTATATATGCGCCTAGATTTGTAGTAAGATTATTCCATGTTTAAAGAGGATTCCTTTGTGTTATAAAATGTTTATCATGAGGATTGATGTGTTTCTTGGTTTGTATTGTAGGAATATTGAAGGAAAAGGTAGGAGCAAGAGCTTGGAGTCACCTAGACTCATCATGTAGCTGCTCCAAAGGAGCCTTTTCACATTCATTCATGCCAGAGAGTTAAGATGGAAGTAATCATTGCCAAGGAAACACCACTTCAAGAGGTAGCTGCTCCAAGAGGTCACAACAAGATATATTTCAAGTCTTCTTCATCAACGACATCACCAGTTGCATCATGTTCGAAGACTTCCATCTATCACTTTGTTGGCGCTTAGGTGCGCGACCCTTAATTCCTCCCTCTTCAGGCCCGCGCGGTCTCTGGTTAACTTCTTCGGTGGCACCCTCACTAGCAGTTCAAGCTTTTGTTGTAGTGGCAGCCGGTTGAGTTACCAACATTGGCGACTCTACTGGGGAGGAGTTCGATTCTCACCAATGCCCATGCGCCTTCATGTGCACAAGGTACACCTAGCATTCTGTGCCTGCCCATGTGGTTATCACTTGGCAGGTACGAACTGGTGGGGCTTGTTGGTGCTTAGGTGAGTGACCCTCAATTCCTCCCTCTTCGGGCCCGTGCGGTCTCTGGTTAACTTCTCTAGTGGCGCCCTCACTAACAGTTCAAGCTTTTGGTGTAGTGGCAGCCGGTTGAGTTACCAACACACTTCAAGTTCCATTCATCTTCAAGTATCAACTAGATTCTTCATCAATCATCACTTCAAGATCAACATGTAGCCGCTCCAAAGGAACTTCTCATCATCATCAAGCATTCCAAAGACATCCATTCAATTTCAAGTCCCTCTGATACATTTAAGCCTACTTGAGAAGTCATCTACTTCACATATAAGGGAAAGTGTTATCATCAATATCTACACTTCAAAGGACCTTTCAAGTTGGAACACTTCATCAAACATTCAAAGACATCCATCCAAGCTTCAAGTTCTTTCACAATCTTCAAGTCTAGGAGAAATTGCATCTAGTGAACTCATTAATTGGTGCCTAGGAGGAAAAGACCTTAAACTTACATTATTGAGTCAACATTTTAGAAATTGAGCCATTCCTAGTCAATTGGAGTCATAAAATATCAAATACAAAGTTAAATTGGACTTAGGCGCCCCTTCATGTAATTTCCCACCATCATGAGGGCCTAGATCTAGGAAGATCATCCAATTGCGCCTAGGAATAAGATACAAGTCCAAGACTTCAAATTTGAACGCCTAGAAGTGTAATGGATTGAAGAATCTACATTGGCACCTAAGGGTAAGTTATATCTAATGACATTACCTAATTGAGCGCTTAGGAGGTATAAAGCTTAACATTGACATGAGGACAAGCGCTTAGTAAATGAGAGTTTCTCAAACATTTAAACATGTGAATGAATTCATAGAAATGCACTAAGTCATCTAGGCACCATTTTTCCCTTGTGTACCCTTACATTTGCGCCTAAGAAGAAGTTGCTTCAATTCATTGGAGTGTTTGACTATTGAGGATTTCTTAGCAATGCTTTGCAACTTTGCATTGCCTCCTTCTGATGATTTTTGGGGCAGCAGAAAACCTTTCACTACGGGCAAACACCTCAGAGATATAAAAAACTAAGAGAGGTTATTGTAGAGGCACTCTACGTGATCGTGTTGCCTTAGATAGAATGTTTCTAAGTGAAAGTTTTTGAGTAACATCTCGTCAAAGATTGCTGCCATTTTGCACTTTGGACTCTTCAGGGATATCGTCGGTACAATGTAGCTCAGACTGTTTCGAAATGTTTGGGTGAAAAATAAGACCATGCCTAGCGTAAATGTACCCATTCGGACACGTTGGAATAGTCAGTTTGGTCACATCAGGAGCAGGATAAAAGTTACACCCCTTTGCAACTTTACATTGCCTCCTTCTGACGATTTTTGGGGCAGCAAAAAACCTTTCACCACGGGCAAATGTCTCAGATATATAAAAAACTGAGAGAGGTTATTGTAGAGACTCTCTACGTGATCGTGTTACCTTAGACGAAATGTTTCTAAGTGACATAGTTTTCAAGTAACATCTCATCAAAGATTTAGACTCTTTAGGGATATCGTCAGTACAATGTAGCTCAAACTGTTTCGACATGTTTGGGTGAAAAAAAGGACCATGCCTAGTGTAAATGTACCCATCTGGATGTGTAGGAATAGTCAGTTTGGTCGCATTAAGAGCAGGATGAAAGTTACACCCCTTTGCAAATTTACACTGCCTCCTTCTGACGATTTTTGGGGCAGCAGAAAACCTTTCACCACAGGCAAATGTCTCAGAGATATAAAAAAATGAGAGAGGTTATTGTAGATACACTCTACATGATCGCGTTGCCTCAGACAAAATATTTCTAAGTGATACAGTTTTCGAGTAACATCTCGTCAAAGATTGCTGCCTTTTTGCACTTTGGACTCTTCAGGGATATCGTCGGTACAATGTAGCTCGGACTGTTTCGACATGTTTGGGTGAAAAATAGGACAATGCCTAGCGTAAATGTACCCATCCGGACGTGTTGGAATAGTTAGTTTGGTCACACCAGGAGTAGGACAAAAGTTACATCCCTTTGTAACTTTACACTGCCTCCTGACGATTTTTGGGGCAACAGAAAACCTTTCACCACAGGCAAATGTCTTAGAGATATAAAAAACCAAGAGAGGTTATTGTAGAGACACTCTATGTGATCGCGTTGCCTCAAACAAAATGTTTCTAAGTGACACAATTTTTGAGTAACATCTCGTCAAAGATTGCTGTCTTTTTACACTTTAGACTCTTCAGGGATATTGTCGGTACAATGTAGCTCGGATTGTTTCGACATGTTTGGGTGAAAAACAAGACCATGCCTAGTGTAAATGTACCCATCCAGATGTGTTGGAATAGTCAGTTTGGTCACATCAGGAGTAGGATGAAAGTTACACCCCTTTGCAACTTTACACTGCCTCCTTCTGACAATTTTTGGGGCAGCAGAAAACCTTTCACCACGGGAAAATGCCTCAGAGATATAAAAAATTGAGAGAGGTTATTGTAGAGGTACTCTACATGGTCGCTTTGCCTTAGACGGAATGTTTCTAAGTGACACAATTTTTGAGTAACATCTCGTCAAAGATTGCTACCTTTTTACACTTTGGACTCTTCAGGGATATCGTCGGTACAATGTAGCTCGGACTGTTTCGACATGTTTGGGTGAAAAATAGGACCATGCCTAGTGTAAATGTACCCATCCGAATGAGTTGGAATAGTCAGTTTGGTCGCATCAAGAGCAGGACACCAAAAATGCATAACATGATGATGTAAAAATGTGTATATGTGTAAAAATGCAGTAGGAAATTAAAAAAAACAAACCTTACAAGTTAATGTGCATACTTACAACTCAATGTAACATGACTTTACAAAATTAATGTGAATACTTACAAATTAATCCAATGAACCATTCGGGTCTGGTCTACTCTTTATTGTGTCAAGTATTGCTTCATGGTCAGACTCACTCACCTTCCACAAGATTTTGTTCAAAGGTCTACCCCGATACTTTATCAAATGAACATTGGATGCCACGACAAGGTTCAAGTAATGAAGAATCTTCCGATGCATGTCAAAGTCTTGAAACAACCAAACATTAACACTCTTATGTGGGTACCTTCTAAGCCATGTTCCAGTAATAACCACTGAGCCTATAGGGTATTCGATGTTTTTCTCCATCTGTAATAGGGGCCTCCAATTTCTTTTTGGCCTCAACACAATGACATAAGTAATAATTTATTCCCTCTACATTATCTTCATCTGCAATAACTGCATATACATGCCCTACATTAATATGTGTAGCAAATTAGATGAAATTAGTCAACATTACAAAAACACTACAAAGTAAGATGACATTACCTAGTTGAACTAGATGAAATTAGATGCATATACGTGCCCTATATTACCTGGTTGAACTAAATCTTATATGTGGTCAAAGTCAATTGATGATTCTTCTATGTTAGTTCCAGTGTCGTCGGGGGTTGATACGTGTCAAGTGGGCTAAGATAACTTAACTGCCATTCGTCAACCCACTCCTTTGACTTGCACTCATCCCAGACTTGAATTGTACAGGAAGAACAAAAGCATGACATCTTTCACGTATGGATACTCCATGAACCTACAATTGAGCTTCTGAAAGAGTGCATCTCATTTGATCCTGTCAGTGTACAATAGTCCTCATATGGTGCAATGTTAGTATCATCTATCAACCAAAAAAATCTACGAACTGAAGACTTACCTTCATTACCTAGACCCATGGAAGAATTACACCACTCGACATTCGATTTTGCATCTATCAACTTTGCATTGTGTTTATACTTTAACTCTTCTCGTGCTATGGCTCTTTTGATACATGCTCCTGCACCATCATGCTCCCCCTTTCCATGCCCGACCTCACAAAAGTTCCACATATACTGAATACCTGTAAAATTATGCCTCCTACTCAGCCAATAGAAATTTCACGAGTTCTTGAATTGTGATGCACAGTTATCCGACCATATGATATGCTGACTGAACGATATGCCCCTTCTAACCAAATCATTGTAGAACACCTGAAAGCAACCTTGCACGAACTCCGTAGAATGCGTGCGATCATCACTAATAAAGAAATTATACTCCATTATGATCTTTTTGTCATCCTCTGTACTATCATTCACATGAATGAATGCAATGTGCACAAATATAGAAACCTGTGTGGAGTTGTAATATTGTGATTGCACCTCACGTTGTGGCTGTAGACTGTAGTTCTCTGCAAAGTCAACGACTGAAACAATGCTACCAACCAGAAATGTGTCCTTGCATAACTTGAATTGCAAGTCCAACCATCGAGCTCTATGTGTTACATCCCTCTTTTTGGAAACAATTATGTTATTTACTTTCTTGCAAATTTCAGTAATTTAATATGTTGTGGACGACATGGAAACTGACAATTTATTTTACAAAGTTGTTATATGAAATTGTGGAATCTAATGATTACGATCAAAGTGATATTGTAGACTAATGTCTTTATAATAAATGCAATGATGTTTGAATATATTATATTTGGATCATAGGTGCTTTGACCACAAAATTGTATGTGAGTTTGTCGATGCAGGAACAGGTGGACCGTGTTCGACGGGAAGAGAAAGTATCTTCGAGAGAGAGTATAGACTCTAGAAATTAACCATGGGTGTTTGTTAATGAGAATGCCAAACAGGTATATAAACCCTGGAACCATCAAGTTAGTCTTGTTTGTCGGTTGGGTTAGTTGACTAGATGTCGACATTAGAGGATAAAGTATAATATCCTAGTCGAAAGTCGTCATATAGAATCTTGGAATCGACGATGTTGTCGTAAGTCCACCAGAGTGAGTCGACTTTTATAGACCATTATTATTTTTGTTTGTAAGTAATTAATGAATCTAACTGTGTCAGATCGTAGATCACTCCTCGTAGTTGAAGGATGTGAGAAGTCGTTTTGTGCATTAAAATGATTTAGAAACCTTGTGAATGCGTTACGACCAATCCGTCGTGATTGTCGTCAAACCGCGTTAGTCTTGTGTTGTGAATTATTTTTCCTTTAGGAAATTCGACGGAAGTCGAATGGGAAGTTGATTTATGCTTCTTTTGTTCTTGTCGTCATTTGGAAGAATATTTCGTAATTATTTTAGCCAATTTGGATTCTTTACTTGTTGTCAACCTTGGAGTCATCTTTTGGTAACTATTGGATATCACCTTGTGTTAATTTTTCTCCACTAGCTTTGGTAGGTTGCTATCGTCGAAAGTTTGAAGTCTCCATGTGGATGTATAACAAAGTTGTTTTGTCGCGTCGCCCTTTTTGAATCTCCATCTTGTTAGTGGTCGTAATGATTAAAGAGGTCAAGTATTTTTTTTAGTTAAAACAACCTCCATGAGATTAGGCATGTATCGGTGGTTGTGATAAGGGTAACCGTAGATTGAATACGGAGGCTCCATCATGTTGGTGAGGGCAAAAGGCATCAGGTCGCGGTTAGCAAGTGAGGTAAGATACCCTCAGTTCGAGGAGCTTTATACGGCACGGTGTTAAGATTGAGTCGGCGGTGGGAATAAGGCGGTGGATATAGCAGTTGAAGGGTGACACTTTCATCGAAGAATAGGGAGACGGAGTTGGTAGTAGTAGTGGAGGAGTAAATAGAGTCGCTCTGTCATGGAAGAGTGCAGTGAGTGAGTTCAGAAGCCGTTGGAGTAGTAGATGGGAACCAAAACTGGACGGGATGAAGGGGGATGATTATTCTGAAGGTGTGGAACGTGGAGAAAAGAAAGAAGGGGAGAGCATCTGAGTGCAGGAGGAAGGTAGTGTAGTCGGTGGTTGTGAAGAAACGGGAAGCAGAGGAGTACATGAGAAATCAACAGGGATTTAATCAGGTTCCTGTTTCCTCCTTTTAGACTGCATTTTGTATTTGCATAGTTTGACATCGGTGTCAATCCTTTTGTCACTTGGGTATTTGAATGATAATCATTAATGGTGAAAACTTAAAACTGGTTGATGCACATCCCATATCATCATCGATTTAAATCAGTTTTGATTATTTGAGTCTGAAAATAATGATGGAATATTATAGTCTTGTTTCCTTTCCCACTAAGGCTGTTAGAAGACCAATCATCTTGTGATGATGGGAGCCCTGCTCGAGCTAGGAGTTTTAGTTTACAATGATCTTATTAAGGATAGATACCCTGTGGCTCAAGTGCAGCAAGTCACTTCTGTTTGACGTGGTAATCCCTGCGAGTAAATGGTAAGGTAGTTTGTCTAAATATTTTTTTATATATAAAGAAAAAGAAAACTTTTACCAACTGCATAGGATTTCTGTCGACGGTGTTAATGTTATAAACCTTCTTCTGATTTCAGAGAAGACAAGGATAGTTTTAATAAGGGTTTGAAATGTATCAATTAATCTTGATCTATATAGATTACTGGATTTAAGTCTTCTGGAGGAGTGTAAATTGCGTATTGCATCCAACTATGGAGTTGTAGAAGTTAGGAATCCCCACTTATAATGATATTAATCGTGTCCCATATAGAACCAAGAGTTTTATTTAGTCATGGAGTAACAATGATTCGGCATTGATTTAAAGAAGTCCATTGCGTTTAAGATTTTAAATCCCTTTAAGACTGTATTACCAATTCAAATCTGCCTTGGTGCAATTGAAATGATAGTTCCATATTGAGAAAGCACATTACTCCACGTGCAAGTGTGAGGGAGTTAAAACCTTCAATTTAAAGCATGTTTGGGACGTAAACACTAACGTGGTTGGCAACTGTAGAGGTCATTGTAACCAGCTAGTGACTTTTTTTTTGTCCTACATCTTTAGTTAGAGGTCGACCATGCGTTGGACATCTCTATTGACATAAGAAAGATTCCAAAACCATTTATATTTCATTTTCAACTCTCGTCTTGATGAATAATGTGAACCTAATGTCACGGAAAGAGGAGTAGGAAGTTTAAGTATTAGTAATGATTAGGAAACCGTCAAGGCTCTGTGATGAACTTTTAGAGTTAAAAACCCGCATTTTGAATCCAGTTCACATTGCATGCGATGGTACTAGTATCGCTTTACCTCATAGACCATGTGAGTCTAGAATCCTCGAATTGCAGGATAACGGGAAATGGTTTTAGATATTTGAGTATGTTGTGCAAATTTGGAAACTGAGTAAACACATATGAAATCACTTAGGAGTGGGCGCTTATAAACTATGTTTTTGCATGAAAATGGGTTTTGAAATTATGAACTCAGAATTAGAGTAAATGTTGCGCCATGCGCTATTTCAGGAGGAAATCCTAAACCCTTGAGGTCATCAAGGTCGTTAATTAGATCAAACTAAACAAATAGGAAACTGTAGGATTTCGATCAGTTCAAGTCGAGTAGGGTGGGTGAACCAAGTTCATGCGTTCATAGAATGCTAATTAAGACAAATCCTTTGGCCAAGGTGATGTACTATCCTCAAGTGCATCGAACGTTCACCGTAACTGGATGGCGTTTCTTGTGGAGTGTTGTGCATAACTAGAGGGTATCTAGGGATCTGCGCGATAACAAGACACGTAGGTTACAACACCAGAGCTCAGATGGCAAACACCGATGGTTATCCTAAGTCTATCCTCTTGAGTAGGGTAGGGCCACTTCCGGTTAGGAAGGAGTGCAGGAGACCGACGGTCTGTGGTTGGAGGTTAAGCTCCTTGAAGATACTTTCTCTTCCAAATACTGAGGAATGCCGAGTCTTGAATGTGATGGGTTGACAATCGAGATGCGTGTTAATGGTATGTTTCCAATATTTGTTGTTTCAAGAAAATTTCATTTGTTAGAAAATAAAATGTTTAATGTATATCATTTCTTTCAGCTTTATGAAAATGAGATCATGTTTATGATAAAATGAAAAATGTTGTATTGGATTATAGATGAGTTACTTTTGTATTTGATTACCTAGTTTTAAAAAAAAATTTACCGTTGTGAAAACTTAGTTACTTCTTGTCATTTCGGATTTGGTTATTACACTATGGGCATGTCTTGCATACTCATACACTATGCTGTCACGAAATATAGGCATAAACTGATACACTGGAATCTTTTCAATAACCAATTCACACCTCTTTACTTCTTTACCATCTTTTGTATTGTATGCCATTGTTTTATACTTGCCAAACTCTACTAGTTCGTTTCCAACCGCATGTGTTCTTTCCATATGTTCACATATTGGCAAATGTTGCAAGCCACTGCAAAGATGACATGTGCCATCCAAGCATAATTTCTTGTAGAATATTTGACCTTCCTCTCTTTCACATAAAATTATTGATATGAAGTCTCTTGAAGATGTTGGTGGGGCACATATGGCACAACCCTGCAAAACATTGTTAGTATGCATATCTAAACATATAGACCTATAAGCATCAAAATGGTTAGAAAATTCAATATGTAATCTACAACAAGAAGAAGTGCATGTGTGATTTATCTTGACATAGAAAAGTTTTAGCACTTCAAAATATCTGTGACAAATTTTAATTTGAGGATACTTTTCTAGAAATTTACCATAAAACTGTGTTTGAGTCTCATCCAAAAAATGCTTTGGATGTGGCTCATAGTTCTGACTATCGATTCTCCTTCTTACCACATCCCTTTGATTTGGAGATACCCTTGTGTAATTCTTCCAAAAGTCTTCAATTAGTGATCTCAATGCTTCAACAATTGGTTTATCTTTTTGTGGTAGTCTCCCCGAGAAAGCCTATAATTTATTGGCATTAGTGTCCTCAATTCTTTAGTGTCTTCCAATAGCTCTTGATTAATTTTTCCTATTAATTCTCAATTCTTGACTCGTTTTTCTAATGAGACAAGCTTTCCTCGTTTGACTACTTACTATAGTCGATGTAATCACACGCCGTGTTGCATTACTATCTTTTGTGCGTGAGGTGTTACCCACACTCTCATACGCACTCATTAGATTTTTGACAATAGATTTTTCACTTGAAGCCTCTGATGTTCTCAACCCAAGAATCTTCATGATGGACCTATACTTTATACTTCACACATCATTTCAATGAATAGTTGACATCTTGTAGTCTCATTTAACTTTTCAAAGAACAATCTCTAAATCTTATGAGCATATCTTCTACAAGTGCGTTTTGGAATCTTACCTTCCATTGGCTGCAAAATATTCTCATCAATATCAATCAAATATTTTGGCTTTCTATGCAAAATTCTAGGTGGTGTTAAGTTAGGTAAATTCATCTCAACATTAGGAATTTTATCAATATTTAAATGAGATGGGGCTAGATGGCATACCTTCGATTGAAGATGGAATAGATGACATACCTTGAGGTTGAGGTGGGAATGATGGCGTACCTACTTCATCACATTTGAGTGATGATGTACTCTCAAATTGAGATGTGGTAGATGGTATACCTACATGTTGACTTGTGGTAGAGGACGTGTCTCCAACTATGGTATTCAAATCTCTCGTAGCACGAAGTTTTTGCATTCGTTCTCTTTGTGCCACCAATACCATATCTCTTTGTGATGGTTGTGGTTCCTCTTCAATTGGTATGTCTTCATTTGTTGTGTCCAATTTCCTCTTCTCACGAAGTTCCCTCATAGCCACTGCTTTCTTTGCATTCTTAGCTTCTATCTCTTCATCTGTTGGTTTAATTCTTGATCGTTTCCTCGGCATGATGGAGAATTTATCTATAGCATGATAAAGAGACCAATATTACTTCCTAAGAAATGAATACAAGATAATAGTGGGATTGTGTTTTTATTATGTTCTAAGGATTTATTCTTGTATAGTTTGACATCATGGTATGTTAAGGTCTGTTTATTACACATAATTATTAAAGAGCCCAAGTGTAGAAAATATACATGGCATCATGTGAGATTGTAGGCTACCTTCTTGATTGGGAATGTGTCTATTTTAAACATGTATGATAAAGCATGATAAAGTAATTCAATCCGAATTAAGAAAAATGTAAAGAACATGCATGTAAAGACTTGACATACCTAAAAAATGAAGATTTGAATGGAGAGAGTACCCAATTATGTAGTGTTTTTTTCTTCTTGCATCAAACTCCTCAACAATTTGAGTTTTTCACCACTTGCTTCCTTTTCAATGTTAAATTAAATAACACTCAAATATAATTACTAACAACAATACTATTAACCAATCTATAATGTTAAATTCCTAAACTTGAATAGATATATATCAAACTTGATGTGAAAACTATGTTATTTCCTCCTTCTCAAGTTGGCAAAGTAGAAAAGGTGGTGGAAAGATCATGCAAAGGTGGTACAATGTGTCAAATGTGCATGTGAACTTCCCAACAACATGAAAGCACTTCTTTTTTGTCAGAGCATGCGCATAACTAGTATGAAAACAGACCATGTGGGCCTAGATCACGGGGGTCAACACTTTTTTACCATTTCTATAGCAGGATAAAATGCGAGCGCGTTATAGATTGATCACATCCTGTGCATTATCTTCCTTAACACAAGCAAGGATGACCACATCTTGTGCTTGATGAACTGAAACTTCCAAGCCTTACAATTCCTCTTAAATATGGGAGGATCCATGACTGGAAGAGCTAAGCCACTTGGTCCCACCTTGCTAAAGGATGACATTCTGGGAGAATTAGGAGATTTTCCTTTGGAGATCATATAATCTTTAAATGCTTTCCATCTTGGTAGGTCCTCTACATCAGAGAAAAACCATTGATGGTGTCTGAGAAATAAGAAATTCTTCATCTCTTTGGTGATCCATTTCTCTTTCCAAACCTTCCCCTTCAAACTTGAATGACCACAAGGTTTTTGAGGGAGAACTTTTCCTGTTTTCTGCAAGAGCTTGCCAGATGCTCTGCCATATGATAGGCATAACAATGAAGGGGAAAGCCCTCATAATCAAGTTCTTGATAGAAAATTCCCATTGAGGAAGAAAGATAGATCTTCTTTGGAAGCAGAATTTCTAGTTTGTGACAAATCCTTATCTAAGCATAAATAGCAGAGGTTCTGTCAAGTGATTGCCAATCCACTTCCACAAAGTCTCCTGAAGACTTCCTAATTGATTCCAAAACATCCACACCCCAAAACTGGAGAGGCAATCAATATAATTGAACCCATAAATCTGCATTTGACGACATAAACTCTCTTTAGGCTAGATTAAGAGTCTAACATTTCAGCTCAAGTCTAAACCCATCAACATCTAAATAACCTGAATACAAAATCTTTGTTTGCCTATCTTTAGAACTCAACCCTCAATGTCAAACCCTAATCCCTCAACCCTTAACTCTGATCCCTCGACCCTCAACCCTATCCCTAAACCCTAAAGCCTCAACCCTCAACCCTCAATGTCAAATCCTAATCCATCGACCCTTCACTCTAATCCATCAACCCTAAACCCTATCCCTAAACCCTCAACACTATACCTTAAACCCTAATCCCTCAACCCTCAACCCTAAACCTTATCCCTAAACCCTAATCCCTCAACCCTCAACCATAATCCGTCATCCCTCAACTCTAATCCCTCATCCCTAAACCCTAAATGCTATCCCTATTCCTAAACCCTCAATAGACTCAATACTATAACTTAAACCCTAATCCCTTATCCCTAAACCCTCCAACCCTATCCCTAATCCTTATACCCTCCACACTCTACTTTAACCCTAATCCCTCGACCCTCAACCCTATCCCTAAACACTTGACCCTCGAACCTCAACCCTCAACCCTCAACGTCAAACCCTAATCCCTCAACCCTTAACTCTGATCCCTTGACCCTCAACCCTATCCCTAAACCCTAAACCCTAAAGCCTCAACCCTCAGCCCTCAACATCAAATCCTAATCCCTTAACCCTTCACTCTAATCCATTAACCCTAAACCCTCAACACTATACCTTAAACCCAAATCCCTCAACCCTCAACCCTAAATCTTATCCCTAAACCCTAATCCCTCAACCCTAATCTGTCATCCCTCAACTCTAATCCCTCATCCCTAAACCCTAAATGCTATCCCTATTCCTAAACCATCAACAGACTCGATACTATACCTTAAACCCTAATCCCTTATCCCTAAACCCTCCAACCCTATCCCTAATCCTTATACCCTCCACACTCTACTTTAACCCTAATCCCTCGACCCTCAACCCTATCCCTAAACCCTTGACCCTCAAACCTCAACCCTCAACCCTCAATGTCAAACCCTAATCCCTCAACCCTTAACTATGATCCCTCGACCCTAAACCCTATCCCTAAACCCTAAAGCCTCAACCCTCAACCCTCAACGTCAAATCCTAATCCCTCGACCCTTCACTCTAATCCCTCAACCCTGAACCCTATCCCTAAACCCTCAACACTATACCTTAAACCTTAATCCCTCAACCCTCAACCCTAATCCGTCATCCCTCAACTCTAATCCCTCATCCCTAAACCCTAAATGCTATCCCTATTCCTAAACCCTCAACAGACTCGATACTATACCTTAAACCCTAATCCCTTATCCCTAAACCCTCCAACCCTATCCCTAATCCTTATACCCTCCACACTCTACTTTAACCCTAATCCCTCAACCCTCAACCCTATACCTAAACCCTTGACCCTCGAACCTTAACCCTCAACATCAAACCCTAATCCCTCAACCCTTAACTTTGATCCCTCAACCCTCAACATCAAATCCTAATCCCTCGATCCTTCACTCTAATCCATCAACCCTAAACCCTATCCCTAAACCCTCAACACTATACCTTAAACCCTAATCCCTCAACCCTCAACCCTAAACCTTATCCCTAAACCCTAATCCCTCAACCCTCAACCCTAATCCGTCATCCCTCAACTCTAATCCCTCATCCCTAAACCCTAAATGTTATCCCTATTCCTAGACCCTCAACGGGCTCGATACTATACCTTAAACCCTAATCCCTTATCCCTAAATCCTCTAACCCTATCCCTAATCCTTATACCCTTGACACTCTACTTTAACCCTAATCCCTCGACCCTCAACCCTATCCCTAAACCCTTGACCCTCAAACCTCAACCCTCAACCCTTAACTCTGATCCCTCGACCCTCAACCCTATCCCTACACCCTAAACCCTAAAGCCTCAACCCTCAACATCAAATCCTAATCTCTCAACCCTTCACTCTAATCCCTCAACCCTCAACCCTAAACCTTATCCCTAAACCCTAATCCCACAACCCTAATCTATCATCCGTCAACTCTAATCCCTCATCCCTAAACCCTAAACACTATCCCTATTCCTAGACCCTCAATGGGCTCGATACTATACCTTAAACCCTAATCCCTTATCCCTAAACCCTCCAACCCTATCCCTAATCCTTATACCCTCGACACTCTACTTTAACCCTAATCCCTTACCCTCAATCCTATCCCAAAACTCTTAACCCTCGAACCTCAATGTACTCAACCCTTAATGTCAAACCCTAATCCCTCAACCCTTAACTCTAATCCCTTGACCCTTAACCCTTAAAACTTGAACCCTAAAACCTATCCCTACACGCTCGACACTCGACACTATATCTTAAACCCTAATCCCTTAACCCTCATCCCTAAAGCCTCAACCCTAAATCCTTAAACCTTCAACCCTAAACCCTATCCCTAGCCCTCTACCCTTGACACTCTTATTTAACCCTAATCCCTTGACCATTAACACTATCCCTCAACCTCAACCCTCAACTCTCAACATTAAACCCTAATTCATCAACCCTAAACCCTAATCCCTCAAACCTAAACCCTATCCCTAAACCATCAACCCTCAACACTATACCTTAAACTCTAATCCCTATCCCTCAACCCTTAACCCTTAAAACTTAAACCCTATCCCTACACCCTCAACACTTGACACTATATCTTAAGCCTTAAACCCTCATCCCTAAAGCCTCAACCCTCAATCCTTAAACCTTCAACCCTAAACCCTATCCCTAATCCCTCTACCCTCGACACTCTAACCCTAACCTCGACATTAAACACTAATCTGTCAACCCTAAACCCTATCCCTAAACCCTCAACACTATACCTTAAACCCTAATCCATCAACCCTAAAACCTAATCCCTCAACCCTCAACCCTAAACACTATCAATAAACCCTCAACCCTTGACACTATACCTTAAACCCTAATCCCTCAACCCTCAACCCTAATCCCTCATCCCTAAACCCTGAATGCTATCCCTATTCCTAAACCCTCAACCCTCAACACTATACCTTAAACCCTAATCACTTATCCCTAAACCCTAAACACTATCCCTCAACCCTTAACCCTTAAAAATTAAACCTTAAAACCTATCCATAAACCCTCGACGCTCAACACTATATTTTAAACCTCAATCCCTTAACCCTCAGCCCTAAAGCCTAAACTCTCAATTGTTAAACCTTCAACCCTAAACCCTATCCCTAAACCCTCAACCCTCAACTCTCAACATTAAACCCTAATCTGTCAACCCTAAACCCTAATCCGTCAACCCTAAACCCTAAACCCTCAACACTATACCTTAAACCATAATCCCTCAACCCTAAACCCTCATCCCTCAACCCTAAACCCTAAACCCTATCCCTAAACCCAACAAAACTGCTTTGCCTTCTGTTAGGTTGTTAAACCCATCATTTTTGACACTCTTCTCTTAAAGATATTTGAGTTGCAAGAATATGTCAGAAAAATGGCTATGAACTTTTTTAATGTTAGTAATGTTATATGGCATGTTTTTCTGGCCCATCTGGGGTTCATTATGCCAATAGGTGTACACACTATGAGAAAAGCTTTGTGTATGGTACATCCACAGTGAGTAATTAACAGTTGAAATCAGAAGGATGATCATTATGAGAAAAGATTTGCATTGGGGTACATCTATGTTTCTTGTTGTCCACCTCACACTTAGGGGAGGTATATTGTTATGAAACAGGCAAATAATCTCCCATTGTTTACTGGCTCTATCCACAAGAACTACTAAACTATACCTTAAACCCTAATCCCTCAACCCTAAACCCTATCCCTAATCCCTCTACCCTCAAAACTCTACCTTAACCCTAATCCCTCGACCCTTAACCCTAAACTCTATCCCTAAAGCCTCAACCCTAAACCCTAATCCCTCAAGGTCCTAAACTCTAATCCCTTATCCCTAAACTCTAAATCCTATCCCTAAATGCTCAACCCTCAACCTTAAACCTTAATCACTCAATCCTTATCCACCCCTCTCCTCCCCTATCTAGCTCACTCCCATCTCTACCCTCCCCTGCCCTCGACACTATACATACATACATATAGACATACATAGATACATACATACATATAGGCATATAGGCATACATAGATACATACATACATATAGGCATACATACATACATACATACATATAGGCATACATACATGATTAATAGCCTTGAACATAAAAAAATTTAAGGGGAACATAACGTGAGCGCGTTATAATGCGCTCGCGTTATTTCAAACATGACAAACAACACAAACTTTTGCAGAAAAGGAAAAATGTAAAGCAAAAAATAACGCGAGCGCGTTATAACCCACTCACGTTATGTTTTGCTTTGGGAATCCCAAGCCTTGGGCTTGGGATTTGCTTTGGATTTCCAACCCAAAGGCTTGGAGTGCTTTGAATAGCCACAGACGTGTTTTTCCATATTCTTCAAGATTTCACATAATTTCATTCGTGCTAACCCTCAGATTTGCACGTGTTTCAAGGTCGAACAAATCAAACACCTGGGTAATGTTAGGCTATCTCTTAGCTATTTGACGATGTGATTTTTTTCACATTTTAACAATGTTAAGCCTTTCATCTTTAATTTCTTTTGTTTGTGTCTGTTTTTGGGCAAAAACCACTGTTTGGTCTTTTTTTCATTGTAAATTAACTATTCATTAAAATTTCAAAAAAATTACATATTTAGAAACTAGACTCTATTCTACAAATATTAAAAAAAGAAAAAAATGATTTTCAATTATTTTTCAAAATTTATAGGGGTAGCACGGCCAAAATTCTATTTTTCAGGATGTGTCCACTTTGAAAATTAATAAAAAATCAAATATTCATCAAAAAATTATCAGAAAAATCGGGTATAAACTACATGCTATTAACTAATTTCTCACCAAAGCGATTTTAAAAATACCAAAAAAAAGTTGACCTTTTGAGGGAGCCACAAAACATGCTATGTTATGTTTTTTTGACAGAAACAACACCAATTTTTGTGGCTCCCTCTTTTGAACCACTTAATCTATGCCATTTAAAAAAAAATAGTAATTTAGAAAGTAGACTCGGAGCACTACGAACATTGTTTTAGTTGCATCTCCAAATTTTAAGTGTAACTATGCTCATTTTCTCATCCAAGGCCAGTATTTCCTGATTTCAGAAAAAAAAGTGGCCACTTAAGACCCCTTTTTGGCCCCCCATCTTCTTGCACTTACCCAAAAAGTTATTAAAATACTAAAAAACCTCGATAATTCAAGTTTATAGACCTGTTTCATTAGAAATTATCTGAAAAATAGAAAAAATAATCCAATTGTAAAAAAAATTACATGTTTGGAATCTACACAATCTCATCTATAATGGGTTTTAATTTCGTCAAAAAATTTTGCAAAAAATGTCTTCAGACATATGTCTAAAGTCACTCTTTTCTAGTGACACTAACATGACCTTCAAGTTGTAGGTTAAAGCAGGTCCAAAGCCTAGGTTCAGGTCCCCAAGCCTTTTTTCGACCCGAAACCCATAGCAAAAACTAGGTCAAAAATTTAAATTTTAAGAAACGAGATCCTATTTAGTATTTTTTAATATTTTAACCCTTTACGAAACGGGATCCCATTTCTAGAAAACGGGATCCCGCTTTTGGCTCAGGGTCCTGAAGTGAAATGGGATCCTGTTTCACTTTTCCCAATTTCATGTTTTTGGCTAAGTCCAAAACTTCCACGAGAAGTGGACTCATCTTCTTGCTTGTACCCCTAAGTTTCCTAAAACTATTATTGGACACCTTTTGGTAATGTCATGACCCTACCTGGAAGAATAACCAACTACCAAGTGTACCTCTAAAACCGTTCCATTATAATTTAGATTAATATGTATACTATAATGAAGATATTAGTTATGAGGGGGGTTCGAAGTTAGAGTTGGTGTCAAGCAAAGATTTGGGGGTTGAGATGTATAAGTGCTTTTAAATCAAGGATTTTTGCAAGATGGCATATTTGTTATAGCTCATCTAGGTTTTATGTGTCAATGCTTTAATGTATGGGATAATAGTTAAAACTAGTTTTAAGTCATATGTAAGTGTGGGTAGTGCCCTTGGTTGATAGGGTAGAAATAATAAGGAGATATAGAAATGTAACCCAACAAATAGGTAAATATGATACCTGAGGAAAATATAGAGGTATTTTATAATAATATATATGTTTACTTAAAAATACCTCCTGAATGGATGCAAATTTTTCAAGCGCTAGGGTTCCTATATTTTCTTCTGCATGTGTGGCTCCTACTGTGGATCATTATAAATATTTTGATGGCTATGGGCATGACAAACTTAGGCGGGATTATGGTGGCTCTTCACGCCTTCCCACCTCTGGGACTAAATTCAAGGAGACTACGCAGTGGGAGGTGTCTGAATGGCCTTTGATAGGATCTGGAGGGGTGAAAGAACCTGCGAAGGTCTACCGCCAGTCAGCCATGGAGGTTGCATCTCAGAGCGTTGGGATTGGTAAAGGTGCTAATAGGGTTTCATTCTAGGATGCGCAAAATCTGGGGCTCACCCTAGACCCGCCCTTGAATTGAACCCCAAGGATCTCAACAGCATTGAAAATGAAAGGATAGTTCAATGCTCTAGTAAGCCCATTGAATTAAATTTTGATGTTGATTTAAAGAAAGAGCTGCTTGAAAATGAAGAATATTTTTTTGAGAATGGGTTAATCGGAAGGTTCAACCGTTTATGGCCAAGTCTTCTGAATTTGCATAAATGGATATCCAAATCCTGGAAGCCCCTAATGGAAGAGAAATTAGAAATTTATCCATGTGCTAGAGGCTTCTTTATTGTGGTTTTTGATAGCAGCAAGGATAGAAACATCATCCTAACCTATTTGTGGACTTGGGGACAAAACAAATTAATTCTTAAATCATGGCATCCTCAATTTAATCCTTCAGCTGAATACTTTTCTGTTATGATAGTTTGGGTCCGCCTTCTGAATCTTCTCCTCCACTACTGGTTTGAATCCTTCTTTGCAACAATTGGCAACTCAATCGATAATTTTGTTACTATAGACAAAAGCTCAACAGATTTTATTCACATGACTTTTGCACTTAATAGGTCAACTCTTCAAAAAAAACCAAGGTATTTATAAAACTAGGTACCACCCAAATAACTCAAAAAAGAAGATCATTTTTCCTTCATTTTATAGCTATGATGATACACTTATAACTTATCTTGACAAAAATAAATTAATTTAGATAGTCCTTTATAGCTCTAGTGGGGGAGAGATATAGATACTTCTATTATTAATTCAATACATTAAGAAGTCCCTATTGAAGTTCAGTATAAATATTTAAGTACTTTCTATGAAATCCATGAACATTTTAGAATATGGAAAGGTAGATTAGGGAATTACTTAATAAATACATATAAATAACCATTAGTTGTATTCCTTTTAATCGAGAAATAGAAGAAGTCATAAGAGGCTAGTGGACTTATAATATCTAACAAGAAATGTCCCTATTCATAATTTGATGAACATTATTTGTCTTATGATCATTTTATTCATGCAAAGATAGAGATTAAGAGAGCCTTTTAATCTAGTACATGTGATTTCCTTCTTAGGAGCTAGAGGAAGTACATATCAAGTTTACCAATTAGTAGGATAAGATTATTAATGTAAGATCCTCATGGAAAAATTATTGATCTACCCATTCAAGGGAATTTCATGGATTTACTTGATATATTAGTTATTTTTATATTAAAACTTAAGTTCTCCCGATAACGGGACAACACGTTAGGTAGGCAATTATGAATTGGCGGCTCTTTGCTCGACGGTTTGTGTGAGTTGAAAGGTGGCAGGGAGGTAATCACTCTGAGTTAATGTGTGTTGAGGAAGGCAACTGGCATTTTGATCGGCAACATTTCCATTTCTCTCCTTTGTGGGTTCTAGTTTTTGTTTGGACTGGTGTGGTGGGGAATGATGGACAAAGCTCAAGCTAGTGGTTCATGCTCAAAGGTGATGGGGAAACGACCGACTAGCTTACCTCCTTGGTGGAAGATCCCTCGAGGTGGTCCTAGCAATTCTTTGGGGGTCGCATGAAGAGAAAATACACCCCCCGAAAAAGGCTAAGAAAAATCCCTGTAGAGGAGGCGATGGCAGGATTTGTAAAGGACATTGAAGGTGAAATCAAGAACCCCGTTCTACATGAATGGCTTTACAGGTTGTTAAAAATTGCGAAGGAGGTGGATGGTAAAGGAGTGAATGTGCGGGAGGCAATGGCTCATTTACTTCTCATTCCTGGGACTTCTCGGGGGAGATGGAATGTATTTGGAGCGGCTCAATCCCTGGTGATGGCGACAATGCTCTCTGTGGCAGCAGCTTCTGTTCTCACCCATGAGGACATGATTGAATTGGCGGGGCAAAATGTAGAAAACCATGAGTTTATTCTTGGCCATTTACATGATATTCTACAAGGAGTGGTGGATACCAAGAAAATGGTCGAAGGTTTGGCAGCAAAAATGGAGGTTCATGTTAATGGAGTGTGGACAGTTTCTTTTATTTCTTGGACTGTTAATGGAGTGTGGGCCGTTGTAAATTGCTCCACTCTAGTGATATAGTTGTAAGTTGTTAATGGTTTGTTACAGACTCTCTTCTTTTTGGGTGGATGTTAAAAACATACGGGCTTGGCCCTCTTTTTGATGGGTCCATGGTCCCTAACCAAGGTAATTATATAAAAATATATATTAAAAACTTAAGTATGATATCAATCAAATATTAAGATATTAATGACGATCCAAATTTCCTTTGCCTATTCAAGGGCCAAAAATGTTAATAAAGATTGCTTTGACAGATTATATTGCTTGATTTCTTATTTCAATAAGATTGATTAATAGGTAAAAACTTACCTTCATTATCTAATAAATTCCCCTTGTAGTAGGAGGATATAATAATTGATAAAATGAAAAAGATAATGAATTCTCTTTTTTAGGTGAAAGCGTTCACCTAATTTTACATAACAAATCATTTGGGTAATTAGAATTGGAAAAAGGAAGGGGACAGAGTTGTTTCAATAGATAGTTGTTTTATTTTTTGCTATCCTGATTTGTTTCTACTAGTCTTTTATACCACACTCATATAATTAAATAGTTAATGTTTAAATACTATTCTCTATGCCCTCCTTTTTACTCTTTCCTTTTCAAGGGATTGCCCCATTGAGTTGGATTTTGATCTTACGTGATTTAGATTTTTGTAAATTTTAACTTTTTTTTATATAATTTCTCAGTTTATCAAAAAAACAAAGATTGTATATATCTAGCCATGGTCTATTCTAGGTGGTGTCAATATATAATTTAAAATTTTGTGTTATTCAATTGCACATATTTTGAAATTTTCTTCAATAGTATACTTCATTTTGAAGAGTAGATTTATTTTTGCAATATCAACACCCTTAGTTATACAAGTTGCAAGTTTTAGTAATATCCTAGGTCAATGGTCTATCCAAGAAGTCATAATTTAAATTAATTACCATTATATTGAAATAGTAAACCATACATAAGGAGCTTAGTTTGTTTTAATTATATATTTCCCCAAATATGCTAAATGTTGAACTTGCTCTTATAATGCTTGTTGGTTTGGTTTCTTCCATTCAATATAATTTATTGAGATAAGATGAATGCACCTATTTTTTTTAATGAAGTGTGGTCATCCTATCAAATGGATGTTAGTTTTGAGCCCAATTTTGTTAGTCATCATCTTTATTTGTGGTTCATGTGGCTTCTTTATCCAGATGTGAGGATTTGATTTGTTTCATTTTAAGATATTTTGGGGTTTTAGTGTTACTCTCACTTAACCTTTATTAAATATTTACATGTATGTTCACATGACTTGTTAAAGATATTTGTTTTAAATAGTTATTTTTGTCAATCCTCTTGTTCAGTTGGATTTTCCTAGTCAAAGATAATGCTAACTATCTTATTTATTTTATTTTTAGGTCTTTTTAATTTCACTACAACATCCTATAATTTCAAAAAAATAATCTAGAGTCTATGTCTTACCTAAAATTATTCTTATTTGTTACCAACAATTTTCCTTGCCTTGGTGAAATAACAAACACTGCCCGTGCAATATTGATGGTAGAAATCATTTAATGCCTTAGAAAGGCATAAAATCTAGGTGTTACTTAAATCGTATCATTTTGTGTTCATTAATACAACATAACTATTGTTAGAGAGGCTCATTAATCCCTAGAAACAAAGTCCTTTAGACACATGGCTGTGGGTAATTTTACCATTTGTCACAAAACAAGGTTTTCCATGTGCATATCACATTTTCATTGTTCGATTCATTGTTCGAAGTGAGCTTTCAAACATTGCAATGAAGTGGATGTGCGGTTTTTATAAAATAACAATACTAGGTAATAAGAAACCGTTTTTTTAATGCAAATTCTTTCCTTGCATCCCCACGTATAAAATGATTTGGAAAGGGATTTCATGGTGCAGGTAAATAGATGCATGAATATATTTTATTTTTTAAATGATATTGCTTCACTGTCAAATCCAAACTCTATTTAAAACCATGAAAGTCAAACTTTTTTACAATGGTAGGAAGGTATAGAGTCCTTTTCTACTAATCTTGTCTTAATTGATGTAAAGTATGCAATGAAGAAACCATAGAATGTCAATTGTTGCAGCGTAATATATTTATTTGTTTATAGAGATGGAACAAGTCGATATTGCCACTTTGAAGAAGAAAATTTAAATGTTCTAAAATTATTCTATAAGCTGATATCAATTGTTATCATACCTTTTCAGTGGCTGTAGTGTTGTCACGATCTCCTTTCCAATAAGTAATTTTCTTTCACTCTATAAATATAATAAATTAATAGGTAAGGCATCCGTCTAAATCGAAGAAAATTTCAAAAAATGTGCAATTTTATATATTGAAGTAGTAATATAAATATAAATTAATAGGTAAGGCATCCATATTTTGGTTGCCTAGCTATGCATGACAATATAACCACATTAAATTTTTGTAGGTAACAATTATTTATTGAAAATGGAATACTATAGCAGCCCTACACACCAAGCTTGAATGCACACTAAGTTCTTAATGAATTAATTTTGAATGAATTTGTATTTTATACATTTGACAATTTGAGTAGAGTGACAGTATAATAGTGTGTCCAAAAAAAATAGTATTATTGGGACACCAAAATTAATATTTTTAATTGTGTTAATTATATTGATAAAAAATTAAAAGACCATTAAAATTAATGATAGTTTTTATTGACATTTTACTATAGTGTATACTTTTTATTACAAATAAAAAAATTTTATGATTTTTTTGAATTAGATCATTAAATATGATTTTTTTTTTATGTTTATTAGATTTTTATTTATTATTAATTTTTTAATAACCTATATTTTACTATAATGTGTTCTCTTAGCATATATATCTAAATTATTATTTTTCATTAGAGTAAGAATATCCATGTGGTGCGCAATGCATTTTATTGAGATTTTTTTTTGACAAAGTTTGTTATTTTTCTTAGTGTTTGATTAGAGGTTGTTATTTTTTGTAATGGACTTACGTTCATTAAAAAATTAAAAAAATATAACATTAAAAAACATAATACATGTTATACTTTTTGAAAAGCTAACACTGAGAGCTATGCACATGCAAGACAATGTTTTTAGATGATTTCATTTAATCCCTCAAAAGTGAAGCAAAATTACTTTTTATTAGCATTTTGGTAGGTTAGTGGGGCTTCCATTTAAGCCTAGGGGTTCTATCTAAGGGGGTTCAATCTAACCCTTTCCATTGAACCCCTTTAGATCAAATACCCTAGGCTTACACCATGCATTTAAAAAAAAAAAAAAAAAAGTTTAAGTAAAAATTAGTTTGGCTTAGAAGTGGGACTCACTATTGTGCTTTATCCTACAATTTAAAATTAGGTTAAAGGAAAGATATTATTGAGATTAAATTAGATGAAAAATTGAATCTTCAAGTAAAAAATAACATAAATAACATAGCCTCTTGATGAAATATTAGGGAAAATAATTTATTTTCGTCATTTTTTCTTGATTGTCATGATGCATGATGCTCTTGTTAAAAAGATTGCTGATGGATTGTCTATATTGAGTAGGAAGAAGAAGGCCCTCAACTTGAACCATGGGTGCATTAATTATACTTTTAAATATATTATAATAACAAAAACTAATGACTACACAACACTTATTTATTTAATTAAAAATATACTATAGAAAGGTGTCTATTAAACAACCTGAGATTCCACCTACATTTATTTATTTATTTATCAATAAAGATAGATCAAGGAAAAAATAAAGCAAAAGCTCATCCACTAATTTTATTTATTTACTTAGAGATGGTCGGGGCCTAAATTTGATGGCCCACCCTGCTTGGATCATCTATTCAAACTACTAAGACATATTTTTACTCTAAACAAAATTATATATAAACTAAATATATATCAGAATATTTGTATAAAAATTCTGATGATATCTCCTCCTTATAAAATTTTAATTGTATTTTACAACAAGAGCAAAATACGGCCATACCGCCATCAAAATTAAGCCCTGGACTCACCAATAGACTATATAAATAGTTACCATTAAACAACTCAACTGTACAAAACATGATTTCAGTCTCTATAAATGCTTAAAAATGCTTGTAACTGTGTAAGTGCTTTCTGAATATAACTCAGCTGTACATTTATATGGATAAAAAGCAAGAAAAATATTGAGGGTGGCTGTTAAGGGGAGAAAATCCCTTCCACAAACGCTACGCTTAATGGCTCCTCTTGCCGAGAGGTTTCCTCACCCCAAACAAATTTAACAGTGGAGGCCTTTACATATTCTGAAACTCCCTCTTTTAACTGCCTCATTAGAGCTGCCGTCTGCGATTCAGTATGAAAACAACTCATGCCTTTCTCTGCGTTTGACTCCTGCAACTCGCGCTTCCTTGCATACTCTTCCGCCATTATCATTGCAAATTCCGCCATTTTTACTTTCTTCTTCACAAAAATAGACAAGACTCTAAGTGAAGTCACACAGATATAATCTCAAACCTTCTGCTGGTTACCACAGAATTGAAGCAAGACGTTTCAATTTATAGAGAGCCAGCAGAAACAATGTTTCTGCTACGTGTCCCACGAAGTTCTAAAACAGAGACTCTTTAATCCGGCTGTTCTTAAATATTATCTATTTCAATAGTCATCAATTTTGGAATAAAAATAAGACAAAAAGTGGTACTATTCACTGTTTGACCATTGAAATAGATAATATTTAAGTAGAATACTTCAATCCAATGGTGGGAAAACCATAGAAGAAGCCACTAGAGGGTAGGATTATTTTGATGGGTTTTCTGCAATATTCTGGATCTGCTGACGCATCAGATAAGTTTACTTATGTGTTCTTTCTTTACATTGGGCTATTAAAAAATTCACTCCAACAATACTGTGGGCTTTTTTGTCCCCTTGGAATCAAGTAAATATGGGGGGCTGTTTACGTTCCATGGTTTGAAATCTTGAGTATATGTTTTTTATTTTAGAATTTATTAATTAAAACTTTATATTAATATTGAGAAAATTAAAATTAGATGACTTTATTAAGAAATAAAAGCAAGAAAGTCTTAAATAACCAATGTTAAATGTATTTATAAATCATTTTTTAAGGAGTATATTCAAGTGTTTACTTTTTATGGTGAAGATTATATATCTTGTCTTTTTTCTTTTCATTTTTGGTTCATTTTGATTTGGTTATCCTTTTTGTAATGACAAATGTATAAGTGGTATGATTTTTTGTTGAAAGTTGGTGTATAATTTAAATTTTACATGATTCTATTTGTGCTCATTTTTTAAGGATTGATCTTGATCTTCAATTTATCCATTCCTCCTCCAAGTTGAGATATGTAATTTGTGAGATTGATTAAAAGAAATATTTAAAGATAATTTAAGATAAGAGAGTATTGCTTTATTATTTAAGATTAAATTCTAAATTTAAGAAAATAAAATAAAATAGGTTTTTGTTTTTTTAATTTTTCTTTATTACTAATATAAGTAGATATAATCGATATATATTTTCGTTTTGGATATTAATTATGGAGAGATGTTTATATATCATTCCGAGGGGAAGGAGAGAACTCTTCCTTCGGTTGCCATTAAGATCTATGTAGATTTGAGAATTAGAAAGGAGAAATCGAGGAGGATTTTGAATTAGTTGTCTAGTTGGTCGTGAATATTGAGTGTAAGATTTCCTTGTTGAAATACAAGAAGAGAGTGTAATTTTTTATCAAGGAAGGAGTGGATTGTAGCTTTGGAAAGGTGAGTAAATATTTCATACTTTATGAATTGTATTTATCTGATTGGTCATTAGTACTTAGATGTATGATCAGTCATGCTGTGAGCCTTTCAGCTTAGACCAAATTTGATATTAATTTCCTTGATGGATATCCACTAAATCCATCAAGGAAAGAAAAATGCTTCTTCCCAGCCAAGGAGTCTAGGACCTAGTCAATGCAAGGAAGAGGGAAATGATCTCTCCTAGTGGTAGTATTTAACTCTCTGTAGTCTACACAAACTTGCCACTTACCTCCTTTCTTTGATACTATTACTAGTGGAGATACCCATTGGCTATCTGATATTGGATATATGAATCCTGCATCCAACAATTTCTGTAATTCAATCTTCAACATGTCTCTTACTGCAGGGTTCATCCTGCTTTGAGGCTACCTAACTAGTCTACACCCTTCATTAATATATATCCTATGCATGCAAAGGTTAGGGTCAATGCCCTTCATATCATGATAGTCCCATGCAAATGTTATCTTGTGGGTTTGCAACATTTTTATCAGTTCAATCTTCTGGACAAATGTCAATTCACTGTTGATGTTAAGTGTTCTGCCTAGTGTAATGTCAACTGGTGTTGCCATGGCCATTATAGAGGCAATATCCAATCCTGATAAGTTGAGACTGCAACTATGAGGTAGCAACTAATGAAACATACTGCTGGTGGAAGCATAGGTTGGAGTGTCGATTGTAGGCAGAATATTATGCAGGGGGCAGGCTAGACATATTAGACATGGGTCTTGTTGTATGTATGTTCCATAATTGTTTTGTATGACATTGGAAAGCACTTCATCTTCATCTTGGATAGCCAGTAGTGGGTCTCGTTTAATTCTCATTAATATCTAAAGAGAATATTGGTCAGTATCCCCTAGGTCTGGCTAGATAGTTTGCTCCATATTAGCAAAAGGTTGAGCAGGAGGACCAAAGTTTTTGTTATATTCCCATTGGAAATTATCATATTCCCTGACCGACATCTTATGAAGGCATCTGTTGTTGCCAACCAGGGCCTCCCTAGGATGAGTGGATATCCTCCTAGGCTGGCCTTGGCCTGCAAGACCATAAAGTCTGCAGGATATTCCCATGAATCTAATGTAATTACAAGATATTCAATAACCCCTTCTAGCTTGACAGTGGACCTATCTGCCAACTGGAGTACTGTGGGAGTAAGTCTAAGGTTATCTAATTGAAGGTTATTCATTGTTTCCTTTGTCATTACATTGATGGATGCACCTAGGTCAATCAAGGTGTTTTTGATAAGGGTACCATTGATGTTTACATCAACCACAGGGCTTCTAGGATCTACATATTTTGGAACAACCAAGTTACCTAACATGATATCAGCAAGTTGTCCTATAACATGCACTGTTTGAGGATCTTTTCTCTTCCTTCCCGATTTCTTAAGGCATAACTCCCTTATAGTCTTGGTGCATTTTTAATCTCTCTGGAAATGGAGGGCTCCTGGGAATGGTTTCTTCCCGCAGAGAGATTTTCTTAAAAGGTTTCTACTGGTTATTTAGATGGTTTTTAGTGATGAAGGGTTGTTCCTCATCAAGAAGTTCTATGATGAGTGGAGATGGAGGTCCAACAAGCATTTTTCCTAAGCGCAGGTGCACATCACTAACTTCAATCGTATAGGTTGGGTATTGGATGGCCTCATTAGTATAGGCCTATTGAACAGGCTTGTTGTTAGGGTTAGGTGCAGGTTGTGCCAGTAATTGTGTAGCTCTAGGTAGAACAGGAGTAGGCGAGGCTGCATTTGGCATAAGGGTAGTTTGTTGAGGCAGGGCTTGTTGTGGCTCTAAGTAGTTCATATTTGGATTTTGCCAAGGTTGGTTCCCACACAATTGTTGTGGCAATGGGTTTTGATTCGCCTACCATTGTGGATTATAATTTGAGGATTGGAATGGTTGTTGTGGCCATACCCCTTGCTATTGGATCCAACTGGGTGGCATGGTTGCCCATTGCTGATGTGGCCAATTATACCAAGGTGCATTATTCCAATTATGAGGATTTGAAACAGATGATGCAAATGACATGGGATTGGTCAAGGGGTCCTGAGGCATACCTTGTCTTTTCTTCCATGGCCTTCGTTGTGCAATGTAGAACACTTGACCTTCTTCATCTTCTATAGCTCAGAAATCTGCTTTCTCATTCTTTCCCTCAGAAATACTAGCAATACCCTTGCATCGGCAATTGGCCTTCTTCTGTCGACAATGTGGACAATATTCACTCAAAGCTACCTCTGATGCCTCTTGTTTCTTCTTTATGTGCAAAGTGTCCAGTTGTGTTGCTAGATGGCTTATGATATCCTCTTTCATGTTTGACAAGAGATTGCTAAGCTCTACTTTGGAGACTCTAATGGATGATTTACTCAAAGTCAGGGTTCTAAAACCTCTATTTTTGTTTAAAGTAGAGCATCAATAGTTTCAGGAAATTTGATAGATTTCATCAAATCTGAGTTGAGAGATATCCCTTGCTCTAATTAAATTGAGTGCACAGCCATACATTCTTCGCTCACACCTCTTCAGAAGACCAGCTTGAGTGACTTGGAGAGAGCCTATTTTTTCTTGACTTCTTGAGGCAAAAATGAAATTTCTCAACATAATCTTCCAAGGGCTCATCTTCTTTTTGTGACATCCTAAAGATGTCATCCCCCTTCATATCTCTGCCATGACTATAATCCTGATATTTTTACAAAAACTTCTCCTTCATGGTGGCCCAAGTGGTTACTAAATTCTCACTCAGACCTATAAACCATCATAATGCAACATCCTTAAGGGTAGTTGGGAAGAGCTTGAGTCTATATGCATCTGTAGTGTAATCATAACTCTTACAGAGTACATCAAACTCAAAGAGAAATGTATCTGGGTCTTCAATGATTAGCACATGAAAGTTTGGTAGAGCTGAAGGAGGAATGTTTTTCAAGGTGTCAGTTCTCTCCTGGTTTGAAATAGGAAAGGCAAAGGTAATTGGTTCAATTGCGTTTTCTACTACTTCTTCAGCCATCATGCCTTGGTTCCAGCTTGCAATATCCTCAAAATCCTAAATGTTCTACAGAACAAGGGATAATTCAAAGTTTTCTTCTTCATCTTTTGAACTAGTTGGAATAAACCTCCCTCTATGGTCTCTTGGCCACTGCATACAGTAATGTATAAGCTAATGGATTTGTTCCTGCACCATGTTAGTAAATAGTTTGGAGATGGATTGAATATCTAAGTGATCCTAAATGCTGAAAAATACTATATCCTATTTTAAAGCAAGTACAAGCATAACTCAAAAAGAACTCAAAAACTCTAAACCTTAGCACCATCCCCGATAACAATGCCAAAATTTTTGAACTCCATTATTAACCAATACATTGATGTAGAAAGGGTATGCACACTACTCAACAGACTAACATATCCTATATCAAGCAACCTATCGGCTATATAATGTGTTACATTTACATTGTCAAACTAGGGAATCATACTCTTCTTAGATGATGCCTGTACTATGTGTACAGTTAAGGATTTCTGAATTTTAATCTAGAGGTTGTGTAAAGGAATAAACTAACTAAAGGAAACACAATTCCAATTGCAAGGATTAACAATACTCTAAGTAAGATTGGTAGGAAAGAGCTAAAGCTTATTCAACACATCTATATTTAAATGGTCCTACGTAACTTCTAGGTAAAAGAGTAGCTATTAGTTGGTTCAGTGATCACCTTGACTTAGTAAGACTTAACAACACAGATTATCAAAGTCTAACTAATTCTCATAACATAACTCATTACAACATGCATTAATCATACATATATAAACATACAATCATACACTAAACATATAAACAAAGTGGAGAGACACAATACCTCAAGTAGCCTGCTTGAGTGACTGTGATCCCATGAAATCTAGCTAAATCTTTACTGTATCTTTGTAATCATTGATGGAACTCAAAACATGTATTCCTTTATTGAATGCTGAAGCAAAAGATACAACAATGAAATCTTATACTACAATCTCTGTCTAACCTGTATGTAGCAAAATCTAATCTATCATAGACGAGATCAACAATGTCTATTTGAACAAACCTACTAAACAATAAATGCCATAACTATCCATTATCCAACAACGTAGGAAGAGGACTTTATTACAAAGAAAACTAGGAATAGGAAACTAAATTGTCATGAAGGTGGCATATAACTCTCTCTAGTATCCATGAAGAAAAATCAAGACTAGAAACATAACATAGAGCACGATCTAAGATTCCTTCATTATTTAAGATTGCATCATTTGTCAAAGGATAACCGTCATAGAGTGGAGAGTTATGAATGACTCATCCCAATCAATTCGGGGTCTTCTTCATTTGGCTGTAGGTGCCTGTATCATCTACTGTGGATATCAGCATCTCCTTCCATTGCGGGTTGTCCGGTGATCTTCATGACATGAAGCCACGTTCTTGTTCATGAGGATTTAGTACATCACATGGTATCTATACATCACTATCACTAAAATCAACATAAAGTACTAACATATTTCATGAGCAGTCAACCATTCACACATAATTAATTAATAACATATTATATACCCATCTTCATGCTTTTAATGTCTTAAGGATAATCATAGACATAATTAGTGTATATAGAAGTCTGGAAATGTCTTAGGAAATAGGTACTTAAAGAAAGAAAAACAATACAAAACATGGCCACATCAGCAAGCTTTTACCTCTTTTCTAGATGCATTTCTCAAGCTATAAGCAATCACATTTGAAGACATCAGTGATTAGATATTTGTATTCGCTGGTTTATTTTGCTTCAACATTATTCATGCTGAAGAGGGTCATTTCATTAGATGTTCTATTCATTGTTGTATGTGTTTTTAACAAGCAGGGTAGATGTGGAAGATAGTGTCAACAAAACAAAACAATGAGTCAGTCTACTTGCAATATGTTCTGCATAATGCAACAAGTGACATGAAGAGAAAGGGGTAAGGTTATAGTGAGATAGAGTCAGAGAGTTGTAGTGGTGGGTATGGAAGAGTACTTGTTTAGTAGTTAAAAGGGGGGATGAGTTTGTTTTAGGTTTCAAAGGTAAATCCTCCCTTCTCACCAAACATTCAAGGGCATATCAACCGAGTTGAATCTCCACTAAGCGAGAGCAATCACCTATCAGGTTGGGCTACCACTTGGAATGATGCAGAAGTTCAGATGTATCAAACAATATCTCAATTTAATGCTCAATTACTCTTAAAACCCTAAATAAGAAAAATAGTAAGCAAATTAATGAATTACAACAAATCCTTTCAGACTAAGGTGAAGGACAAAGATTATTAACTCACTATTTTTCAAAGTTTGGAAAGTAAAACAATCAGGGACAATGGAACCAGTGCCCTAGTCCAAGGTACAACTTTCGTCATGGAATCTAAATCTCCTTTTGACACTGATATGAATTGTATCTTCTATTTCTGTCTCAGAAAAAGTGGAGGACACAAGGACTAGCGCCCTCATCCCAAAATTTTGCACACTGTCCTCTTTCTTTCGGATCCTGAATCCTTGTTGTTTATAACCTCCTTTCTGCAACTCCACTCCGTGAAACTTGGTACCTGTAACCTGCAATCACAAAGGAGTGTGGGAGGGAGTTGTGGTGTTTAGAGGCTTGCCTTGGTCAAGCCCTGGAGAGACATTCAAGTCTTTCGAACACTGTTGTCAGATGAGAGTGCGTATCCCAACGGGATAGAGGCAAAAATCCAAATGATAAATGATTGAAAACATAATAGATATCACCTTGTAGTGTAGATCTCATGGAAGGAAGATGCTCTTCATTTCCATGAGGAGATGGAGTCAAATATACAATTACAAACACAATAACAACAAAGTATTGCTTTGCAACATAATGAATGCCTTGAATCACTTTAACGTAAGCTTGTAGATCAAAATGCCCATCTAATTTCCATATAGTTTGCAAATGAAATCTAATTTCCTTATAGGGCAAGACTAGGGCGCTAGCGCCCATGTCGACCCCTCAGTTTTGTTCAGGAGTCATTAAAATGTCACTCCCTAGGTCCTATTTTCCATAAGACTTCAAGGTTTTCTCATCGGGATTCATAATTAACATGCAAGATGCTCTAAATGCATTCTAAGGACCCGGGAACTAAACCTTAAGAAGGAAAAGCCCCCAAGGGGACATTTTCTGACTTAACAGTACTAATGCTATTACACAACTAAGACAGTGTAAGATTGTGGTGTTTATGGTGGCAACAATATATGATGATCATCACTTGCAAGGCCTGGGAGGATTCATATCTATGAAAGATATTAAGTGTACAATTCCTATCATCATAATTGAGATTGTCCTCTTCCATGAAAAGGGCTTGGAAATTTAAGAGTATCATCTTTCCCATCAAGATACTACTCTTTTCTTTATCAATAAGCACTAGCTAGTGGGTAGCTCCATAGTGGCATAAGCTCAAATGAGCACGCCAATAGATAAAGTCCAGAGAGACACATTAAATGATGCTATACATATCTTAGCCCTTCTGACAATTCAAAAGCTCGGTCTATTTGAGGGGGGGAAAGTAGATCCCCATATTGGCTGAGCAGGTAGTTAAAAGTCTACATATTATCATCCCTTATGCCTCTTTGAAATAGGTACCAAGCCTGTGCCATCACACCATTCCTCTTCACCACTGTTGCATCAAACACCCCAACCATTATGCCAAAATTTGGCTTCCTGTTGAATGCAGAAATAGTTGCGTTTGCCATCCTGCGAAGTTGGGGTGGAAGGTAATTATGTGCCAGAATTTTTCTGCTTTGTTTCCTTCCGAAGATGAGTGTTGCATTCATTAAGAACTCCTCATACAAATTTCCATCGCATACATGGTTCCAATTGAAGACATGGCTCCCAATCACCTTCTTGATAGCAGCCACCTTCTCATTAGTTTGGGAAACAAAGATCCTTCTGATCTGATCATCATAAGACTCTTCCTCCTCTTCTGCAACCTCCTCCCCACTGTCTCCTTCCTCATCTTCATCGGTGCTCCCAATCTCTAAAGAGTCACCATATTCCTCTTCTTCTGACTTTTCACAGATACAATAACACAAGCATTGCATCCTATCCACCATTTGTAAGGCAATGTTAAAAATAGAAGCTCGGCCTTCCCTATTTAAACACACTCTCACCTTGTTTGTCCTACTTCCTTACAACATTGAGCACTTCGAGCACGCGTCATTGGTGTCCATGAGTACCTTATGAGAAAACCAAATGCTATCTTCCATTCTTTTTTGAAAAAAGGCAAGGAACCCGCTACCTCTCATTAAAAGCTTGCAGAATATTCATGGGTTATATCTGTCTACACCTACTATAGCGATGATGAGAATCCACTCCAATATCTCAAATGTCAAGTTATCGACAAGCTTTTCTATCAACTCCAAAATCTTGGCATAGGATTTCCTTGAGGTTCGGCCATTCCTCCACAGTCGAGGCAGTCACACCATGTCCTTGTACACCCATATTCACCAGACAGTTCGTTGCTTTATTAGATTCTCTATGGATATGTTTCAGCATGAAGTTCTGGAGCTGGTTCAATTTTGACCAGATAATATTTACCCATCCCTTCAAGGCCCATGAAGTACACTCCTTCTGCTTAATTGCATTTATGTAAAGGAGAGAATCTCTTTCCATGTCTATCACTGATAAGCCTTTATCTATGCAAAGGTTTAGACCAACATCGAGAGTAGAAAACTTAGCTTCATTATTCGACCCATCTTGCAGTTTTAATGAAAGTGCCCACACAAGCCGCCCTAGATGATCCTTTAAGATACAACCAGCTCCCGAGGCCCCTTGGTTTCCTTGTGAGGCCTTGTCAAAATTCATTTTTAATCTTCCCTGTGGGGAAGGAACCAATTGGCATCCTTCTTTTTTCCTTTTGAACTACAATTAGCTTTATGCACCTTCTACGAAATCCTGGGTCCCATCCAGTTTTTCATTAATTCATTGTCTATGTTTGAGAAAGCTTGCTGTGATCAGTTTTGGATTCTTGAGTTTAGTAGCTTTGTTACATTATTTTCTATCATACTAGTAACTAGATCCACCCCTCTTTCCTCATTGTGGAAGATCCTTCTATTGTGCTCTTTCCATACTTTCCATAGTAATAGAGAAGGACTGACAACCCAAATATCACTCCAAGTTGAATTCCTATTAAGCCTCAGCCAACTTTTGAGCTAATTGAAAAGGTCTTGCTACATTAAAGCCTTGGCCCATACATGCATTAAAGTAAGGTCAACAAACACAAACACGCCAAGCACGGTGAAGACATGCCAAACACATTGAAGGCAGTAACAGGCATGCAAAACACAAAGAAGACAGTTACAATCATGCAAAACACGGAGAAGACAACATTGAAGACATGCAAAACATAGTGAATACAATGAATGCAATGATTATTTCTTTTTTCATTTTCTCATATATGAAATGCAAATACAAGTACAAGGAAAGTAAACATACAACTCAAATGTAGGAGGAGCTCATCACCACCAATCTTGAAACTGCATAAGGGGCAATAGACACACCAAACAAATCCCAAAGTGTAGGAGGAACTCATTGCTACCAATCTTGAAACTACACTTGAGAACAAACACGCCATACAAATCCCAAAGCATAGGAGGAGCTCATCGCCACCGGTCTTAAAACTATGCTTGAGAACAAACACGCCATACACACACACATAGAAGACACAAAGAAAACATGACAACCAAGCAATGGAAGAAACCTATTTCTAGGTTTGCAGCCATCTCAAGCACATTACTAGCACACACCGACGATTGGGCTTCACCACAACAATCACTAAAGACATGCTTAAGGGTTAGGATAGTCTCAGATCTACCCCGCTTGCTTAGAGGACTTTTAGAAAATGACAAGATGTGTAATCTCCTCGAGAAATACACCATTGCCGCCTTTGTAGAGGGCTTAAATGATTGTAAGATAGAAAAGAAAGATGTGCACTCACTCAGAGATAGAACATCTCGCTTCTATAGAGGGCTTCAAACATGCTTCGTTAGTACCAAAATCATCAGACAGCTTACCTTATATATGCCCCTACCTTAAGGTGGTTGATATCATGTACTAATATCAAGCACGTTAAGTAGGAAGAAAACACACAAGGGAACATGAGCTCTCGCAAAGCCCATGCCCCCTGGAGGTGACATTTACTTTACGATCACCAAATGTTCCCACAAACACACAATTTCCTACAAGAAAAGGTGTTAGCATCCATATAATCATGATAAACAACAATGCATGTAATCATTAACATAAAGAGCCAAGGAAAGCAAGATCCAAGATAGACAAAGTGCACAGAGTAGTAGTATTGTTATGTTTTGTAAGTGCGATAAGACAACATCAAGAGTATCACACGAAGTGATTCTTCTAGCCAAGTGTCAGATAATATATATCAACCCCGTCATCATGTATGGACTAGGTCCATTTTTTGATTTCTTGCCGAAGGGACACTAGGTCCGTATTAGTATAATATGTTTTTCGTCACCCCTAGCTAGATAGAACCACTAGAGGAAGGTAAACAATAAATCAAGAGAGGAGAAACAAGTGCCTTAGGGATAGTCACATAGGAGGGTGCCCCCAAGCCACCAACCACAATGCTATGTTCATAAGACACAACACACAACAATGAAAATAGAGAAGAGGCAATATAGAAGAATGATGATACAAATAGAAGAAGGGTCACAACAGAGGTGGTCTCCCGGTATCCTTGACCTTATGAGAGTATCAAGGATCATCCTAGGAGGCCTAAACAACACATAACACATCACGGGGGAAACATGACACGGAGGTAAAGGGTTAGAAATACTTACCTGATACAACCCAATGTTAAGAACATACATATCTAGGAAGAGGCCACCCTTGAGAGAAACTATAATATTTGCTACAATGAGTGTGGCTTAGAAAGGGAGAACTATTTACCTAATTCATAAGGATAGTTCCTGGTAAGCAATTCTTGTCTATCAGCTCAGGATATCTCACATGTTGATTTGGTCTTGTTGAGATTGAATTAACATTAAGTTTAGGATGACGAGAGGCTTTAGTAGGCTTCAAAGAGCGGTATCCTATACCGACTGTGTAATTAATTCTAGCAACTTGTAAAGGTACTATGATTCCTTGTTGATTTACACCACATCCATTACCTACATTGTGATTTTTGTACAAAATCTAAAATCCACAACCATAGAGGGAGTCCATTTCTTTAGAAGATGGTGAAGCCTCATAGGCACCATAATCTATAGTGTAAGGGTGTTGTTTTTTTTTCTACTAAGGAGACTTTGGTTTTCTTAGGTGTTTCCAAAGATTTCTTGGATGAGATTGATGCGACTTTTAATGTGTCAAGGTTATTGAGTTTATATTCCCCTATACTGTAAGGATTAAAATCTAATGAACCCCAATCATCACCAAATAGTGCATTTGATGTTTTAGAGTCTTGTGCAACATTATCTATGGCAAGAGGTGTTGATAAATCAACTCATAAGCTGCTTAGACTTGAATGATTGTTATCTTGTTTTTGTGTTTCAATATGTAAACCATTATCTAGTTCAGGATCAGTTTTTACTATGTGGAGCTTGTTTTGATAAATAAACTTTATTGATCGATGAAGGGTAGACGGAACTGCCCCCATGGCATGAATCCATGGTCTACCAAGAATCATATTATATGAAAGCGAAATGGGTATGACGTGAAAAAGGGTAGATAACGTCACAACATCAACCTTTACAAGTAAGGTTATAGTACCCATAGATTGTCTACCTTGATTATCAAAGCCTCCAATGCTAATGTTATCCAGTTTAATTAAAGATGTGTCAATCTTGATTTTGTGTAGTAGGTCAATGCCGCAAACATTAAGAGCTAATCCATTGTCAATCATAACTCACTTTATCAATTTTGTATTTATCGTGGTAAATATTATAAGTGCATCATATTCGTCTTTACTTGTTGGTATTTCATGTGGTTGAAAGAGAATATCTATTTTTGTCGCATGCATACAATCCAACAAAGCTGCTACATCATTCAACTTAACAACAGGTGGTACAATCACCTTTTGTAAAGCTTCTTGGAGCATTCCATGGTATATAGGTGATGTTTGTATTAAGTCCCAAAGAGAAATCTTAGCCGGAGTAGCATGAAGCTACTCGACAAGATCATATTCTTAACCACTTTTATGAGTAAGACGAGGTGGCGAAGGGAGCATAGGTTGAGAGCATGGAAGGGAGACAGGTGTTGACAAGAGACACTGTGTGGCTTCATAAGTGTTGTCATTGATGGAAACAAAGTCTATCCCACACATCTGTAGTACATAGTATGCCTATACCAGAAGTCAGATTGAAGATTATTTTGGTCCGGTGAACAAGAACATAGTAAGTAACAAGGTCTGACAATCAGGTCTGGATCTCTCAGATGGTGTAACTCAATAAGATGCAGACTTGGACAAGTCAAGAGGGGTATCATGATTACTGTATTCCAAAGATTTAGCCTCCGGTGATAAAGCAAGAAAAAAATATGAGCATTTGAGTGTTGGGTTCCAATCAGGCAAAGCAGACAGAGGAAGAACTGACCGACAGAGTATCAGACTTCAATCAAGATGTGTAAAAGGTCCTGATCAAGCAATCTATGATATTATACATTGTTATCCAACATGATTTATGACTTCTATGCCTATGTTTTTGATGCACATCACTAATCAAGCATGGATTCAGCCGACAGATTAATAACTTGCAAATATCTTAGGTGTTCTTGTTGCTGACCAAGAAGTTGTTGGAAATCCTTGATGCGGATATATATACCCGATGGATTCAAGCTTGTAAGTGTGTGATAGTGATGATATGTATGGTTAAGTATGAAGAAAAGTAGAGACAAGTACGAAGGCAGTAATTCAAGCCTGAAATGTGATAGAAAAGTTATATTGAGCAGAGGAAGAATGAAATGTGCTAGATCAGTATACTGTACCTAACCAGAACTGAAATCCTGCATGCATAGATGTTGTTCATCAGTTCAGACACCTTGGTATCATCTGTAAGCATTTGTAGACTATAAGTCTCATGTAGGCAGTGGGCCTCTTGTGAGCAATGTGCTTGGGCAGTGAGCCCTAATTGGCAAGTGCCAAATTTGTACTTTTTATTCTTTTAACAGAGAATACAATCTTGGGTTAGTCACGCCGTGGTTTTTCCCTTAACCAGGTTTTCCACGTTAAAATCTTGGTGTCATGTGTTAATGTATTTTTTCTCTTGAGTTATTGCATTGTGCTTCCATGATTGAATCATTATTATGCTATAGAAATATAAGAAGGATTTAAGTGTTTAAAGAAAAGAAAGTTTTTGTGACAACTGATTCACCCCCCTCTTAGTTGTTTGTTCTAAAACCAGCAATTGGTATCAGAGTGAGGTTCCTCTGAACAAAGCCTAACAGCTTGAGGAAGATCTGGGAATCTCAATGGATGCATATGGTATGAAGGAACAACTTCAGTCTACCCTAGATGATCTTGAACAATCCCACTCTGAAGTCAATAATTTGAGAGAAAGACTCAAACAAGCTGATGATTTCATAAATCAACTAAAAGAAAAACTTAGTATCTCTGTGAAAAATAGAAAGGAACTACTTCAAAAATTAGCCAATTAGAGTGAAGTCAATGATACTAATGAAGATCTGAATGAGAAAAATAAGCTATGTGAGAAGCTGTCAAAAGAAGTCATTATGGTAAGGCATGAAATGGAATCAGGGGTTATGAGATTCACCCAAGAAATTGAACAAAAAAGAAAGATTGAAGATAATCTAAAATAATCCCTCAAGGATAAAATAGAGGACTACCACAAAATGGATAGAATAATCAGGCATCTTGAATCTGATCTTGAAGAAGCTAGAGACAATGAAGAACAACTTGAGAATCATATAGACCCTCTTAAACAAGATCTTCAAACTGCAAATGAATACAAAGAAAAATTCAAGATAAGCTCTGCCCAACTTGAAGTTCTTCTTGAAAGCCAAAAGAGGGTGGATGATAAGCGTGGCTTGGGATATGAGAAAGGTGAAAGTTCTAGATCTGGTCAAAAGAACTTTGGATCAGGAAATCAAAGAAACAAGCCTAGAAGACCTCTGGTAAGGCAACTAAACGCTCAAAGATATCCATCCTTCAATGGATACTGCTTCAATTGCAACAAGTTTGGTCACAAAGCAATCTAGTGCATAAATAGAATGAATCAATTCAATCCATCCTTCTCTAGTCAATGTTTCAGTTGCAAAAGGTATGGTCACAAATCTCATGAATGCAAAAATATGCAAATGAACAATTCTTTCAATGGTAAATGCTTTGTATGCAATAGAATTGGACATATGGCTAATGAGTGCAGATCAAGAGGATATCATTCAAATAAGAAAAGAAATGTTGTGTGTTACAATTGCAATAGATCCGGTCATATTGCTAAATTCTGTAGAAGCATAAATCAGGATAGAAAAGGTCTGGTGGAACATGATCAGAAACAAGATAAAGGCAAAGGTAAAGTAAGTGGACATATGGCTAATGAGTGCAGATCAAGAAGATATCATTCAAATAAGCAAAGAAATGTTGTGTGTTACAATTGCAATAGATCTGGTCATATTGCCAAATTCTGTAGAAGCAGAAATCAGGATAGAAAAGGTTCGGTGGAACATGATCAGAAATAAGATAAAGGCAAAGGTAAAGTAAATGCGAATGAAGTTCAAAAATAAATGAGCAAGATTTGAGCAAAAAGGAGTACAATGAATATTGGGGATGGATCCGCACCAGAATCCAGTGCTGATATTCCTTCCAGAAACTAAAAGACTAGCTCTGGTTCAGGGGGAGCTACAGAGAAGATCCCTTTCCCCCAGCTAGTCAGTGAGTGCTTGAATTCAGCACTTTGAGTCAAAATAAGAGGTTGCGGTTTAAAAGGTTTGAGGAGACTCACTTGAAGATCATCCAGTCTAAATTTGACAAATCCGCATGCAGATTTGAGCTAGTTATGAGGAGATCTTGTATCGACAGCTATCTGGTAAAGCAGAATTTCATAGATAGATTTGGTATGATCCAAAATTGAAATATTTCAATCTGTGGACTCATAGAATGTTTGAAAAAGGTGAAAATATGTTGTCAATCCTCATAAACAAATGATTTGAAGATCCGCAAGACAATCCAAGAAAACCTCATTTGAGAAGCAGGGTAACTGGATGACTTAAAAACTTGTGCATTTATTACAAAAGGAATTTAGGGTTTACACAAGGATAAAAGGGTTCTTTCACTCATTATTTACACACTTGCACTCACAAAGAAGAAAAGAAGAGCTCTGCGAAGAAGATCCTACAATTCACTCAAGTTCAACTGAAGATCAAATTCAACCAGAGAATCGTTCAGGTTTCTGTTTCAAACCCTAAAGCGTGAAAAGGTACTTCCCTTCTGAAAAATCTCTCTAGATCTCTTGTAAAATGGCTACTCCAATGGTTGTCAATATTTCTAATAGGCCGAGACCTAAATTCAAGAAACACCCTTACAAATCTTTAGAAGTTGATCCCTTGGGTGTGTTTTCTAGCATTCCGCATGGAGTCTTGCATGTAGAAGATGTTAGGGTTTATATCCATGCAAACATTAAAGAATTTGGAGACTCAAAATTGATGGATATTTATCACAAACAACTAATAGATGAGGATTTTGAACTCAAACTTGAATTCAAGGCCATCCGAGACAAACACTTCGGACATTGCATACATTTTTCGTGTTTTGCAGAAGATGATTGGGTTTGGTATGTTCTAAGTAGGATGCATGATAATTTTATGTGGCTAATGAGGCCATTCAAGATAACTAAAGATGCCATCAGGGTAGTGACCAGACTGCATTCATCAGGTGGGTTACTCGCACTCAAATTTGTGAAGAACCAAACGGTAACTGAAGCCACCGGATCAAAATTTGACAAAAGAGGAATGACTATAGATGACATCACAGATCGAGATGTCAAGTTTGCTTCAATGATAATCGGCTACAAAATCTACCATTCAAGTAGGGAGAATTTTGTGTCTGGTACAACAATCTATGCTGCATATCAGATGTTGAGGGAAGATGCAGATTATGATTTGTGTGAGCTTCTTCTAAATCAGTTGTTAGAAAACTTGCAGAAGATCAAAAAGGATAAGAAAAATTCCTTTAAATATGGTAGTCTAATACTATGTCTATTCTTCTATTATATGAATGAGCTACCTGGATCAAATGGTTGGGTCTGGAAAAATGATAAACCCATTGCAATTCAGATCAGAGACTACATGTATGGACTTAGTGATGCTCAAGCCCAAAACACAGCCCTCTGGGGTTACTTTAAGAATTTCCAAAGAATAATGCAAGCCAGAGAAAGAATACCACAAACAATAGTTGACAAATACAAAGACACAGTTTGCTTCATGGTTGACACTGATCAATGCCTAATAGAGGTAGTTGAGCCAAGAATGGTATGGATAATGCCTATGGGATATGAGGACGATGAAAAAATCATGGAGCTACATATTCAACACCTGCTGAGCCAGCCTAAGGACATTGAAGCAGAAAGGTTTGGCACCTTTGAAGAGCTAAGTATAAAAATACATGTTGAGTTAAGACAGCCAGAGATGAAGAGGAAAGTAAGAAAGGAAGTTGAAGAAATTGCCAAAAGATTTGGCATATCAAAGGAGGATGTAGATGCTAACAGAGAGAAAATAGAGAGGGCAAAAAAAGAAAGACAAGAAGCAAAGAAAGAAAGTGCTCTTGTACAAACCTCCTTTCGGACTAGATCCTCCAAAAGCTCTGCTCCTGTCGCTTCCAAAAGCTCAAAGCCTACCAAACCACAAGTCAAGACATCCGAAAAAGGAGAAAAGAGGATGAAGACCAAAGCCACAAGGACATATACAAGCCATAAAGATGATGAAGAAATAGAATCTGATGAGGAAATCAAGAAAATGAAGAAGAAGAAAACATCCGGAAAGTTCTCTGCTCGTAGAAATGAGGAAGAGAAGGCAGAGGAATTTGTTGAAAATCCCACTCTTTCCATTGATAACATCATCAAGGCAGTTACTGTGGATGGGAACTTGCAGCCGGTGACTGTGTTCTATAATGCATACAATGATGTTGACAAGAGAATTCTGGAAGAGGCTACTGTCAGGTACTTGAACATTTATAATAAATCTTTCATTGAAATTATATTATTGATTCCTAAGAGCCTAGAAAAGGTACTTGAGCTGAGAAAAGAGAATGCAATGGAAAAAGACTTAGAGATTCGAGAGTAGCTAACAATTCAGCTTTATCCTTCCATCACTCGAAAACAAATGGACATTATTTTCAAGGAGTGTAAAGATGATTTCCAGAGCAAATCTAGAATGAACAAACTCATGCTTAGTGAGACTAAACAAATAGCCAATGAAACAAAAGAAATCCTCCAGAATGCCTTGAAGAGATTCAATCTTCCCATTATAGAGGAAAGAGATGAAGAGCCCTCTAACATGGATGTTGAAGGATCAAAGAAAAATAATGAAGAGCCATCTGAGGCACTAGACTCCTCTGCTCCAGAAAAGGAAGGACATGAAGAAGAAACAAAGATCAATAAGCAAGTCAGTCCAGATGTCCCCAAAAGGAAGGAAGTAGAGTCTACAAGAGACACTGCAGATACAGTACAAAATTTCCTGGACAAAGAAATATTGGAGCTGGATGAACTTGAGCTAATTCAAGGGCCACTAAACTTTGACTCTCTATCTCTGGCCTAGATAATGAAGGTAGCATCTTTTGCTCAGGCCAAAGCAAAAGAGAAACTTCTAAAATCTCATATGGAGGATTGTGAGCTATTGGAGATTGCATCTGGGATGCTGGAGAAGATTATGCTAACCTATCAAAAGGATCCTTCTGCCTCTCCATCCAATAATCTGAAAAACTTAGTCAATTCTGTTAACACTCATTTTGAATCCTTAGAGAAATCGGTAGAAACTAAGGTCCGGAAGGAGTTCTTGGGAAAAAGGTTTAGTGAAGTACAAGGGATAATTACTAATGATAGAAGAACCTTAGGCATTGGCATAAAGAGCCTTGAAAATGCTCTTAAAGATGGTGGGGACATATACAAATTATGTTTATCTTGGCCCAAAGTGACAAAGGACATTGAGAAGAAAGTGAAAGAACAAGAAGGAAAACTGTCAAGTTTATCTTTGAAATTTGATCCCCTTACTACCTCTCTAGTGAATCATGAATGTCAAGATATTGCTATAATAAATGAAATTAAAGAATTGGTTAAGGAGAAAAAGAACATAATGGATAAAATGGGTGAGCTCAGAGGGATAATCATCCCTAAGTTAGAGACAATGCATGATGCCTTGACAGAGGCACAAAATACAATCTGGACCAGTGATCTAATAGACTTAAAGAGGGCAGAAGCATATGCGTTTTTGTTAAGTGGACAAATCTCCATTTTGGATAGAATGAAGAGGAGTTGGGCCACAAAAATCATCCAGTTGAAGACAACCTTTGCGGATATACTTAAGTATATGTAAGTATAACATATGATTTATATACAGTTATGTGACCATGTATAGAATAATTTTTGCAAAATTTTGGTATGCGGATTCCACCCTTTGCCATTGATGTCAAAGGGGGAGTGAAGAGTAGTGAAAAATGTGGAGTCCAGCTAAGGGGGAGCTCCGGTAAAATAGTGCAAAAGACAGAGCATCAGCCAAGGGGGAGTTACTGTGACACTTAGCCATTTTTCACTAAGTGTTGCCATCAATACCAAAGGGGGAGATTGTTGGCAAGAGACACTGTGTGGCTTCATAAGTGTTGTCATTGATGGCAAAAAAGTCTATCCCACACATCCGTAGTACATAGTATGCCTATACCAGAAGTCAGATTGAAGATTGTTTTGGTCCGATGAACAAGAACAGAGTATGTAACAAGGTCTGACAATCAGGTCCGGATCTCTCAGATGGTGTAACTCAATAAGTTGTGGACTTGGACAAGTCAAGAGGGGTATCATGACTACTATATTCCAAAGATTTAGCCTCCAGTGATAAAGAAAGAAAAAGATATGAGCATCTGAGTGTTGGGTTCCAATCAGGCAGAGCAGACAGAGGAAGAACTGACCGATAGAGTATCAGACTTCAATCCGGATGTGTAAAAGGTCCTGATCAAGCAATATGTGATATTATACATTGTTAGACGACATGATTTATGACTTCTATGCCTATGTTTTTGATGTGCATCACTAATCAAGCATGGATTCAGTCGACAGATTAATAACTTGCAAATATCTTAGGTGTTCTTGTTGCCGACTAAGAAGTTGTTGGAAATCCTTGGTATAGATATATATACCCAATGGATTCAAGCTTGTAAGTGTGTGATAGTGATGATATGTATGGTTAAGTATGAAGAAAAGAAGAGACAAGTGCAAAGGCAGTAATTCAAGCCTGAAATGCGACAGAAAAGTTATATTAAGCAGAGGAAGAATGAAATGTGCCAGATCAGTATACTGTACCTAACCAAAACTAAAATCCTACATGCATAGATGTTGTTCATTAGTTCAGACACCTTGGTATCATCTGTAAGTATTTGTAGACTATAAGTCTCCTATAGGTAGTGGGCCTCTTGTGAGGAGTGTGCTTGGGCAGTGAGCCCTAATTGGCAAGTGCCAAATTTGTACTTTTTATTCTTTTAACAGAGAATACAATCTTGGGTTAGTCACTCTATGGTTTTTCCCTTAACTGGGTTTTTCATGTTAAAATCTTGGTGTCATATGTGTTAATATGTTTTTGCTCTTGAGTTATTGCAATGTGCTTCCATGATTGAATCATTGTTATGCTGTAGAAATATAAGAAGGATTTAAGTGTTTAAAGAAAAGAAAGTTTTTGTGACAACTAATTCACCCCCCCTCTCAGTTGTCTGTTCTAAAACCAACAACAGGCACATGAGGCGCTTGCTTACTTTGTTTTTTATTATGGGTGCTCTATGTGTAAGCAATCATTGGATACTATGGCACATTTTGAACACCTTGATTTCTTTGAGTGATTTGTCTTGCATAGTTTAGGATGCGGTCCAAGGGTCGAGATGGTTTTTGATCTCATTAAACTGTAATCACTAGTTTGAAGCAAGAAGGTGCATTAGGTGCCCCCGCACAACCATCTTAGGAATATTGCTACATTTATCTAGTAACCCCTTAGTGGGTGGAATGAGTCTATTAATAAAGATTGAATTAACATTGGTGTCCTTGTGATTACACCCAACATCTATCCCTAAAGTATTTAATGTGAGAGACCTTTTCTCATCTACTAATGCTACATCTTGTCTAGGGAGAGCATTGAAATGAAAGAAAGGTAAGGTGTTGTTAAGAAGATTAGGTGTTGTATCATTAGTGATATCTAAGGGTTCTAAATTTACAGCCACAGTAGAGCTATCCATAGTCTTCTCATCAAAGGTTCTTGGATTTTCATCTATAGGAGAATTAGGATAAATTATGGGATCATCAACATCATCATATTCTTTAGCTATCAATTCCAAGGCGTTCTCGGGAGAGGAATTTTTGCACTTATCTTTCTCATGAGAGTTCTTAGAGATGCATTTGGTTAAATCTTCTAATATTGTAGGTTGTTCACTCATGAGATTTAGAAATCTATGAAAATCAATATCATTGATATATGTATGCAAAGATACCAAAGAGAAATGACATGAAGGTGCCATAATGAAATATCTTCAAACATCAATGTCCAATAAGATCTAGTAGTACTCCCTAGATGTTGAAATACACAATGTGTAATTGAGATAATGCCAAGTTTCAAGAAAGGATATCAAAGGATGCCAAATTTATGTTTTAAAATATATGCAAGATCAGATTTTAAAGATTTTCAATGCTTATGCAAGAAACAAATGCAAAAGTATGTATGAATATGACCTAAAATGTTAGGTTTTTCAACTTTTTTAATGCAAATGAGTGAAAGAAGGGGTGTTGTAAGGAATTTCAGAAGGGACAAAAAAATAATATGCCTAATAAAAGCCCAATGATGCAACAATATCCTTTATAACATGCCTTTGATGCAAGTCTAGAGTGATGACAAGTCAAAACCTAGTGAAAATACACCTAAAATATGCAAATTTTCACCAATTTTCTATGTAAATGCCTATTAGAAAGGGTGTTGTAAGGAATTTGAGGAGGGGCAGAAGATAATAATCCTAATATAAGTCAAATAATGCATAAAAATCCCTCACAACATGCTTGTAATGTAATTCTAGAGAGACAATAAGGCCAAATCTAGTGAAAATGCAAGGTTTTCAAACCCTAGACATGAAATTTTGCAAGAATGACACTATGATGAAACACTAAAATTAGAAATAAGACCTAAATGAGTGTTTTGAAATGGTAGTAAAATCTGAAACAAGATTTTGACTACAAACCCTAGCTAATGTAAAACTAGGTTTTTATGAAAAATGCACAATTTCAAGCAATTTTTAACAATTTAAGGATGCAAATGAATACTAAATGATGAATTTATGTAATTTAAATAAGATATAATGAAAATAACATAAATTTAATGAAATTAAATGCCAACTAATTCAAATTATGCTAAAATGCAAGCCTAAGATGCCAATTTTTTCAAATTTTCTATTTTTTTTGAAATTTTTCAAATGCAATAATGGTATGATGAAAAATAAATTTTAGATTTAATGCAAAAATCAGAAATTAAATAAAATGCAACTAAATTAATGCAAACTATGTGAAAATTCAAACCCTAGAATGCAAAAATTTTTGAAAATTTTGAAAATTTTTCATTTTTTTTTGTAATTTTTTCGAATGCAATAAAATGAATGAATGCAAATATATCACACATCACTCAAAAAGGTGCCAAAAAATCCAAAAACATGGGTTCACCAAAATGTTTAGTAGTTAAAATGGGGGATGAGTTTGTTTTAGGTTTCAAAGGCAAATCCTCCCTTCTCACCAAACATTCAAGGGCATATCAACCAAGTTGAATCTCCACTAAGCGAGAGCAATCACCTATCAGGTTGGGCTGCCACTTGGAATGATGTGGAAGTTTAGATGTATCAAACAATATCTCAATTTAATGCTCAATTACTCTTAAAACCCTTAATAAGAAAAATAGTAAGCAAATTAATGAATTAAGGTGAAGGACAAAGATTATTAACTCATTATTTTTTGAAGTTCAAAAAGAGGAATAGTCAGGGACACTGGGACTAGCACCCTAGTCCAAGGTACAGTTTTCATCATAGAATCTGAATCTCCTTCTGAAACTGATCTACACTATATCTTCCATTTCTGTCCAAGAAAAAGTGGAGGACACAGGGATCACTAGTGCCCTTGTCCCAAAATGTTACACACTGTCCTCTTTCTTTCAGATCCCAAATCCTTGTTGTCTGTAACCTCCTTTTTGCAACTTCACTCTACGAAACTCAGTACCTATAACCTGCAATCACAAAGGAGTGTGGGAGGGGGTTGTGGTGTTTAGAGGCTTGCCTCGGTCAAGCCCTAGAGAGACATTCAAGTCTTCCGAACATCGTTGTTAGATGAGAGTGCATATCCTAGCAGGATAGAGGCAAAAATCCAAATGATAAATGATTGAAAACACAATAGATATCACCTTGTAGTGTAGATCTCATGGATGGAAGATGCTCTTCATTGCCATGAGCAGATGGAGTCAAATATGCAATTACAAACACAATAACAACAAAGTACTACTCTGCAACATAAAGAATGCCTTGAATCACTTTAACATAAGCTTGTAGATCAAAATGCCCATCTAATTCCCATCTAGTTTGCAAATGAAACCTAAACATGCTTATATATACAACTACAAAGATTCCCCCTAAGAATTTTGTAATTCAAACTTGAGATGTCAGTATAGGACCTAAATAATGGTCATAAAACTGACATTTAAATTTAGGGCAGACCCAAAATAGGGCAGGAGTAGGGTGCTAGCGCCTAATTCCATCCCCTCATTTTTGTTCAGGAGTCATTAAAATGTCACCCCCTAGGTCCTATTTTCCATAAGACTTCAGGGTTTTCTCATCGGGATTCATAATTAACATACAAGATGCTCTAAATGCATTCTAAGGACCCAGAAACTAAACCTTAAGAGGGAAAAACCCCCAAGGGGATATTTTCTGACATAACAGTACTAATGCTATTACACAACTAAGAAAGTGTAATATTGTGGTGTTGATGGTGGCAGCAATATGTAATGATCATCACTTGCAAGGCCTGGAAGGATACATATCTATGAAAGATATTAAGTGTACAATTCCTATCATCATAATTGAGATCTTGTCCTCTTCCATGAAAAGGAATTGGAAATTTTAGAGTATCATCTTTCCCATCAAGATACTACTATTTTTTTATAATCAATAAGCACTACCTAGTGGGTAGCTCCATAGTGGCATAAGCTCAAATGAGTAGGCCAACAGATAAAGTCTAGAGAGATGCATTCAATGATACTATACATATCTTAGCCCTTTTGACAATTCAAAATCTCAATCTATTTGAGGGGGGGGAAGTAGATCCCCATACTTGCTGAGCAGGTAGTTAAAAGTCTACATATTATCATCCCTTATGCCTCTCTGAAATAGGTACCAAGCCTGCGCCAACACACCATTCCTCTTCACCACTGCTGCATCAAACACCCCAACCATTGTGCCAAAATTTGGCTTCTTTTTTAACGCAGAAATAGCTATGTTTGCCATCTTGTGGAGCTGGGGTGGAAGATAATTATGTGCTAGAATTTTTTTGCTTTGTTTCCTTCCAAAGATGAGTGTTGTGTTCATTAAGAACTCCTCATACAAATTTCCATCACATACATAGTTCCCATTGAAGACATGGCTCCCAATCAGCTTCTTGATAATAGCCACCTTCTCATTAGTTTGGGCAACAAAGATCCTTCTGATTTGGTCATCATAAGACTCTTCCTCCTCCTCCTCTTCTACAACCTCCTCCCTGCCATCTCCTTCCTCATCTTCATTGGTGCTCCCATTCTCTGAAGAGTCACCATCTTCCTCTTCCTTTGACTTTTCACAGATACAAAGACACAGGCAATGCATCCTATCCGCCATTTATAAGGCAATGTTAAAAATAGAAGCTCAACCTTCCCTATTTAAACACACTTTCACCTTGTTTGTCCTACTTACAACATTAAGCACTTCGAGCATGCCTTGTTGGTGTCCATGAGTACGTTATGAGAAAACTAGTTGCTATCTTCCATGCTTTTTTGAAAAAAGGCAAGGAACCTGCTACCTCTCATTAAAAGCTTGCAGAATATTCATGGGATATATCTGTCTATACCTGCTATAGCGATGATAAGAATCCACTCCAATATCTCGAATGTTAAGTTATCGATTAGCTTGCTATTTTTTCTATCAACTCCAAAATGTTGGCGTAGGATTTCCTTGAGGTCTGGCCATTCCTCCACAATTGAGCAGTCGCACTGTGTCCTTGTACACCCATATTCGACAAACAGTTCGCTGCTTTATTGGATTCTCTATAGATATGTTTCAATGTGAAATTCTGGAGCTGGTTCAATTTTGACTAGATAGTATTTACCCATCCCTTCAAGGCCTGTGAAGTACACTCCTTCTACTTAATTGTATTTATGTAAAGGAGAGAATCTCCCTCTATACATCTATCACTGATAAGCCTTTATCTATGCAAAGGTTTAGACTGGCATCCAGAGCAAAAAACTCAGCTTCATTATTCGACCCATCTTGTAGTTTTAATGAAAGTGCCCACACAAGCCACCCTAGATGATCCCTTAAGATACAACTAGCTCCTGAGGCCTCAGGGTTTCCTTGTGAGGCCTGTCAAAATTCATTTTTAATCTTCCTTGTGGGAGAAGGAACCACTTGGCGTCCTTCCTGTTTCCTTTTGAGCTACAATTAGCTTTATGCACATTTTGTGGAATCCTGAGTCCCATCCAATTTTTCATTAAGTCATTGTCTATGTTTGAGAAAGATCGTTGTGATCAGTTTTGGATTCTTGAGTTTAGTAGCTCCATTACGTTGTTTTCTATCATATTGGTAACTAGATCCACCCCTCTTTCCTCATAGTGGAAGATCCTTATGTTGTGCATTTTCCATACTTGCCATAGTAATAGAGAGGGACTGGCAACCCAAATATCACTCCAAGTTGAATTCCTATTAAGCCTCATCCATCTTTTGAGCAAATTGAAAAGGTCATGCTACCTGGGGCTCGACCAATTCAATTTTTGATAGAGCCAATCCCAACCTTCGTTAGTGAATGGACAACTTATGAGTAGATGGTCAACAGTCTCTTCATCTCCCATGCACATGACACAGCGGTTGGGGCCCGCTATTGCTATGGTCTTCAAATGATCTCTAGTAAGTACTTTCTTGTACAACATAGTCGAACAAAAGCCCCCAACCTTAGGGAGCCTTGCTTTGCTCCAACAGAGGTTAACATGCCATAAACCAATTGGTGAAGCTCTTTGAATTTGATAACCTAACTTTACTTCACTAGATTTTGCTCCACACAAAATAATCTTATCAGCTGAAACTGAAAAAATCACCTTTCTGCCTTCAATCTCCTTTTTCAAATTGGAGAAGGCTAGTGCTCCAACTCTGTCATGAACCATCAAAGACATATTCCATGAAGGTCATCTGAGCACATTCTTATCAGTCACATAATCTCCAATGGTTCTATCTCCCCATTTTGCCATCATTTGAGCAAATTTCCTCAATTTTTCTAACTCTAGTAGAGGTTTGTACCCATTCCAGGAGTCTGTCCAGAATTTAGTAGACAAACCATAAGTTACCTACCAAGTTAAGTGTTTTGTAATGATCGGTCTACACTCACACATGAATTTCCAAATGTGCAAACTAGAATGAGGGTTCACTATTGTGAGAATACTACTTGGATCCTCACCATCCAAATATTAGGCACACAAAAGCCTACACCATAGTGCCTTCGGTTTGGAGTACATGCGCCAGATGAGCTTAGCGGCCAAAGCTCGATTCTAGACATCTAAGTCTTTAATGGCCACTCCACCATTGGTTTTCTCCTCTCTGACCATGTTCCATTTTAAAAGGGAAACATTTTTGTCATTTGAACCTTCCCAGAGGAACTTCTTCATCATGCTATTCAGAGAAGCTTCATATTTCTTTATCAGTCTTATGCACAACATCATGTAAGTGGGAATCGCTGCTAAGACAACTTTAATCATTAGAATTCTTCCAGGAAGGGTCAACCATCTTCCCTTCCAATTTTAGGACTTATGGTGATAGTTATCTATTATATTTTTCCAATGCTCTGTCTTTATCGCTCCATTTATAAGAGGCACTCCTAGATATTTGCTTAGGTTTTGTCCAATACTAAATCCAAAGAGCCTTGCAATATTTCTCTGCAAGGGATTTTTAACATTAAAGAAAAAAAAAATTAACTTCTCCAAATTGATTACCTTCCCTGAAGAAGCCGAATAACTCTCCAATGTATCCTTGATCACCGCTGCTTCTTCCATAGACATTCCTCCAAAGAGCATCATATCATCTGAAAATAGTTGGTGCATTAGTGTTGGGATGTTCCTAGCTATCTTGATGCCCTTCCATCTACCTTCTTCAAATCTCATTATGATTTTCCTACTTAGAGCCTCCACCATCAGTACAAACAGGAATAAAGACAATGGGTCTCTTTGGCATAGATCTCTACTACTCTCGAAAAATCCACATGGAGAGCCATTGATAAGGACAAAATATCTTGGAGTGGAGATGCAACCAAACACCCAATCTAGCCAAGGTTTATCAAATCCAAAGGATTTTAAAACCAACATGAGAAATTGCCAACTCACCCTATCATACGCCTTCCCAATATCAAGTTTTAGTATCATTGCCTTTGATCTGTATTTATTAATTGAATGAATATCTTCGTTAGCAATGATAATGCCTTCGTAGATGTCTCTCCCTGGTGTGAATCCTGTTTGCTCAAACGAAATAAAGTTAGGATGGAGAACCTTCAATCTATTTGCCATAGCCTTATAGATGATTTTGTAAATGGTATTGCATAGAGAGATTGGCCTAGAGTCTGCAAAGGAATCACATACTTCCTTTTTGGGAATGAGAGAAATCAATGTGTTATTCAACTTCTTATAAAATTTCCTCTTTTTCTATAATCTTCTACCACAGACAAAATATCCTTACCCATAAAGTGCTAGCACTTTTGATAGAAGATTGTCGGGAAACCATTTGGGCTTGGGGACTTATCTGGGTGGAGCTTAAACATAGCCTTCTTAATTTCATCCAAGGTGAAAGGTGACATGAGTGCTTCATTGTCCTCTTGAGATACCAATCTAGGAATGTCCATATTGACATATGTTGTCAAAGAATCTGCCACATCAGAAGGTGCCAAGTGTTGAAATTAAGGAACACTAAGAGGGGGAGGTGAATTAGTGTTCTGCAAAACTTATTATTTTGTTCCTTTATTAATTTACCACATACATTCAATAGAAAGAAACATGAACTTAAGAATAGAAGAAACAAAATCATCACACATGAACACCGGGATTTTTACGTGGAAACCCAGTTAAGGGAAAAACCACAGTGGGGGTTAACCCACAAAATTTTATCCTCTATTAAAAGTATTACCAATGGGAAGGCACATGCCTTCGGGCACACTGCTTACAAGATTAATTACAAAGAGTTCATTGGAATACTTGAACTGAAGAATAGCATCTAATAATGCAAGATTACAGTTTTGGTTAGGATCAATATACTGACTTTACACACTTCATCTCTCACTGCCCTGTTTTACTGTTCTTCCATGATACAAGCCTTAGATCTCTGCTTCTCACTTGCTACTGCCACACTTCACACCTCTTATATGATATTCACACATCCATATCCCAAAATGCTTGCACCCATCGATCATATATATCTGCAACATGAAATCACATCAACTACAGTTAGCCTCAAGAAAACTTAGAAACTTTTTCAAGATCACTGTTCTGTCAGCTGAATCCATACACAAAAATCAATGCGGACCATGAATTATGAATTCAAGTCACCACACATGTTAGCCAATACCACTGGATCTCGTAAATTACTCAACTAACTACTTCTCTTAATCCGTACAAGGATCAAACACCAAGTTGGTATGTTCTTCATCAAACTAAACTATCTAACCAAAACCTGATACTCAGATGCTTGTAACTTTCAATCCCTTCATCACCAGAGGCTAAAACTTTGGATTTAGATAGCCCTAACATCCCTTAACATTCCCTCAGATCTGCAGCACAATATGATAATCTAAAAAGAAATGCAGACCAAAATGTTGAACCCTATCATATGCTATGTTCCTATCTATCTGAACTTAGACAAATCTGCAATCTGACTTCCGATATGATCACATGATGCAATGCAGATGTAAGATAGATTCAGTTGCCATCAATGACAACACTTGACATGCCTAGCAGTGTCTCTTGCCAACAATCTCCCCCTTTGGCATTGATGGCAACACTTAGTGAAAAATGACTAAGTGTTGGAACAACTCCCCCTTACTATGTACACTTGTGATTTCCAATGCTCCCCCTTAGATGAATTCCTCATTTTCATTGCTTTCCACTCCCCCTTTGACATCAATGGCAAAGGTTGAAGTCCAGATCCAAAAATTTACATGAAAATTCTATATTCATACTTTCGCATATGTACAAACAATCCTCTTGTCTACATAAACTTAAACACATCACCAAAAATGTTTTTCAACAGTGCCAATTCACTATCCCAACTTTTCTTCATGCCATCCAAAACTGAAATATGACCACTGAATAAAAATGCCTGTGACTCTGCCTTCTGCAGATCAGTGGGATCACTTGCCAGAGTAGCAGCTTGAGCTCCTGTCAATGAATTGAACAATGTTTCTAACCTAGGAGAAATCAGTCCCTGGAGTTCATTCAATTTACCCAAAACTTTAACCTTTTCCTTTTCCAAATTGCCCAATTCATCAAGCAAACTCATTACTTGACATTTTGTAGTTATTACAGACTCAGTTAAGGGACTATAGGACTGAGAGATGTTAGACAATTTAAGCTCTAGGTCCTTGATCTTATTCTCAATATCTTCAACAACTTTAGACCGAGATAAACAAAATTTGTACACATCTCCTCCTTTTGTGAGGGTATTTTGAATACTCTTTACACTAGTATCCAACATAATTCTATCATTGTCAATTATTATTTTTAGTTCACTAAATCTCTTATCATTAAATTCATTTCTAACTTTAACTTCTATTGACTTCTCAAAACACTCAAAGTGAGTACTTACAGAATTTATCAGACTCTTCAATTGACTGGAGGGGGATGCTGATGAATCCTTCTGAAATGTAGGCATGATTTTCTCCAAAATGCCGGATGCAAGACCAAGCAACTCACTATCTTCTATATGAAACTTCAGGATTTCCTCTCTGGCCTTAGCTTGTACAAAAGAGGCCAACTTCATCTTCTGTACCGGTGATAGAGCATCAAAATTGATTGGACCTTGCATAACATCTCGATCTTCTGCAACTTGTTTATCTTTCTGTAATATTTCTTTCACTACTTCTGTAGTGTCTCTTGCCCAATATGATGTTTCAGATTTATGCTCTTTAGGGCCTGCATCTTCTCCCTTTTCAGAGTCAACCACATTTTCTTGCTTATCAATTTCATTCTTTTTCTTTGCTTCTGCCTTCTCTGCATCATCATCAGAGGCATCCTTCCTTTTATCTTTATCAGAGATATTTTCTGCATTCTTTTCCAGAGGATTTTGTGTATCCTCAGCAGCAACATGATCAAATTCCTCAACATCTGGAATGGAGGAGTCAATTCCATCATCAGTTTCTTCTTCTTGATCTTCCTTGTCCTTTACTTCTTCTGCTTTCCGCTCTTTCTTAGAATCACCATCAGTGGGAGCATTTATATTCATTTCTGTATTTTCTTCACCAGATTGATCCAGAGGAATTAGAGTATCCTCTGCACCATCAACATTATCTACCATCTCTTCATCTTCTTTATTCAATATTTCCTCTTCTGGAGCAGAGAAATCATTTGCCTCAGCTTGTTGCTCATCTTCCTTCAACTCTTCATCATTTGAAATGCATGTATCATCAGCATCAACAGGTTCTTCAGTGACAACATAGAACTTATTCTTGTCTAGGGATTTCTTCAGAATTTGTTCAGTTTCTTTGACAACTTCATCAATGTCACCAAGCATTAGCTTATTCATCCTGATTTTGCTTTTGAATTCATCAATAACTTCTTTGAAGATTTTATTGGCTTCCTTCTTAGAGATTACTAGACAGAAACTGGACAACACATTTTCTCTTAGCTCCAAATCATTTGCTTTGGCAGCTTCTTTTCTCATCTCCAAAATGTCACTTAGACTCTTAGGGATTTCAGATAAAATTTCTACAAGTGTTCTGTTGAATGTGTTCAAGTACTTGACAGTAGCATCCTCCAAAATTCTCTTGTTGGCTTTATCAAATTTGTCATAATATTTTGTTATGGGCTTCAAATTCCCATGAACAGTTATTGCATTCACAATATCTTCAACTGACAGGGCAGATTTTTCAGTCTTTATTCTTTTTCTTACCCTTACACTTTCGGAGGGCTTATCTTGGGCAACCCTTGATGCTTCTACTTTCTTTGACTTTGTGCTTCTGGAGGGCTTCTCCTTAGATACTTTAGTAGCCTTAGTGCCTGAGGCCTTCAACTCTTTAACCTCATCATCTAAATTAGTCTTTTCTTCATCCTCCTTCTCCACACTGACATATGATCTTTTGGTGATTACTTTTGTTCTTTTTCCTTCCTTATCAGTGGGTTTTTCTTTGAATTTCTTTGCAATAGGAGAGGGTGATGCACCGAAGGTTAAACCTGTACTCCTAGTAGTCCTTGGCTTAGAAGAGGATTCTACCAAAACACTTCCTTGTTCCCTGTCCTGCTTCTCCTTCTCAGCTTTCTCTATCCTTTCCCTGTTTAGTCTCAGCTTCTTTTGTTATGCCAATGCTTCCTACATACATTTCAACTTGCCTTTGGATCTTTCTCTTAGATTCAGGTTTCCAAAGCTCAACATGTAGTTTCACACTGAGTTCACTATAAGTACCGAATCTCTCAACTGAAGTATCTTTTGGTTTTCTCAGAAGGTGTTGAGCATACATTTCCAATATTTGTTCATCAACTTCATACCCCATGGGCATGATCCATACAGTCCTAGGTTCAACTGCTTCCATCAAGCATTGATCTGTTTCAACCATGAAATAAATTGTATCCTTGTACTTTTCTACCACATAAGTAGGGATTCTTTCCCTTGATTGCATCATGTTCTAAAAATTCTTAAAATATCCCCAAAGAGCAGTCCTTTGGGCATTGGAGTCACCAATATTGTGCAAGTGCTCTGTTATTTGTATGGCAACAAGATTATCACTGGTCCAACATAGGCTCTTCTTCCCGGGTAACTCATTCATGAAATAGAAAAACAAACACATGACCAACGTACCATACTTGAATGTATTCTTCTTGTCCTTCTTGATCTTGTTCAGATTCTCAATTAACTAGTTTTGCAGCAGCTCACACAAGTCATAGTCAGCATTTTCTCTTAACATCTGATAGGTAGCATAAATGGCTGTACCGAATATAGAGTTTTCCCTGCTGGAGTGGTATATCTTATACCCAATCACCATAAATGCAAATTTGACATCCGGATTAGTTATATCATTTATTATCATTTCCCTCTTATCAAAATTTGATCTGGTAGCTTCAATTACAGTCTAATTCTTCACTAATTTTAGCATTGGCAGTCCACTGGATGAGTTCAATCCTGTTACGGCCTTGATGGCATCCTTGGTGATCTTGAAGGGTTTCATCAACCACATGAATTCAACATGCATCTGACTCAGTACATACCAAACCCATTCATCCTCACCGAAGGACGAGAACCCAATAACCTGAATGAAATGTTTGACTTGCAGTGCCTTATACTCAGGTTTAAGACCATGAATCTCATCCGTTAGATTCTTGAACAAATCTACTAACTTTGAATCCCCAAACTCATCTATGCTAGCATGAACATAAGCCCTAATATCTTCAACATGCAACACACCATGCGGAACATTTGAAAAGGCACCTAATGGATCAACCTCTATAGATTTGTGTGGATGCTTTTTGAATTTAGGTCAAGACCTTTGGGTGATGTTAACAACCAATGGAGTAGCCATATCCAGAGAATGCAAATTCAGAGATTTTCATGGAGAATACCTTGTTTCGCTGGTTAGGGTTAGCTGTCGAATTCACCTTTCACACTTCAAATCTTTGAAATCTCAGCTCTGGTGCTCTTCTCCTTGTTATCTTCAAATGCAAAGTGATTCAGATGTTGAGTAAATGACCTTTTATGCTCCACAAAACCTAATTCCCCATTGTAATAAATGCTTTGCCCTAATACATCTGGTTACACTGTTTTTGCATACAGTCAATCTTCAATTGCTCCTCAATCAATTGCATTAGCTTCTTTTCTTCTAGAATTTACTTCAACAGATCTGAAATAGGCTTCTTTATCTTCATTCATCGTGCCAGATTTAGGAACCCACTTACTGGTAGGGGGCATTAGATTTTCAATGCAGCTCCCCCTAAGCCAGAGCTCCTGTTTCAATTCCCAGAGGAATTATCAACACCAGATTCCAGTGCAGACCCATCACCATCATTCATTTCACCTTTCTTCACCCATGTTTTGTTCATTTCATTCTGAATCTCATTCAAATCTACTTTACCCTTGCCTTTATCTTGTCTCTGCATGTTTTGGTTTCTATTTACTAGACCTTTTCTATCATCATTCCTGCTTCTGCAAAATCTTGCAATATGACCAGATCTGTTGCAATTAAAGCACACAACATTTCTTTGCTCATTTACTTGATTTCCTCTTGATCTGCACTGATTAGCCATGTGTCCAAATCTATTACATACAAAATAGTTTCCATTGAAAGAATTGACATTTCTTCTGTTGTTAGAGTAGTTCATCATCATATTTCTGCATTCATTGAATCTATGACCATACCTTTTACAATTGAAGCATTGACCAGAGAAAGATGGACCACTTTGATTCACTCTACTTCTGCACTGAGTAGCTCTATGACCAAATTTATTGCAATTGAAACAATTTCCATTGAAAGAAGGATACCTTTGAGCATTGGGTTGCCTTACCGGAGGCCTTCTAGGATTCCTTCTTGGATTTCTTTGACCGGATCTAGAGCTTTCACCTTTCATATATACCAGACCATGCTTATCATCTACCTTCTTTTGACTATCAAGCAACACCTCAAGTTTAGCTGAGCTTATCTTGAACTTTTCTTTGTATTCATTTGCAGCTTCTAGGTCATGTTTGAGAATGACAATTTGCTTTTCAAGTTGTTCCTCATTATACCTGGTTTCTTGTAGATCAGACTCTAGATGTCCAATTATTCTATCCAATCTACAACACTCTTTTGTTCTTTCTTTCAGAGACTGAATTAGGTTTTCTTCAGTCTTCTTCCTTTCCTCTATTTCTTTGGTTAGCCTCATCACTCCAGATTCCATCTCATGTTTAATACAATAGCTTCTTTTGCCAGCTTCTCACATTCCTTTGTCTTTTTCCTTCAGAGCCTCATCCATGTCATTATGTTCTTTCTAATTTGCTAACCACTAAAGTAGCTCCCATTTGCTCAATTGCCCTTTTAAAGTATGAATGAAATCCTCAGCATCTTTAAGATTCTCTTTCAGTTCTTTGACTTTTGGTCTAGATTGATCAAGATCTTCTAAAGCAACTTGAAGTTGTTCATTGATGCCATCAGAATACCTAGATGAACCCATTGAAACACCTTCCCAGATCTTCCTCAAGCTGTTAAACTTCTTCCAAGGAACCAATTTCTGATACCAATTGTTGAAATTAAGGAACACTGAGAGGGGGGGTGAATAAGTGTTCTATGAAACTTATTATTTTGTTCCTTTATTAATTTACCACATACATTCTGTGAATGGGAAAATTGAGATAAATCAATAAAGATAATTAACCCAATCAACAATGGAATATGCGAATAACAAGAACAAACAAATGAAAGCATGAAACTTACAACCTTGTTACCCTGCAGCTTCCATTGGTCGCCTATTCTTTCTCGATCCTGAATGATGAAGGTTGGCCCTCAGGGAGCTTGCTTCCTTGCTTTGATTTTTCAAGATGACAAGTAGAAATGGCTATAATGATTCCTGCATTACGATGGTATGAAGAAGATGATTCCCTAGAGGAATTTGGGCATAGTAAGGATGCCAAAAGAAGTCTCCTTAATTGCTTAGAGAAGGGTTCTATTTATAGATTTTCTGAAAATAGAATGGAGGGTGAGGATCAACTAATGAGATCAATGGCTCTCATTTTTTGTGAATCTTTAATTCATAATGGATGAATTAAAAATTCAGAGTGGAGGATAATGAGTTATGACAATTGAATTAAGAATAAATGGTGGATGATAGTGAGTTATGACAATTGAATTAAGAATAAATGGTGGAGGATAGTGAGTTATGACAATTGAATTAAGAATTCAATAGTGGAGAATAATGGGGAACAACTGAATTAAGAGTCAATTGGTGGAGAATAGTGGGGAACAATTGAATTGAAAATTTAATTGGTGGAGGATAATAGGGAACAATTGAATTAAAGATTCAATTAGTGGATAATAGTGGGGAACAATTGAATTAAGAATTCAATTTTAGATTTTGGAGGATATTAGCTAATTAAATATTAAGAATATTTAATTATATGTGCAACATGGTGAGGTAGAAGGGATGATGTGGAAAGATGAGGTGGATTGATGAAGTGGATTTTGTGAGGTGGATTGATGAAGTGGATTTAGGATTTGAGACATTAGAAGAATTTAGGGATTTTAATTAAATGAACCAATCAAATAAACTTATCATATTTATTTAATTGACAGAAGAAAATAAGAATTAAGATAAATATTAGAATATTTACTTAATTCAACCTGAGCCAATTTTAGGTGTCTACACATTCAATAGAAAGAAACATGAACTCAAGAACAACAACAACAAAATCATCACACATGAACACCAGGATTTTTATGTGGAAACCCGGTTAAGGGAAAAACCATGGTGGAGGTTAACCCATAATATTTTATACCCTGTTAAAAGTATTACAAATGGGAAGGCACATGCCTTCGGGCACACTGCCCAGAGCTCACTGCTCAAAGGAGGCTCACTTCCTACAAGATTAATTACAAAGAGTTCACTGGAATACTTGAACTGAAGAATAGAATCTAATAATGCAAGATTACAGTTCCAGTTAGGATCAATATACTGACTTTACACACTTCATCTCTCATTGCCCTGTTTTACTATTCTTCCATGATACAAGCCTCAGATCTCTACTTCTCACTTGCTACTGCCACACTTCGCACTTCTTATCTCATATTCACACATCCATATCCCAATATGCTTGTACCCATTGATCATATATATCTGCAACATGAAATCACATCAACTACAGTTAGCCTCAAGAAAACTTAGAAACTTTTTCAAGATCACTATTCTGTCAGCTGAATCCATACACAAACATCAATGTGGAACATGAATTATGAATTCAAGTCACCAAACATGTTGGCCAATACCATTAGATCTCATAAATTACTCAACTAACCACTTCTCTTAATCTGCAGAAGGATCAAACACCAAGTTAGCATGTTCTTCACCAGACTGAACTGTCTAACCAAAACCCAATACTCAAATGCTTGTAACTTTCAATCCCTTCATCATCGGAGGCTAAAACCTTGGATTTAGATAGCCTTGACATCCCTTAAAATTCCCTCAGATCCATAGAACAATATGATAATCTGAGGAGAAATATGGACCAAAATGTTGAACCCTGTCATATGCTCTGTTCCTATCTATTCGGACTTAGACAAATCTGTAAATCTAACTTCTAGTATGATCAAATGATGCAATGCAGATGCATAAGATAGATTTAGTTTCCATCAATGACAACACCTGACATGCCTAGTAGTGTCTCTTGCCAACACCAAGAGCCATTTGAAGAAGTCCTCCCCTTCTGACTGTATTTCTAAATTGAGTGTGAGATCACCTCCTGTTGAGGACTAAATGACTTCAATTCTATTTCTAATTCTTTTAGATTTTGCCGTATTATGGAAGAATTTTGTGTTGAGGTCACCATATGCTAGCCACACCTCTCTGACTTACTTCTCCAATGGATTTCCTCCCTTGCTAAAAGTTCTGCCTGCTCAGCCAACAACCTCTTCTCTTCCATGAATTCCTTATTGGACATCTCATTGAATATCACTAAATTATTTAGCTCCTCTAGTTTTGCAGTGATTCAGTCCTTTTCTATGAAAATGTTCTTGAAGGAGGTTTTGTTCCATTCTATCAGTTTGCTCTTTATTTCAGACATTTTTTCCGCAAACATGTAGATTTTCGTTCATGTCCTCACTCTGGTTTTAGTCCACCATTGCTCCAAGAGCTAAGTGAGATCATCTCTTTGAAACCACATGTGCTCAAACTTAAACAAGCTTCCCATCGGGCGTGTGTTGCTTTAGATGTTTAATTCCACTGGGAAATGATTCGATCCCAAAATTGGAAGAATAGAAGCCTCCCATAGGGCCAAAGATGCTAGCCAATTTGCATTCAAGAGGTATATGTCTAGCCTTTCATAGATGTTTGTAAACCCCAATCTTTTGTTGGTCCAAGTAAACATGCCATTCTTTGTTTCTGCATCAATTAGCCCATTCTCTTTAACAAACTTCCTGAACTCCTTGATCTGATAGTTCTCCCGTGACAATCCACCACTCTTTTCTTTGAGGTTTAGAATAGCATTGAAGTCACCGCCCAATATTATTTTTACTTCCACATCCATTCCTAGCTACACTGTTAAGACTCCCCATAGCCGCACTTTATCTTTTGACTTTATGGTCCCATAGACATTAAAAAGAGTGAATGAAGCATCAAAATTATTCTCCCTTACCTTAACTTTCATCCAATTATGGTTGCTTTTTGCAATTTTTATTGACACCTTCTTTCAATTCCAAAGAGTGATTAAGCCTTTTGAACTACCTCTAGCCTCCATGCATGAAGCTTCCCATCCATTGAAGTCACCACCCAATATTATTTTTACTTCCACATCCATTCCTAGCTACACTGTTAAGACTCCCCATAGCCACACTTTATCTTCTGACTTTATGGGCCCATAGACATTAAAAAGAGTGAATGAAGCATCAAAATTATTCTCCCTTACCTTAACTTTCATCTAATTATGGTTTCTTTCTGCAATTTTTATTGACACCTTCTTTCAATTCCAAAGAGTGATTAAGCCTTTTGAACTACCTCTAGCCTCCATGCATGAAGCTTCCCATCCCCTACAATGGAAGATGAATTGTGTAGATTCTGAGAGATTCAATTTAGATTCCTGTAAACAAACAATGTTTGCATTTGAGGTTTATATTTGGCACTTACATAAGCACCTTTTATTAAGGGTGTTTAAGCCCCTAACATTCCATATTATAGTCTTCATGGCTCCTTAAGGGAGGGGACTCCTCCCTTATATCTCAATAGGTAGTCCTTAAATTTATGGAGACCTTGCTCTTTGGCAATCTCCTCTCTTTTCTGCTTATTGGCTTTCCTTCCAAATTTCCTTTGAAGTGGGCCATCCAGGCATCCCAACTTCATCGTTGTTTGACTAATACTCCTAAGTTCAATAATATCCAATTCATCCTCAATTAGCTCCTCCAACTCTGGCATTGCTTTATCTTCCTCTTCCACACTAGACCCCTTTCTCTCGAACAAGTCAGTGGCAAGCTATTAGAGGGGATGTCATCACATCCATTTCCATGTTCCACCAATTTGCTTCATGGAGAGCTTCGATCTTCTCAATCCTATTGGAGGAGGCTTCACCTTCCCTATTGATAAAGTTGTTTAAGTTTTCAAAGGTTGAGGTCTCCCCCTGATCTTCATTTTTATATGTTAAGAGAAGCACTTGGGATGAATGTTGAATAGGGAACCTCATGGGCATTGAAGCTTCTTGGTTCTTCATGGGCAAGGGGCCCTTAGTCTCCATCGATGTTGGATAGCCCTCTATATTCTTTAGCTTTGCCACACTCTTATCCTCCTGGGAGAATCTTTAGCTAATTTCTCATCAGTTCTGTCATTCATCCTCACCTCTGCCTCTGAATTGGAGTCCATCCTGATTTCCACTTCCTTCTTTAGAGATGAGTTCCCAATCACATCCTCCCTCCTCAATGGCCTCCTCGGGCAATTTGCTTCCTTGTGCTTTCAACTTCGGCACCTCATATAGAAAAATTTATTCTCCTCCACCTATTTTTTGCTCCCATATCCCAGATGAAGTTTTGAGTCTGATTGTCTTGGGAATATCTTTGATGGCTATTAGTTTGATTCTTACATAGAAAATAGAGTCTCCTTCTCCCATATCAAGATCAATTGCATTCCCCAGTTTGTCGCCAACTTGATATAGACAATTCCTGAACCAATACTCAAAGGGAAGGTTGTATAACCTTACCCATTTCGACTTCACGCATGGATTGGTGTCCCTAGGGTTAAAGTTAGGGCGCCACTTTTGTGCATACACATAATCTGTGCCAAATCTCCATCGAATCCTCTCAAAGACTTCGTTCCTACTTTCTTCATTCTCAAAATCCACTATGAAAAATTGCTTAGGGAGAAAATTAACTATGGCTGCTAGTTTCCAATTCTCCATTACCCAATTTTTAACTTGTTCTTTCGATTGTGATTTCCCCATGATCCTTCCAATTAGCACCATCTTGATAAGAGCCTGTACATCTTTGTCTGCACTGTTTGAGACATCTATTTCTATGGATTTGCACTGTGACTCAATTGGAGGTCCATTCGCTCCCTTGCTCTCCCCACTTTTCTTTGTTGATCTCTCTTTATTTAAACCCAACTCCTCTCTCCTATTCTGCCCTTTGCATGGCTTTTCTTCCTTGTCTCCCTTTCTTTCTCCCACCAGAATTGTGTTCACTCCAGTTGCAACGGTTCTCTGCATCCATTTGAATTCAATATCTTGTGATCTTGCCTTTTTCTTGCTATGCCTACCAAAATTCACTCCTGCTCCATATAAATTGTATAAAGATACTACTCTTAAGGCTAGCATATGAATGAGATTTTTATTTAGACCTTATTGTCTTATTCAATCGGAGACTGCTTTAGCTAACAACATTCATGTGTATATGTATGTATGTATGTGTATGTACATATACATAAACATATATAACTTTAATGACATCATATTGCAGAATTTATGTTCGTAATATCTTAAATTTTTCATTTTTGAATGAATGTATTATTACAATTTTAAAATAAAATTGAATCTATTAGTTAATCAACATGGTACTCAATTTCATGTTTTGAAATAGAATGGGTGACAATGTTATTCTTATCATCACAACTCTTACACATATATTGAAATGTTATTGAATTTTTGTATTCCAAAATCATAATACAAATTTAATATATTTAATTTTTTATTGTCTTCTCATAAAAAATATATATAAATTAAAAAAACAAATAGAATGTGTGAAACTCTAGGTGATATACCTTATATTATAATCAAGTGATTAAAAAATATTTATGTTTGAATTTAACATGATAAAAATATTATTAGTTAAAAATATTATTGTTTTTTGATTAATAAAAATATTAATTATCCCTCGTTAATGGGGGTGAGGGAGATAAATCCCTCCCAACTAGGCAGAATGTGAAATGGACGCCTCTAGAAAAGGGTTGGTTCAAATTAAATTTTGACGGGGCTTCGAAAGGAAACCTGGGAATTGGGATTCAAAAATCGTGGGGAAAGTATTAAAAAGGTTAGATTCTACAACCAATAATAATGCAGAATTTGAAACTCTTCTAATAGGCCTCCAAATGTGTAAGGCCCTTAGAATTAAGAAGTTGAATGTAGAAGGGGACTCTCTCCTAGTTGTCAATGGAGTAAGGGGAAATTTCATTCAAAATTGGAAGTTAAAGGCCTTAATTGATCAAATTTTAGATTTATTTAATCACTTCGAAGACTATACAATAAATCACATATATAGAGCGGCTAACGTAGAGGCAGATAATTTGGCAAATTTGGCGGTTAATTTAAAGAAAGATTTTATAATAGATATAGTCAAAGATGGGCATATGTATTAATAATGTTGAGTGAGGTGAGTCGTCAGTTGGCCACCTGAGATGGTAGGGTGGAGTTAATGTAATGATGAAGCATTCATATCACGGTATGAAAGAAGGTAGAGCCAAGCATGCGGAGGTTGATAAACATTGCATTTTTGTGGAATGTTATGCAACAAAAAGGAGAAATAGAGCCATGGATATGCCCATACACCTAACCAATTCACATAGGCAAATGGCATTTCTTGGACTCATATCAGAGAAAAGAATGCAGTCAATTTTCAAAATGAAAAATGGGATTCTTTTGTTAGCCTTTCATTGGGGTATTGGGAGATGAATTTCTTTGGACCAGACACTGTTATAGGGTTAATACAGACATCTCTTCAATGTTTGGTGCAACATTATTTGATGCTGGTGAATCAAAGGACTTGAAATCAATGTGTTGACAAGAGCTTTTATTAAGCCAAATCTTCTCGGTGGTTTGGAAGAGGTAATTGATATTGCTAGGTATGGCAATGGTGTCCCAAGGCCAGAAGATTTCATGTAGGTGAAGCAGGATGGGGAAATGGTAAAATGGTTGTCACTCATCATTTTGGAGAGGAGGGAAGGTGAGATAAGTAGGAAAAAGAAGGTTGAGAAAGCCGTTAGTTTTCTTAAGAAAGTGGTGGGTCTGCAAGCAGTGGAGGTTGATAAACATTGCATTTTCATGGAGTGTTATACAACAGAAAGGAGAAACAAAGCCATGGATATGCCCATACGCCTAACCAGTTCACATAGGCAAATGGTGTTTCCTAGACTCATATCAGAGAAAAGAATGCAGTCAATTTTTAAAATGAAAAATGGGATTCTATTGTTAGCCTTTCAGTGGGGTATTGGGAGATGAATTTCTTTGGACCGAACACCATTATAGGGTTAATACAAACATCTTTTCAATGTTTGTTGCAACATTATTTGATGCTGGTGAATCAAAGGAAGACATCGATGTGTTGACAAGAGCTTTTATTAAGCCAAATCTTCTCGGTGGTCTGGAAGAGGTAATCGATATTGCTAGGTATGGCAGTGGTGTCCCGAGGCTAGAAGATTTCATGAAGGTGAAGCAGGATGGGGAAATGATAAAATGGTTGCCGTTCATCATTTTGGAGAGGAGAGGAGGTGAGATGAGCAGGAAAAAGAAGGTTGAGAAAGCCGTTAGTTTTCTTAAGCAAGTGGTGGGTCTGCAAGTAATGGAGGTTGATAAACATTGCATTTTCATGGAGTGTTATGCAACAGAAAGGATAAACAAAGCCATGGATATGCCCATACGCCTAACCAATTCACATAGGAAAATGGCATTTCTTGGACTCATATCAGAGAAAAGAATGTAGTCGGTTTTCCAAATGAAAAATGGGATTCTATTGTTAGCCTTTTAGTGGGGTATTGGGAGATGAATTTATTTGGACCAGACACCATTATAGGGTTAATACAAACATCTATTCAATGTTTGTTGCAACATTATTTGATGCTAGTGAATCAAAGGAAGACATCAGTGTGTTGAGAAGAGATTTTATTAAGCCAAATCTTCTCAGTGATCTGGAAGAGGTAATCGATATTGCTAGGTATGGCAATGGTGTCTCGAGGCCAGAAGATTTCATGAAGGTGAAGAAGGATGGGGAAATGGTAAAATGGCTGTCATTCAACATTTTGGAGAGGAGGGGAGGTGAGATGAGCAAGAAAAAGAAGGTTGAAGAAGCCATTAGTTTTCTTAAGCAAGTGGTGGTTCTGTAAGCAGCTGAAGTAGGGGAATGGTTTGAATTTGCACAATCAGGGGATAAAGAGGAGGGTGAAGAATGGAAAATACAGTAAGCTAAGATACTTGGGTTCTTTTTTTTTCATTTTATTTAGCATATGTATGTAAATTTGATAGAAAACTTTATGTTCCTAGAAAGTTTTTGGCTGGTTAAGAGGCAGGGGAAGGGATTCTGGGTAGAATTGTAGTAGATTATCCTGTTTATGGATGGTTTTTGAAATATACTGTTGATATGTATAAGGATGGATGTAATACTGTTGACATTTTGGTTATAAATATAAAGGGAGCATCCTCCAAGGGTGCATAAACTTAGCAAAAAGAAAATATTAATTATTTTTTTACAAAGCATGAAAAAAATGAATAACAATTATTATTTATTAATTCTTTCAACTATTTATTATTAATTATACTTTCAAATATATTATAATAACAAAAACTAATTAGTACTCAACACTTATTTATTTAATTAAAAATATACTATTAAAAAAGTGCCTATTAAACAACTCCACCTACATTTATTTATTTATTTATCAATAAAGATAGATCAAGGAAAAAATAAAGCAAAATCTTATCCAATAAAATTATGGTCTAGGGCCTAAATTTGATGGTCCACCCTGTTTGTTAATCACAATCATGTATTCAAACTACTAAGACATATTTTTACTATAAACAAAATTATATATAAACTAAATATATATCAGAATAATTGTATAATTTTTTTGATGATTTATCTGAAATATCCTCTTTATAAAATTTTAATTGTATTTTACAACAAGAGCTAAATACGGCCATATGGCCATCAAAATTAAGCCCTGGAATTACCAATAGACTATATAAATAGTTACCATTAAACAACTCAATTGTACAAAACATGATTTCAGTCTCTATGACTACTTTAAAATGCTTCTAAATGTAACTGTGTAAGTGCTTCTTGGATATAACTTAGTTGTACATTTATATGGATAAAAAGCAAGAAAAATATTGAGGGTGGTTGTTAAGGGGAGAAAATCCTTTCCACAAATGCTATGCTTAATGGCTCCCCTTGCCCAACGGTTTCCTCACCCCAAACAAATTTAACAGTGGAGGCCTTTACATATTCTGAAACCCCCTCTTTTAACTGCTTCATTAGAGTTGCCGTCTGTGATTCAGTATGATAACAACTCATGCCTTTCTATGCATTTGACTCCTGCAACTCACGCTTCCTAGCATACTCTTCTGCCATTATCATTGCAAATTCTGCCATTTTTACTTGCTTCTTCACAAAAATAGACAAGATTCTAAGTGAAGTCACACAGATATAATCTCAAACCTTCTGCTGGTTACCACAGAATTGAAGCAAGATGTTTCAATTTATAGAGAGAGTAGAAACAATGCTTCTACTATGTGTCCCATGAAGTTTTAAAATAGGGACTCTTCAATCCGACTGTTCTTAAATATCATTCACTTCAATAGTCAAAGTCAATTTTGGCCAATAAAAATAGGACAAATATTTACCACTTTTTGTTGTGAATGAAGTGTAAAATTGCTATTGACTATTTGACCATTGAAATCGATGATATTTAAGTAGAATGCTTCAATCCAACGATGGGAAAACCATAGAAGAAGCCACTAGAAGGTAGGATGATTTTGATGGGTTTTCTGCAATATTCTAGATTTGTTGATGCATCAGATAAGTTTACTTGTGTTCTTTCTTTACATTGGGCTATTTAAAAATTCACTCTAACAATATTTTGGGCTTTTTTGTCCCCTTGGAATCAAGTAAATATGAGGGACTGTTTATGTTCCGTGGTTTGAAATCTTGAACATATGTTTTTTATTTTAGGATTTATTAATTAAAAATTTATATTAATATTAAGAAAATTAAAATTAGAGGACTTTACTAAGAAATAAAAAGCAAGAAAGTTTTAAATAATCAATGCTAAATGTATTTATGACCCTTTTTTAAAAAAGTATATTCAAGTTTTAACTTTGTTTTGGTGAAAATTATATATCTTGTCTTTTTTCTTTTCATTTTTGGTTCATTTTGATTTGGTTATCCTTTTTGTAATGAGAAGTGTATAAGTTGTATGATTTTTTTTTAATTGGCATATAATTTAAGCTTTACGTGATTCTATTTGTGCTCATTTTTAAGGATTGATCTTGATCCTCATTTGTGAGATTGACCTAGGCCAATTCTGTAATTTGTAGAAACAAGCTTAAAATTTTTAACTTTTAAGTTCAAATTTAGGACCTAACCCAACCATTCTAACTAGTCATTATGCGAAAGTGGAAACTTGAGCATTTACCATTCAAAAAGAAAATCTTGGGCATGCATAGTGATTACCTACTTGCATCAATGTAGGTATTTGTTTACGGATGCTTCTTGTATTTGATAGATCTTTTTTCTAGGCATTAAATAAATCCATCCAAGTATTTGACCAAAGGAGAATCAATCCTTTCCTTGCAAATTCCCAAATGGTGTTCCTGAACACCATCCTTTTGTACATATATGTTTTATAGACCCGAGTAAACAAGATCTAAGCACTTGGAAAAAAATAACATAGATATCTTGATATATGCATCAAAGTTCAAATCTAGGTGCCAAGTTTAAATCCGTAGTTGTGCAAATTGATTCCACACTCACGGAAGTGAACCAGAATGGTAGACAATCAATTTTTAGATTTTGAAATATTCATCTTACTCCAAATTTTCCTATGTACTCACAAATCAACTATAAATACCTTGCATTGTATTTTCATTGATTAAATTCTAGCTTAGTATCATTTATTTATTTTCACAATTTATTTCAATGTTTTGTTCCAAATAATTACATGCCCCAACTATCTAATCCTAGGGTAATTATTTGATAATTAATGTTTAATTTACTTACACTAGGGTTAAATGAAATGAGTTTTATTTTCCCTTTCATTTTGAGTGAATCCAACTCCTCTTACACCCTTAGGTTTTTTATTCTAATTTGAGATTCATTCTATATTTGAGTTTTTTTAAACTGGTATACCTATATTTTAAAAATATATCTAAAGTACGCCAAGAGATATCCTTCTCGAGGTGCCAATTTTTTTAATCAATTTACCACACAGGTGGAATAGGCGCCTCGAGAAGGATATCACTTGACGTACTTTAGATATATTTTTTAAAATATAGGTATGGGTAAGTGCAGGAAGATGGGGGGCCAAAAAGGGGTCTTAAGTGGCCACTTTTTTTCTGAAATCAGGAAATACTGGCCTTGGATGAGAAATTGAGCATAGTTACACTCAAAATTTGGAGATGCAACCAAAATAATGTTCGTAGTGCTCCGAGTCTACTTTCTAAAATACTATATTTTTTTGAAAATGGCATAGATTAAGGGGTTCAAAAGAGGGAGCCACAGAAATTGGTGTTGTTTCTGTCAAAAAAACATAACATAGCATGTTTTGTGGCTCCCTCAAAAGGTCAACTTTTTTTTGGTATTTTTAAAATCGCTTTAGTGAGAAATTATCTAATAGCATGTAGTTTATGCCCAATTTTTCTGATATTTTTTTGATGAATATTTGATTTTTTACTAATTTTCAAAGTGGACACATCCTAAAAAATAGAATTTTGGCCGTGCTACCCCTATAAATTTTGAAAACTAATCAAAAATTATTTTTTTCTTTTTTTAATATTTGTAGAATGGAGTCTAGTTTCTAAATATGTAATTTTTTTGAAATTTCAATGAATAGTTAATTTACAATGAAAAAAAGATCAAACAGTGGTTTTTGCCCAAAAACAGACACACAAATAAAAGAAATTAAAGATGAAAGGCTTAACATTGTTAAAATGTGAAAAAAATTACATCGTCAAATAGCTGAGAGAAAGCCTTACATTACCCAGGTGTTCGATTTGTTTGACCTTGAAACACGTGCAAATCTAAGGGTTAGCATGGACAAAATTATGTAAAATCTTGAAGAATATGGAAAAACATGTTTGTTACTATTCAAAAGGCACTCCAAGCCTTTGGGTTGGAAATCCAAAGCAAATCCCAAGCCTAAGGCTTGGGATTCCCAAAGCAAGACATAATGCGAGCGCGTTATAATGTGCTCGCATTATTCTTTTCTTTGCATTTTTCCTTTTCCACAAAAGTTTGTGCCATTTTTCATGTTTTAAATAATGCCAACACGTTATGTTCAACTTAATTTTTTTTATGTTTAAGGCTATTAATCATGTACGTATGTATGCCTATATGTATGTATGTATGTATGTATGTATGTATGTATGTATGCCTATATGTATGTATGTATAGTGTCAAGGGTAGAGGAGGGTAGAGATGGGAGTGAGCCAGATAGGGGAGGAGAGGGGTGGATAAGGATTGAGTAATTAAGGTTTAAGGTTAAGGGTTGAGCATTTAGGGATAGGATTTAGAGTTTAGGGATAAGGGATTAGAGTTTAGGACCTTGAGGGATTAGGGTTTAGGGTTGAGGCTTTAGGGATAGCGTTTAGGGTTAAGGGTCGAGGGATTAGGGTTAAGGTAGAGTGTTGAGGGTAGAGGGATTAGGGATAGGGTTTAGGGTTGAAAGTTTAGGGTTGAGGGATTAGGGTTTAAGGTATAGTTTAGTAGTTCTTGTGGATAGAGCCAGTAAATAATGGGAGATTATTTGCCTGTTTCATAACAATATACCTCCCCTAAGTGCGGGGTGGACAACAAGAAACATAGATGTACTCCAATGCAAAGCTTTTCTCATAATGATCATCCTTTTGATTTCAACTGTTAATTACTCACTGTGGATGTACCATACGCAAAGCTTTTCTCATAGTGTGTACACCTATTGGCATAATGAACCCCAGATGGGCCAGAAAAACATGCCATATAACATTACTAACATTAAAAAAGTTCATAGCCATTTTTCTGACATATTCTTGCAACTCAAATATCTTTAAGAGAAGAGTGTCAAAAATGATGGGTTTAACAACCTAACATAAGGCAAAGCAGTTTTGTTGGGTTTAGGGTTGAGGGATTAGGGTTTAGGGTTGAGGTATTATGGTTTAAGGTATAGTGTTGAGGGTTGAGGGTTTAGGGATAGGGTTTAGGGTTGAGCGATTAGGGTTTAGGGTTGACAGATTAGGGTTTAGGGTTGACGGATTAGGGTTTAATGTTGAGAGTTGAGGGTTGAGGGTTGAGGGTTTAGGGATAGGGTTGATGGTCAAGGGATTAGGGTTAAAGTAGAGTGTTGAGGGTAGAGGGATTAGGGATAGGGTTTAGGGTTGAAGGTTTAATGATTGAGGGTTGAGGCTTTAGGGCTGAGGGTTAAGGGATTGGGGTTTAAAATATAGTGTTGAGCGTCGAGGGTTTATGGATAGGTTTTAGGGTTTAATTTTTAAGGGTTAAGGGTTGAGGGATAGTGTTTAGGGTTTAGGGATAAGGGATTAGGGTTTAAGGTATAGTGTCAAGGGTTGAGGGTTTATTGATAGTGTTTAGGGTTGAGGGTTGATGGATTAGGTTTTAGGGTTGATGGATTAGGGTTTAAGGTATAGTGTTGAGGGTTTAGGGTTGACAGATTAGGGTTTAGGGTTGACGGATTAGTGTTTAATGTCAAGGTTAGGGTTAGAGTGTCGAGGGTAGAGGGATTAGGGATAGGGTTTAGGGTTGAAGGTTTAAGGATTGAGGGTTGAGGCTTTAGGGATGAGGGTTTAAGGCTTAAGATATAGTGTCAAGTGTTGAGGGTATAGGGATAGGGTTTAAGTTTTAAGGGTTAAGGGATAGGGATTAGGGTTTAAGGTATAGTGTTGAGGGTTGATGGTTTAGGGATTGGGTTTAGGTTTGAGGGATTAGGGTTTAGGGTTGATGAATTAGGGTTTAATGTTGAGAGTTGAGGGTTGAGGGTTGAGGGTTGAGGGTTCAAGTTTTAAGGGTTAAGGGTTGAGAGATCAGAGTTAAGGGTTGAGGGATTAGGGTTTGACATTGAGGGTTGAGTACATTGAGGTTCGAGGGTTAAGGGTTTTGGGATAGGGTTGAGGGTCAAGGGATTAGGGTTAAAGTAGAGTGTCAAGGGTATACGGATTAGGGATAAGGTTGGAGGGTTTAGGGATAAGGGATTAGGGTTTAAGGTATATTATCGAGCCCGTTGAGGGTCTAGGAATAGGGATAGCATTTAGGGTTTAGGGATGAGGGATTAGAGTTGAGGGATGATGGATTAGGGTTGAGGGTTGAGGGATTAGGGTTTAGGGATAAGGTTTAGGGTTGAGGGTTGAGGGATTAGGGTTTAAGGTATAGTGTTGAGGGTTTAGGGATAGGGTTTAGGGTTGAGGGATTAGAGTGAAGGGTTGAGGGTTGAGGCTTTAGGGTTTAGGGTTTAGGGATAGGATTGAGGGTCGAGGGATTAGAGTTAAGGGTTGAGGGATTAGGGTTTGACGTTGAGGGTTGAGTACATTGAGGTTCGAGGGTTAAGGGTTTCAGGATAGGGTTGAGGGTCAAGGGTATAAGGATTAGGGACAGGGTTGGAGGGTTTAGGGATAAGGGATTAGGGTTTAAGGTATAGTATCGAGCCCGTTGAGGGTCTAGGAATAGGGATAGCGTTTAGGGTTTAGGGATGAGGGATTAGAGTTGAGGGATGACAGATTAGGGTTGAGGGTTGAGGGATTAGGGTTTAAGTTATAGTGTTGAGGGTTTAGGGTTGAGGAATTAGAGTGAAGGGTTAAGGGATTAGGATTTGATATTGAGGGTTGAGGGTTGAGGCTTTAAGGTTTAGGGTTTAGGGATAGGGTTGAGGGTCAAGGGTTTAGGGTTGAGGTAGACAAGGAGTGACTGAGAGACATAGAGAGGGGAGAGGTAGAGAGGTGAGGGGGAGAGATAAGTGAGATATAGAACATGAGCTAATGGAACTAGAGGTGAGATATTGTAAAGGTGCTATCGAAGGTGAGATAGGCACAAATATTAATGGATCAATCTATAGCAGGACAAAATGTGAGCCAGTAAACAATGGGAGATTATTTGCCTATTTCATAACAATATACCTCCCCTAAGTGTGGGGTGGACAACAAGAAACATAGATTTAGGGTTTAGGGATAGTGTTTAGGGTTGAGGGTTTAGGGATAGGGTTTAGGGTTGAGGGATTAGGGTTTAGGGTTGATGGATTAGGGTTTAATGTTGAGAGTTGAGGGTTTAGGAATAGGGATAGCATTTAGGGTTTAGGGATGAGGGATTAGGGTTGAGGGTATATAATAAATAAACTAGAATTTAGGCAGGGTTGGGAAAATTTTGTGAATCATCATGGGTTGGAGATTGGAGATTTTGTTGTGTTCAAGTACATATCCAAGTCATATTTTAAGGTTAAGATATTTCAAAGAATAAGGTGTGTGAAAAATATCAATGCTATTCAGCTTATGAATACCAACATTGATACAAATAAAAGATGCCCTTTTTTCTAACAGAATATGCAGTTCAAGTCAACCAAGGGGCAACAAGTTGCTGAATGAATTGGTTTCTGATGGGGAAAACAGCAATGATGTTGAATCAATGGAAGAAAATCAAAATTAGGGTTGAGGGTTGAGGGATTAGGGTTGAGGATTGAGGGTTGAGGGATTAGGGTTTAGGGTATAGGGTAGAGGGTAGAGGTTTGAAGGTTGAGGGATAATGTTCAAGGTTGAGTGTCCAAGGTTAAGTGTAAAGGGTATATAGGGTTTAAGGGTTTAAGGTTTGAGGGATTAAGGGTTTAAGAGTTGAGGGATTAGGGTTTAAGGCATAGTGTCGAGTGTAGAGGGTTTAGAGACAAGGTTTATGGTTGAAGGTTTAAGGGTTGAGGGTTGAGGCTTTAGGGTTGAGGGTTAAGGGATTAGGGTATAAGGTATAGTGTTGAGGGTAGAGGGTTTAGGGATAGGGTTTAGGATTTAAGGTTTAAGGGTTGAGGGTTGAGGCCTTAGGGATAGGGTTTAGTGTTTAGGTTAAGTGAGACACCTAGATGACTAAGGACAGATGAAGAAGCAGACAAGGAATGACTGAGATACCTAGAGAGGGGAGAGGTAGAGAGGTGAGTGGGAGATAGAGGTGAGAGATAGAATAAAATGAGAGAGTGAAGTTGACAACTTGAGGGAAAGATGGGTAAGGAGGAGGGAGAGAGGTGGAGAGGAAGGGAAATATCTAGAGAGCCCTGAGAGATATACAAGTGAGAGACCTACAACCTAGGGAGAGAGGGGTGAGAGAGATAAGGGAGAGATGGGGGTGAGGCAGATAGGGGAGGAGAGGGGTGGATAAGGGTTAAGGGTTTAAGGCTTTAGGGTTTAAGGGTCAAGGGTTTAGGGTTTAAGAGTTGAGGGTTTAAGGGTTGAGGTATTAAGGGTCTAAGGGTTGAGGGATTAGGGTCTAAGGTATAGTGTCAAGTGTTGAACCCTAATCCCTCAACCCTCGACACAATACCTTAAAACCCTAATACCTCAACCTTGGGGTTTAAGGTATAGTGTCGAGGGTTGAGGGATTAGGCTTCAACCCTCGACACTATACCTTAAACCCTAATCCCTCAACCCTTAGACCCTTAATACCTCAACCCTTAAACCCTCAACCCTTAAACCCTCAACCTTTAAACCCTAAACCCTTGACCCTTAAACCCTCAACCCTTATCCACCCCTCTCCTCCCCTATTTGCCTCACTCCCATCTCTCCTCTATCTCTCTCACCCCTCTCTCCTTAGGTTGTAGGTCTCTCACTTGTATATCTCTTAGGGCTCTTTAGATATTTCCATTCCTCTCCACCTATCTCCCTCCTCCTTACCCATCTTTCCCTCAAGTTGTCAACTTCACTCTCTCATTTTATTCTATCTCTCCCCTCACCTCTCTATCTCTCACTTCTATCTCCCCCTCACCTCTACCTCTCCCCTCTCTAAGTTTCTCAGTCACTCCTTATCTACCTCTCCATCTGTCCTTAGCTATCTAGGTCTCTCATTTAACCTTAAACCCTAAACCCTATCCCTAAATCCTCAACCCTTAAAACTTAAATCCTAAACCCTATCCCTAAACCCTCAACCCTTGACACTATAACTTAAACCCTAAACCCTATCCCTAAAGCCTCACCCCTCAACTCTTAAACCTTAAACCCTAAACCCTCTACCCTCGACACTATACCTTAAACCCTAATCCCTTAACCCTCATCCCTAAATCCTCAACCCTCATCCCTTAAAACTTCAACCCTAAACCTTCTACCCTCGATAGTATGCCTTAAACCCTAATCCTTCAACCATTAAACCCTCAACCCTTAAACATTGGGCAAACTTTTACAAAAAAGAAAAAAATGCAAAGAAAACAATAACGCGCTCGCATTATAACGCGAGTGAGTTATACTCATGTTATAACGCGCTCACGTTATAGCATGAGCATGTTATAATGCGAGCGCGTTATAATGTGCTCGCGTTATGGCTTTTTAAAAAGTTTTAAGAATTTGGCCACTTTTTGGCCCCCCATCTTTTTGCACCCACCCGTATACTAGTTATAGTTGTAACCCTAATTATAACCCTAACCCCAACCCTAATTATAATCCTAACCCTAACCCTAACCCTTATTCTAACCCTAAACATAGCTCTAATTTTAACCCTAACCCTAACCTGAATTCTAACCCTAACTCTAGCCCTAACCCTAACCCTAAATGTAACTCTAATGCTTACCCTCGTTAGTAACCCTAATTCTAGTTCTCTAACCCTAACCTTAATTCCAACCCTAACCCTAATTATAACCCTAACCCGATTCTAACATTAACCCTAATTTTAACCCTAACTCTAACCCTAAGCATGACTATAATTCAAACCCTAACCCTAACCTTAATACTAACCATAACCCTAATTGAACTCTAACCCTAACTCTAATTTGAACCGTAACCCTAACTATAAATCTAATTCTTACCCTAATTCTAATAGTAACCCTGATTCTACCCTAATTTTAAATCTAACAATAGTTCCCTAATTCTAACCTTTACCTTAATCCTAATTCTAACTATAATTTTAACCCTAACCCTAACCCAAATTCTAACCCTAACTCTAGCCCTAACCCTAACCCTAACTGTAACTCTAATGCTTACCCTAATTTATTGATCCTAATTGAAACCCTAACCTTAACCTTAATACTAAACTTAACCGTTATTATAACTCTAACCTTAACTCTAATTCTAACATTAACCCTAATTATAGTCATAGCCCTAATTCTAATCCTAACCCAAACCCCAACCCTAATTATAATCATAACCCTAACCCTATTCCTAATTTTAACCCTAACCGTAATTCTAACACTAATTCTTACTCAAACCCTAACCCTAATTCTAACTGTAACCCTAACCCTAACATTTAGGTCAATACTAACCCTAATTCTAACCCTAACCCTAACCCTAATTCTAATCATAGTTCTAGCCCTACTCCTAACCTAAACCCTATTTCTAACTTTATGATTAGGGTTAGGGTTCCATTTATGGTTAGGGTTATAGTAAGGATTTAAATTAGTGTTAAGGTTAGCATATTTATCTTTATAGAAATATAAAAATTATAATTCCATCATAATAATATCAACACCCATCATTAAAGGTCTCATCAAACCACTCCAAAATAAAAAATCAATTCAAAATGTCATCCCCCACAACTCTAAAATCAAATTCTTCATCCCGTAGTGCACCTATGTAATGCCCACCCATACACACATGCACATATGGGCATAAACACAATGCAACTATTTTTTTAAAATACTATGATACTAAAAGTTAAATTACTCGTATTCCTTAGTGAAAATGTGTAATGAAATTACTTGCACAATGGAAGAAGATAATATGAAATATTCTGCAAATACTTGATAATAAATGAGAATAACATGCCACTTCGAGGGGGCAACCTCCAAATATCTCCAATGAGAACACACTTCACAATATATCATGAAATAAGACTCATATCCTCCTATATATACCTAATTATGCTTAGGATGAATAGACACACCCCTATATAACACCTAGTCTGACCTATCTAACTAAATAATAATATAATAATGATAACATGACTTAGTTAGGAGTTAAAATAGCCACAAGCTAACTATTCATAACCCTATGTACACTAATATTAAGGGCGTAGCATGCCCCCCCTCTACAAAGAAGCATTGTCCTCAATGCTAACCAAGTGTGGATTCTTTTGAATGAACTCCTCATCCTCCCATGTGGCCTCTTCCACTAGCAAATTCTTCCATTGGATGAGATACTCAGTGAGGGTTCTATTCCTCAGCTTCTTCGTGCGTGTTTGAAGAATGCACTCTGGTTCCAAAATTATTCTTCCTTCTTCATCAAGCTCTGGTAGTATTGTTTGAGTAGGAATATTTTGCCCAATTACCTTCTTCAAACAAGAAACATGAAAAACTGGATGTATCTTTGTTATTGGTGGCAACTCTAGCTTGTAGGCAACACTACCAATCTTTTGCATGATTTGGTATGGCCCATAAAATCTTGGAGACAACTTATTATTCTTTTTTTGTTGCTTCAGTGAGATTTGTTTATAAGGCTGCAATCTCAAGAAGACCCAATCCCCAACTTCAAAATTTCTTTCACTACGATGTTGGTCTGCCTATTGTTTCATTCGATTTTGTGCCATCGCTAAATTCTCCTTGAGTCCTGAAAGTACCTGTTGTTGATGAAGCAAGTGGTCCTCTACTTCCTGAACTCTCGGTGACACCTTTAATGATGATGTGATGGAAGGAGGATGATATCCATAAAGTGCCAAAAATGGAGACATTTTTGATGAGCTATGAAAAGAAGTGTTATACCACCATTCTGCAAGTGGTAGCCAATCTACCCATTGAGACTGTTTCTCTGAAGTGAAACAACGTAGATATCCTTCCAAACATTTATTAACAACCTTAGTTTGCCCATCTGATTGAGGATGGTATGAAGAACTATGAGCCAATTGAGTACCCAAACATGAGAATAAATCTTTCCAAAAGTGACTAGTAAAGATAGGATCACGATCACTGACAATAACCTTAGGTGTACCATGTAGCTTTTGGATATTCTCCAAAAAAGCTTTTGCCACTGCACTTGTTGTAAAAGGTGTGATAATGCAATGAAATGTGCATATTTAGTGAGGCGATCAACTACTACCATGATGACATTATGACCTTTAGATTTGGGAAGCCCTGTGATGAAGTCCATGGATACCTCTTCCCAACGCTGGCTTGGAATAGATAAGGGCTGCAAGAGACCTGGTGTCTTAATTGTCTCCCCCTTATTTCTTTGACAAACCAAACATTCAGCCACCAACTTTTGAACATCACCTTTTAGCCCTTCCCAAAAAAAATCTTGCTTGACCCGATGATATGTCTTCAAAAATTTGGAATGACCACCAATTGGGGACTCATGTAGCTCTATGAGAATCTTGTGTTTAAGAGTGGAATTCTTGCAGAGATACAAGCGCTCTTTATACCAAAGAATATCCCCCTTCAAACAAAACTTATCTGAACTACTAGGATCACTTTTTATTTGTTGGATGAGATTACTTGTTGCAACATCATTTTGCCACTCTGCTTTGGCTTCTTCCACCCAATTTGCTTGTAATATTGAAAGGGCACATAATAAGGATTCATCTTTCTCATCCTTCCTAGAAAGTGCATCGGCCACAATATTTTCCTTCCCTTTCTTATATACAATCTCAAAGTCATATCCCAACATCTTAGTGACCCATTTTTGTTGCTCTTCAGATGATAGTCTTTGTTCCAAAAAATATTTTAGGCTATCATGATCTGTCTTAACCTCAAAGTGTCAACCCATTAAATAAGGCCTCCATTGTTTAACTGCATGAAGGATTGCTAGCATTTCCTTCTCATAAATAGGTTTGAGCTGATTCTTACCCTTTAATTGACGACTCTCAAAAGAAATTGGTCAACCTTCTTGCATGAGAACTGCTCCTATCCCATTTCTAGAAGCATCACATTCCACAATGAATTCCTTGGTGAAGTCTGGAGTGACAAGCACTGGAGTTGTACACATAGCCTCCTTCAATTGCTCAAATGCTACATTAGCAGACTCATTCCAATGAAAAGAATCCTTCTTCAATAGAGTGGTGAGGGGTGTTGCTATACGACCATAATTCTTCACAAATCTTCTATAGTACCCTGTCAATCCCAAGAAACCCCTTAGTTTCTTAATGGTTTTTGGAATAGGCCATTCCATGATAGCCTTAATTTTATTAGGGTCCACCTTTACTCCTTCATGTGAAACTATGTGTCCCAAATACTCCACCTCCTTAAGACCAAAAGCACACTTGGATGGCTTAGCATAGAGTTGATGATCTTTGAGTAATTGTAATGCTTGATCTACATGATGTAAATGTTCTTCCCAAGTCTTGCTATAAATCAATATATCATCAAAGAACACTAACACAAACTTTCTCAAGAACTTCTTAAAAATAGAATTCATTAAACTTTGGAATGTAGATGGTGCATTGGTAAGGCCGAATGGCATCACCAAAAATTCATAATGACCCTCATGAGTTCGAAATGCTGTCTTACAAATATCTTCCTCCTTAATCCGAATTTGGTGATAACCAGATCTAAGATCTAACTTGGTAAAATACATAGCTCCATTCAATTCATCTAGCAAATCATCAATGACTGGAATAGGAAACTTATCTTTAATGGTGTACATGTTGAGCACTCTATAATCTGGACACATGCGCCAAGTTTCATCCTTCTTACGCACCATCACCACAGGCGAGGAGTAAGCACTTTGGCTATGTCTGATAATTCCTGGCTCTAGCATCTCCTCAACAATTTTTTCTATCTCACTTTTTTGTATGTGTGGGTACCTATAAGGCCTGATGTTTGGTGGTTGGCTCCCTGGAACTAGTTGTATGGTATGGTCATGATCCCTCTTAGGAGGAAGTCCTTTAGGCATATCTCCAAGAACCACTGAGTGACAATCAATTATTGCTTGTAAATCTGGATGAGTAGGTGCATTAGATTGAGAGACTTCTAATGAACATAGCTGGGCCACAAATCCATCCACTTCTTTCTTAAGAAACTTTTGCATTTGATGAGAGCTTGCCATCTGTGGGGATTTTGCCTTCAACCCCCTTAGCTCCACTACCTTTCCTTCTGATTGAAATCTCATGAATAGTTCTTGGAAGTTCATCTCAATTGTTCCCAATGTAGTAAGCCACTGTACTCCCAAAACAATATCTGCTACACCCATGGATATCGCATACATTGGGGTATCAAGTTGATAATCTCCCATGGATAATTTAATGCTATGACACTTCCCCAAACAACTAACTGTACCCCCGTCTGCAATCAAAACCTGAAACTCTGGGGTTGGATATATAAAACAATTTAGACGAGTTGCCAACTTTTTGTTGATGAAATTATGAGTACTACCTGAGTCAGTCAATACTGTTACTTTCTGCTTCTTTGAGAAACCCACTACCTTGAGAGTTTGTGGTGTACTAAAACTGGAGAGTGCATGACAAGAAATGATTGGTTGAGAATCATGTGATTCCTCACTTGACTCCCTATCCTCCTCTAATATGGTTTCCTCCTCTTCTTTCTCACTTGGACCTTCAATATAGAACAATTTCTTTTCACTACATTTATGTCCTCGACTGTATTTGCTATCACAATTGAAACACAACCCTTTTTCTCTTTTCTCCTCAATTTTCTGTGGAGTCAACCTAGTAGGTTGAGGAAGAGAAGGTGTTGAATATCCTTTCTCTCTTGTTACATTAGCCCCTTGCTTTCTAGGAATCCAATACTTCTCCTCTACCCTGCGTGCCAAGATAAAAGACTCATTTACCGAGCTAGGACTAAACATGCGTACCTCATGTTGAATGTGATCCTTGAGACCACCCAAGAATAAATCATTCAAGTTCTCCTCTGAAATTGTATCCACTCTTAAGGATAGATTTTGAAATTTTTGAACATAATCCTTAACTGATCCTGTTTGTTGAAGTTTAGCAAGCTGGCTGAAGAAGTTGTCTGTCACACTATTGCTATATTGTGCTTGGAGTTCTTTTGTAAAAATTGACCATGAGACGGTGAGACCCTTTTTCCTTCGATGAGTACAAAGCCAACGATACCAAATGAATTGATCTGGTTCTAGATATAGGGAAGCCATCGTGACCTTTTGTCCATATGGGATTTGATGTACTTCAAAAAAATTCTCCATTTGGTTTATCCATGTTAGAGGATCCTTACCATCAAACTTGCGCATATCCACCTTTGGAAAAAAATTCCTAGATCCCATAGGAGTATTAAAATTTGTGTCATTGTTAGCCAACCTGAAGGTTTCACCTTGGTTGCTTGAGAACTCCTTTCTTGGTTCATTCATATAGGCTCTTAACATGCTTCGTATATCTGATATATCTCCTCTTAGGTCACACATATCCCTCTTAATTGAGGAAAACTCTTCCTTGACCTTACTTATTTCCTCATTGGGATTACTATCATCTATTGTTTCCCCATCCTTATCAGAGGATTTCCCCGGTGTGGCAGCATTCTTTTTGCCTCTTGTTGCAGGCCCCGTCATGATGGAAACCAATATTTTTAAAATAAATCACACAAATGAAATGTAAATTCTTTGAAATTTTTACTATAACTTACTAAGGCCAAGATACTACGTACCCAGAAAAAACTCCAAAAAATTAGCAAATTTGCTGCCTTGAGAGGGAATTTGTTGGAAACCCTAATTTTGCAATAACTCACTTATTTTTGCTTAAATTTCTATAATATTTGGACTGTAGGCTCCTCTATTATGTATTCAAAGACCCAATACAAATTATGCTCCAATTCAGCAGGATGTAAGAGATATGTAGATCTCAAATAAATTGTGTAAAACTCGTATATCTGCAATAATTCGCTCAAATATACTCCAATTCCTCTGAAATCTAGACTGTAGCTTCTTTAATATGGTCTTCAAAAACCCTTTAAATTTTTTTTAAAAAATTCATTAAAATCTGAAAGTTATACTCTTCCCAAAATCGCCTCCAATGTTGAGAAAAAATCTTGTCTCTACAGTGCCAAGATCATGCTCTGATACCACTTTTAATGAAATTACTTGCACAATGGAAGAAGATAATATGAAATATTCTGCAAATACTTGATAATAACTGAGAATAACAGGCCACTTCGAGGGGGCAACCTCCAAATATCTCCAATGAGAACACACTTCACAATATATCATGAAATAAGACTCATATCCTCCTATATATACCTAATTATGCTTAGGATGAATAGACACACCCCTATATAACACCTAGTCCGACCTATCTAACTAAATAATAATATAATAATGATAACATGACTTAGTTAGGAGTTAAAATAGCCACAAGCTAACTATTCATAACCCTATGTACACTAATATTAAGGATTTAAATTAGTGTTAAGGTTAGCATATTTATCTTTATAGAAATATAAAAATTATAATTCCATCATAATAATATCAACACCCATCATTAAAGGTCTCATCAAACCACTCCAAAATAAAAAATCAATTCAAAATGTCATCCCCCACAACTCTAAAATCAAATTCTTCATCCCGTAGTGCACCTATGTAATGTCCACCCATACACACATGCACATATGGGCATAAACACAATGCAACTATTTTTTTAAAATACTATGATACTAAAAGTTAAATTACTCGTATTCCTTAGTGAAAATGGTAACTAGTGACACCTTGGAGTGATTAGGAAAAAAATTAAACTCAAATTTAATTATAAGTTTTAACTAAGCATCTAGCTTTAATTTAATTAATAATTAATTAAATACCTCTTTATCTCATTTCATAATAATAACGTAATAAAATCAATTGCATAGAAAAACAAAAATTAAATTAAATATCATCCAAGAATATATATATTTTTTATATTAAATAACTACTAATTTTAATTAAAAATAAATAATAATAAATTTATTACATCAACCAACACTCATTTCATTTGTTCTCAATGGTGACTTACCCCTAATAGTGTTTCATTAAATAAAAATAATTTAAAATTATTTTGAAAAGCACATCATTATAATTCACCTCTAATTAAGCAATCCATAAACTAAAATTTAGGGATATGATGGCATATTGATATTTTTTTAAAATCATTTTAAATATAAATTTAAATGTTATCCCTATCTCTTAAATTAATTTTAAAAGGCATGTTATAATAACTAAAATTTAGGGATATGATTGCATATTGAGATTTTTTTAAAAATCATTTTAAAATATAAATTTAAGTGTTATCACTCGCTTTTAAATTAATTTAAAAAGGAATGTTATAATAAATCAATCCACCAAATGGGAAATTGTTAGCTACTTTTAAGGAGTAGATTTATGCATTAGAAAGAAATCATTTTCTAGAACTTACTAAAATAAATTTATTCCTTAAATTGTATCATTTCATTTTTTTTCTTTTTGCCTTTTCTCTATTCTCTATTGCAGGTTTTGTAGGTTTGAGAGAAGAAACTATGAAGAGATGCTAAAGAAGATCTGAGTATGTCATCCTCTCCCATCTTCTAAGTACTATCTTAAAATATATTTGTTTATTTAATTTTTTATGTTGCAGATGACTTCTATAATAACTTCAGGATTTTTCAAGCATACAACCTTATGCATGTAGGATTTCTAGAGCTAGAAGGAGCAAAGGATTGGAAGAGTTAGGGTTTTCAGAAAAAAAAAGGGGAAAGATCATTAATTCTCAACAACTGTTTTTAGATTCTAAATAAATAAATTTTCGATTGAAGGTTCAACTTTTGGAGATTTCCCTTAAAATAAACCTTACTTTTGCTCCCTCCTAATTTCTTTTAAGCAAAAATATGGAGAGAAAATCAAATTTTGTGAAAGGCCTCTCAATATTGGAAAATACATGTGCCACAACGCTATAGATGTAGATTTTTCATTCTTATTTAGATTTTTCATATTTAGATTTTTCAACCGTTTCATTTTGTTTTTCTTTTGGGCACCCACTACACTATCAGCCATTTATTATAGCGCTTCAATTTCTTTTTTTCTATTTTTTTAAATTTAATTTTTTAGAATTTTTTGAATAATACTTACATGTTTATTTGTTTACGAGATTTAGCTCTTTCCTGCCACTATAGGATGCCTCTCGGTGTAATTAGAGGTAAACAAGGGGTTTTGAAATGGCCCCATCCCTTTTACAACATAAACCAATAAAACAACAAAACATAAAAAGCAAGAAAACATTAAATAACCAATGCTAAATGTATTTATAAGTGTAATCTTTTTTAAAAGTATATTCAAGGGTTGATTTTGTAATGGTCAAAATTGTATGTCTTGCATTTTTATTTTTCCTTTTGGGTTAAGTTTAATTTGGTTATGTCAAATCTCATTTTATGGACTATATAATTATTCTAGATTAGTGAACATTTACTATGTTTGTTTTACTTCGAGAAAATTCCACATATGTGAAGGTAGTTATCATGATGTTATATTTGTGTAACTTAGAAAGTTGATTTATTATTAAATATTATCGATATGATTATAATGTTTTGTTTCAGCTATGTTTTGGGGAACTAACCTATTGACGTCGAGTTGAGTGCGAATGAATTAGGTACTCATCGAAAACGAGAACATGGTTGAGGTAGAGGTGTTCTAGCCACTTGGCAATAACTATTGGGATGGTTAACCCTGATGCACTCACACACTCACGTAGTATCATATTGCATTACTATGAATGGTTTAATATGCATTATTGTGTGGATAATAAATGAGATTGATGTTTAGATGCTTAAAAAAATATTGTGTTTAATTGCTACAGTAAGTACCTTTCGAATGCTTGATTTAGTCATGAATATTAATGTCTTTTCATTTTATATTTTGAGTGGTATAATTATGTTCGAAATGATGTATTTTATTAAATTGATGTATTGTTATATTATTTAAATAATTAATAAATGTTTCCTTTTTTATATATAAAAATATGAATGTTTGGAAGACAATATCTAAACTAGATTTAACCCATTATATTTAAATTACAATAGGTATATATATTATTATTTTAATATTATTTAAATACTTTTTGTTTGATTTAAATGACTATGTAATTTGAAAATAAATAAATTATATTAAATAACATTTATTAAATTTAGAATCCTAAATAAAAGAATTTAAAAGAATATTTACTGTCTTGCATGCGACATAAAGCTATTTATTTTATTCTAATTAAATAGATAAATATATAGTATTATTACTATTGTAATTACTTCTTGAGTTGTTTTAGTATTTGTGCTTTATTAAAAATAGATAAATTGTATTAATAATATTAGTATTATATTTAGAAATCTAAAATAAAGAGTATTATAATTTAATTATTGTCATTCAAGTGACATAAAACTAATTAAGTTATTTATTCAAATTTAAATAGAAATTCAAATCCTTTTTAAATGCAATCTCATGCAAAACTTAAGTATCCATCAATTATTAAAAAGCATGGAAAAACCTTAAATTTTAGACGCCAAGATTAGGGAGGATTTTTAATAAATAAAAAAAGGCATTTTTGAAAACCAGTCAAGAATGGTCATAGTAAAATGGTGATAACTTTGTCATTTCTCAACAAAATTTAAAACTGTAAGTTGTTCTGGAAAGATGCGGGAGAGAAGAACAAAACCCATGTCACATCTTGATTTTCTTCGATTTATTTCATTTACGTTTAATTCATGGAAAACTATTAAACTCTACTTAATGATTGGTTTAGAATAATTATGTATGCTTGATTAATAATCGTGAATGATGAAAATTAGTAAGTGATGATTATCATTATATTACTTTACATTCACTTCAGCTATGATTTTGAGAAACTAACCCATTGACAAAGAATTGAGTGATATGAATGGCAGGTAAATGTCGAAGGCGAGAACTTGGTTTAGGTAGAGGTGACCTAGCCGTTTGACAAACAACTGACAAGATGCGACCCTTTATGCCTGCACAAACTCATGTAGTATCATGCATTATGAATGATCTTCTCGTTTTGCATAGTTAGATTAGATGGCATATGATGTTGCATGTTTAGATGATGGGTCGATCATTGTTTTTTAGCATGTATGAGTTCACATTCAATGGATCAAAATAGTTAGATACTTAATGATCCGTCTTTCCTTCTGCTATGTGATGATAGACTCAATAACTGTTAATGTTTTTGAAATTGCCCTCATTAGATTTTATGCAAATATATATGATGTGATGTGCATATATATATGCCTGATAAGGGGCGAACTTACAATAGACTGACAGAAGAGATAAGTGGTGGAGGACAAAACTCTCATGGAAAATGATCTTGGCAAGTGGAGGTGATTGGATGGGGTGGTAGGGTCATCATTCCTCATTGAGGCTGGTAATCCCCTTGTTAAGAGCTCATAATGTTCGGAGGTGAGGTTAGCATGAGTTTGAAGATAGCGGGTAGATTCATAGGCTGGCTTCCGTGTGAGCAGTCTGCCTCATCTCGAGGTAAGGAGTTATCATAAATCTTAGGCTGAAAGACTTGATTAATTTCATTTCAATCCCTCTGTTTTTTGGCAAGGTGAGTTCCAGACTACCAGCAGCGAAGGAGTGATGGCGGGCGAAGGTGAGGAGTGTTCTAAAGGTGCTGCCCCGATGCCATGACACAGGCAAGTGCCAAAAAAACAAACAAGAAGAACTGTGGGAGGAGAAATGAGGAAGAGAAAGGAGAAGAGGAAAGCCAAGGTGTCGAGGAAGCAAGTGTTGATAGACATGGTAGATATACTGGACGCAGAAATTAAGCATCATGTGCTTAGGCGACGGGTGGGGAGAATTATTGACATGGCAAAAATTGTGGAAGGGGACAAGAACGTAGGTCTCAGGGAAGATTTGTCTTCATTTTTACTGGACTTGAATACCACTAGCGGACGCTGGAATGTCTTTGGCATGGCCCAATCTCTTACACTGGCAATGATGACTTCTGTAGTGGCATCCTCAATCCTGGTTCATGAGGATATCACCGAGCTCTCTAAGGACTCTTAGCTGGATCTGAAATTCATTCTGGATCACGTGCATGGCATTCAAGATGGACAGGTACAACTATGGAAATTGGTGGAAAGGATAGCAGCCAAGATGGAGATTCAGGTCGCAGAGGAGGAGAAAGCTGAGTTTTGGTGCCCTGTGATGATGAGGCAAACATTGTTGATCTCACTGACAATGATGGAGACTAGGGTTAGCAGTCAGATATGTAGTCTCTTTTTGTTTTTTGTTGTACAAAAAAAAACTTTATCGATAGTTAAGCTCAATTTAGGGCTGAGGCCTTGTCATTTGCCCACCCTATAAACAGTTATTAGGATGTTTTCAGACTGTGGCATACTGCAAATTGGGCTATGGCCCTAGTTTTTTGAATGGGTCCCTGGTCCCTTACCAAGGTATACTTTATATAGATATACTCAGTTAAAAATTGATAGCAATAGATAGTAAATATATATATAGAGAGAGAGAAGATATATTATATTTATATTAATATATGCTTACATGTAATAAAATATAATTGAATTTATTTAAATATAAATATAAATATGAATAATAGATATAAAAATAGATATATTTATTTAATATATTACAAGCAAAATTAAGAGTTTCTTTATTAAAAGAAAGAGAAAGTTTATTTTATTAAAAAAAAACTAAAAAGCCAAGTTTAAGAGTTTCTTACGTAGGATTTATAAAAAAGGGGAAGGCTTTTAGTTTAACTAAAACTTATTCCATGCTTTTCTTTCAAAAGACCTGCGTTCTCTTTTTTAAGAGTGGCATTGTTTTTTAAAGACGGGGAAGATTTCTATGAAAGGGGATTAAAAACTCTTTTTAGGGGGATTAAAAAAAAAAGAAGAAAGCAACTACCAAGGGAAAAATAAGAAGAGGAGGATGCATTCAGATTGGGGCGAATATACAGATTCACAGAGGTCAATTTGAAAGCCACAAGCTGGAAGTGAGTTTTGCAAGTAAAAACTAGGTATTTCTTAGTTTCCAAGTATTAAAATGTTTTATATGAGTTATAGAGGCCAAATCATCTTCCTTGCTGGCAATTCCTTATAGATCTAAGTTTTTATTTCGTTGCCTTGCAAAAATTGATTTTTAACACTTTATAACAGAGGAAATGGAGGTATATTAACAACGAGTTCCATGAAATGGTTTTGTTTCTTTTACTCTTATCTCTGCTGTTCACTAAAATAGATTGTATAGAGATTTCCAAAAAAGCTATTCTGAAGCAAAACTCAACACCTCTCTGGCTATATATAAATCAGCGTTTTGATAAACCTTTGTTCCTGTTAGCACTCATTTTGACCTGGGGGTGGATTTCTCATGTTTAGGGGGATTCTTCATTTGAACCCTATATCTTCTTGCCCATTTTCCTAAGTGTTGGACCTCCTCGGCATTTTTCAGCTACAGCATCATATTTTCCTGAGGAGATCATCATCATCATATTGTCTTCGATGATGGTCCGCATCATCATATTTCCAAATATCTGGTTTCTCATCAGGATCATCATGTTTCAATATCGGTTGATGTTTGGATGTCATCTCGATCCTGCTGATGAGCTACAATGTGCCTTAATTTTCTTGTGGAGGGTGATTTTTCAAATATCCGGTGATCTTCCAATTATCACCCTGCCCTTTTATGATAATGATGTTACCCCGATCTTCCGAGGGGGTCATTTTCTGAGTTGTTCAACCCAGCCTATTTTTTCTTAAGGGTCATCTTCATCATCATCATCATATTTTCGGTTATCACCGTGTTGCCTGCGAGGGTCATCATATTTTCTGCCTGCATGATATTTCACCGGGGCGATATTTTTATCATCGGGTGATCTTGGTTATGGTCATCCTGATGATGTTGTTGAAGAGTTCTAAGTATGACCCGATATTCACCGGGGTCATCATATTTTGGACGTTAGGATGATCTTAGTCAATATCATCCTGATGTTGTTGTATCACTTCATGTTCGTTGTTTTATCATCCTAATGATGATGATATCAAGGTGGTAGCTGCCTGTCGGTTTCGTGCATTATCTAGTGGGGGGTGATCTTTTCAAATATCTGGCATATTCATCTATCACCCCGATCTTATGGTGGAGCTATAGTGTAGCATGATATTTGTGCATCAGGATGATATTTCCAAATATCCGGTTATCTTCTGATTATCATCCTGATGCCGACATGTGGTGGTGACGTCATCAAGGTCCGGGGGGTCATATTTCTAACATTACTCATCTTATGAAGGTCCCCCAATGTTGCGAATGTGATGATGACATCATCTGGATATGAGGAGGTGCGCAGTAGGCAGATATGCTGATGATGTCAGCAGGATATGACGATGACGTCATCAGGATGTTCATTGGCCAGACTTTTGGTATCAGCTAAGCAGGAGGATCTTCCTCCGATGGATCAGGTTGTGCCGATGAAGGCGTTTATCATGCAGGTGATTTTTCAAGCAACAGGATATCATGCTGTTGGAGGATGATGATGAGGTCTTATACTAGTGTCGTCAGGAGCAAAAGCACCGACATCATATATGCTCGCGACCTAGTATATATGGTGATGAGAAGGTCACCGCGGGGTGCATGTGGGATAATTGATATCCTACATATTTGAAATATCATGACGATGTATCTTGGCGGGAAGTGGTTGCAATCGACTGTTCGATGTTTTTCCCAAGGCCGCGGGTTGGTGCGCCATTAGTGGCGATTGTTGCAGAGGTATGGGCGATGGCGTGGACGGATCTAGTACCCGATTGAAGATCTGGATCCCTAGGCGGCGGCGCAAGGCTCGAGATTTCTTCCTGTCTCCTCTCCCACCTGCTGCATTGAATGTTTGAGCGCCATTTTTCTGATACTGTGTATCTGGCGGGATTTTTGGTCAACCATGTAATTAATTGCTGTGGTACACTACCTGGCTGTTATAAGCAGGAAGTGATACTCATTTGAAGGTTGTTGAAAGTTGAAGATTTTTGGCTCTGTAATTAAAAACAAGCTGATCTGGTTGCTCTGTACAGTCAAACCTGTGAGTCTATGTATCTCTTGTTGTATGTTTTGGCACGAACCCACTGATTTCATGATTAATCTTATATGAGAAATGCTATCTTAGCATGTGTTTTGTTAATTCTGTCTCCAGTATTGCATGTATTCTTCTTCTGAATCTGGATATTTGGGTAATGTTTAGATTCTAGAGCATAGAATTCCTATGTTGAATGTCTGATCTTTTAACTTCTGCTCAAGGGGTAGATTAAACTATTTTTAGGTTGAACATTGGGAAGGGTATACTGCAGTAGGGATGCCATAAGTAGAGATAACTTAACACTCTTTATTGGGAGATATCTGTAAGGCAGGTATCACATATATCCCCCTGAAATCCAGTTTTAGTTGTTCATGCTGATCATTCACAGGTGTATGTCTGCTGAATCCAGGCCCTGGATAGGCACCAATCTTGCTTTGTGTTTGTGTTACAACCATATCCAGCTTTGCATCCAAACTATAAATCAGAATCTAAATCTAAAACAATCTTTAGGACATTAGAATTAGTTTTAGGATCCTCAGTCCTCTGTCTACAACTGCAAATAGGCCCAAAGCTAGCCCCTTTGCTCTTATCTTTCAGTTTTGGTCTACTTACAGGAGGACTTATCTGCTTTCTGTCAGCATCCCAGCCTTGTATGCATATCCTCATGGATGTTGAGTAGGGAATACCCCCCTAGGTCTTGCAGAGCCTGAAGAAGAAGAGGGGATAAAATATAGAGTCTATCTCCTACACTGTTGGCCCCTGGCCCAGAAATCCTGTTGATCACTGATGGCTACCTTGTAGGGAAATCTGGGAATAAGCATCCAGTCTGGGAAAAAACCAACAGAAATTGGCGACTCCGCTGGGGACTGAGAAGTAAAAGTACTATCTAATCATCTCCAGTAATATATATGTGACCCATCCGAGTCAGCAACAGAAATAGAAATACTCTGCTGGGGAACGGTGATTTGAAAATTGTTATTTGTGAAAGAACCCTGGTTTTCAAAAGAAAATAGTTCCTAGTAATAGGTGGCGACTCCGAAGTAATCTCCCAACCGGTCAAAGTAAAATTTATATGCAGGGGAGAAGATCCCAACAAAATCCTTTATTTAAAGAGTTACCAGTAACAAGAAGAATGATGTACAGAAGAAAGGGAGCTGTCTCAGTTAGTCATGAGGGTTCCCCCAGAAAAAGTGATGATATGCAAGATAACCCTAGGCCATCAGGATAGCATGTGCCTTACTTTTCAAATGCAGAAGTTGATATTCAAGGTGCATATGAGAGGCAACAGGGTGGTAGTATGAGAATGAGGTCAGAGGTGTTCCAAGAACGCCCATTTCTAGACCCTAGTGAAAGGTTTGAAGAGGCAGTCTCTGAGGGATGATGAAGATGATGACCAGAATGGTATGAGACCATCTACCTCCATGCCTAAGGATGAACAGTTAGCTGAAGAAATCATAAATCTAAGAGCAGAACTAGAATATCTACAAGCCATGAAAATCAGAGATGATATGAAGCAGAAAGTGCAAGCTTTAAGAACTGCCCAAAATGATTCAGTTCCTACCCTAGAGAATGCAAATGTGCAGAGACGTCAGCAAAGAAATGAAGTGCAACATCAGCATAACGATGAGAGACAAAATGTGAATGATGCTAGGATACCACTGAACAATGTAAGAAACTAGAATGCAAACAGAAATGTCAATGTTAATCAGTTAAACAGACAGCCCATGCAGCTAGATAGATTCAGACAGCTGGTGTTTGATGGTATTCCTGGGTATCCTAACCCCATTGATAAGCATCTGAGGCTGCAAGTGCCTAAGTTTTCAGGAAACAACACAGTGTCAGGAGAAGATCATCTAAAAACCTTTCAAAATGTCATGGATAACTTTGAGGTTGAACATGAGGATGTTTTCATGAAGTCATTCATGCAATCCTTAATAGATGAGGCAAGAGAATGGTACAAGAGTCTGCCTGACCGGAGTATTTCATCATGGGATGATTTTAAAAGGATGTTCAAGGAGCAATATGGTGACAAAACTGACCCTAGCTTTTTTGTAAATGAGTTCACCAGTATCACTAAAGGGTCAAATGAGCAGGTTGCAGATTTTAATGCAAGATTTACTAAAGTGTTAAACAAATTGCCACATCACATGAGGCCAAATGAACCAATGTGCATAATATTGTATATCAATGCCTTTGATGCAAAAACTGCATATGGATTAAGAGATAAAGGTCCTGCTACTCTCAGGGATGCTTTCAGAATTGCAGTGAATATTGAAAACAACAGGAAAGCATCGGGCAAGACAAATAGAAGGGATGATATAAAAATTCTGCATAATCCAAACAAGCCTCAGAACACTCAAGGTAATACATCTGCCCCTGAAGATAAGATAGACAAATTGGCAAATGTTGTTAAGGACCTAAGCTATAGATTAGCTAGAAGTGAAAAAGGGATGGGTCCTGATAGGCAAGTCTATCAAAGGCAGGAAAAGAGGCCATCATTGCATGATATGCCTTATAATACCAATTGGCACGATGGTAAGCCTATTTTCCCACGTAACCATACAAATCAGAGGACCCAACATGTCAAAGAAACTCCTGATCCTCTAAAGAAAGCTATAAATATTGTTGATGATGCTCCATGGTGTATAATCTGTCAGATGCCACATTCACAGTTACAGTGTATGATTGCTCAATCCTTGTATGATAATGCTACATCTTGTAATGAATGCAATGAGCCACATTATGTGCAGGATGATGATGTTAATATGATGTCCATAGGCAATGGATACACTCTTTATGATGCTGATGAGAATACAGATCATCAAACTCAGGCCTGCCAACAATTCCCATATGATGAAGATAATGAAGATAACTATGTGTATGCTCAGAGCTCACACAATTTTCTGAGTAACTTACAACGACCTTCTGATGAGGAAATTAGAGCCTTCACAGCTGCAGTAGTTGCTCAAGTCAAGAGTAACTATAATCTCAGAGGTAAAAATCAAGTAGGCAGCCCACATCAGCCAGAAGGTATTTCTGCAGGACAGCTAGTGCATGGTCAAAAAGGAATTGAACCACAAAAAAGGTAGTGGGTTAATAATAAACAGAATTTTAGACATAGAACAGGTCATGAATCTCAAAGACCAGAAAACAAAATTCCTTAGGCTGAAGATCAAAGTAAAGGTTCCCAAGACAAGAATGATGATCAGGGAACTATGAAAGTAAGAGCTAAATCAGTTCAGGATAAAAACAAGATTGTGGAGCAAGCTACAGCTGTTACACAAAATTATGCTCCATTTGATATAGCTCAAGTCCTCTCTCAGGTAAAAGTCTCTGTTCCACTTATGGAACTGATGAAAGTGGAAGAAATCAAGAATAGGACAATATCCCTAATCTCAGGGGTACCTTTTCAAGCTAAACAAAATGTTCAGACCCAGGGTGAGAAACATGTCATATGTAATGAAGAAGATGAGGCTCCTGAAGTCTATTTAGGAGTGACTATGACAAAGTGTCCTTCACAAGTGGAACCATTTTATGTTTCCCTGGTTATAAATGGAAAAATAATTAGAAATTGTATGCTTGACTCTGGAGCATCTACAAATGTCATGCCTTTGGCCATCATGCAACAAGCTGGATTGAAAATTGACAAGGCATGTGGAAAATGTTATGCTATGGATGCCAGAGAGGTACCAGTTATTGGAATCATGAAGGATGTAGATTTCAAACTGGCAGCATTTCCTGAAAAGAGATACAAAATGAATATAACAGTGGTTGACATCAAGCCACAGTATGGTATGTTGTTGTCAAGAAGATGGGAAGCACTAATTGGTGGAAGTATGTAGCTGGACCTGTCATATGCAATGATTCCAATGAATGGCAGGGATGTTAAGCTGATCAGAGAACAAAGATCATCAGAGACAGTGGAGGACCAAGAAACAGAGGAACAGGTATGCTTTGTAGACACTGACTATGATAACTTCAAGGTTGTCTCAGATGATACAGAAGATAAAAAGAAAAATGCCTGCATTGAAGGATTGGATCAGCGAGGTTTGTGGACCATGTTTTTTGATGGAGCTTGTGCAAAAGAAGGCTCTGGAGCTGGAGTTGTTTTCCTGTCTCCAACTGGTAAGCTCCTCAAATTCTCTTTCTTGTTGAGGTTTGATTGCACAAACAACATTGCAGAATATGAGGCTTTACTCTTAGGCCTAAATATTGCTCTCAAACATGGAATTAAAATGTTAAGAGTATTTGGGGATTCTGAGCTGATGGTATCCCAAATTAGAGATAAGTATGCTTCAAAAAATAAAAGATTGAAACAATATAAGCATGCTGTTTGGGATACCATTGAATTGTTTGATGCATTTTCAATAGGCTGGGTAGAGAGGTCAAAGAATGTTATGGCTGATTTCTTAGCCAATGTTGCAATAAGGCCAGATGACATCACTCTGTCAGATGTTACAAATGTAGAAGTTAAAATTAGGCCTGCAGTACCAGAGAATATATGCAGTTGGCAAGTGTTTAATGATGATAGGGACTTGTTAAAATTTTTGCACTGCATAGACGAATATGAGAATCAAGAAATTGATTTCCAAGCTTTTGTAGAGACTATAGATGGAAAAGAAACTCTTGTGGGAAAAGAGATAATTCAGTTGAAGACTAACAAAATCCCTAGAGGGTTAGTAGCTTTGGAAAGAGCCTTTGACAGTAGAGACAAGTTGGTCACAAGGACATCTCCCACGAATAAGGAAGATTTAGAAGAGATAAATTTGGGGACATCTCAGGCCCCTCAGAAGGTATACATTGGTAAACAGCTCAAACCACACATTAGGAGTATGCTGATTGCATTACTGAAAAAGTATAAACATGTTTTTGCTTGGTCATATGAAGACCTAAAAGCCTATAGGGAAGATTTATTCCAGCATGAGATCCCATTGAAGCCTGGAGCTAAGCCATTTAGACAAAAGCAAAGACCTATTAACCCTACTTTAGCTCCCAAGATGCAAGAAGAACTCAAGAGGCTCAGGGAAGCTGGAATAATTGTGCCAATCAGGCATTCAACTTGGGTGTCTAACCTTGTCCCAGTCAGAAAAAAGAATGGTGATATTAGGCTTTGTGTTGACTTCAGGAACTTGAATGCATCCTCTTTAAAGGATAACTACCCACTGCCTAATATGGAAGCTATGTTGCAGAGAGTGACTGGTTGTGAACTCTTATCCATGATGGATGGATTTTCAGGATATAATCAGGTGAAGGTAAAGGAATCAGAACAGTATAAGACCGCCTTTACCACTCCATGGGGAACTTATGTATATGTTAGAATGCCCTTCGGACTAACCAATGCAGGTGCTACATTTCAAAGAGCAATGGATGTTGCTTTTGCAGGGTTGATTGATTCAATTCTGGCTGTATATCAGGATGACTTGACTGCTTACTCAAAGAAAGAAGAGCAGCATTGTTTGCATCTGGAGCAGATTTTCATAAGAGCACTAGAGTATGGTATTTCTTTAAATCCAAAGAAGTGTGCCTTTGGGGTAGTTGAAGGAAAGCTCCTGGGACATATTGTTTCCAAGGATGGAGTCAGGATAGATCCAGAGAGAGTGGCTGCTATTGACAGAATTCAAATGCCAAAAACTGTAAAAGGAGTTCAGTCCTTCTTTGGACAGATAAATTTTGTTAGGAGATTTGTTCCCAACTTTGCAGAAACCACAAGGAACATTTCCAAGATGATGAAGAAGGATGCAACTGTCCACTGGGAAAGTGAAGCAATAGAATCATTTCAGAGTATCAAAGAGGCAATCAAGATGGCCCCTGTTCTTAAATCTCCTAATTTTTCTAGGCCATTCCAAGTATTTTCATTTGCTTCCTTTCATACTGTTGCTGCATGTTTGCTACAGAAAAATGAAGATGGTTTTGAACAGCCCATCGCTTTCTTCAGTATGTCCTTGCAGGCCTCTGAGTTGAAGTATGATATTATGGAAAAATAGGCATATGCACTAGTCAGAGCCATCAAAAGTTTCAGACCTTACCTAGTAGGATCACATATAATTGCATATGTACCCCATGCAGCAGTCAAAGACATATTCACTCAGCAGGAGGTGACTGGAAGAAGGTGCAGATGGATAAACAAACTGCAAGAGTTTAACATAGACATACAAGTTACCAAGTTGGTAAGAGGACAAGGATTAGCCAGGATGATGGCACAGTCAAACTTGGACGCATGCCAAGTTAATGTAGTCCAAAATGAGAGTGTAAATGTATCAGGATCTGAATGGTACAAGGATATTACCTACTACTTGCAAAATCTGAATTGTCCTTCCCATTTCAGTGACAGTCAGAAGAGGACTTTAAAGTTACATGCAATCAGGTATGTTATTGTTCAAGGTGAGCTATACTGGAAAAACCCTGATGGTGTGCTGTTGAGATGTGTGGATAAGGATATGGCTGACAATGTTTTGATTGATATGCATAAAGGATTGTGTGGTGGACATTATGCTGCTCAAACAACAACTCATAAAATTCTCAGAGCAGGATATTGGTGGCCCACTCTCTTTTCAGATGCACAAAAGTTAGTGAGGAAGTGTGACCCTTGCCAAAGATTTTCAGGAAAGCTGAAATATGATGGTGCTTTACCCCTCAGAACTGTAACTGTGGATGCTCCATTTCAGCAATGGGGAATTGACTTCATAGGGGAAATTGCGGACAAATCAAGTGGGGGACACAGTTGGATTTTGGTGGCAACTGATTACTTTACCAAATGGATTGAGGCCATTCCAACTAAGAGAGCTACAAGTAAGGTGGTGACAGATTTCATGCTAGAAAATATTATCATCAGGTTTGGAGTACCATTCAAGGTAGTCACTGATAATGCTATGTGCTTCAGATCAGGTGAATTTGTTGATTTTTGCAACAGGTATGGGATAAATCTATCATATACATCACCATATCACCCACAAGGGAATGGTCAAGCAGAATCAAGCAATAAAAGCATCATGAAAATTATCAAGAGGATACTGGACAAGAACAAGAGAGCTTGGGACTCAAAATTAAGGTTAGCCATATGGGCTGACAGAGTGACAGTAAAAAGGGCTATTGGAATGTCACCCTTTGAGCTAGTATATGGTGCATTAGCCAGATTGCCCATAAATAATCTCCTACCAGTTTACAAGTTCATCCAAGAGAATGATGAGGAGATTGAAGATTCCATGATAGAAAGAGTGAACCAGCTGGTTGCATTGGATGAAAACAGAAGGAAAGCCCACCAGATTAATCTCAAGAGACAACAAGATATGAAATATCAATTTGACAGGAGAGCTATAAAAAGGAAGTTTCAAGTCAATGATCTGGTGCTCATTTGGAATGCAAAAGGTCAAGAAAAGGGTAAACATGGTAAATTTGAACCCTTATGGATGGGCCCATATCAGATTTGCAGTGCTCATGGGGAGGATTCTTACTTCCTCCAGGCCCTAGATGGTGAAGTTTTGGAATTGCCTGTGCACGGCCAATTCCTTAAGTTCTATTTTGCATAAATGACTTGTCGCTGTGCACATTTGTAAAAACATGTATGTAGTGTAAATATCTTGTGCAGTTCGTGCCTTTTGGTTTTTTTTTTTTTGCCTGGTTTGCCCGGAGATCTGGTTCTCGCTACAGTCTTTCGCCTGCACGTCCCCATTCGGAGCCAGTGTTAGCACTCATTTTGACCTGGGGGTGGATTTCTCATGTTTAGGGGGATTCTTCATTTGAACCCTATATCTTCTTGCCCATTTTCCTAAGTGTTGGAACTCCTCGGCATTTTTCAGCTGCAGCATCATATTTTCCTGAGGAGGAGATCATCATCATCATATTGTCTTCGATGATGGTCTGCATCATCATATTTCCAAATATCCGGTTTCTCATCAGGATCATCATGTTTCAATATCGGGTGATGTTTGGATGTCATCTCGATCCTGCTGATGAGCTACAATGTGCCTTAATTTTCTTGCGGAGGGTGATTTTTCAAATATCCGGTGATCTTCCAATTATCACCCTGCCCTTTTATGATGATGATGTTACCCCGATCTTCCGAGGGGGTCATTTTCTGAGTTGTTCAACCCGGCCTATTTTTTCTTAAGGGTCGTCTTCATCATCATCATCATACTTCCAGTTATCACCGTGTTGCCTGCGAGGGTCATCATATTTTCTGCCTGCATGATATTTCACCGGGGTGATATTTTTATCATCGGGTGATCTTGGTTATGATCATCCTGATGATGTTGTTGAAGAGTTCTAAGTATGACCCGATATTCACCGGGGTCATCATATTTTGGACGTCAGGATGATCTTAGTCAATATCATCCTGATGTTGTTGTATCACTTCATGTTCGTTGTTTTATCATCCTGATGATGATGATATCAAGGTGGTAGCTGCCTGTCGGTTTTGTGCATTATCTAGTGGGGGGTGATCTTTTCAAATATCTGGCATATTCATCTATCACCCCGATCTTATGGTGGAGCTACAGTGCAGCATGATATTTGTGCATCAGGATGATATTTCCAAATATCTGGTTATCTTCCGATTATCATCCTGATGCCGACATGTGGTGGTGACGTCATCAAGGTCCAGGGGGTCATATTTCTAACATTACTCATCTTATGAAGGTCCCCCAATGTTGCGAATGTGATGATGACGTCATCCGGATATGAGGAGGTGCGCAGTAGGCAGATATGCTGATGATGTCAGCAGGATATGACGATGACGTCATCAGGATGTTCATCGGCCAGACTTTTCGTATCGGCTAAGCAGGAGGATCTTCCTCCGATGGATCAGGTTGTGCCGATGAAGGCGTTTATCATGCAGGTGATTTTTCAAGCAACAGGATATCATGTTGTTGGAGGATGATGATGAGGTCTTATACTAGTGTCGTCGGGAGCAAAAGCACCGACATCATATATGCTCGCGACCTAGTATATATGGTGATGAGAAGGTCACCGCGGGGTGCATGTGGGATAATTGATATCCTACATATTTGAAATATCATGACGATGTATCTTGGCGGGAAGTGGTTGCGATCGACTGTTCGATGTTTTTCCCAAGGCCGCGGGTTGGTGCGCCATTAGTGGCGATTGTTACAGAGGTATGGGCGATGGCGTGGACGGATCTAGTACCCGATTGAAGATCTGGATCCCTAGGCGGCGGCGCAAGGCTCGAGATTTCTTCCTGTCTCCTCTCCCACCTACTGCATTGAATGTTTGAGCGCCATTTTTCTGATACTGTGTATCTGGCGGGATTTTTGGTCAACCATGTAATTAATTGCTGTGGTACACTACCTGGCTGTTATAAGCAGGAAGTGATACTCATTTGAAGGTTGTTGAAAGTTGAAGATTTTTGGCTCTGTAATTAAAAACAAGCTGATCTGGTTGCTCTGTACAGTCAAACCTGTGAGTCTATGTATCTCTTGTTGTATGTTTTGGCACGAACCCACTGATTTCATGATTAATCTTATATGAGAAATGCTATCTTAGCATGTGTTTTGTTAATTCTGTCTCCAGTATTGCATGTATTCTTCTTCTGAATCTGGATATTTGGGTAATGTTTAGATTCTAGAGCATAGAATTCCTATGTTGAATGTCTGATCTTTTAACTTCTGCTCAAGGGGTAGATTAAACTATTTTCAGGTTGAACATTGGGAAGGGTATACTGCAGTAGGGATGCCATAAGTAGAGATAACTTAACACTCTTTATTGGGAGATATCTGTAAGGCAGGTATCACATATATCCCCCTGAAATCCAGTTTTAGTTGTTCATGCTGATCATTCACAGGTGTATGTCTGCTGACTCCAGGCCCTGGATAGGCACCAATCTTGCTTTGTGTTTGTGTTACAACCATATCCAGCTTTGCATCCAAACTATAAATCAGAATCTAAATCTAAAACAATCTTTAGGACATTAGAATTAGTTTTAGGATCCTCAGTCCTCTGTCTACAACTGCAAATAGGCCCAAAGCTAGCCCCTTTGCTCTTATCTTTCAGTTTTGGTCTACTTACAGGAGGACTTATTTGCTTTTTGTCAGCATCCCAGCCTTGTATGCATATCCTCATGGATGTTGAGTAGGGAATACCCCCCTAGGTCTTGCAGAGCCTGAAGAAGAAGAGGGGATAAAATATAGAGTCTATCTCCTACACTGTTGGCCCCTGGCCCAGAGATCCTGTTGATCACTGATGGCTACCTTGTAGGGAAATCTGGGAATAAGCATCCAGTCTGGGAAAAAACCAACAGTTCCTAAAGATTAGAAATTAGTTAACAAATTAAACCCTCCTTGGCTAGTTATGCGGTCCATGTACAAACATATGTATCCATCTGAGCATACACATACTTATATATGAACATATAAACTCTTTCTTTGACTGCAAAATTACCAAAAACTTTGTTGTCCCTCTTATTAGTTTTCCAGAACAACAGTAATGTTTTATTGAAACGTAAGATGAGATCTAGTCTTCTCACAGTAAACAATCATGACTAGCTAAGTATTCATTATATGATTTAAGAACCAAGTAATAATCTATTTTTTTGTCGTAAATGCTTGCACAAAACAACAGTACCAATTTATTTGAAATGCTAGAATAGACCAAATCTTTCCATAGTAAATAATCATGACTGGATGAGTATTCATTATAGAGATCAAGATCCAAGTAATAATCTAATTTTTTTGCCGTAAATGCTTGCACAGAACAACGGTACCGATTTATTTGAAATGCTAGAATAGACCAAATCTTTCCATAGTAAACAATCATGATTGGCTGAGTATTCATTATAGAGATCAAGATCCAAGTAATAATCTTATTTTTGCCTTGATTGCTTCCACAGAACAACATGTTTTTAAATTGGTTAATTGGTATGAAATAAGTAATCATTATTATTTTTTATGTCAAATGATAGAAGTAATCCATTGTTGTGTGTTGCTGAATTTTAGAACTCATAAGCATGGGATATTTTACTAGTATGAATGCATAGATACGTATGTGTGTGTGTGTGTATTTACCTACGCATTCATATGTTTTAATTAAAACCAGTCTTGTAATTTTCAACTAAAATCTCTTTTGCCCTATTTTACCATAACATGGAAATGATTAGAATACCGAATGAAAAACTACATTAAACTTACCTTAAATAGTATTTTGAAATAAATATACATTAGAGATTCAGTAGATTCATTATGCCTTAAGGAATGATTATTAAACATAAAACTATGTTAAAGACATCAACTCTTGAAATAAACATGACATATTCTTCATGGATTTTAAATTCACATACAAACTTCATTAAAATCAAAATATGACATAAATGTATGTACTTTCATCATTGTATTAAAATAAATCAGTTGTTATTTAAACTTGCATTATGACTATCCGTTTGGAAAGAGAATGTTTACATTGTTTTCAGTATGCATTGTGACTCTTTGAGGGTTTACCTTCCGGGATGGGTGCCAAATATGGGTTATTAGAGAAGTATGTTTTCTTTTTCAAACTCTACACACCGTTGTACGGTTATTATGATTTGGCCAAAGCAGATTGTATCATTGAAATAGATGACTTATGCCTAGTTGTTATGTTGTATTCTCTGCCACATCCTGATATTAGATCATTGCATTCATATTAGAGTGAATCATGTAGATATATCAGGCATGCACTGGGTTCCACCCTGTCTTCTGGTTACAAATTGCTAGGCACTTCATGCAGGGTCGGGTATTCTTCCAGTAGGAAGGATTTCGGGGAAGCATAAGCTTCGTGGTTGGGCAGAAAAAGTGCCTAAACCATGTTCTCATCTTCAGACTTAGCAAATGATCATGGGGATCGATGGCGGTCAAAGATTTGATTATTATTCAGTTATTATATTGTATCTTATGGATTTGGATCCCACATTGTATGATGGTGACTAATGGGTTTGAGAACCTATGATATATTTATATTCATGTATGACTTTATATGTATTGTTCACCTAGATTTAACATTATTAGAAGTGAAATGTGAATATTGGAATTGTAAACATTAAGATGTTATTTGATTTTTGATTTAATTGTTAAACTTTGAGTTATTTCCTAATGATCATTAAGTTGAGGCATTTAGGACTTTACATTTGGTATCAGAGCCAAGTTCCAACATTGGGAGCTCTGGGGTGTTTGTGTTGCTTAGTTTGCTCAAGCACGTGTGGGTCCTTGTTTGTTTATGTGCTGTGAGTAGCATGTGCCCTCTATTGATATGTCTTCCTTGCATGTGTGTGGTGAGTAATATGTTATTATGGGTTAGATAAACCCTAGTGTTTGTCGAGAAGTTGCTTATGTGTATTTTCCTTCTTGATGCCTTGAGTGCTTGACATGAGCCTTTGTAGTGTGTGACCACCTATGATAGTGGAGTTTGTAGGAGTCCAGGACAACATTGAGAGGGGGGGTGAATCAGTGTTGTATAAATTTTAACCTTTTGCAAATTTTGTTTATTAAGACAAAAGAGGAAGATATTGTTAAACACATATACATAAGACTATTGATAAAAGAGGATATAAACAACACCTCATGAGTAAATCATACACACACAGAGAGAAGATCAATATGAATCATGACACAAGATTTGCACGAGTGGAAAACCCTCCAAGGGTAGAAAAACCACTCCAAAACTGCCTCACTGGCTTTTTCAAAAACCTCACTGATTACAATGTTTAGAAGCACCAACTTCAAGGAGCACCAACCCCTAATAGGTCTCACTAACCATACAAGCCTCACTAGCTACAAGATGCCTCACTAGCTGAAATTTGTCTCAATGGCATATTGTTCCTCACTGGAAAACACAATCACTATTATCAAAAACATCAAATTTTGTGTGCAAGACATGATTGCCATTCAATTTGATTTGCACCATTGTATACTCTGTGTTTCATCATACAACCTTATACTTCCTATTTGATTTTCAAATCAAGACCATCTTCTTTTACACACTTCTGCAAACAAGCTCCTCTTACAAATCTCTATAAACAATTATCTCTGTAAATTGTCTCTATCAATCTTTCATCAATCACTGCAACCAAAGCTTGATTCCTTGCAATCAAAAATATTACAAACCTCTGCAAGTCTCTTTTAATCTGCAAATTAGTTCACTCAACCATTCATATGTATCATCAAATTATCTTCTGTATCACACACATAGCAATATCTAATTCATCTATGTTTTCTTTTCAGAAGGATCTTGTAGAAAATGTCTTCATTTCTGCATAAATTTCCACACACACAGACTGTCAATATACTTGTGAAGCCAATAAATATGAGATACCTTTCCACATTCTACAAAATCATTTTCATCTTTTCATGACCTTTCATATTCATTTCAATGTGAATATTTTGTTTTCAAAAACACAAAGCACTTGCAAAACTTTTATCTTCAATCTTTTCATCTTATCCAATCTGAAAAAAATATTTTCAATCTACAAGAATATCATCAATGTACAAGAATATCATCAATCTGCAAATATTAATCTTTTAATATAATCCTATACTCTTCTTCAAACTCTTCATCTTCTCTATATATTCACCCGTATTAAAAATTTAATGACCCTGCATATATATTTTCAAATCCAAAATAAAATACCATAAATGATATCCTTTACACAAAATCTTCAGTCAATTCATCTTCTCTAAAAAAAAATCAATCTGCCCTATTTGTCATTCATCTTCTACATAAAAATCTCCATTAATAAATCAATCTCATCATCTTAAAAAAAACTTCTCACAAAAAAATCATTCACCTTCATCTTCTTCAAAAACCTCCAATTTGTGAAAATCGTCTTTAATAAAAATCAAAATCATCTTTAATAAAAAAACTTCTATCTTCAAGGACTCTTGGTCTTCGTTGTCACTTAAAATAGAAACAAATATGTTTTTAGCCTTTTTAAAAAAACAAAAAACTCCATATAAAAAGGCTTTATTTGAAGTCAACAATAGAAATGAGATTTAAAAACAATAAAGTTTCTAATATAAACAAAGAGACCATAGAGATCGCGCTGCCACTTTAAGAAAGGCTCGAAGCACATAAGGAGGGGTTGAGTCTTATGTCACATGTGACTTTTTAACACTTTTTTCCATCGGTCTTTTTCTTATTTTTATAAAATATGCTTATAGAATATAGCTATTCAAACTTAAAGACATATTTATTGGCTCTCAAATGATGATTGATGCCATTGGCTAAATACAAGGACAAAGACATCATTATAATGACACTTAAATGTTAAAAACATCAATCACTATACATATGAAATGAAGACCTCTCAACCATTAAATGCCACTGTCATTTTAATTTATGTCACTGGAACTTGCAAGCACCTGTAACTTCTGCCATACCTCTTGTATGATATACTGCATACTAAAAACATCATGTCCTCTACTTGATATAGTACCATCCATGTTTAAACATCACTAAGTCAAAGTATCATAATACCAAATATGAACCAAACACACATCATAAACACATATGAGACCACGACTGAAATTTCCTTAACCATGAATTCCTCTAAAGCAAAAACACACTTACTATGAAGGTCATCATTTCACACTGCATAACCATGGATGATGAACATTTGTCAACACTTGACAACCCCAAACAAATCATCTTGTGACCTCACTTACCAAACACCAAGAACATAAACAAGATATGAATTCCATCAAGCACCATGAGCATCAACAACTCCAACCATCAATGGTAAACAACTTAACTGACAACATCCTTATTGAAGGCATAATCAACACACTTATCCTATCCAAATGAACAAATCCTGATTGATGTTCCTGATAGAGTGAACAACTTTAAAAGACATGATCCTGAACAACCTATGTCAATAGTGCAAATCACTGATGATACCTTATGAAGATGCACACTAACTCAACACCCTCAATACCTTTTTGACATCAATGACAAACAACTACCATTAGAGTTATGAGGACCTTGTGTGAAAGTAAATACCATGTTCCAAGTGTGGTTGAACTTGGTTTACTCTTATAGGAGTTATGCATTATATGTGAACAAGAGGATGTTTTGATCATATGCTTGATATGTGAAGAATATTGTTGAACCTTGTTGTGTGCAAGAGTAGCATATCCTCATAATGCTTGCCTCTGTATAGTGACTAGTAATGCTTTCTTGAAATGTATATTGCATTGCCTTATTGAGAGCATGTCCTTGGGTATGGATTAATTATGCGGTTGTAAGATAGATTGTGTTGCATCACATTTCTAGAATAGATCATTTAGGGTAATGACTTATGTTCCTTGATTGCATTCTTCCCTAGGATTCATGTGGGAACTTGGGTGTAATTATTGCATTGCATTATTTGAAGAGTTAAAAAGAAAAAGGGGTTGTGAAAAGGGTCTTTTGCATAGTCCTTGTGATATTTGAAGTGTTAGAATCTTGAGTGAATTAGCAAACCCTGCATCTTGTGACTTGAGTTGTGATTTTTTGCATTGCTTAGTGTGCATTCAATATGCTTGTCATCATGTTGTGGAGAATTTTAGCATCATGTGAAAGGAACATTGGGTAATTTCTTGACCACAACCTAATCCTCCCTCATGTTTTAATTTATGATATATTATCCATATGTTATATTGGTGAATCCTTGATTGGTAAGAAGTGTTAACCGCTGCCTGTTAGAGAGATTGATGTGCTTAGATATAGATATATTGGTTGTGAACTTGATTTTGTCCTAGTTTAATCTTGATTGCTGGCTAGTTTCTAGTGGATTACTGTGTGTGTCTTTACGTAGTGATTGTATGCAACTTTTGGTTGCTTGGCATCATTGAGTGATGTTCATGTGGTTAGGTAGAAATAATCTTATGGTATAGATGTGATTGGATTCTTAGAAGATTCGTTTGTTTGATGTGATTGGGTGTATTCTCTTACTCACCTTAGATCAAGGTGTAGTGTAGCATTGTACTCCATTTCTAGTGGCTAGAATTAGTCACGCAATTCATGTAACGTGGAACTTTTGAACTTTAATATTTTATTTTATTTTGACTTTGGTAAATTTTTTAAATGTTGTATGGGCCAGCATTGAATTTTATTTATTTTTATTTATGAATAAGTATAGCCATCGAAATTTGATATTTATTATCTTGTGACCTTTATGGTCATGTTTGATTTACTATTGAAAATTGACTTTTCTTCCACTTTGATATTTTATTATTTATTTATTATTGATGGCTATGCTTGAATGTTTTAATTGCTGGTCATGTATCATGTTATGTTGTGTATCGTGTTATTTTCTCTATTGTGTCCATGATGGACTTCTAATGGATTGTATAAGGGAGTAGAATGCAGAGAATATACTAGTACTTGATGTGTGTATTACTAGAACTATGATAGGTTAAATTCATTGGTTTGTGGATAAATGCAAGCGAATATTGTGTGAAATGTTGAGTAATGGTTTTGTGTTTCTATCACTTGATGAGAAATGTATTCTGTATGAGCTTAAATGTGGATTCATGACTGTGTAGAGAATTCATTTGGATTGAATCTTGCTTTTAGTAAGTGTAATTGGATGAATGTTGGCTTAGTCCACCAACTTTGGTTGTTCTTGCTTGTCTCGTTCCTATTGGTCTTGAACGTGATGCCATGCCCTTGTGTTCGCAATTGGCAGAATCTATGAGGTGGTGTCTGTTGTAAGTAAGTTCCATAACTGCCCTCATGTTTTGACATAGTGTAGGGTATGATGGAGCCTTAGTGCATGAGTAGGTAATGTATATATATATTTATGGTATTATAGTTGTCTTTTTTCTCTTGTTAAGTTGCCAACCTTGGAAATTGAGTTGTTTCAAAGTTTCTCCTTAGTAGTTGGAGGTTTCCTAGCTTGATGGTAGAAGGAATGCAATTCTTATATGAAGAAGTTGTTGGCTTTTGTATTCCATTTTATGGATACATGGTGTTATGCCATGAAGAAGCCTTGTGTTGCCTAGTCAATCATGAATTCATGATCAAGTTGTGTTGTTTGACCTTTTGGTCTAGCTTAGTTAAGAGAAAATGGTGGTATGGTGGAGTAGTCTAGCTCCTTGCTAGTATGTTGTTCCTGTCTTAGATGTGCTCCTAGTAAGTAATAGGTTGATAAGCCTTTCTTGATAAAAGTGTTTATGTTGTTAGAAGGTGTGGTTAGATTCTTTCCTCTAAGAATCTACTTGGTTGATCCTAGTTTTGGTAGTGTAGAGCTAAAGTGTTAAAGAAAACATTTCTTCAAGGAGTGGAGCATGAGGAAGTATCTCATGTATGGAAATCATGTCTAGAGTTGAGACATGTGGTAGTGTTGCATATAACCTTTGAGTTAGCTTACCTGATCCTTGAATTCTTTTGTTGTGGATAGTGCCTGAGGAAGGACTGTTGAGAGAATAATCTTTTGTTGCAATTTTCCTTAAGAGTGGATATGGTAGCTTTGTGAGTCTCCTTAACTTAGTGAGAGCTTGAGAGGTTATCCCAACATAGTTGTGGTCCTAAGTTTTATAGACTTAACTTCCTATTGCACTTTTTGGGCTAGCGCCTCTTCTCATTGTAATGGCAGTTGGAGGATGGAGTGGTGTAGTCTCATTGGAGTTGTATGCATTATGGTTGGTTTTGATCTAGTTGGTGTACCTTTGGAGATTTGTTTTGATATTGGAGATCTCGACCTAGTGTTGGTTAGGAGAACCGTTTTCTTGAAATTATGTTATGGTTTCTATGTGATTGCATGTACATTATGATGATTGATTCATGCTTATATGTGTCTATGATGGACTAAGATTTGCCTCATTTGGTGTGCTCTGGTGGTGAGATTATTTTTCCTTATAACTTCATTGTTGTGATGATATTTTGATTATGCTCTGACAAGAGTGTTGTATGTTACTTGTATGTAATTGGATGGTAGTTGTACCATGTGTCAGTTATGTTCTTTGTATTTGCAATTGGGCCATGTGTGATGTTTATATTGATTGACATACTTTATTAGACCCAGAAGTGGTGCTAGTGGAGCCCACTCGAATTCTTGATAGACGCAAAGGGCAATAGTAAGATACTTTTATTATCTCTTTACATGTGTAGTAAATGTGTAATAACAATATTGCTCAGTACAAGGTCGAGTAGGACTAATATTTTGTGAACAGTACCACATGGGAGGATGTTAATAAGATTGATAGATCATTTCTGCATTTGAGGAATTAGCATAGTTGCTTTAATTTCATGCATGTTAGAGATACTGTGATACTTTGAGGATGATACATTTTATACATTGGTAGTATTAGTATGATACATTATTAATTTAGTAGGATGTAATAAGACATTGAGACGATGTCTCTTCTAAGTGGGGAAGGATGTCACATCTTGATTTGCTTCAATTGATTTCATTTATGTTTAATTCATGGAAAACTATTAAACTCTACTTAATGATTGGTTTAGAATAATTACGTATGCTTGATTAATAATTGTGAATGATGGAAATTAGTAAGTGATGATTATGATTATATTACTTTACATTCGCTTTGGCTATGATTTTGAGAAACTAACCTATTGTAAAAGAATTGAGTGATATGAATGGCAGGTAAATGTTGAAGGCAAGAACTTGGTCCAGGTAGAGATGACCTAGCCATTTGACAAACAACTAACAAGATGTGACCCTTTATGCCTGCACACATTGGCGTAGTATCATGCATTATGAATGATACTCATTTTACATAGTTAGATTAGATGGCATATGATGTTGCATGTTTGGATGATGGTTCGATGATTGTTTTTCAGCATGTATGAGTTCACATTCAATGAATCAGAATAATTAGATACTTAATGATTCATCTTTCCTTCTGCTATGTGATGATAGACTCAATACCTGTTGATATTTTTAAAATTGCCCTCATTAGATTTTATGCAAACATATATGATGTGATGTATATATATATACTTACATGCAATAAAATATAATTGAATTTATTAAAATATAAATATAAATATGAATAATAGATATAAAAATAGATATATTTATTTAATATATTAAAAGCTAAATTAAGAGTTTCTTTATTAAAAGAAAGAGAAAGCTTATTTTATTAAAAAAAACTAAAAAGCTAAGTTTAAGAGTTTCTTACGTAGGATTTAGAAAAAAGGGGAAGGCTTTTAGTTTAACTAAAATTTAATGCATGCTTTTCTTTCAAAAGACATGTGTTCTTTTTTTTAAGACTGGTGTTGTTTTTTTAAAGACGGGGAATATTTTTTCTATGAAAGGGGATGAAAAACTCTTTTTAGGAGGATAAAAAAGAGGAAGAAAGCAATTACCAGGAAAAAAAGAAGAAAGAGAAGGATGCGTTCAGATTGGAGGGAATATATATAGGTTCATAGAGGTCAATTTGAAAGCCATAGGCAGAGCTAGAAGTGAGTTTTGCAAGTAAAAACTAGGTATTTATTAGTTTCCAAGTATTAAAATGTTTTATATGAGTTATAGATGCCAAATCATCTTCCTTGCTGGCAATTCCTTATAGATCTAAGTTTTTATTTGGTTGCCTTGGAAAAATTGTTTTTTAACACTTTATAACAGAGGAAATGGAGGTATATTAACAATGAGTTCCATGAAATGGTTTTGTTTCTTTTACTCTTATCTCCGTTGTTCTCTAAAACAGATTGTATAGAGATTTGCAAACAAGCTATTTTGAAGCAAAACTCAACACCTCTCTGGCTGTATATAAATTAGTGTTTTGATAAACCTCTGTTCCTAAAGATTAGAAATTAGTTAATAAATTAAACCCTCCTTGGCTAGTTATGCGGTCCATGTACAGGCATATGTATCCATCTAAGCATACATATACTTGTATATGAACACATAAACTCTTTCTTTGACTGCAAAATTACCAAAAAATTTAATGTCCCTCTAATTAGTTTTCCAGAACAACAATAATGTTTTATTGAAATGCAAGATTAGTGGTGTAGGGGCACCATGATAATCAAGTATTCAAGTTTTGTAAATAAGTCTTTTTGTTAGGTTGTGATGTGTATAGTCATGTGTCAAAGTGAATAAGGTCCTAATAGACCACTTAGTATGTAATAGGGATCCATTTTGAGTATAGGAGTCATATTTTTGTAATATTGTCAAAATTTACTATGTAAAAGGGCAAAAATGCATCATAAGTGGAATACCAAAGGTCATAAGTCTAAAAGTCAGTTGGAAGTCATTGTTTTTGGAGGGAAAAGTATGTGGATATGAAGGAGAACACGTTGTAAAACAAATGGAATGATTTTTGAAGTAATTTGAAGTACAAACTAATAAAGATATCCATGTTTTTACTATTTTTTCTATATTTTATGCCATTCCCAGCCTTGGTACAATTTCGTACAAGGACTAAATGCTCTAAAAGTTTATGAATTTGAAACAGGACAGAGTTAACATCCAAATAAACTTGGTTTGAAGGTTTCACATCAAATTTGGTGGGAGTTTGACTCATATTTCTAGAACTTCCTGTGTATACCCAGTTTTGAGGGTTTGTGAGTTTTCAAAATGCAACAACACCCATTCCACTAGTTGTGGTCTCTATAATTTGGTGGAATGGGTGGATTAGAGTAGGTTAAGATGTTTATGAGTTAACCAAGAGCAGAGAAGGAGTTTTGATGGGGTTTTGGAGGCTGCCCCAAGTAGTTTTTGCATGAATTTGACTTAAAAAAAGGTGGTTTTGAGTGTGAGTTTGATGAAACTAAGTTGCTGGAAGCTAAAGGAGAGTTTAGGAAGCATGTGCAAACCCAACACAATATGTCTGAGCCATTAGGAAAGTGTGGCAAATTGTGGAAGGTGCAAAACCAATAAACCTTCATGAAAACTAGCCTAAAACAAGCTTAGAGTAAGGGTATGGTAGTTTGGTGATGTAGAAGACTTTCCAATACTTGAAAATTGTTGATTTGGTCTATTGGAAACCTAAAAAGAGTGATAAAGTAGGTGGGAGAAGTTTGGGCTAAATATTTTGAGTACTTGCTTTGGAAAAGTGGGCTAATTGGCCTAGTTGCAAAACAGGGACAATCATTTTTTGGCTGCGGTGTTCCAAAACAACCTTATCTAAATTATTGATATGTTGAATAACTTGATAATGGGTATCTAAAAAACTAATCCTCATGTGGGTTTGAGGTGTATTCTGAAAGTTATGCTCAAAAAATCCCTAAAATAGGGCTACAAGGAGTTAGGGACAGTTGTGAAGGAAGACCTAAAATTTGGTGTGTCAAACTTTCTCAAGTGATTGGATTGAGTCCATGGAGAGATAATATCACCTTCCACTACATCAATTGGTATCAGAGCATAAGGAATAGGTCCTTGGAGATTGAAAGTTGCTGATTGAAGAGAAGAAAGTAGGAAGTTGATCAGTCAAGTATCAAGATGCCTCCAAAGAAAGATACTGCAGTAAGGAAGATGCAAGAGATGGAAGAGAATCTTGAGAGGGAATTGAGAAAGTTGCAAGAATTCCAAAATAATTTTTCAGCAAGATTGGAAAATGTGGAAACAGGGCAAAGGAGAGGTGTGTATGTGAGTGAGGAAAGTGAGACTAAAGATGAAGAAGAGGGAGAATATGGAGATGTAGAAGAAGAGTTGGATGCTCAAGACCAAAGAATGGCCAAGTTACTGAAGGTAGTAAAGGGAAACAAGCACAAGGTAAAAGTTGATTTGCCAATGTATGATGGTATTTTAGATGAAGAAGCATTGTTAGATTGGATTGCTGCTCTAGATAATTTCTTTGAATGCGAGGATGTACCTAATGAGGAGAAGGTGAAGATTACAAAAACTAAATTGAAAGGGCATGCATTAGTTTGGTGGGACTATGAACAAGCTAAGAGAAGAAGAAAAAGTAAGTCTAAAATTGTTTCATGGGATAGGATGGTAGCTAAGATAAAAGAAAATTTTTTGCCAAAAGATTATGCTATTCAAATGTCAAAGAGACTTCAAGATTTAAAGCAGAGGGAAATGGATGTGAAAACATACACTAATGTTGGGATAAGGTGCCATTAACCTTGTAAATCCCAATATTGTATTTATTCCATTTATTATTTGTAATTTGTAATTACCCATAAGGGATGTACAAGTTTCACCGGTAGTAGTAAAAATTATTTACTGTCCACGGTAATTACGGAGTTACTGCACGGTAAGCTCAGAGTTACTAGCGGTAGTTATGAGATGTCATTTACTATGGTAAATGGTAATTGGTCAAAGTGGGGTGCACATGTGGAGGAATAATCTATTTTTAGTGTTATGATGCACGTCATAGATGCTGTAAGAGGGTGTAAGAGATTCTATGACAACTGTAAGTTGTCATAAGACACTAATAATAGCATATGACGTGTCATTGTTAGCTACCGTTGCACCAAAAGATCGACCTATTAATGCCCGATACAACCACTTGACTTAACAAGCACGAGAGGCGGTTAAGCCCTTGTCGTAAACCACCGTAGTGCTGCGCTGAACAAGGAGACCAAGGGCCACACCTTGCAACAATCCCGCTCCCAGCACAAGCATGGGGTTTGAACCTGTGACCTCGGCTCTGATACCAATTGTTAGCTGTCGTTGCACCAAAAGATCGACCTATTAATGCCCTATACAACCACTTGACTTAACAAGCACAAGAGGCAGTTAAGCCCTTGTTGCAAACCACCGCAGTGCTGCGTTGAACAAGGAGACCAAGGGCCACACCTTGCAACAGTCATAAGATGCTGTAAGTGGCTATTTTTGGCCCCAAAGTGTTCAATCTTGCATGGGCACTTTTTCCCAAGTGTAGGATGCATGTATGACAACATTTATGACCCTGTAAGAGCCTATTCTTGGCCATGGATGCCCAAGGTTGTATTGTTGACTCTTGATAAGTGTTATGGGTTTGTAAGAAGTCATTTAATGTCTTGAGGTTGTGTAAATTCTATTAAAAAATCATAGCATAGTAGATGAGATGTATATAACAGTTTACAGGTACCTAGGTTTTACCGAAGTGAAGGTTGGAGGACAGAGGAAGTGAATGTATTTGTAATCTCCTTTTGTGAAGATAATACAACTTGACCTCTTTTCTTGGTGGAGTTTTTTACCTGAAAGGGTTTTCTCCACATTAAACACTTGTGTTATGTGCTTCATTCTATTTCTGGTATATTTTTATATTGTGGTTTTATGTTTTGTTACAATCTCCATTAATAACACACAGTTAAAGTTTTCTGAAATTTATCTTGAATCAGATTTACATTAAAGTAGTGTTGCTTTCATTTCTAACATTTGGTATCAGAGCCTGGCTAGCTTTGACTCTTGGGTGGTAGTGTGGAAGCTATAGCTACAGTGGGAGATTTGGTTGTGTTTGTTTTGCAGATCTTGTGTTGTTATTATGGCTGCATCCACCGTTGCATCAACCTCTTGATTGGACATTGAGAAGTTCAACAGAATGGGGTATGAGTTGTGGAAGCTGAAAATGGAAGATTTCTTGGAAAAAAGAAACCAATGGTTGGCTGTCCAAAAAAGAGAAAAAACCTGACGATGTATCTCAAGATGAGTGGGATAGACTAGATAAGAAGGTACGGGGAACCATCTGGTTGTGTCTTTCAGACTCTGTCCTGATGAATGTCACAAAGGAAGAGACTGCATACAAGTTGTGGAAATGGTTGGGTGAGATCTATCAAGCTAAGAATATGGTAAATAAACTTTATTTAAAAAGAAAATTATTTTCCATGAAAATGTGAGAAGGTGAATCAGTTGCAGAGCATTTAAATTCTTTTAATTTGTTAGTGAGTCAGCTTGATTCAGTAGATGTTGAGGTTAGTGAGGAAGATCAATGTATCTTACTTCTTTGTTCTTTACCTGAGTCTTAGGAGAATGTTATCCTTGCTATCACTGCTAACCTCATGGATCCGAAGTTGGATGCTCTTGTTTTAGTGCTACTGTCACAGGAATTGAGGAAGAAGAGTTCAGATAGTTCAGGGGATGCTCTCAATGTCAGGGGAAGGTCTAAGGAGAGAGGACCTAAGGCAGATCAGAAAGGGGCTAAGGACAAGTCCAAGGACCAGTCTAAGACTCCTATTAAAAAGAACAGAGTTAAGTGTTGGAACTGCGGTAAAAGGGGACATGTGAAGGAGTGCAGAAATCCCAAGAAATAGTGGGAGAGTTCTTCAAAGAAGTCCTCGAATGGAGGTGAAGAAGTTTTACTTTTTGCATGTAATCTTGTTTCTAATGATCACTGGTTGGTTCACTCAGGATGCTCATTTCATATGACCCCACATAAGGAATGGTTCTCCACATATGAAGAATATGATGGAGGTAATATCTACCTTGGTGATAACTCTACATATCCGATTGTCGGGAAAGGAAAGGTATTGTTGTGTTTCAGTGATGGGAGGATTAAAACCCTCCCAAGTGTTTTACATGTTCCTGGATTAGCTAGAAATCTGATTTCAGTTTCGAGGTTGAATGATTTGGGAATGCATGTGACATTTGACAAGCATGGCTGCAGATTGGTGAGAGGGAACTTGGTGGTAGCGAAAGGGAAGAGATTCAGGAACTTGTTTAAGATTGAAGCCACTATAGTTTATAATGCCTCCTATGTATTTGAGGCCACTACTGAAAATACATGTATGTTGTGGCACCATAGATTGGGCCACACAAGCAATAATGTACTGAAAACTATTAAGAATAAAAATTTGTTGGACAGTTTCTCTTATTCTGATGAGCACTTTGATTTCTGTGAGCATTGTGTGTTTGGTAAACAAAACAAAAAATCATTTCCTTCAGGAAGCAATAGAGCAAAAGAGAAGCTAGAAATTATTCATACGGATGTGTTTGGACCTGTGGATAATGAATCTATTGGAAAATCTCGTTATTTTGTAACCTTCATTGATGATGTATCCAGATTTACATGGATTTATTTTATGAAGCATAAATATGAAGTTTTCACTAAGTTTAAGGAATTCAAAGTCTTAGTAGAGAACCAATCAGGTTTAAAGATAAAAATATTAAGATCTGACAATGGAGGGGAATATTGCTCTAAGGAATTTGATGAGTTTTGCAAGCATGCAGGTATAATTAGACAAAAGACAACTCCGTATACACCATAGCAGAATGGTGTTGCAGAAAGGATGAATCGAACAATTATGGAAAGGGCTAAAAGTATGCTTAGTGATGCATAGTTGGATAAATGCTTTTGGGCAGAGGCTGTGTGTACTGCTTGCTACTTGATAAACAAATCTCCTTGTAAGGCTCTTGATTCGACACCTTATGAAGTGTGGACATGTAAGAAACCATCTGTTTCACATTTAAGGGTTTTTGGCTGTGAGGCTTTTGTTCATGTGCCTAAGGAAAATCGATCTAAGTTGGATCCAAAGGCTGAAAAATGTACATTCATTGGATATGGTGATAATGTGAAAGGTTATAAGCTTTGGAATCCACTAACCCGCAAGATTATCTTTTCTAGAGATGTTATTTTCAAGGAACTTAGAGCTATTTTTGAACCTGAGCAGCCAAAAGAAAAAGATGAAAAGGTCAAGAAGGTGCACTTTGATTTAGAGTAGTAAAATGCGCCTCAGGAAGGACAAAATGATGGATTGGGGGGTGAAGAAGAAGAAGAAGATTCAAGTAGTTCTGATGAAGATGAGTTTGTTGTTACAGAAGAAGTTGGTGCAGATGATCATGCAGAAGAACAAGTTGAGACTCTTACTCCACCCTTGAGGAGATCCACAAGACAATGAAATCCAGTTGACAGGTATAGCCCACCATAATTCTATTGTGTATATGCTTTATTGAGTACTAATAATGAACCTAGATCCTACAGGGAAGCTATTTCAGCAGATGATAGTGAGTCTTGGCAGCTAGCCATGCAGGAGGAAATGATGGCTTTGGACTCTAATAACACCTAGGATCTTTTTCTTTGCCCAAAGGAAGAAAGGCCATAGGTTGTAAGTGGGTCTTCAAGAAGAAGTTTGGAGCAGACAGGTCATTGGAGAAGTACAAGGCTAGACTGGTAGCCAAGGGCTACTCCCAGAGAAAGAGAGTTGATTTTGGTGAGATATTCTCTCCTGTTGCTAAATTGACTTCTATTAGATTTCTTTTATCCATTGCTGCAACTTATGATTTGGAGATTGAGCAAATGGATGTTAAGACTACGTTCTTGCATGGAGATCTTGAAGAAGAAATTTATATGCAACAACCTACAGGTTTTGAGGTAAAAGGAAAAGAAAATTGGGTTTGCAGGTTAAAGAGGTCTCTTTATGGTCTTAAACAGTCCCCCAGAATATGGTATCAAAATTTTGACTCATTTGTTTTGAAATTGGGTTTTGTTAGAAGTGAGGAGGATCATTGTGTTTACATTCATTGTGTTGATGATTCTATACTGGTTATTGCTTTGTATGTTGATGACATGTTTTTCAGCAATACTAAGGGTATGGTCAGTGAGCTTAAAGCCCAACTTTCAGGTGCATTTGAGATGAAGGATCTTGGTGCTGCAAGGTATATTTTGGGAATGGAGATTAGGAGGGACAGATTTAACAGAAAGCTTTGGTTGTCACAAAGTAAGTATGTGAATACTATTTTGCAGAGATTTAGTTTGCAGGACTGTAACCTAGTTAGAGTTCCTTTACCCATTGGTACTAAGCTTTCATTATATATGTGTCCAAAGACTGAGGATGATCTTGAGGATATGTCTAATGTGCCATATGCTCATGTTGTAGGGAGTTTGATATATGTAATGGTTTGCACTAGACCAGATATTCCCCAAGCAGTGGGAGTTTTGAGCAGATTTATGTCTAACCCTGGTAGACAACATTGGAACTATGTGAAGAGGGTGTTTAAATATCTTGCAGATTGGGCAGGTGACTTGGATAGTTGAAGGTCAACTAGTGGCTATGTGTTTACTCTATTTGGAGGTGCAATGAGTTGGATGAGTAAGATACAGCCCACAGTTGCTTTGTCCACTACAGAAGCAAAGTATATGGCTGCTGCTCATGTCTCTAAGGAGGTAGTTTGGTTGAGGAGACTGTGTACAAGTATTGGTTTGATTGCAGGAATATTTAAATTGGTTGTGATAGCCAGAGTGCTATTTGTTTGGCTAAGAATCCCATGTATCATGCTCGAACTAAGCATGTTGATGTTTAGTATCACTTTGTTCGAGAGTTGGTTTCAAATGGAGAGATTGAGCTGAAGAAGATAGACACTTAGGAGAATGTTGTAGATTCATTGACCAATCCTATGAGCATAGAGAAGTTCATGTGGTGTAGAGAGGCCATGGGCCTTGTTTCTAGTGCCTAATTATTTTTCATTTGATTTCCTATGGGTTGATTTACAATGTATAATGTCAAGTGGGAGAATGTTGGGATAAGGTGCCATTAACCTTGTAAATTCCAATATTGTATTTATTCTATTTATTATTTGTAATTTGTAATTACCCATAAGGGATGTACAAGTTTCACCGGCAGTAGTAAAAATTATTTACTGTCCACGGTAATTATAGAGTTACTGCACGGTAAGTCTCAGAGTTACCGGCGGTAGTTATGAGATGTCATTTACTATGGTAAATGGTAATTGGTCAAAGTGGGGTGCACATGTGGAGGAATAATCTATTTTTAGTGTTATGACGCACGTCATAGATGCTGTAAGAGGGTGTAAGAGATTCTATGACAACTGTAAGTTGTCATAAGAATCTATGACACTAATAATAGCATATGACGCATCATAAGATGTTGTAAGTGGCTATTTTGTCCCTAAGGCATTCAAGCTTGCATGGGCACTTTTTCCCAAGTGTAGGATGCATGTATGATAGTATTTATGACCCTGTAAGAGCCTATTCTTGGCCATGGACGCCCAAGGTTGTATTGTTGACTCTTGACAAGTGTTATGGGCTTGTAAGAAGTCATTTAATGTCTTGAGGTTGTGTAAATTCTATAAAAAAACCATAGCATAGTAGATGAGATGTATATAACAGTTTACAGGTACCCAAGTTCTGCCGGAGTGAAGGTTGGAGGACAGAGGAAATGAATGTATTTGTAATCTCCTTTTGTGAAGATAATACAACTTGACCTCTTTTCTTGGTGAAGTTTTTTACCCGAAAGGGTTTTCTCCATGTTAAACACTTGTGTTATGTGCTTCATTCTACTTCTGGTATATTTTTGTATTGTGGGTTTATGTTTTGTTACAATCTCCATTAATAACACACAGTTAAAGTTTACTGAAATTTATCTCAAATCAGATTTACATTAAAGTAGTGTTACTTTCATTTCTAACAACTAATGAGTTCTATAGATTGAGCATAAGGGCTGTATGTATGGTAGATGATGTTGAGAAAGTGGCCAAGTACCTTAGTGGATTGAGATTTAATATCCAAGATGAGATAATTATGCATAATCCAAAGACCCTAGAGGAATGTCATCAGATGGCAATAAGGGTAGAAGAAAAGGTTAAAAGGAGACAAGAAAAATCAGTAAGAGGCAGAGGCAGCACTTCAAGAGGTAGGGGTACATATTCCTCTTCAAGACAAACCAATGAAGGTCAAGGTGATGCACAAAAGGGACAAGAATCATTGGCAGACATTAGAGGTGGATTCAGGGGATCAAGAGGCAGATTTGGAGTCACCCTACTTGGAAATGTCCTGAAAGGTTTGGTGCTTCATCAAGTGGTGGAGAAAGAAAGAATGAAAGGAGAGCTCAGATTGTACAAGAGGATAAATGTGAGAGTTCAAGTTCAAATACCCTACATGTTGCACCTGAAGTTGAAGAGAATTTGATGGTGAGAAGAACCTTGTTTCAAGCACCCAAGGAGGAGGAGATGGCTCAAAGGAGGAAATTGTTCAAGACAACCTGCAAGTGTAAAGGTAAGGTGTGTAAAATGGTGATTGATTCAGGGTCTACAGATAATCTAGTGTCTTGTGAAATGGTTGATAAGTTGCAGCTAGAAAGGATCCCTATGGTAACATCATACAAAGCTTCACGGGTGAGTGATGATCAATGTATTCTTGTTAGGGAGCAAGCATTTGTTGAATTTCAAATTGGTGCATATAGGGATAAAGTGCTTTGTGTTATCTTACCAATGAGTTGTTGCCATTTACTCCTTGGGAAACCATGGAAATTTGATAGGAAATCATTGTATGATGGTAGGGAGAACACCTACACCATTAAGAAGGATGGAAAAACTTTTAGATTAACTCCTTTGTAGGAGAATGGTGAAGCAAAAGGCAAGGCAGACAAGGTTATCATGATAGGCAAGGAGTTCATGAAGCTTGGGGAAGAGAGAAACAAGGAGTGTGTAGCCACTTCCATGTTTGAAGATATCAAAACAGAGAATGTGAAAGATGCTTCAGTATTGAAAGACATAGATAATGAGTTGGTGTCTAGTGCAGGACAAGAGAAGGCAAGAGATGAAGTGTGTATGCAGCCACAAGGTGGGAGGAAGAAGGATGATGCAATCATGATTGGGACAGTGTTTTGCCAACTAGTTTCAAGTAAGGTCAGTGGGAAGTCATGTAATAAAAGTATAGAGGTTGGAAAATCTATCTTAGGCATAGGAAGATTGATGGAAGAGGTGTCTAAACATGTTAGGACAATGGTGACTATAAGGGCAGAGAACTTGGTGATAGAGAAAAGAGAGAAAGGTGCAGTGAATAAATATAGTTGGCAGGGACATGTGACTGAGTTCAAGCATGAAGCAAAGGTGGAAAGGAGGATAAGTCAGGGTACAAATGGAGCAGGATTGTTTGAAGACACAAAGGCAAGTTCAACATCAAATTTTGGCAAGATAACAGGGCAGTCTATAGAAATAAGATAGTGGCAAGGTAAAGACCAATCCAAGGATGCAAGGGACAGTGTAAGACTGCAGTACCCGATTCAAAGGAGTGGAATTCAAGACAAAGGAGAATTTGGAGATCAAGGTGGTTTTATGATAAAGCAAGGATCGTGGCAATATCATCATGGGACATGAGGTCTTCTTTTTGGCCGGGTGTATGGTGCAGGGGCACCATGATAATCAAGTATTCAAGTTTTGTAAATAAGTCTTTTTGTTAGGTTGTGATGTGTATAGTCATGTGTCAAAGTGAATAAGGTCCTAATAGACCACTTGCTATGTAATAGGGGTCCATTTTGAGTATAGGAGTCATATTTTTGTAATATTATCAAAATTTACTATGTAAAAGGGCAAAAATGCATCATAAGTGGAATACCAAAGGTCATAAGTCTAAAAGTCAGTTGGGGGTCATTGTTTTTGGAGGGAAAAGTATGTGGATATGAAGGAGAACATGTTGTAAAACAAATGGAAAAGTAATTTGAAGTACAAACTAATAAAGATATCCATGTTTTTACTATTTTTTATGTATTTTTTGCCATTCCCAGCCTTGGTACGGTTCTGTACAGGGACTAAATGCTCTAAAAGTTTATGAATTTGAAAGAGGACAGAGTTAACATCCAAATAAACTTGGTTTGAAGGTTTCACATCAAATTTGGTGGGAGTTTGACTCATATTTCTAAAACTGCCTATGTATACCCTATTTTGAGGGTTTGTGAGTTTTCAAAATGCAACAACACCCATTCCACTAGCTGTGGTCTCTGTAATTTGGTGGAATGGGTGGATTAGAGTAGGTTAATATGTCTATGAGTTAACCAAGAGTAGAGAAGGAGTTTGGATGGGGTTTTGGAGGCTGCCCCAAGTAGTTTTTGCATGAATTTGACTTTAAAAAAAGGTGGTTTTGAGTGTGAGTTTGATGAAACTGAGTTTCTGGAAGCTAAAGGAGAGTTTGGGAAGCATGTGTAGACCCAAAACAATATGTCTAAGCTATTAGGAAAGTGTGGTAAGTTGTGGAAGGTGCAAAACCAATAAACCCTCATGAAAACTAGCCTAAAACAAGCCTAGAGTAAGGGTATGGTGGTTTGGTGATGTAGAAGATTTTCCAATACTTAAAAATTGTTGATTTGGTCTATTGGAAACCTAAAAAGAGTGATAAAGTAGGTGGGAGAAGTTTGGGCTAAAGATATTGAGTACTTGCTTTGGAAAAGTGGGCTAATTGGCCTAGTTGCAAAATAGGGACAGTCATTTTTTGGCTGAGGTGTTCCAAAATAACCTTATCTCAATTCTTGATATGTTGAATAAATTGATAATGGGTATCTAAAAAACTAACCCTCACATGGGTTTGAGGTGTATTATGAGATTTATGCTCAAAAAACCCCTAAAATAAGGCTACAAGGAGTTAGGGATAGTTGTGAAGGAAGACCTAAAATTTGGTGTGTCAAACTTTCTCAAGTGATTGGATTAAGTCCATGGAGAGATAATATCACCTTCCACTACATCAATTAGATCTAGTCTTCTCACAGTAAACAATCATGACCAGCTGAGTATTCATTATATGATTTAAGAACCACGTAATAATCTATTTTTTTTGCCATAAATGCTTGCATAGAACAACAGTACTGATTTATCTGAAATGCTAGAATAGACCAAATATTTCCATACTAAACAATCAGGACTGGATGAGTATTCATTATAGAGATCAAGATCTATGTAATAATCTAATTTTTTGTTGTAAATGCTTGCATAGAACAACAGTATTGATTTATTTGAAATGCTAGAATAGACCAAATCTTTCCATAGTAAACAATCATGATTGGCTAAGCATTCATTATAGAGATCAGGATCCAAGTAATAATCTCATTTTTTCCTTGATTGCTTGCACATAACATGTTTTTAAATTGGTTAATTGGTATGAAATAAGTAATCATTGTTGTTTTCTATGTCAAATGATAGAAGTAATCCATTGTTGTGTGTTTCTAAATTTCAGAACTCATAAGCATGGGATATTTTACTAGTATGAATGTGTGTGTGTGTGTGTGTTTACCTACGCATTCATATGTTTTAATTAAAACCAGTCTTGTAATTTTCAACTAAAATCTCTTTTGCCCTATTTTACCATAACATGAAAATGATTAGAATACTGAATGAAAAACTACATTAAACTTACCTTAAATAGTATTTTGAAATAAATATACATCAGAGATTCAGTAGATTCATTATTCCTTAAGGAATGATTATTAAACATAAAACTATGTTAAAGACATCAAATCTTGAAATAAACATGACATATTCTTCATGGATTTTACATTCACATACAAACTTCATTAAAATTGAAATAGGACATAAATGTATGTACTTTCATCATTGTATTAAAAGAAATGAGTTGTTAGTTAAACTTGCATTATGACTATCATGTTTGGAAAGAGAATGTTTACATTATTTTCAGTATGCATTGTAACTCTTTGAGGGTTTACCTTCCGAGATGGGTGCAGAATATGGGTTATCAGAGAAGTAGGTTTTCTTTTTCAAAATCTACACACCATTGTATGGTTATTATGCTTTGGCCAAAGCAGATTGTATCATTGAAATAGAGGATTTATGCCTAGTTGTTATGTTGTATTCTCTGCCATATCCTGATATTAGATCATTGCATTCATATTAGAGTGAATCATGTAGATATATCAGGCATACACTGGGTTCCACCCTGTCTTCTAGTTATAGAGTGCTAGACACTTCGTGCAGGGTCAGGTATTCTTCCAGTAGGAAGGATTCTAGGGAAGCATAAGATTCATGATTGGGCGAAAAAAGTGCCTAAACCATGTTCTCATCTTTAGACTTAGCAGATGATCATGGGGATCAATGGCGGTTGAAGATTTGATTATTATTTAGTTATTATATTGTAGCTTATGGATTTGGATCCCACATTGTATGGTGGTGACTAATGGGTTTGAGAACCTATGATATATTTATATTCATGTATTACTTTATATGTATTGTTCACCTAGATTTGACATTATTACAAGTGAAATGTGAATATTGGAATTGTAAACATTGAGATGTTATTTGGATTTTGATTTAATTGTTAAACTTTGAGTTATTTCCTAATGATTGTTAAGGCATTTAGGACTTTACAACCCAGAAGGGATTTGAAGAGGTTTGCAGTAGTTAGTGAGTAGTTTAGCAAAATAAAAACATGATTTTTTTATTTGGCGTGAGAAAAACATAGGGATCACCATTTTTTTTTTTAGCATTGATCACCATTTTTAAGTGACCAATATCTTTGAATCTGGAAACAACAGAAGACAGCATGACAGTGACTTGGAAGGCATAATCGACCCCTTTTGTGCAAGTAAATTTATCTGGGTATTTTTTCCTATTTTTGTATGCAATACTTAATGACTGGTTATGATTGTTTAAACATAGTAAATCGCCTTGTTGTTTCCATTCATTGTCTTTACTTTTCTTTATTTTATGTTGAGTGAATCACCCCACTTTCTGGCCGCTATATTTAACCTTGGAGATGAAATGCAACAAATTTCGCAATCGCTGATAAAAAAATCACTCTCTGACAGACATAAATAATAGAGTTGATATCATTCTTAATTACTGTTAGAAAACCAGTCTTTTAATTGAAATCAATGTCTTCTTAAATGATCAAACCAATGTGCAAATAACTCTTTAACTTAGTTGATATATATGGTATTCCTGTAGCTGACCTTTCTGTTGGAATTAGTCCGGACAACTGAGAGGGGGGGTGAATCAGTTGTCACACAATTTAAATTTTTCTACCTTTAATCTTCTTTTACAACTTATAATCAAATAAACATTAAAACATGAATCAATAACACATGAGCAAAAGTATAAATAACACACTTGACACCATGATTTTTAGCGTGGAAACCCTGTTAAGGGAAAAACCATGGTGGGGGTTAACCCACAAAAATAAATACCGTGTTAAAAGTATTTTTACAAATGAGAATGCACATGCATTTGGGCTCACCGCCCAAAGCTCACTGCTCAATTAGAGGCTCATTGCCTACAAATGATTACAAGAGAATAATAGAGATTTTGAACTGATGAGAAGCATCTACTAATGCATGATTTCAGTTTTGGTTAAGCACAAAACACTGATCTTACACATTTCATCTTCACTCTGCCCTGTATACTGCTCTGCCTTCATCCGAATATTAGATCTTTGCTCTTTTCGCCTTTACTCCATATTTGCAGCTCACATACACCAAAATCATCCAAATCCATTAGCTATATATATCCGCATCCTGATCTTTAATTACTTTTCAGTCGACTTCAAGAACACTTGGAATTTTATTGAATACTCTGCTCTGTCGGCTAGATCCATGCATAACTTGAGACGCAGACCAAAACTTGCACATACAAATCATTAGTCAGGTTGGCTACTATCACTGATCAACACAACTTGTCCAACCAACAACTTCCATACATCCGGAACCGATATCAATTATAATGTCGGCCTGTTCTTCTTCTGTTTGTTCTATCAAATTGTTAACCTGATACTCATATGCTAATAACTATTGACTCCTCCATCACTGGAAGACAAAATTCTGGATTTAGATTTTCCTGACAATGCTTATGACTCCCTCAGATTCACAACAAACTTTGATAGACTCCTGAGTAGATCTGGACCAAGATACCGGACCCTGTCACACACTCTGTTCTTGACTTCCCGGACTTAGACAGATCTTCAATTTGATTTTCGGTCTGGGCAAATTATATAATGTGGATGTGTAGAGAGACTTGGTTGCCATCAATGACAACACTTATCATGCCTAGTAGTGTCTCTTGCCAACAATCTCCCCCTTTGGCATTGATGGCAACACTTAGTGAAAAATGACTAAGTGTTGGAATAACTCCCCCTTTGCTTGTGCTCCATAATGTTGTTCACACTGCTTTCTGGTGCTCCCCCTTTGCTGGATTCCTCATTTTTCATTGCTCTTCACTCCCCCTTTGACATCAATGGCAAAGGGTGGGATCCACAATCACTAATGATGCAAAAACTCTGTATATATGACCACATATGTACAAATAGTCCATATGTTATATTTACATATATTTAAGGATATCTACAAAAGTACTTTTTAACTGTACAAATTTGGTGGCCCAACTTCTCTTCATACCATCCAAAATTGAAATGTGTCCTTTTAGCAGAAATGCATATGCTTCTGCCTTCCTTTGATTTGATTGATCACTTGTCCGGGCAGTACTTTAAGCCTCTGACAAGGTATTAAACATTGTTTCCAACTTAAGGATAATCAGTCCCCAGAGCTCACTCATTCTTTCCATAATATTCTTCTTTTCCTTGATAAGCTTCTTTATTTCATTTGTCAGGCTAATTGCTTGACTTTCTTGGCTCACCGGAGATACTGTTAAAGGATCAATACTTTGAGATAGGTCTAGCAACTTTTTCTCTTGCTCCTTTATCTTTTTCTCAATATCCTTTACTATTTTGGGCCATGATAAGAAAAACTTATATACATCACCACCATCCTTAAGAGCATTTTCAATACTCTTTATACTAATGTCGAGTGTTTTTCTATCATTATCTATAAGGCCTTTTAGTTCACTATACCTCTTATCCAAAAATTCTTTCCGGATCTTTACTTCGGTTGACTTCTCAAAGGACTCAAAATTTGTATTTATAGAATGCACAAGATTTTTCAAATTACCAGAAGGAGAATCAGATGTATTCTTCTGATATGTGGGCATGATCTTTTCCAGTACTCCAGATGCTAGGCTTATCACCTCACTATCTTCTATGTGAGACTTCAATAATTTCTCCCTTGCCTTGGCTTGTGTGAATGATTCTATCTTCAGCATTTGATCTAGAGAGAGTGTCATAATTGATTGGTCCTTGTATTAGTTCTAGATCATCTAACTCTAGCATCTCCTTGCTGAGAAAACTCTATACTGCATTCGCAGTGTCTCTTTCCACACTCGTTATTTCAATTTCTTTCCCTTGTGCTTGGTTAAAGATAGCAGTCGAACTGTCTGGATTTGGTGCATTAGCACCATCCCCTTCTACTAGTTTTTCTTTTCCCTTTGCCTCTTCCTCTTCCTTCTCTTTCTCTTTTTCTTCTTCTTTCTCTTTGTCCTTTCCAGAGTCATCAGTAGCAGGAGGATCTAGAGGATCATGGCCAGCATTTGCTTCTTCTATCAATACTTCTTCTTCTTCCTTTTGCACTTCCTCTTCTGGAACAGAGAAGTCTATAGTTTCAGTTTGTTGCTTATTTCCATTTATTCCTTCAACATCCATGTCTGAGGACTCAATCTCTACATTTACCTCCTCTGCAATAGGATGATTGTGCCTTTTCAAAGCACTCTGAAGAATCTCTTTGGTTTCATTTGCAATATTTTCTGTCTCCACAAGCATAAGCTTATTCATTCAATTTTTACTTCGAAACTCATCCTTGGCTTCTTTGAATATCAAATTCATTTGCTTTGGAGTAATTTGGGGGCATAATTGTATTAATATCTGTTCTCGGATCTCAAGATCCTTGTTTATTGCATTCTCTTTTCTCAGTTCCAAAACTTTTTCAAGGCTTTTTGGTATCAATGAACATATCTCAATAAGAGCCTTGTTGTAGATATTCAAATATCTTACCATTGCTTCCTCAAGTATTCTTTTGTCAACATTACCATAGTCATCATAGAATTCTGTCATTGGAACCAAGTTTCCATCCACAGTAACTAATTTAATGGTGTCTTCTATTGAAAGGGTAGGCTTTACTACATATTCCTTTATCTTTTGCCTCTTGCTTTCCCTTTTTCTTCCAAAGGACATCTCCTTGGATATCTTGGCCGCTTTTTTGCCTATGGCTTTTAGTTCTATGATCTCAGTGTCAGAATTTGTATCTTCTTCTTCTTCTCTTGTGCTTTCATAGGTTCGGGATGCTTTTGTTTTCTTCCTTTTCTCCCTTTTTCCAGATGATTTTTCTTCCGGTTCTGCAGTCTTAGGAGAAACAGAGGTAGCAACAGAGCTCCTAGTAGACCTTGAGGTAGAAGAGGGTTCCACTAGAGCACTTCCTTGTTTCTTATCTTGTTTCTCTTTCTCAGCCTTTTCAGTTCTTTCCCTAAATTGCCTCACAACCTCTTTAGTTAGGCCTAGATTTTAAGCCAACTGCTCAACTTGTTTTGTTACACTCCTATTGGTTTCAGGTTCTCTGAGCTTAGTATGCAGTTTCAAACTTAACTCCTCATATGTTCCAAATCTTTCAACTGGTGTTTCTTTAGGATTGCTTAGAAGATGTTGAGCATACATATTCAAGATTTTTCCATCTACTTCATACCCCACGGGCATGATCCAAGCAGTTCTGGGTTCCACTGCTTCCATTAGGCACTAATCAGTGTCAACCATAAAGCATATTTCATTTTTGTACTTCTCAACAATTGATTTAGCGATCCTTTCCCTTAAATGCATCATACTTTGAAAATTCTTGAAGTAACCCCATATTGCAGTTTTTTGTGCTTTGAAGTCACCAAAGCTGCGGAGATCATCTCTAATCTGAGTGGCAACTGGCTCATCATTAGTCCAGTGAACACCCTTTACTCCAGGTACTTCATTCATATAGTAGAAAAACAAGCATAGAACCAATGTACCATATTTAAAAGTGTTTTTCTTATCTCTTTTGATTTTGTTCAAGTTTTCAATTAGTTGGTTCTGTAATAGCTCACAAAGGTCATAATCTACATTCTCCTTTAACATTTGATATGCTGCATATATGGCAGTTCTGTAGACAAAATTCTCCTTGCTGGAGTGGTATATCTTGTAGCCAATCACCATGGAAGCAAACTTCACATCTGGTTCTATAATGTCATTTACAGTCATAGCCCTCCTATCAAATTTTGCAATAGAAAAATCATAGGAGTCAGCTTCTCCCATCTTCTCTTCTTCTCTTCTTCTATGCCCAACCTTCAACATGACATCATCATGACAATTTTTATCACAATTACTCACATCTGCAACAAATTTGTTTTGTACACTCTCTAACACATCCAATCTTGATTGGATTTCTCTTAGCCCTTCAAGATCCCTTTCTATTTGAATTCTTTCTCTTCTCTTTGTAAAATAAAATCTCACAGCTTTTCCCAAGGACAACCTCATACTCTTTCTTGAAGATATTTCTACACATACTTACAACCCACTCATAATCTGTAACTTCACCTCAGCAACCAACTCACCTCAATAAAATTCACACAAAACTACAACTATCCTCTACCCAACAAAGATTCTAGAAGATTCACCTCAAAACCCCCTCTACCCACTTCCACATAGTGGAGGACATTTGTACACCTTCTACCTAGCCTTATCTCTATTGGAGGATAACCAACATACCTTTATGCATACTCTTCAACATTAACTACATTCTACAACCATTGCAACTTCACATGCTTCAACTCCACCAATTAGCCCACTCTAATACCGATGCAGCCATGACTAGGGGGTCTTATCAAACTACCGATCATGTAGCCAACACATCACAATGGAAGCAAAATAAATCCAAAAAAAAATTCACTTTGATATTATTGAATTCAAAATTGACTACAATTTGTTTTACAAATAAATCTACAACACATTACATATGCCCTCTCTTGGCCTCACTCTATTCATCATGGATTTGAGCCTCTCAGCCAGCCTTTGCTCTCGCCAGCCATTGACCCTCTCTCCATTTCTCAATCTTCAAAAATCACTCTTCCTCATGCTTGAGGAATTCCTTCTTTCCTTAATCTTCTTGCATTTTCATTGTGGCAACTTCAAACTACCTACAGAAAACTCTCTGTTATGTCCTTCAAAATCCATGCCCCTTCCTTCTCTCTTTCTCCGTTGGGCACTTTGCCTCACATCTCTGTCTTGGGCAACCTTAAAAACTAGTTTTTAAGATTTCTCAATAAAAAAATCCTCCAAATTTGTCCCTTCCTCTCTTCCACACCTTTTTCTATTTTGGGCCACTCTTCCTCTATTTTTAGTGCTTCAAATTTCCTCTCTATTATCCCTTCTTATATACCCTCCACCATAATAAAATAAATGAAAAAAAAGATGATGTATATAAAATTTTCCAATGCCTCCCTCCTTCACATCTCCACGCCACTTATAATATATATATATATATATATATATATATATATATATATATATATATATATATATATATATATATATATATATATATATATATATATATATATATATAAAGAAGGTGCCACCTTATTTTTCAACACCTCATCAAAAGAGGGGTTGTTTCAAACTTGAAACTACAAATTCTTTTCTTCCAAAAATAAGCGCCTAGACTACCAAAGTGGCATTGAAATAGCCAACTCTTTAATGCATTATCCTTTAATCACTTCACCTCATTTAGGAATGAAATTATGTTGCCCCCTTCATGCATATTGGAAGATTTTAAATCAAATTTCATTTTAGAAAAATAATGCTAAACAATTTAATGCTTGACTAAGGCATCCTATTTTCCCCAATCCTTCTACAACATAAAAATGGATTTTTTATAAATTTTGATTGGATTATTAACTTCACTTGAAAACTAGCAACATAGCGTAAAATCACCTCTTGAAGCTCTATGTAAAACCATTTTACTCCAGCTCTTGCGAAACTCCAAAATTAATCATTTTTGTAATCTGTCGAGCAAACACATGAAGTTTTAATTTCTCTCAATTGGTAAAGAATCCTTCCATGAAAACTTGCCACATTGAGTGAAATGAAGTCACGAATACCCCTATAAAATGGTTTGGCTCCAACCCTCATTAATTTTCAAATTTAATTATTTCAGTGAATTTGCCAGCTAAATTGTGTATCTGTATTTAGGTAAAATCTTTATTTTGTAAATTTAATCCAAACTAGAGGCTTCTTGTTGTAGCGAGATGCCAAGAACAGAAAACATAAACTAAAATTGAAAATAAAAAAAACAAATGTTTTTGGTTGATGTGGGATTGCCTGTGGACCCATATGCTCCTACATCATTTTTCTAATAGCGTGTTGTTTGCACAAATGACATGGACCAATTGGCATATGCCATGAATTTTCTCTGATAGCATGTTATCTGCATCAAAAAGCTTTAAACAAGCACTATAAAAGGTAAAAACACCATAGGGACTTGTACAGATGCTAGCCATAGGGTAGAGATGTCGCTATCCTGGAAACATGTCCAAGAACACCAAGAACCTACAAAAGCTTACATAAAAACACTCAAGAAACAATGTATTGGTATTAGGAAAAGGTACTACTAGGTGTGCCAGAAATACAGATGTCAAATTTGTGCTATGATGAGAGGAGATCGATGCACAAACAAGCAATAAAAATCAAAACTCAAATGAGACATACACCTTTAGTTTGAGCTAAAATGGGGATTAAACAATAATGGGAATACAATAAATCATGAACATTATAATTCCATGTTTGACCTTGTGGATGTGCTCCAATATTGAAAGGATGTATTGTGATGTAATATGCATGCTCTTTGCTTGAGATTACCCAATTTGGTAGCGTGTAGGTATTATGATGATGCTTGATAATGAGTTGGACAACATGTAGCTACTATGTATGAGGATACCCATGTCCATTGGGTAAGCCTCTTTAAATAGACTCTCCTATTAGAGCATAGATAGTTGAGATTGAGAGATGAAATGAAGGTTTGAGATTGGTTTCATAAGGATACTCCTTAACCTTGTGAAAAGTCGCATGATGAGAGACCTCATGCATGATGGAGGGTCAAGATTATCTTAAAGTGTAGGATGAAAGGATATGCAAGCATGTGGGAAGAGGAGAATGATGCAAGTTGAATCAAGGGTCAAGATTGACCCATGTGTGAGCAATGAATGGGGACAAGTGGAGGGCCTAGATTGACTTGAAAATTTAAATTGATGGTGGAGATTGAAGGACAAGGTTTTTGGCTTTTAGTGGCATGGGATTGAATTTTTAATTAGAAGAAATGGGGAAGTGTGATTAATTAGCCTAATTAATCACCAGCTATAATAGGGATGGTTATAATCTGATATAGATAAATATATGATTGTCATGGTATAATTACTTGATACAATCCATTAAAGACACCAAAATATTAATTGATCCTTAAAAGCATTATCTTGAATCTGAAGTTAACTATTACATATCTTACCTGCTTGCAACATAAAACACCCCATAACCATGACAACACTTTGACACAACTCAACTAGCATTAATTTGTTATGCTATGTCTAACCTAAATTAAAACCTGGAAAGATTATCAATGACATACATAAATAAATTAAGATGTCACCCAAACCACAAATCCTCATTTAAAGATTAATGGATGGATGTAAACTCCACATATAATTAACATCTTTGGAGGTAAGAAACATGAAAATTCTCAATCATATTGAGTAGATCCTATAGGACGATGTTGAAGACCCTATCAACCATTTAGATGTGCAAAGATTCAACTATTGCAGCCAAACATAATTTTCTTTTATTGACCCCACATAGTCAATAAAGAAATATATTTATAAAATAAATATTGATTTCCAACCCATTAACTTTACTCTCATCATTCAATAAAAGTTAGGGAAGTTTGACTTCAAGCATTAACTTTATGTTGCTTATTAGCATAAAACAATGTAAATAGGAAATACTTATCTATTCAAGTTCATGTAGAACTTCAGATGTTTTAATTTCTCCAAATTTAGCTTCTTTACCATCTCCTCTTAAACCAAATTATCAATACTACCACTATCAATGATAACCTTGTAACATTTACCTCCTGATTTGCATCTTGTCCAAAACAAACTTTTCCTTTGCGGTGGTTCCTCAGTTGTTTCTACTTGAAATAAGGCTCTCCTCATGACTAATTATTCTCCCTTCTCTAGCTTTCCCACTAAACTGGGTGATCCAACTGGTTCTTCCTCCGCATATGCTTCTTTTGCATTATTATTTGTTTGTTTGCTTGTACTCCCTTGATGACATTCAAATGCTCGGTGTCCTTCGCCTCCACACTTAAAATAGGTTCATCTTAATGATCTCTTGTCAAATCCTCTATCATCTCTCTGGTATCCTTCATTATGGTAATAATTATGATTTCCTCTGCTATTGCGGTAGAAACTCCTTTCATCTCTCCGGTATGAATTGTTCTCTATCTTCTTTCCGCTATGGGATACTCTCCTTATTTTTCTCCACATATGTTCTTTCTCCTCCAGAATGTGTTCTACCTCTTTGTCTTTGCTCATGTCTCTTATTCATCTTTTCTTCAACTTTCAACACAAACTGGTATTCTTCTTCTACTGTTGTCATCCTCACCAAACTTAGTTCTTCTTGAATGTTCATCCTTAGTCCATTTATGTACCGTGCCACTTTCTCCTTGATTGCTTCACTATGTCCAGTCCTTATGATCACCTTATGAAGTTCTTCAGTGTACTCTTTCATAGATTTCTCCTTTTTCCTTAGTCCATTTATGTACCGCACCACTTTCTCCTTGCTTGCTTCACTATGTCTAGTCCTTATTATCATCTTATGAAATTCTTCACTGTACTCTTTCACAGATTTCTCCTTTTGCCTTAGGTTTTGCAATCTCTTCAACAATTCTAACTCATAGTCAGTAGGTATGAACTAATTCTTCAATTTTGTCACCATCCTATCCCATTTTATGATTTTCTCTTTTCCTCTCCTATTCCTATCCAATTGAAATTCTTTCCACCAATAGCAGCATGTCGTTTCAGCTTATTTTTTGCAAATCTCACCCTCTCCAGATCTTCTATTTCCTCATATTCAAAGTATTCCTCCATGTCATCCAATCAATTAATTCCTCAGGATTCAAATTTCGAGTATAGTTTGCAATCTCAATTCTAGGTCTTTTACCAATTTTAGAAATAGCTTTCAACATCTTTACCTGATTTGTTTCTTTCTCTTCTATGGTTTCTTCATCTTGGTCAGCAACTTGAAATTCATCATCATCACTCTCATCTTCATGTCTAAGGTTTAGTCCTCTTCTTCTATCCTCTTCTATAGCATCCAATCTAACTTTCATTGTTCTCATCATCTCTATCATTTATTCCATTCTTCTAGCAACATTGGCCATAGAAGGCATCTGTTGCAAGGTGTGCGCCCTTGATCTCCTTGTGTTGTGTAGCATAGTGCTTGGGATCATGACAAGGCTTAACTACCTCTCGTGGATTCATTAACTCTAGCAGTTGTATCAGGCATTAATAGGTCGATCTTTTGGTGCAATGACAACAGTCTTGCTAACAATTGGTATCAGATCCTGGGTCACAGGTTTGAACCCCTCATTTGCACTGGGGGGAATTATTGCAAGATGTGTGGCCTTAGTCTCCTTGTGTTGTGTAGTGCAGTGCTTGGGTTCATGACAAGGCTTAACCGCCTCTTGTAGATTCATTAACTCTGGCAGTTGTATTGAGCATTAACAGGTCAATCTTTTGGTGCAACAACAACTGTCTTGCTAACAACATCCTCCTCGGTGGCATCTCTTCCTAGGATTTGGTGCAACTACCTCAATCCAGCGATCTAACTATAGGGTTGTAACTACCTCACAATCGGTGCTCTATTGACAAGCACTAGTAGACTGCCTCAGGTCGGTGATCTGTTCACCACAAGATCTTCTGAAATGCCTTCTCCCCCAAAGGATTCACAAACTTTGCTTTGATACCACTTGGTGTAGTCATGGATGGAGGGTCCAGAAAATGGATTGTCTAACCTTGTAGCTAGAGTACACACAACAGAAACCACAAACACAACACAAGAATATAATGCAATGGAAGATTTGTATGCTTAATATATCAAACAATTACAATGCTTATATGCTGGCAATATGTGGGCTACAATCTGGTCTTACAGGGTTGCTTTTCAGATCATACATGAATGATATGGCATTGAAGTGCCTCCGGAAAATAACTATCCTTCTATCCTTATTGTTACCTATCAACTACTCCTTCCTAATGCATCTAAGAAATGTATATATAACATCTTCCAGCTCATAAAATGCTTCACGTCGGTATCAAGAAGTTTCAAACCCCAATGCAAGATGAAACGTGTAGGTTAGCCTACAACTCATGGTAATTCTCCAAAAATGGATGAAACATGGTGTGGTTCTCAAAGAAGGTCTATCTGGTCCCAAACTACCTTGTTTGATGTTACATTTGGCTCTGCAAGTCACAGGAATGATTTGCAAACCTTGTATGCTCCAATTGAATGCTGATTGCTCTATTCTATGAAAATTGATGATCTTCTGATAGTGACATCTCTCTGCAAACTCCAAACCTCATGAAATCTAAATATGTTGTAGATGCCATAGTGTAGAAGCTAAATCTTGATCCACAAGCTTTGAAGTGAATTTGCGGTAGAAAATACTAAAACTGCAAATAATTGAATTGCAACTGAAATGCAAGAAAATAAAAGAAAGCAAATATTTTTGGTTGATGCAAGATTGCTCTTCAATCTGGGATGCTCCTGCATCACATGGTTTTTAATCCTAAAGTGAATAAAAGAGGAGAATATAGAAGAGAATCTTCTAGCATTGAGTTGTTGGGTAGAAGATTCCTCGTGAGTTGTAATTTGGTTGTAAATAAATCACCAACAATGAGGCAGTTTTCTGTGCTTTGAAGTCACCAATGCTGCGGAGATCATCTCTAATCTGAATGGCAACTGGTTCATCATTAGTCTAGTGAACACCCTTTACTCCAGGTACTTCATTCATATAGTAGAAAAACAAGCATAGAACCAATGTACCATATTTATAAGTGTTTTTCTTATCTCTTTTGATTTTGTTCAAGTTTTCAATTAGTTGGTTCTGTAATATCTCACAAAGGTCATAATCTACATTCTCCTTTAACATTTGATATGCTGTATATATGGTAGTTCTGTAGACAAAATTCTCCTTGTTGGAGTGGTATATCTTGTAGCCAATCACCATGGAAGCAAACTTCACATCTGGTTCTATAATGTCATTTACAGTCATAGCCCTCCTGTCAAATTTTGCATCGGTTGCATTAGTAACAATTTGGTTTTTCACAGATTTTAACATGGGTAATCCACCAGTTGAGTTTAACCTAGTCACAATTCTGATAACATCCTTGGTAATCTTGAATGGTTTTAACAGCCAAATGAATTCATCATGCATCTGAGTCAAAACATACCAGACCCATTCATCTTCATCAAATGTTGGAAACCCCATAATTTGAATAAAATGTTTATCTTGTAGTGCCTTATACTCGGGTTTAAGTTTATGATTTTCATCCCTGAGATGATTCTCAAACAAGTCTACATACCTTGAATCTCCAAACTCATCTATGTTTGCATGAATATAAACCCTAATGTCTTCAACATGCAACACACCATACAAAACACTCGAAAAAGCACCTAATGGGTCAACTTCTATTGATTTGTGAGGATGCTTTTTAAATTTGGGTCGAGGCCTTTCAGTAATGTCAACAACATGAGGAGTAGCCATCTCAACAGATTTCAAATTCAAAGCTTTATAAAGAAGTACCTTTTTCTTCTGTGAGGTTAAGGTTGATCAATTGCCGGTTGAATTCGCTCTTTGTGCTTCAATCTTTGGATTTATAGCTTGGATGCTCTTCTTCTTGTTTCCTTTGAATGAAAAGTGATTCAAATGCATGACCAAGTGACCTTTTATCCTTTGCTTGGCATTGTAATAAATGCGTTGCCCTAACTTTGTCCAGTTACTCTATTTTTGACAATTCTTCATGAATCACTCTGCAAGTTTTCATATCAACATCCTTTCTTCTGAAAATCCTTCCAAAGGTTTTGAACCAATTCAAAATATCCTCTTTTATTATGCCAAATTTAGGCACCCACTTACTGACTGGGGGAATTTGATGTTCAATGCAACTCCCCTTGAGCCAGAGCTCCTGACTTAATTCCTGAAGGAATTGTTAGGTGCAGACCCATCACAATTGGTTATTGCATCTTTCCTTACCCAAGTCTTGTTCATTTCACTTCGTATCTCATTCACATCAATTTTTCTTTTGCCTTTGTGTTGTCTCTGCTCATCCAATTTTTTGTTTATCGGACCTCTTCTTCCATTGTTCCTACTTCTGCAGAATCTTGCAATATGACCAGATTTATTGCAATTAAAGCACACAACATTTCCTTTCTTATGAACTTGATTTCCTCTTGATCTGTACTGATTATCCATGTGTCCAAACCCATTGCAAGCAAAACAGTAACTATTGAAAGAATTTCCAATTCCTCTATTGTTAGCATTATTCATTATCATACTTCTGCATTCATTTGATCTATGACCATACCTCTTACATTTGAAGGATTGCCTAGAGAAGGATGGACCATTTTGATTTACTCTGCTTCTGTACTGAGTAGCTCTATGACCAAATTTATTGCAATTGAAACAATTTCCATTGAATGATGGATATCTTTGAGCATAAGGCTATCTTATCAGAGGTTTTCTAGTTCTATTTCTCCCATTCCTTGGTTGAAGATTTCTTTGTCTGGATCTGAAGCTTTCACCTTTTTCATATCCAAGATCATGCTTGTCATCACCCTTTTTCTATTCTTTAATTAGTGCTTCAAGTTTAGTTGAGCTTATCTTGAACTTCTCCTTATACTCATTTTCAATTTCTAGATCACGTCTGAGAGTGATAATTTGTCTCTCAAGTTCTCTCTCATTGTTTCTTCTTTCTTGTAGATTAGATTCTAGAAGACCAGCTATTCCATCCAATCTGCAGCATTCTTCAGTTCTCTCTTTCAGATTTCGATTCATCTCTTCTTCAGTTTTCTTCCTATTTTCAATTTCCTTGGTTAGTCTCATCACTCCAGATTCCATCTCATGTTTTAGGACAACAACTTCTTTAGCTAACTTTTCACATTCCTTTGTCTTCTCTTTCAGGTCCTTGTCTTCATAATGATTTCCCAGTTGAAGAGGTTGCTCCTTTCCTTTTACATTGGATTTGCTCAATTTTTCTTTTAAAATCTCAATGATGTCTTCAGCCTTTTTGAGGTTATCTTGCAGCACTTGGGCTTCTGCTTTGGAATGCTCAAGATCTTCTAGGGCAAGATTAAGTTGCCCTTGAAGGTTATACTCATCCATTTTACTACCTTCCCAGATCTTCCTTAAGCTATTAAACTTTTACAAAGGAACCTTGCTCTGATACCAATTGTTAGAATTAATCTGGACAACTGAGAGGGGGGGTGAATCAGTTGTCACACAATTTAAATTTTTCTGCCTTTAATCTTCTTTTACAACTTACAATCAAATAAACATTAAAGCATGAATCAATAACACATGAGCAAAAGTATAAATAACACACTTGACACCATGATTTTTAGCGTGGAAACTCCGTTAAGGGAAAAACCATGGTGGGGGTTAACCCACAAAAATTAATACCATGTTAAAAGTATTTTTACAAATGAGAATGCACATGTATTCAGGCTCACTGCTCAATTAGAGGCTTACTGCCTACAAATGATTACAAGAGAATAATAGAGATTTTGAACTAATGAGAAGCATCTACTAATGCATGATTTCAGTTCTGGTTAAGCACAAAACACTGATCTTACACATTTCATCTTCACTCTGCCTTGTTTACTGCTCTGCCTTCATCCAAATCTTAGATCTTTGCTCTTTTCACCTTTACTTCATATTCGCGGCTCACACACACCAAAATCATCCAAATCTATTAGCTATATATATCCGCATCCTGATCTTTAATTACTTTTCAGTCGGCTTCAAGAACACTTGGAACTTTATTGAATACTCTGCTCTATCAGCTAGATCCATGCATAACTTGAGACGCGGACCAAAAATTGCACTTACAAATTATTAGTCAGGTCAGCTACTATCACTGATCAATACAACTTGTCCAACCAACAACTTCCATACATTTGGAACCAAGATCAATTATACTATCGGCTTGTTCTTCTTCTATCTGTTCTGTCAAACTGTTAACCCGATACTCAGATGCTAATAACTATTGACTCCTCCATCACCAGAAGACAAAATTCTAGATTTAGATTTTCTTAACAATGCTTATGACTCCCTCAAATCTGCAGCAAACTTTGATCTACTCCCGAGGAGATCCGGACCAAGACATCGGACCCTGTCACACACTCTATTCTTGACTTCCTGGACTTAGACAGATCTTCAATTTGATTTCCAGTCTGGGCAAATTATGTAATGTGGATGTGTAGAGAGACTTGGTTGCCATCAATGACAACACTTATCATACCTAGCAGTGTCTCTTTCCAACACATTCCCCTATAGTATTTTCTATTCTTATTCAATGTATTTGTTGTTCTTATTCATTGTATGAACCGCATGACCATATCTTCAAATGTGGAGGAATGCGGAGCATTTTACCAGATAGTCTTTTTAGGCAATTCTCTGTAGCATAAACCTTCATCAACTTTTGGAGGCTGAGACCTTCATATAACAACACATACAACCTTAGGAACAACAGGAAGGATCATACAACATGCCATAGGTCATTAGCAACATCTTCTCATCCTCAACATAGATTCTAATTCCCATCTTAATATATCATCATTCATCTTATTGCTTCTAATTCCCATCTTAATATTTCATCATGAAAACATCTTTTTTGACCACAAACATGCTCAACACAACTTTTCTTGACATTAATCAGGGCATGACATCCAACCATGAACATCAGCAACTAACCATGAACATCAGGAACATCACTAAACATTAGCAACCCTGAACATCATCATCATCATTGTATCTCTGTTATCACACTGGTATATCATTATCATAAACTAAGTGCTAACCTTATTCTAAATTTTGACATCAATGATAATACATATTGCCAACACAACCTCACTCTTCCTTGTCTCTGCAATCTTTCCTCCTTCACTATTATCTACTACGATATCTTCTCCTCTTACATTCTCATCTTCTTTCACCAACTTCTTCATGCCTTCCACAAGACATGTTCTTGTTACAACCTCTTCTTTTTCTTCTTTGAATCCTCTTGCATCATGAGGATCTCTTCTTTAGTTCTATCTATTAGACTCTCTAATTCATTTTTTCTTCTACCTACAAACAAAATAACAATAGAAAAATCATAGGAGTCAGCTTCTCCCATCTTCTCTTCTTCTCTTCTTCTATGCCCAACCTTCAACATGCCATCATCATGACAATTTTTATAACAATTACTCACATCTGCAACAAATTTGTTTTGTACACTCTCTAACACATCCAATCTTGATTGGATTTCTCTTAGCCCTTCAAGATCCCTTTCTATTTGAATTCTTTCTCTTCTCTTTGTAAAATAAAATCTCACAGCTTTTTCCAAGGACAACCTCATACTCTTTCTTAAAGATATTTCTACACATACTTGCAACCCAGTCATAATCTGTAACTTCACCTCAGCAATCAACTCACACACCTGCAATAAAATTCACACAAAACTACAACTATCCTCTACCCAACAAAGATTCTAGAAGATGCACCTCAAAACCCCCTCTACCCACTTCCACATAGTGGAGGACATTTGTACACCTTCTACCCAGCCTTTTCTCTATTGGAGGATAACCAACATACCTTTATGCATACTCTTCAACATCAACTACATTCTACAACCATTGCAACTTCACATGTTTCAACTCCACCAATCATCTCGCTTTGATACCAATTGATGCATCCATGACCGGGGGGTCTTATCAAACTACCCGATCACACAGCCAACATAGCACAACAGAAGCAAAATAAATCCAAACAAAAACTCACTTTGATTTTATTGAATTCAAAATTGACTACAATTTGTTTTACAAATAAATCTACAACACATTACATATGCGATCTCTTGGCCTCACTCTATTCATCATGGATTTGAGCCTCTCAGCCAGCCTTTGCTCTCGCCAACCATTGACCCTCTCTTCATTTCTCAATCTTCAAAAATCACTCTTCCTCATGCTTGAGGAATTCCTTCCTTCCTTAATCTTCTTGTATTTTCATTGTGGCGACTTCAAACTACCTACAGAAAACTCTCTGTTATGTCCTTCAAAATCCATGCCCCTTCCTTCTCTCTCTTTCTCCGTTGGGCACTTTGCCTCACATCTCTGTCTTGGGCAACCTTAAAAACTAGCTTTTAAGATTCCTCAATAAAAAAATCCTCCAAATTTGTCCCTTCCTCTCTTCCACGCCTTTTTCTATCTTCCTCTATTTTCAATGCTTCAAATTTCCTCTCTATTATCCCTTCTTATATACCCTCCACCATAATAAAATAAATGAAAAAAAAGATGATGTATATAAAATTTTCCAATGCCTCCCTCCTTCACATCTCCACGCCACTTATAATATATATATATCAATAAAAATAAAGAAGGTGCCACCTTATTTTTCAACACCTCATCAAAAGAGGGGTTGTTTCAAACTTGAAACTACAAATTCTTTTCTTCCAAAAATAAGCGCCTAGACTACCAAAGTGGCATTGAAATAGCCAACTCTTTAATGCATTATCCTTTAATCACTTCACCTCATTTAGGAATGAAATTATGTTGCCCCCTTCATGCATATTGGAAGATTTTAAATCAAATTTCATTTTAGAAAAATAATGCTAAACAATTTAATGCTTGACTAAGGCATCCTATTTTCCCCAATCCTTCTACAACATAAAAATGGATTTTTTATAAATTTTGATTGGATTATTAACTTCACTTGAAAACTAGCAACATAGCGTAAAATCACCTCTTGAAGCTCTATGTAAAACCATTTTACTCCAGCTCTTGCGAAACTCCAAAATTAATCATTTTTGTAATCTGTCGAGCAAACACATGAAGTTTTAATTTCTCTCAATTGGTAAAGAATCCTTCCATGAAAACTTGCCACATTGAGTGAAATGAAGTCATGAATACCCCTATAAAATGGTTTGGCTCCAACCCTCATTAATTTTCAAATTTAATTATTTCAGTGAATTTGCCAGCTGAATTGTGTATCTGTATTTAGGTAAAATCTTTATTTTGTAAATTTGATCCAAACTAGAGGCTTCCTGTTGTAGCGAGATGCCAAGAATAGCAAACATAAACTAAAATTGAAAATAAAAAAACAAATGTTTTTGGTTGATGTGGGATTGCCTGTGGACCCATATGCTCCTACATCATTTTTCTAATAGTGTGTTGTTTGCACAAATGACATGGACCAATTGGCATATGCCATGAATTTTCTCTTATAGCATGTTATTTGCATCAAAAAGCTTTAAACAAGCACTATAAAAGGTAAAAACACCATAGGGACTTGTACAGATGCTAGCCATAGGGTAGAGATGTCGCTAACCTGGAAACATGTCCAAGAACACCAAGAACCTACAAAAGCTTACAAAAAAACACTCAAGAAATAATGGATTGGTATTAGGAAAAGGTTCTACTAGGTGTGCCAGAAATACAGATGTCAAATTTGTGTTATGATGAGAGGAGATCGATGCACAAACAAGCAATAAAAATCAAAACTCAAATGAGACATACCCCTTTAGTTTGAGCTAAAATGGGGATTAAACAATAATGGGAATACAATAAATCATGAACATTATAATTCCATGTTTGACCTTGTGGATGTGCTCCAATATTGAATGGATGTATTGTGATGTAATATGCATGCTCTTTGCTTGAGATTACCCAATTTGGTAGCGTGTAGGTATTATGATGATGCTTGATAATGAGTTGGACAACATGTAGCTACTATGGATGAGGATACCCATGTCCATTGGGTAAGCCTCTTTAAATAGACTCTCCTATTAGAGCATAGACAGTTGAGATTGAGAGATGAAATGAAGGTTTGAGATTGGTTTCATAAGGATACTCCTTAACCTTGTGAAAAGTCGCATGATGAGAGACCTCATGCACGATGGAGGGTCAAGATTATCTTAAAGTGTAGGATGAAAGGATATGCAAGCATGTGGGAAGATGAGAATGATGCAAGTGGAATCAAGGGTCAAGATTGACCCATGTGTGAGCAATGAATGGGGACAAGTGGAGGGCCTAGATTGACTTGAAATTTTAAATTGATGGTGGAGATTGAAGGACAAGGTTTTTGGCTTTTAATGGCATGGGATTGAATTTTTAATTAGAAGAAATGGGGAAGTGTGATTAATTAGGCTAATTAATCACCAGTTATAATAGGGATGGTTATAATCTGATATAGATAAATATATGATTGTCATGGTATAATTACTTGATACAATCCATTATAGACACCAAAATATTAATTGATCCTTAAAGGCATTATCTTGAATCTAAAGTTAACTATTACATATCTTACCTGCTTGCAACATAAAACACCACATAACCATGACAACACTTTGACACAACTCAACTAGCATTAATTTGTCATGCTATGTCTAACCTAAATTAAAACCTAGAAAGATTATCAATGACATAAATAAATAAATTAAGAGGTCACCCAAACCACAAATCCTCATTTAAAGATTAATGGATGGATGTAAACTCCACATATAATTAACATCTTTAGAGGTAAGAAACATGAAAATTCTCAATCATATTGAGTAGATCCTATAGGACGATGTTGAAGACCCTATCAACCATTTAGATGTGCAAAGATTCAACTGTTGCAGCCAAACATAATTTTATTTTATTGACCCCACATAGTCAATAAGGAAATATATTTATAAATAAATATTGATTTCCAACCCATTAACTTTACTCTCATCATTCAATAAAAGTTAGGGAAGTTTGACTTCAAGCATTAACTTTATGTTGCTTATTAGCATAAAACAATGTAAATAGGAAATACTTATCTGTTCAAGTTCATGTAGAACTTCAGATGTTTTAATTTCTCCAAATTTAGCTTCTTCACCATCTCCTCTTAAACTAAATTATCAATACTACCACTATCAATGATAACCTTGTAACATTTACCTCCTGATTTGCATCTTGTCCAAAACAAACTTTTCCTTTGCGGTGGTTCCTCAGTTGTTTCTACTTGAAATAAGGCTCTCCTCATGACTAATTATTCTCCCTTCTCTGGCTTTCCCACTAAACTGGGTGATCCAACTGGTTCTTCCTCTGCATATGCTTCTCTTGCATTATTATTTGTTTGTTTGCTTGTACTCCCTTGATGACATTCAAATGCTCGGTGTCCTTTGCCTCCACACTTAAAATAGGTTCATCTTAATGATCTCTTATCAAATCCTCTATCATCTCTCTAGTATCCTTCATTGTGGTAATAATTATGATTTCCTCTATTGTTGTGGTGGAAACTCCTGTCATCTCTCTGATATGAATTGTTGTCTCTATCTTCTTTCCACTATGGGATACTCTCCTTGTTTTGCTCCACATATGTTCTTTCTCCTCCAGAATGTGTTCTACCTCTTTGTCTTTGCTCATGTCTCTTATTCATCTTTTCTTCAACTTTAAACACAATCTGGTATTCTTCTTCTACTGTTGTCATCCTCACCAAACTTAGTTCTTCTTGAATGTTCATCCTTAGTCCATTTATGTACTGCGCCACTTTCTCCTTGATTGCTTCACTATGTCCAGTCCTTATGATCACCTTATGAAGTTCTTCAGTGTACTCTTTCATAGATTTCTCCTTTTTCCTTAGTCCATTTATGTACCGCACCACTTTCTCCTTGCTTGCTTCACTATGTCCAGTCCTTATTATCATCTTATGAAATTCTTCACTGTACTCTTTCACAAATTTCTCCTTTTGCCTTAGGTTTTGCAATCTCTTCAACAATTTTAACTCATAGTCAGTAGGTATGAACTGATTCTTCAATTTTGTCACCATCCTATCCCATTTTATGATTTTCTCTTTTCCTCTCCTATTCCTATCCAATTGAACTTCTTTCCACCAAATAGCAGCATGTCCTTTCAGCTTAGTTTTTGCAAATCTCACCCTCTCCAGATCTTCTATTTCCTCATATTCAAAGTATTCCTCCATGTCATCCAATCAATTAATTCCTCAGGATTCAAATTTTGAGTATAGTTTGCAATCTCAATTCTAGGTCTTTTACCAATTTTAGAAATAGCTTTTAACATCTTTACCTGATCTGTTTCTTTCTCTTCTATGGTTTCTTCATCTTGGTCAGCAACTTGAAATTCATCATTATCACTCTCATCTTCATGTCTAAGGTTTAGTCCTCTTCTTCTATCCTCTTCTATATCATCCAATCTAACTTTCATTGTTCTCATCATCTCTATCATTTATTCCATTCTTCTAGCAACATTGGCCATAGAAGGCATCTGTTGCAAGGTGTGCGCCCTTGATCTCCTTGTGTTGTGTAGCACAATGCTTGGGATCATGACAAGGCTTAACTACCTCTCGTGGATTCATTAACTCTAGCAGTTGTATCAGGCATTAATAGGTCGATCTTTTGGTGCAACGACAACAGTCTTGCTAACAATTGGTATCAAATCCTGGGTCACAGGTTTGAACCCCTCATTTTCGCTGGGGGGATTGTTGCAAGATGTGTGGCCTTGGTCTCCTTGTGTTGTGTAGTGTAGTGCTTGGGTTCATGACAAGGCTTAACCGCCTCTTGTAGATTCATTAACTCTGGCAGTTGTATTGAGCATTAACAGGTCAATCTTTTGGTGCAACAACAACTATCTTGCTAACAACATCCTCCTCGGTGGCATCTCTTCCTAGGATTTGGTGCAACTACCTCAATCCAGCAATCTGACTATAGGGTTGTAACTACCTCACAATCGGTGCTCTATTGACAAGCACTAGTAGACTGCCTCAGGTCGGTGATTTGTTCACCACAAGATCTTCTGAAATGCCTTCTCCCCCAAAGGATTCACAAAGATTATGCATGCCAATCTTATCGATAGATATGGCCAAATAATAATAACTGTTAACATCAACAATAAATTGATTGAGACATTTTTGCCATAGTTATTCCTTGGTGCAAGTGCACCCATTACAAACTTTATTATAAAAAACAAAACATAGTATGGATGAGGCTATGATGAGTGTTTCCTTTCCTTATTGCTAAAAGCACCATTGAGAGCATCAATAAGATATGCAAGCATCATAGGCTCATGGCAAACACAACCATCTCATAACTCATTCAAGAAAATTGCATATACTTAGTAAGCTCATTTGGGGCCATTATTAATACTCACCATCAAACCCTAAACTAGTATGAGCTAAATTTTAAAGATGACAACTTGCAATATGATATGGCTATTGTAGGCATTGTTCTATATACATCATTTATTAATTATTTTTCCCTTTAGATACTTATATCATATTGTATGCCTCTTCCAACATGCATTCCATTAACAATGAGCATTGAAACATTAGAACTATTTTCAAGGTTGTAATTCCCAACAACTATAATGCTTTATATTCCACCCTACAATAAATGCTTACATAAAAAATACCATTAGTCCTCTTCAAAAATGTTATCTAAAGTGGTTAAAAGGGAATGGAATTCATCCATTCAATTCAATCCATTTTCTTAGATGAGTTAAATTATGAATGCACAAAAGCCCTTTCATAGACTCTTTCTTTCTTGAATGTTCAAACAAGACCTCAAAGCACTCAATGCTCAATACATATTTCTTTCATTTGATGCATCAAGCAAGTTGTTTATAATATTACAACAAACACATCTCCAAAGCAGGTGAAGGGGATACTAAAATAAAAAATATTCATTTGGCCTTGTTTGAGCCATTTTACAATTAATGCTAGTAAACATTTTCTTGGGATACCCCTTAATGCAAGATTCTATTCAATGTGTAGCTTGTGGAATGGCCACATAGATTTCATAGTGACATGTTTTGTAATACACCATGCTTTGTTGTCTACACAAAGAGCTTTTGTAAGATAACTTCTTTTGACAAATACAAAGAAGACATCTCTATGGTTGTCTTCTTCCTATAAATGTTTCAAATACGTAATACATTTACACTTACAATGAACAATTGCATTACTAGTCTTGTCAAAGATACAAGCAATGATTTACGTTAGTGTATAAATACAAACTATGTTGTTTTAAATCTTCTATTTTCCACATATTTGCATAAGAGCTACCCTTTTTTTTGGTGTATTACACTTCTCACATTTGGAATGAATAGTATTTACAAATAGTTGTTGAACATTTGATAGGTTTTCTAAGGCTAATGCATTGAAAACTAAAGGAAAAATACTTACTTATGCATGTTAATAGAATGAAGGTATAAAATTGCAACATTAGAAGAAACTACTAACAACTTATTCCCTCTTGGTTCATATCTATATAAAAGCCTTTATGAAAAATAATAAATTCCTTTCATGTTTTTTTATTGCCTTGATGTCAAAGTTTCACAAGTTTAAGACACATTGGTACGTAAGTAGATATAATATATGAGAAAATAAAGTTATATTTGCGGGACAATTATAAATGCTCACTAAGGCTTCCATCATATTCACAGTTGCAACATTATTTCAAATCATCTTGATTTCCTTGTAAACTACCAGTGTAGTCTTTGGTAGGAACTATACCTGCAACTCAGTCCTTGTTGATTTTGGTAATCTAAATCCTTATTAATACTATTTTTAGCACTAGTAGCCCATTTTAGTTGCCAATGACATAATTAAACTAATTTGTTAACTTTTCTAGACCCCACATGCATTCAACTTGTCAATTACATAATAAGACATACTTTTTCCATTGGTTTGTAGCCAACCATTCTACTCCTTGTTATTTCCACAATAGGACCTAACATTACCTCTAGAGAACATTCACTCCACATCATGATAGAAAAGAATTTTAACTTGACTCGGTGTATATGAACTCATTAAAAATCATTATGAATGTGAAAAAGTGCATTATCCATGTCATCAATGGTTCTCATTAGTAGTAGAAGTTAATTGGAAAAAATGAAAATTTGGTGTTTAAAGATGTCTCTTGTCAAAGGCTTTCTTAGAAAGTCTTGAGGAAAGACAATTTTGTAAAATTCTTATATGGTGTCTATGTTGTCTATCTACATGAATGCATAATTAATTCTCCAAAAGTGCCTAACTACTCAAGGAGAGATTACATGGTTTTCTTATAATTAAACTACTTATGAGTGATATTAGACTCATAAGTATATTTTTAGAGAAAGAAAAATATGGAACTAGCCATAGAAAGGATTTTAGAGGGCATGTGCCCTAGTTTTTATATTTTGAATAGTTCACATTTTTAACAACCTTGGTGGAGCTTCAAGAAAATAGAAAAAGGATTTGTTGCACTTACATAATAGTTTTTAATTTTCTTTCTTCTCTTAATAGGATGGTTGACTAATATTTTAGTTTTAAATGCTTGTGGTTTCTTAATAGTATTCAACAATTAGAAACTATTTTTATTTTTTAATCTATACTATGATCTTGGTTTTCTTAAAATTAAAAAAAACCTCCTTTGTGTAAATACAAAACCAATTTATGGTAGTATATTTTTAAGAGGAGAAAGAAAATTTAAAATGTATGCCGAAATATTTCACCTACATAATATAAATATATAAGTGGGTTGTAATTGACTTAAATTTAGATTGATAATAATTGTACATGCTCCAAAAGCATTTTCTATGAAAAATAAATTAGAGGATTAAAAATACAATGTAGTTTCTAATAATATACTTATTGTTTGTTGCACATACTTGTTACAAATACATGTTTGTGTTAGTGTATTGAGTATCCATTCAAGCTAAAAAATGACTAAAACCACATGGTTTAAATTCCACCATAAAGTAAAATCTAGTCTAAATTCTCATGAATTCTTTCACCTATTTAACATAATTATATGAATGGTTTGTAGAAGTTACTACACACCCCAATTTTTGGATGATGAAAAACTCAAAGCCTCAATGAAATTTCACAAACATTTAAAAAGATTTAATTAAAAATATTTAAGTTAGAAAAGACTTCATCATGAATAGGATGTAATTAAGTTAATTTGATATTAGTAAACAATATGAAACGTCATGATTAAAAGACATTTATATTTTCCAAAAGATCTAAAAAAGATGGAAAGTGTAAAAAATAAAGTGTTGAATGTATAGTAACTAATATGAATGGGTATATATATATATATATCAAAGTAATATACAAAATTTTATTATAAAATTAAAAATAATTAACATTTCAACTTTATATATCTTGTTTGTATTGCTTTGAGATAAATTACAGATTTAATTTAATATTACTTTTTGCTATAAATGGGTGTGCCATTTCCAGAATTGACAGTGTGCAAATTTTTGTATCCAAATTTTATGTGTAAATAAAAATTTGAAATTGTATCCAAATCAAGCGGGAGTAAAGATTGCACCACGGGATTAATTCAATCGGACAATAAAATGTACTTTGCCTGGAAAGGAAAGGGGAGGCGAACGCGAACTGCAACTTAATACAGTTCCTCCACATGATGTTCTTCTTAAATGCAATTAAATTGTGAAGTAATGTGGGCGTTCCAATCAATGGTAAAGTCGGTGGATTCAATATGCAAACTACTGCAATTTGAAATGTAACATAATGGGCAATGGACGATTTGAATCAATACAATGATTGTTTCAATAAATATATATCTTATGCGACGACCAAATCTACGTCAACTTTAATTTCCGCAATCAGACTAGGACGGTCGAAAGTACGTCAATTTTCATCTGCTTAAATTTTTGACAGTCAGACGGACGTCAAATTTACCTCATAAAGATTTATGTAACGGTCAACTAGACGTCAAATTTATCATAATAAATCTTGCTATGACGGTTCAATGGACGTCAAATTTAATCACTAGAATTGTACTCTGCACTGTCAAATAGACGTCAAATTTATTCTCTCATATCTTGTTTCGACGGTCCAATGGACGTCAAATTTACCCTTAAATATCTCGCTATGACGGTCGCATGGACGTCAAATTTAGCCTCTCAAATCTCACTCTGACGGTCAAATGAACGTCAAATTTAGCCCACAAAAGCCCAATCTGACGGTCAAGTGGACGTCAAATTTACCGTATCAAATCTGGTAGTGACGGCCAAATGGGCGTCAAATTTGCCTTAGCAAATCTGGAGATGACCGTCAAATGAACGTCAAATTTACCCTCATAAATCTCACTATGACGGTCAAAGGAACGTCAAATTTACCCTCGTAAATCGAGCTATGACAGCCAAATGGACGTCAAATTTACCTTAACAAATGTCTTTCTGACGGTCATATGGACGTCAAATTTACCACACGAAATGTCCTTCTGACGGTCATATGGACGTCAAATTTACCCTCACAAATCTAGTTATGACGGTCAAAGGAACGTCAAATTTATCTTCGAAAATCTAGCTATGACATTCAAATGGACGTCAAATTTACCTTAAAAAATGTCTTTCTGACGGTCATATGGACGTCAAATTTAGCTTCATAAGCTGGAAATGACGGTCATCTGGACGTCAAATTTACCTTCCCACGCTGGAGATGACGGTCATATGGACGTCAAATTTACCCTAAAAATCTCAGTATGACGGTCAAACGAACGTCAAATTATTCTCTTAAGCAGGCTATGACAGTCAAATGGACGTCAAATTTACCTTAAGAAATGTCAGGCTGACGGTCAAATGGACGTCAAATGTACCCCTCGTAAGTCGCACTATGACGGTCAAGAGAACGTCAAATTTACCCTCCACAGGCTCCCTATGACGCTGAAACGAGTGTAAAATTTACCCTGTCAAATTATTCCTATGACGGGCAAATGGGCGTCAAATTTATCTTGCAAAATGTCACTGTGACTGTCAAATGGACGTTAAATTTGGCCATAAATCGTGTTGTGACAGTCTAATGAACGTCCAATTCGCTCTGGCAAATTTCGCTTTGAAGATCGAATGGCTGTTAAATTTAAACTCAGAGAGATTAAATGAATACTTGAGACGTGGCTAAAGGCAGCAAATCTAGTCTAAAATTCTTGGCGCTGACAGCCGAGAGGCCTTCAAATTTTAATAAATCCGGGTAAAAAGTGAGGCCTGTGAAATAAAAAGTATCGGAGACGGAGGGGTTGTGAAACCACGAATTTAAACATCCTTTCTGTGCGATGATGTAAATTTCTAAGAAGAATCCTCTCCACTATGTAAGTTTCTTCATGTTGTTACAATTGTAGAATTGGCTGGTGGGCAACGCCAAAAATTTCACTCAAACAGAATTGAAATACAAATATTAGGGGTATTTTTCTGATTACATTGTTTACTCAATCTCCCAACAAAGTACTTGCAATCTACCACACTGGATAAGGCATATGCTTCCTCACTTTGAAATTCCAGCAGACAGTAAACTATTGCAGTTTTTCTTCAAAAAATATCTGTTCTAATATATTATATCTATCATTGCTTCTTCTACAAGTTATCGAGAGCCATAAATCCTGATCCGCCACTTTGGGATGGTTATGTGGTATTAAAGAATAAGAATATCTGGCCTGGTATATATTATACACATTGTGCCAGCATGATTACATTTAACTTGGCAAGGAATCAGGTTTCTTTACTTCATTTCATTTCCTCAATTCTGCCATTATATGTTATGTATAGCACCTTGGATATACTTCCTCCCTTTTCTTCTCCCTTTCGTTTAGGAGTTTGCCATTGATTTTGCTTCACTTGTCTCTTTCATTGTAAGCCAACCTGCAATTACATCACTGGAAGTTCTCACCCCAAAAGTATTTAGTAGTTTAATTGTTTGATCTCACACATGGAACTAACCTCTTCGATGCAAAATTTTAAATTTTAAATTTTTTTTGACTCTTACCCATTTCTTTCCTACAATGAGTTGAATTGGTACATATTTTTTCATCTTTCAAAATCCTAAGCATTCAAGGAATATTCAATAGGAATATAATGATTTTGCAAGTTTATATATAATAGGTTTACTGGTGCTCTTTACATGCCTACAATACAATTGAAACCAAGGAATTGTGATAACTAAGTTGGTTTTTTGTATTTTTTGTTGCTGGAAAAATTTGTTCAACACATCCATGCTACATGCTTGTCGTGGTCAGATGATTTGTGGCCATCGCTAGAAAAATATAGTAAAGCTCATTTATGGCATAGAATTGTACCATTTTGAGCTTAAATCTCATATTGCTTTAAATCTTTAATTTTAAGGTAGCAGAGAAGCAAGGCAATCTTCTTTGCTCTCTTTTGAGCTCCATTTTGCATTGTAATAGGTGAGAAATTGCTTGACTTATTTTTTTTTTACATATTTTTTGGCATGTAAATTGTTTCATTTGGGCCAATTTTGTTTGATTTCGATGCTAAGGAGTTTCGTAGTTTAGAGCGTTGAATGTTAGGAATTTGGAAAAATAATATTGAAGATTATGGTGGAAATAATAGCTTGTGTGTATTGTAGATTAGTTGTTGCCATCTTTGAGTTTTTTTAGTGTTGTTTGCAATGGAGATGATTCATGTTTGAATAAGATTTTGCTACAAAATGGATTGTCTACGACCCCTCCAATTGGATAAGATGCATGTCCCCTAGTGACTTATTTTGTTGATGTGGATATGGAGATCTCAAGGTATATCAATGGAGTTCATTGTGGTGACATGGCTTGTTTTATCTTTTTTGTTGGTGGGTTGTGCAAATGGAATAGTTGGTACCACTTTGGCTATGATATCAATAAGGAAATTATTAAGGGAACTCATATGACATGCTAGTAAATACTCAACTTCAAGAATAGATATTGTAAAATAGAAGATTTATTGCTTTGTTTACATACTCAAGCTTAAGAACAAATAATGTGTAACAAAAGACTTATTGCTTTGTTTGGAAATCTATTGTTAGCTTCATAAAAAAATAGTATTGAGAATCCAACCAACTTTTAACTCCATTTTCTTGGTCCTTGTTGGAGCTAATGCATTGATTTCGACTAGCTTCAACAAACTTGGACACATGAGTATGTGAATATAGGTAAATTTGTAGTCTACTTGTCCATGGATACAAGTAAAACAAGTTAAGGAATTGAAATAAATTATTAGCATTATTTTAGGCAAAGACATAGTTCATTGCTAGAAAGTCTACACCCATGAGTGTGTTGACAGGGTTGTCTTCCAAGACCCAATTAAGAATGCAATTTTATTATAATATTTGAATAAATATAAGAAGTTTCCAACCATGAATTCAACTAGTACAAGCCAACCAAATAGCTATAGTATTACCTTGTATCCTCATGGACTAATTGTGAGGACATTGTGATGTGGATAGTGAGATGTGCATTGTTTGAGCTATGTTCATAAGGCACATGCTTTATCATGTGAATTATTTGTCTAAAATGCAAAGAAATGTTTTACTTGCAAAATATGCAATTGTTCTATAGTATTATGATGCTCAAATAATTTTTATTAGGAGTGGATACAAACATTAAAATAATATGGTAACTACTAGTGTTGTACCCTATGCCTTTCTTATTACTATGTACTATGTTCATGACCTCTTGTATGTTTAATAAGAGAAATTTTGTGTCTCCTTTTTAATCTTCTGAGTAGTTAAAAGCCAAAACTTTATAGTGGATTTAGAGTGCTTGCTAGCCAATCAAATGTTAGTCTATTACCTTGGATCTACATTGCCCTATCTTGATTTGACCAATTTCTTAAATGACTAAACATTTTTCTACAAATGTGTTTTTAAAATTTTAAAATTAATTAAATACAAACATAAAAAATGTACTAATTGCTAAGCGTCTAGAATTCATGTAACATCATAAATATAATACAGATTAGAACTGCAAATATATTTTAATATTGAAGAGTGCCGATTTGACCGCCCACCACATAAATAAACCTTTAGTATCAAAACCTTAATGATGGTAAAAAACATGCTATAGTTTTAGGAATTTTAGTTGAAGGGTGTGATCTTGGATATTGTTCCTAAAATGAGACGCTAACAAGAACAATACATAAATAACAAAGTCAAATACTATTCACATTTAAAAAATAAGGCAAGCTAGGAAGATGTGAAGTTTTTGAGATCAAATAATTGTCCCTTATTGTAGTGTGGATCTTGTGGAAAGTAACTTGATTTCACACCTTGATATTATTATTGAAACTCTATTTAAAAATGAGTTTTTGGGAAAAAAAGGTAATAAAGTTGTAAAATAATTTTAGTTTTAAAAACTAGGTTTCTTTGAAAATTGAATGGAAGGTGCACAACTAAGATTTATAAATCCTCTAAGAAATTATCCATACCCAGTTTCTTAGCCGATGTGTTTTACTTGAACAAGGAATGAACGTTTGCAAAATATAAAATTTAAACCATTCTTCTCTTCTTGAGTGACCAAATAGAAGTAAGTTTAAAATAAAATTCATTGAAACGATATGAAAAGCTAACATATTTGGTTTGTAATGGTAAACTCTTGAGTACTTTTTAAGTTTGTTGCAAAACTATATAAAGAAGAAACTTGTTAAATGACAAAAAAATGCTTTTGGAAACTAAAAATTATTATGTATAATGTAACTTATAAAGTTGATTTGTCAAGGAAAGAAAAATCCCCAACATTTTCTTGCTATGATGCCTAATATTTTAAGCATTTATGGTATTGCAAAATTTTTACTTCTTAAATTCATTGTCACATCCCTCACAGGCACAATATGGACATTCATCAATGAATTAAAATGATATTAAAGAAGTTGGTGTGGAGAGAACAACTTACCTAAGCATGGGTGACACCAATATCGTTTAATAAAATTAATGAATGGTTCAAAGTGTAAAGGACAAAGAGAGGGATTATTGTTTCTTGTTGGGTAGATAATTAAAGGGGTAGCTAGAGTGCCATTCAAGAGAGTATGGCATCCATTGCAGTTGCAGAAAGTAGTCTAACAAGTGTAGGGTATGGTTGTCCATCAGAGCATAAATGATAGAGGAATTCAAAGGGATTGATACTTATTTGGGTAATTGATTTCATTGTAGAGCTTTCCAAATAGAGGTCCCGATGAGATGAAACTATTGTTTATTGTATCTGATATGCTCACCACCATGCTCATAGATTTAGTATCAGTAGTATAGTTGGGAGAATGAGGAGAATCATCCATTTAAATAGGTATAGTTCCCCAAATTCAACCCCTTCTTTTCTTCCCTTGGTTGTCACTATGAAATTTGTGTCCACACCACCCAACACCTTCAACAACCCTTGAATTACTACAAACAAGTGAGCTGAGATGCCTCCAATCACCCAAAATTATTCATCTCTCCAGAATTCTTCAATGCTCACTCTGCTCCATCTCAGCTCTAGAACTCCAGTAGCTATGATAGACATAAATAGTGCCATAAACCATATACTAGAAAGAGTGAAGATATGAAAGAGGAGATAGGATGGAGGTAATAGAAGCTTTTTCCCTTATCTTCTTCACCCCAAATGGTTTAGATTGGTTGTGTGATCTTTTAACACGAGTGGAGGTTATTAATGATTCATTTTGGGTTTGTTTTCCATACTGAAAGGTGTGATAGTAGCATGTCTGGAAGTATAGAAAAATAGAGAAGAATGACAGTTGTGTTCATTAGTGATGAGATAGTCCCATTTGTTGGCTTCCTTGGCATTGAAATAACTCTCATGTTCTACTATGTAGGTGTGGGTGTAGGACACGTTTCACCAACACCATTAAATGGTCACTGTGTGTGAGGAACAATTTCGCCAATTAAAATTTACAAGTAGTTGATTATGAGGGCCCATTTTGCCAATTGTCATGACACTTCTGTGCCAATCATAGGGCCATATTCGCCTTGGAAATTACAAAGTATGTACTCCATCAAGGTTTTTATTCATCGACACTTAAATTTATTCCTTATATAATCACGCAGGATTTGCCAAATTTTTTAATATACCATTTAAAATTCCTGCGGAATTCACCAAATATGGATTGATATAAATACAATCAAAACTCTGATTTATTCTTACATATTTTGTTCAGTTCTGAACTTGTGAGCTCTCGATTTGGATTTTGGAATTTGGAGTTGGAACCTTGAAGTTGATCGTAGGCAAAGTTACAAACTTACAACATAGGCATTCCTACATTAACGAATAGCAAGTCAGTGAAAACCTAAACTTAAAGGTGAGTAATCATTTCTTCAAAGTATTAGTGTTATAAGATTTCTTTACCTCTTTTCCATTCTTGCTTCAATCTTAAAGAAGATATTTAGTAGGGAATGGGTTCTTCTATGAGTATGTCCTTCTTAAACAAGAAGACATTTTTTCCAACTTTTATTCAAAGTGAGAGATCAAGATGTCGAGCCACAAGTGCGACAAGGGTAAGACTCCTCAGGGTGGTGAAGGGACTGGGAGGCCATCAAAATGTTGAAAACGTGGAGTTAGTATACAGTCTTACTTTGGAATTGGCAATGTTTTTGATCCATCAAATCAAGATGAAGCTACATCATCAACTCTTGCACCAAATATTAATGAAGAATCCATACAATACTATAAAAGATGTTCCAAGGGATACCCTGGTTAGCCAGGATGAGGATGGAAATACTGCAGAAGATGTTCCAAGGGATGAAAATGTTGGCGTTGTAGATGATGTTGGTAGGAAGAAAAGAAAAGGCAAATAAAAAATGGGGCGCGAGTGGGAAATGTCAAGGAATTTTCAGCTTGATTGGGTGTCAAAGTACCCATTCATTGAACCAATGGACAAAGAAAACAAAGATGAACAACCAACAAAATGCAAGTGTGTGATTTGTAGTTAGAAATGTAAAAGAGACAAGAACATACAACTAAAGCTTGACACTATAGAAAAACATATTGGTAAAGTTTATGAAAAATAAATCATAGACGAAAAGGAAAAATCAATAGTAAGATGGAAATCAAAGGAAGAATGTCTTCATGTTAAGTGTGATGTGGAATATGATGAGCATAAGAAAAGAATGATGAAGCTTGCTACAAGTGGAGGTACAATCAAGGCTCAATTTGGAAAGCAATGGAAGGAGCACAACTGGCAAAAATTATTTAGATGAGTGTTATTTTTCATATTTTGTCGATAAGGCGTCCTATGATAGACTACCTAAAATATAGTAATTTATTATCTTTTTTGAGTGTTCCTCACTATCCTAGCACACATTGGTCAATAAACGCTGGATGGGAATGGGCAAGCTGTCTCACTGTAGTGGAAAAGCAAGATTTAAAGGAGAATGTAAAAGAGTCAACTGTCATTGCATTATCTTTAGATGAAGTTACTGCAATAGATAATACTTTTTGGGTCTGTATGCATGTGTATATTGTAAAAGAACATGTCCGCTGAGCTCATCTACTCTGTGTTCATAAAATGAAGGAGAATTCAACATCACAAAATCTATTTGAACTAGTTAAGAAGTCTTTAAATGAAATTGCAGGTATGGATGACTTGACAATTGCCAAAAAGTTGGTGTGTATAGGAGCTGATGGAGTTGCAATAATGCAAGGTCATAGGACCGGTCTTTGCACAAAATTACAAACTAGTGCACCATACATGCTTGGCATTCACTGCATGTCCCACAGAATGAATTTAGCATTTAAAATTGTAAGCAAGTTTTCTACAGTATCAAAAGTTGAAAATCTAGTCCGCGAGCTCCACGCATACTTTTGCCGAAGTCCTAAACATTTTGCAAAATTTCAAAATTTTGTTGAGGGAATAATAGCAAGAAACAAGCTTCTTAAGGATGTTGATACCAGATGGATCTCCTTGCATGGACCAGTACAATGAGTTCTTTTAGAATATCCATCCTTGATTGGAATAACGTACAAGCATCGCAACATAGTAGACAAAGCTCCTGACCTCTTACATAGGTTAAGATATATACAAACACTCTTAACTTTAGCTAGTCTTCTCCCCATGCTGGATGAAATGAACAATCTTGTGAAGAAAGCCCAAGATAGAACTATGTATATCTATTAGTATACCAAACTATGTAGAACGACATGCATGGCCCTTGATAATCTATATCTAGATCTAACTTCACAAAGCCCAAATTTTTATAGGTGGTAGATAATTATAGATTTGAATCATCCTAAAAATTATTTACAGTTTAATGCAAGCGGGGAGTTATGTGCCTTTATACGTGGATTTGAGATACCAATGCACCATTGTAAGATGGTCAGGCTCTCTATTAGAGAAGTACCTGTTAGAAAGGAAGATTTTGATGGCATTGTTGAATCTGTTAGTAATAATTTCAAGGAAACTGCAAGCAATCTTTCAATAGAAATTTATAATTGATTCCCTCAAGAAGAAATACTTGAAGCCATGTCTATTGTGTATCCTCAATTTTGGGTTCAAGGCCACCGAGATAACCCAATCTTTTTTCATCAAAAAGTAACTACCTTGACCGCATACTTTTTGAAAAGTGCAGAATGCAATGGACAAATAATAGAAGGAATTATAGATGGAAATAAGCTTATAGGACAATGTAGTCGGTTTGTAAGAAGTATGATAGACCATTTTAAAGCCATGGAGAATCCCTTCGAAGCGGGATCAATAACAAAGGCTTGGAAAAACTTAGGTCAGAGTGAAATATTGTGTGATTCAATATCAGAATATTTCAAACTTGTTGATTTATGTCAAACAATGATATTAGGTTCGGTGGAAGACGAGAGAGTTTTTAGTGCATTGGGGTTTTTGAAATCAAAGATAAGAAACAAACTAGACAAAAATTTGGAAAATTGCTTGAGGGTGTTAGGAAGTGCGTATAATGTCAAAAAAATTCCTTATGAAAGGGCACTCACAATCTGGAAGTCCATATGCGAAAGAAGAGGGTTGTGCAACATTTCAAATGCTGGTGGTGGTGGGACAAATGATAGTGACACAATGATTGATGAATTTGAGACTCAAAATCAAGACGGCTCTTTTACTTTATTTGAATGTCAGTTTGAGGACCCTAACTCAATTTGGCAAATGGAAGTGAATTAGTAGTTTTTAGGTATTTATACTGCATTTCATGAATCATATTCCAAAACTGTAGTTGATGATATTTTATATTGTATTCCTTGAAATTGTGAATCAGATTGAGTACATTAACATATTATTAATTATTTCATATTTTAATTGTGTCATACTGATAAGTTTTACATGTACTCAGTGATTCATCATTCAGCTCAATACTTAATATTTCCTTGCTAGTGTTGATTTGTGCATAAAACATAAAATTTGTAGTAAAGTAGAATTTTGGTTTTTGATTTGATATGTGATTTTGCATCATTTTTCATAGTTTATGAATTATTTTGATTGGTGCCTTATCCGCAATTGGGCTAGAAAATGAAATATACTCCTTCAACAGTCCATTTGATTCGCTGGTTAGGGTTTATTCTATTAACTCTTCTTATAGATATCCCTGTTATCAAACACATCTCTCCATATTTGACCTAGAGCATTTAATCTATTTCTTAAACGGAAGCAAAAAATCAAATATGCAATACAACAAGTGTGCATCCAAGAACTCAGAAACCCTTAGCAACTTTGTTCAAAAGAGAAATGTAGATAACATTGGAGACAATCAATAGAAACACATGCTCATGGAATTGTTCATATAATTCAATCTGAAACTACTAAATTGCTCATGGAAAACACATTCAACATGTAAAATTGAAACTTACCACACCATAGATTAGGGCAACCTGTCAAAATTGTATTGCATTCCACTATTCAAATTTTCTAAGTACATTTTATTTATGGAGATACAAACAACTGGAAATACATTAAATGATTGGATCCTCATTTATCTAGAACATATTTCTCCATCTAAGCCATATACAACTGCTCTGTGGGCCACTGGAAAGGAATTAATGTTGCTATCTTGTCATTATGTCCTATATATCTTGCATCTAGTAGAATTTTTGACTCCCTGCAAAATGTATCTAGACTCAATTCCAAGGCATAGAGCTTGTCCAACATAGAATTCAAAATACTTAGATTAGAATCTCCTTCTACACAACTCGAGGACACCAACTGGCTAGCTTGATCTTCAATATCCTTTCTCCAATTGTCTATGCCCTTTATCTGTCCATCATTTCTCAAAATGTTTGGCACTATCTTTTTGTCCATCTCCTCAATCATTTGTCTTTTCTCTTTCAAAACCTTTTCCAATTTTGATTGGAATGCCACCACCTCCTCGAAAATTAGTAACATATCTAGTGTCATTTTTATTTCAGGTGGGAAATCTGAGGCAAACCTTGAACACTTATGCAAACTCTTCATTTCCCATGTCCTTGGCTGCCAAACTTTGATTATCTTGTCTAAAGCTCTCATTGTCTTTCTCATGTTGATCTTGGGCTGCTCTTATGCTTGAGTATGATTTCCATGTATCCTTAGCCTTAGCGACGATCTTAGATAATCTATGATTTATCTTAATTGTAATCAATTCCTTGACAACAACTTTCTTTTCATTTTTCAAATTTCCTACCTCTTCCTTCGGCTCTCTTATCTTTGATAACAATGGCTCTTTGTCAATTGGAAATGATTATGCAGTTTGAACCAAAGATGGAATACTTTGAACTAAAGTGTTGGGCCCTAATAATAGTTGCTCCTTATATCTATTCAATTCTATAGTAGCTTGTCATAATCTTTCTGAAGCCTATTTGTCACAGCCTCTGCAAATTGATTGTCTGTACATTCAAACTAGTATCTTGGGGGGCTAGAGTGTCTGACACTCTCTTTATTATAACATCCCTAGTTAGCTCACCCAATCCAATCCTTGGATTATTATTATTAGGGGCTAATGCCCATACTGCCAGAGTCTCAAACCTGGGATTGAATGTTGTACCAGAAAGTGCTTTCTCTACTTGGTCATTAGTGACATCCGAGTCATCTCTTGTTATTGAATCAAATGCAATAGCATCAACTAATGTCCAATGTGGGAGTAATAGCACATTACTCTTGGAAACCAAGGCCCTCCCTTCTTCAGGGGTCATCCCACTTATATCCTAGTTCACTTCATTCAGCACTTTCTGGGTTATTGCTTCATACTGTGTTGGGTCAACTCCACTCTTAGCTTCTTCTATTCTCTTCTGAAATTCTTCACATTTGACCTTCAACACATAACTCCTAAATTTAGGAGTGTTCACAAAGGCATCATCTTCCAAAAATTGTGAGCATGCCAATACTCTAATGTCCTTTGTGTCTACTGGTTGACCCATTATTGATCTTTCCAACGTATTATTAGGAGAGGCATATGGTCTTATTCTTATAGGTGAATTCACCTGATGGGAGACTTCTTGTTCTTGCTCATCTGCTTCCTCCTCCAAATCTACCACTTCAATTTCTTCTTCATGTTCTAGATCAAGTATTTTCATCTTTTTGGTTGGAGGTGCATTAAGTGATTCTCTCTTTCTTACATATGCTCCTCTTGAACTTCTTGGTTGATATGCAGTCCTCTCTTCCTGCTACACCCTTAATATTGGTGTACATAGGGTTATGAATAGTCGGCTTGTGGCTATCTTAACTCCTAATTAAGTCATATTATCATTATTATATTGTTATTTAGTTGTTTAGGTCGGCCTAAGGCTTCTATAGGTCTATCTAAGTCGGCCTGGGTGATATCCTAGGCATAAATAGGTATATATAGGGGTAGTGAGTCTCATTTCATATCATATTCAGTATTGTGTTCTCATTGAAGACTGTTGGAGGTATCCCCCTCGAAGTGGATTAGGAGGTTGCCCCCTTGAAGTGGCATATTATTATCAAGTATTTTCAGTATATTTACTATTATATTCAGATATTGTGCAAATTGTTTCATTACAAGTGGTATCAGAGCATGATCTTGGCACTGTAGAGGCAAGATTTTTTCTCAACATTGGAGGTGATTTTGGGAAGAGCATAACTTTCAGATTTTAGCAAATTTTTTAAAGATTTTTAAAGGGTTTTTGAAGACCATATTAAAGAAGATACAGTCCAGATTTCAGAGGAATTGAAGCAAAATTAAGCGAGTTATTGCAAAATTAGGGTTTCCAACAAATTCGCTCTCAAGGCAGCAAATTTGCTAAGTTTTTGGATTTTTTTCTGGGTAAGTGGTATCTTGGCCTTAGTAAGTTACAGTAAAAATTTCAGAAAATTTACATTTCATTTGTGTGATTTATTTCAAAAATATTGGTTTCCATCATGACGGGGCCTGCAACAAGAGGCAAAAAGAATGCTGCCACACCGGGGAAATCCTCTGATAAGGATGAGGAAATAATAGAGGATAGTAATCCCAATGAGGAAATGAGTAAGGTCAAAGAAGATGTGTCCTCAATTAAGAGGGATATGTGTGACCTAAGAGGAGATATATCAGATCTACGAAGCATGTTCAGCACCTATATGAATGAACCAAGAAAGGAGTTCTCAAGCAACCAAGGTGAAACCTTCAAGTTGGCTAATAATGACACAAATTTTAATACTCCTATGGGATCTAGGAATTTCTTTCCTAAGGTGGATATGCGCAAGTTCGATGGTAAGGATCCTCTAACATGGATTAACCAAATGGAGAATTTTTTTGAAGTACATCAAATCCCATATGGACAAAAGGTCACGATGGCTTCCCTATATCTAGAACCAGATCAATTCATTTGGTATCGTTGGCTTTGTACTCATCAGAGAAAAAAGGGTCTCACCGTCTCATGGTCAATTTTTACAGAAGAACTCCAAGCACAATATAGCAATAGTGTGACAGACAACTTCTTCAGCCAGCTTGCTAAACTTCAACAAACAGGATCAGTTAAGGATTATATTCAAAAATTCCAAAATCTATCATTAAGAGTGGATACAATTACAGAAGAGAACTTGAATGATTTATTCTTGGGTGGTCTCAAGGATTACATTCAACATGAGGTACGTATGTTTAGTCTTAGCTCATTAAATGAGTCTTTTATCTTGCAAGCAGGGTAGAGGAGAAATATTTGATTCCTAGAAAGCAAGGGGCTAATATGACGAGAGAAAGGATATTCAACACTTTCTCTTCCTCAACCTACCAGGTTGACTCCCTAGCAAATTAAGGAGAAAAGAGCAAAAGGGTTGTGTTTCAATTGTGATAGCAAATACAGTCGAGGACATAAATGTAGTGAAAAGAAATTGTTCTATATTGAAGGTCCAAGTGAGGAAGAAGAGGAGGAACCCATATTAGAGGAGGATAGGGAGTCAAGTGAGGAATCACATGATGCTCAACCAATCATTTCTTGTCATGCACTCTCAGGTTTCAGTGCACCACAAACTCTCAAGGTAGTGGGTTTCTTAAAGAAGCAGAAAGTAACAGTGTTGATCGACTCAGGTAGTACTCATAATTTCATCAACAAAAAGTTGGCAACTCGTCTAAATTGTTTTATATATCCAGCCCCAGAGTTTCAGGTTTTGATTGCAGATGGGGGTACAGTTAGTTGTTCGGGGAAGTGTCATAGCATTAAATTATCCATGGGAGATTATCAACTTGATACCCCAATGTATGCAATATCCATGGGTGCAACAGATATTGTTTTGGGAGTACAATGGCTTACTACATTGGGAACAATTGAGATGAACTTCCAAGAACTATTCATGAGATTTCAATCAGAAGGAAAGGTAGTGGAGCTAAGGGGGTTGAAGGCAAAATCCCCACAGATGGTAAGCTCTCATCAAATGCAAAAGTTGCTTAAGAAAGGAGCAGATGGATTTGTGGCCCAGCTATGTTCATTAGAAGTCTCTCAATCTAATGCTCCTACTCATCTAGATTTACAAGCAATAATTGATCGTCACTCAGTGGTTCTTGGAGATATGCCTAAAGGACTTCCTCCTAAGAGGGATCATGACCATGCCATACAACTAGTTCCAGGGAGCCAACCACCAAACATCAGGCCTTATAGGTACCCACACATACAAAAAAGTGAGATAGAAAAAATTGTTGAGGAGATGCTAGAGGCAGGAATTATCAGGCATAGCCAAAGTGCTTACTCCTCGCCTGTGGTGATGGTGCGTAAGAAGGATGAAACTTGGCACATGTGTCCAGATTATAGAGTGCTCAACATGTACACCATTAAAGATAAGTTTCCTATTCCAGTCATTGATGATTTGCTAGATGAATTGAATGGAGCTATGTATTTTACCAAGTTAGATCTTAGATCTGGTTATCACCAAATTCGGATTAAGGAGGAAGATATTTGTAAGACAGCATTCCAAACTCATGAGGGTCATTATGAATTTTTGGTGATGCCATTTGGCCTTACCAATGCACCATCTACATTCCAAAGTTTGATGAATTCCATTTTTAAGAAGTTCTTGAGAAAGTTTGTGTTAGTGTTCTTTGATGATATATTGATTTATAGCAAGACTTGGGAAGAACATTTGCAGCATGTAGATCAAGCATTACAATTACTCAAAGATCATCAACTCTATGCTAAGCCATCCAAGTGTGCTTTTGGTCTTAAGGAGGTGGAGTATTTGGGACACATAGTTTCACATGAAGGAGTAAAGGTGGACCCTAACAAAATTAAGGCTATCATGGAATGGCCTATTCTAAAAACCATTAAAAAATTGAGGGGTTTCTTGGGATTGACAGGGTACTATAGAAGATTTGTGAAGAATTATGGTCGTATAGTAGCACCCCTCACCACTCTCTTGAAGAAGGATTCTTTTCATTGGAATGAGTCTGCTAATGTAGCATTTGAGCAATTGAAGGAGGCTATGTGTACAACTCCAGTGCTTGCCACTCCGGACTTCACCAAGGAATTCATTATGGAATGTGATGCTTCTGGAAATGGGATAGGAGCAGTTCTCATGCAAGAAGGTCAACCAATTGCTTTTGAGAGTCGTCAATTAAAGGGTAAAAATCAGCTCAAACCTATTTATGAGAAGGAAATGCTAGCAATCCTTCACGCAGTTAAACAATGGAGGCCTTATTTAATGGGTCGACACTTCAAGGTTAAGACAGATCATGATAGCCTAAAATATTTTTTGGAACAAAGACTATCCTTTGAAGAGCAACAAAAATGGGTCACTAAGATGTTGGGATATGACTTTGAGATTGTATATAAGAAAGGGAAGGAAAATATTGTGGCTGATGCACTTTCTAGGAAGGATGAGAAAGATGAAGCCTTATTGTGTGCCCTTTCAATATTACAAGCAAATTGGGTGGAAGAAGCCAAAGCAGAATGGCAAAATGATGTTGCAACAAGTAATCTCATCCAACAATTAAAAAGTGATCCTAGTAGTTCAGATAAGTTTTGTTTGAAGGGAGATATTCTTTGGTATAAAGAGCGTTTGTATCTCTGCAAGAATTCCACTCTTAAACACAAGATTCTCACAGAGCTACATGAGTCCCCAGTTGGTGGTCATTCAGGATTTTTGAAGACATATCATCGGGTCAAGCAAGATTTTTTTTGGGAAGGGTTAAAAGGTGATGTTCAAAAATTTGTGGTTGAATGTTTGGTTTGTCAAAGAAATAAGGGGGAGACAATTAAGACACCAGGTCTCTTGTAGCCCTTATCTATTCCTAGCCAGCGTTGGGAAGAGGTATCCATGGACTTCATCATAGGGCTTCCCAAATCTAAAGGTCATAATGTCATCATGGTAGTAGTTGATCGCCTCACTAAATATGCACATTTCATTGCATTATCACATCCTTTTACAGCAAGTGCAGTGGCAAAAGTTTTCTTGGAGAATATCCAAAAGCTACATGGTACACCTAAGGTTATTGTCAGTGATCGTGATCCTATCTTTACTAGTCACTTTTGGAAAGATTTATTCTCATGTTTGGGTACTCAACTGGCTCATAGTTCTTCATACCATCCTCAATCAGATGGGCAAACTGAGGTTGTTAATAAATGTTTGGAAGGATATCTACGTTGTTTCACTTCAGAAAAGCAATCTCAATGGGTAGATTGGCTACCACTGGCAGAATGGTGGTATAACACTTCTTTTCATAGCTCATCAAAAATGTCTCCATTTTTGGCACTTTATGGATATCATCCTCCCTCCATCACATCATCATTAAAGGTGTCACCAAGAGTTCAAGCAGTAGAGGACCACTTGCATCATCAACAACAGGTACTTTCAGGACTCAAGGAGAATTTAGCTATGGCACAAAATCAAATGAAACAACAAGCGGACCAACATCGTAGTGAAAGAAATTTTGAAGTTGGGGATTGGGTCTTCTTGAGATTGCAGCCTTATAAACAAATCTCAATGAAGCAACACAAAAAGACTAATAAGTTGTCTCCAAGATATTATGGGCCATACCAAATCATGCAAAAGATTGGTAGTGTTGCCTACAAGCTAGAGTTGCCACCAACAACAAAGATACATCCAGTTTTTCATGTTTCTTGTTTGAAGAAGGTAATTGGGCAGAATATTCCTACTCAAACAGTACTACCAGAACTCGATGAAGAAGGAAGAATAATTTTGGAACCAGAGGTCATTCTTCAAACTCGCACAAAGAAGCTGAGGAATAGAACCCTCACTCAGTATCTTATCCAATGGAAGAATTTACTAGTTGAAGAGGCCACATGGGAGGATGAGGAGTTTATTCAAAAGAATCCACACTTGGTTAGCATTGAGGACAATGCTTCTTTGAAGAGGGGGGGCATGCTACGCCCTTAATATTGGTGTACATAGGGTTATGAATAGTCGGCTTGTGGCAATCTTAACTCCTAATTAAGTCATATTATCATTATTATATTGTTATTTAGTTGTTTAGGTCGGCCTAAGGCTTCTATAGGTCTATCTAAGTCGGCCTGGGTGATATCCTAGGCATAAATAGGTATATATAGGGGTAGTGAGTCTCATTTCATATCATATTCAGTATTGTGTTCTCATTGAAGACTGTTGGAGGTATCCCCCTCGAAGTGGATTAGGAGGTTGCCCCCTCGAAGTGGCATATTATTATCAAGTATTTTCAGTATATTTACTATTATATTCAGATATTGTGCAAGTTGTTTCATTACACTTCCCCTACTGGAGCACTTTTAATCAAATCATTTGCATTATCAAAAATCTTTTGGATCCTTACTATTGGATCCTTTATTTTTGCATATGCCCCTTGATAAGCAGAATTCAAATTCTTTCTTACTCTTTCTCATTCCATGACTGCTTCCCATTTACTCCTCAAAAAATGAACCTCATCCATAGTGAAGTAGTTTCTGACTGTGTCTTCATCATACAAGACTTGGTGGACATAATGTGGCCTTTTTACACCCAATCTCACCCTGTCTATGAACTCCTCAAGGTCAAATACCCTGGGATTTTCCACATCCATTCTGTAAACTTTTAGAATTGAATCAACCTAATCCAAGCCATCTTTGTTAGCAACCAAGAAATCATTGAACTTAATGGAAGTAGGAAAGCAAGAGCCTTTCTTGTGAGCCCTCAAATATTCCTTATTAGATTCATTCAACTGTTTGATTATCTCTAGAAATGCTATTCTTTTAGGCACACATTTTGGTAAAGTATATGGGGCAACTTTGCTCCCATATACCCTGATGCATGTAGTGTGGGTGTGCAGAAACCAATCACCCCAGTTATGATCTATCCCCAATTCAGGGTTTCTGTCCAGAGGCCTCAAAAAATCCAATACATCTGTGTGTATCCTCTCTCCCTCTAGCTCTAGAAATCTAATTACTCTTCTAACAAAATGTTCCTCGAAATAACATAGTCTGCATCAGTACAATGCATATCCAACATGCAAGTCCACATCTGAACTAGCAACATATTACCCTCCTTATCTGTCTGCCTAACATGCAAATCCTTATGCCACAGGCTTAATGCAGCAAATAAAAATATATGGCACATGATTGAGTACCATGTGAATTTGGTGCAGGAGCACCTAACACAAGGTGGCCTCCATGAGGCATTTAAATTCATGTTTGTTTAGAAGATCAAGTTTTGTGTTGTAATAAGGTCTATCCGACCAATGCATGTCATTTCTGTTTGTATCTAGACTTAGAACAAACTTTGTAAGTCCCAAGTAAGTAGGTTGCTTTTGTCAAGTTGTTAGACGGTTGGTCTCCCAGCCACTTGGAGACGGTTAGTTTTCTCCCAGCCGCTTAGAATAGGGTTGGCATTCCTTTGGTGAGTTTATAAAACCCAGGGAAATGAACCAACTCAGGATATGATATTGTAATTGAATACAATTGTGTGAATGTAATCGAGCATTGTGAAGGAGAAATTGAACTGTTCTGTGTCATCAATCTGTTTTCCATTCTCTGTAAATATGAAATTGCATAGCTGTAGATTTCTTTTCCTTTCTATACTTTTGTTAAAAAAATGTCGATGTGAAGCATTCCATTGGTGAGATTTCTGTCGAAATCAGTGGAATGGCTTCGTTGTATCATAGTCGTTTGTTTCCTGTGTTGTTTCATTATTTTGCGGCGCAGAGGATCCAGACAGTGCGAGGTGCACAATAGGTTGACCTAGCATCTCCATGTGCTAGGGTTTGGATCAGAGGAGTTGGAGTTGTTATCGGTGAGATAAAGGCCATCGACAAAACATTCCTCGCTCAGAGTGATAAGGATAGTTTGGCCGAAGAGAGGTGTAAGCCATTGAAAGGAAGTCATGGTCTAAAGTTTCTTATTGGGGTGATAAGAGACAAGTGTTACCGACAGAGATCCATCGGGAGGAATTGGCTGGCGGCAAGAGATATTAGGGTTTGGCCAAAGGCATTCGTCACACCGATGAGTAGTTGGTCCATCGGTACATCGGCCAAGGTTCATAAGTGTTTGCCAATGATCTAAGTCATGCCGATAACAAAAAGAGAAGGGCAGATCATTGAGACACGAGTTAGACTCTCATCGATCAATTTTTGATCAGTTGTGTGCTTCCACTAAGTGCTCCTCATCATATTGGTATCAAAGCTAGCAAAAGCTCTGGGCGGAGGTGTTGTGTATTTGATTTTTGTCACTGAGAAGGCAAATGACGAGTTGCTCATGCCACCTAGTTGCAAGAAGGAATAGGACTCCTATAATGTGTGGGCAGATGATGATGAGGACTGTCAAGACCATTCACCAATAGAGGTTTGGCTGGAAGAGGGTGCAGAGTGAGGCCACTGCGAGAGAGTGGTAGTGCATCTCCAGGATATGCTGTTGGACAAGAGGAATGGGTTTATAGCAGCACGTAGGATGGACATCTGATTGAGCATTGTATTGTAGTCAAATTGAGGATTTGCAGGAGTGTTAGCGTTTGGGTGCTATTTGTGAATGTTTATGTTAGACAGAGAGCGAAGGAGAGGCTAGCAATATGCCTCCAAAGGGGATGACCACTGAAGTGGTCAAGAAATTTCAAGAGATGGAAGAGATGATCAAAACTAGAGTCAGGGAAGCACTCCAAGCAGAATTGAAGGTAGTGAAGATAGGAAAAAGGATAGAGGAAGATTCAGATGAAGAAGAAGAGAAAGAGGAAGAAGTAGAGGAACAAGAAGAGGCAAAGATACTGGCTGAACAAAAACAATTCCTAGAAGCCATCAAGGCAATTGGCAAGGACTCTTCAGAGGCTCGAATAGATGTCCCCATGTTCAGTGGGAAGATGAATGTTGAGGAAGTCATGGAGTGGATTGAGGCTCTAAACAACTACTTCGAATGCAAGGAAGTTCCTAAAAGTAAGAGGGTTAAGTTTGCAAAAACTAAACTCAAAGGTGCTGCCCTTACATTGTGGAATTACACCCAAGGAGAGAGGGTAAAGAATGGGAAAAGTATGATATCTTCATGGAGCAGAATGCTGGAGAAGATCAAGTCTTAGTTCCTTCCATCTGACTATGAGGTGCAGATTTACAGGAAAATGCAGAACCTTAAGCAAAAGGATATGGATGTGGCTACTTACATCGAGGAGTTTCACAAATACACTCTTCATTGTGGGTACATGGAGGATGAAAAAGCCAAGGTAGCAAGGTATCTAAATGGTCTGAGGATCAATATTCAAGATGAGATAAGTTTGTTTACCCCTGAAACCGTGTAAAAATTCTTTCAAGTAGCATTAAGAGCTAAAGAGAAGCTGAAGAGGAAAGGTGAGCAGCCAAGTAAAGGAAGAGGTGACAGAAATTTTAGAGGTAGTTTTGGAGGAGGAAGTCCTAACTAGAGGCCTAGTGGTGAGTCTAGCCAAGAAGAGCAAGTTGGAGACTTAAGTAGCAGAGGAAGCTACCACGGAAGAAGGCCAAATGAAAGAGATGGGACAAATGGATTAGGTAGAGGATCCAAGTTCTCCAACATGAGATGCTATAATTGTAATCAGATAGGGCATCCGGCTTATAAGTGTCCAGAGAAGGCCCCAACTTCTCAGGGTAATGAGAGAAGAACCACATTGACTCAAGAGGATGCAGGGAGTGTAACATCTCCTGAAGTGAATTTGACATCAGAAGTGGGAGAAAATCTGATGATCAAGAGGACACTACTCAAAGCACCAGTGCAGCCTGAACCATCATAGAGGAGAGCTCTTTTTAGGATCAATTGCAAAAGCAAAGGTAAATAATGCAAGGTAGTCATAGATTTTGGTTCAACAGATAATATGGTGTCTAGGGAAATGGTGGATAAATTGAACATAGAAAGGATTCCTCATCAAACTCCTTACAGAGCATCTTGGGTAAGTGATAGCCAATCACTTTTGGTAGATGAACATGTATATGTTGATTTTTAGATTGGAGAATATAAGGAGAGAATTTTATGTGACATTTTGCCCATGGAGTGTTGTCACCCTACTTTTAGGTAGGCCATGGCAATTTGATAGGCAAGCATTATATGATGGATATGCTAACACATACACCATTAAGAAGGATGGAAAGACTTTTGTGATGACACCATTGCAAGAGGGTGCTGCAACACAACAGACAACCAAGATCATTTTGGTGGGTCAAAAAGAGTTTGTGAAGATGCATGAAGAAGAGACAAGGAAAGTTGAGGATACCTCAAGGAGTGAGGTTACCAAAGATCACAGTTTGAAGGTGATTTCCATTTTGAATGGTGGAGATCAGATGGTAATGTTTGAGATGGATCAGACGAAGGTCAAAGAGTAGGTTTGCAAGCAGCCACAAGTTGATTGGAAAGCAAAAGATGCTATCATAGTAGGGACCATTGTTTGTCCTCTAGAGCCCACAAGAGTTGATGGACAATCATATTCTACCATAGCAGCAGTACACGAAGCATGGACCAAGATTTTGAATGAAGATGTTCAGGTAGATATGATAGTAAGCAATCATGGCGTACAACATCCAAGTTTGGTTGCAAGCACTCACTCATGGCAAGGTGTGAGTAGAGCCTACAATGCTAGGCATGAATTTTTGATTCCATGGAAGCAAGTTGCAGTCTAGAGATCATGGGGAAGGCATGATGCAGCGAAGGATGACGGTGGTGCAAGACACGGACCCAACTCATGGGACATGAGTTCTTTTCTAGGTGGGGTGTATGGTGCAGGAGCACCTAACACAAGGTGGCCTCCATGAGGCATTTAAATTCATGTTTGTTTAGAAGATCAGGTTTTGTGTTGTAATAAGGTCTATCCGACCAATGCATGTCATTTCTGTTTGTATCTAGACTTAGAACAAACTTTGTAAGTCCCAAGTAAGTAGGTTGCTTTTGTCAAGTTGTTAGACAGTTGATCTCCTAGCCGCTTGGAATAGGGTTGGCATTCCTCTGGCAAGTTTATAAAACCCAAGGAAATGAACCAACTCAGGATATGATATTGTAATTGAATGCAATTGTGCGAATGTAATCAAGCATTGTGAAGGAGAAATCAAACTGTTATGTGTCATCAATCTATTTTCCATTCTCTGTAAATACGAAATTGCATAGCTATAGATTTCTTTTCCTTTATGTACTTCCGTTGTTAAAAAATGTCAATGTGAAGCATTCCACTGGTGAGATTTCTGTTGAAATCAATGGAATGGCTTCTTTGTATCATAGTCATTTGTTTCTTGTGTTGTTTCATTGTTTTGCAGCGCAGAGGATCCAGATAGTGCGAGGTGCATAGTAGGTTGACCTAGCATCTCCATGTGCTAGGGTTTGGGTTGGAGGAGTTGAAGTTGTTATCGGTGAGACATAGGCCATCGACAAAACATTCCTCGCTTAGAGCGATAAGGATAGTTTGGCCAAAGAGAGGTGTAAGCCATTAAAAGGAAGTTGCGGTCTAAAGGTTCTTATCGAGGTGATAAGAGACAAGTGTTACCGATGGAGATCCATTGGGAGGAATTAGCCGGCGGCAAGAGATCTTAGGGTTTGGCCGAAGGCATTCGTCACACTGATGAGTAGTTGGTCCATCGGTACATCGGCCAAGGTTCATAAGTGTTTGTCGATGATCTAAGTCATGCCGATAACAAAAAGAGAAGGGCAGATCGCTGAGACACGAGTTAGACTCTCATCGATTGATTTTTGATCAGTTGTGCGCTTCCACTGAGCGCTCCCCATCAGAATTCCACTTTGGCATCTACAGTGTACAATTTATTCTTAATGTCAGTTAGTTGCTTGTGCATTTTCTCTGCTATATATGTGGCATAATCATAGGGCTCTGTTGTTGAAGGATCTTGGATATTTACAACTAGCATCATTAAAGAAATTGACATTCTATCCAAGGCATCCCTTCCAAGCACCTAACACAAACTGTGATATGTTTTTACAAAATAATGCATAAATTGTGAGCAGTCAAATGGCTCATCCTCCCTATCTGATATCTTCACTAATTTTCCATCTAATCCCCTCGGTCTGCGCTTTGGTAAGTTAAAGGCTCTGTAGCCATGCCTAATAGTCTTGTATCCCTCTTTCAAAGCATTAAGGTCAATTTTCTTGTTGGTAGTTGGGTTTAAGTCAAACACACTTGAAATGTAGTCCTTTGTGGTTTTTATCATCATAGTATTATTCCCTATCAGAACTGACCTCAACCCAGGGTCATATCTTTGTGCAACTGCCCTCACAAAATCTAGATTTGGGAACACATTGGGGCATATCAACTTGGCTAGGTCTAACTTCCAATCATTGCAGACTGGGGTCTTAAAATCTCTTCTATCATACCAATGCTTGAAAAGAATCCATGCAGGCACAGGCAATTTAGCATCTCAGCAATTGTAACAGAGGTCCAAGATTTTATCATTTGGCCCATCAGGGCCATGAACATTCACAGGTCATCTTGATGACCCAGGGAGTTGGGACATAAGGTCCTCATCCAGGCTTTGTTTTGATGTGCAAGGGTGACCTAATTGACTCATTGTTTCAGACAGTTCTCACTAAACTAGGGCTTCTTCTTTCAATAGTGTTTTACCCTCTCAAACAACCAATAATGTAGAATTCAAATGGATACATCCAGCATAGAATTAACTTACTAGTTTTAATCTTCAGAAGCCTGAAATTCTTCCTCTCATTTGCCTGAATGTTTGTCACACGTAGAAGCTCTTTTCTCATTTGTGGAAATGATGCGAAAAACCCTATTTTTACTCCTTTAAGAAGCTTACAATCTTGAGTTCTGAAGCATTAATGTGCATCACCTTACTGGATGCTTTCAACATTCACCACAAGAAGTTTAAACTTAGGTTGTCAATTCAATCTTCTTTTTGTGAAATCTACAGTCATGGATTGCCCACTAGATTTGAAAATTTGAGCTCCTTCATCAAAAAGGTCATCAACCAATAGTATTATGCCATGCTGGATGCACTTTGCTTGCTAACTCCTTCGCATTTTGTCTTATGTGGACACATGGTGCCATTTTGCAGTAGCGCAGTGAGAAATGGGCCACCAAATTTTTGCTCTACATGAGCATGCCAAAGCTTCCACGTAAGCCTCCTCATACATACCTTTTACTTTCCCTTTGAAAGATGGCCACATGTCGCTATTTTGTAGTCGCACGGTGAATCTTCACCTCTAAAAAGATCCTTATGCACACTTGCGCTACTGTTAGATTATGCTTCTGTTGTAGATCATCTCTCTTGACACTTGGCAATGTTTCCTCTGTTGATTCTGGATCATCAATCTAGTGCCTATAAGCCTAAATTCTTTGACAATTGTCTCCATATCACAGCCTTGTGGAAGGAAGATGACATCACCTTTGATGCAGTGCGGGCTTACGATAACTTGCCACGTGGCATTATCAGGCCCTACAAGACTTAGGAGTTAAATTTTATAAAAGATATGACATTCACGGGCTATAAAAGGTAGAGGCTAGCTGGACTCAGGGCTGGTCATTACATCATGTTGAAGGCATTACGTTGTAACTTAGGTGATCAGGAACTTAAGATAAATGATCAATGACAAATTATAACATAAAGCAAAGGGGACTATGGGACTTAGGGTTTAAGGGAAAATGGGGAAAAATACATGAATAATAGGCTTAAAACCCTAAACTTAAGCAAGTGTGTTGGGTGAATATTTTATCGTGAACTCACTGACGGCAAAATGGTTATATCAACCACAGCATGATGAGATAAATCTCTCCTCTCAACAAGGGGAGGTTCCCTTTTAACTATTACAAACTTATTTACACTAAATACTAGATTTGGGGGTGTGTTACATTCATCCTTTTCTCTTCTTGCAAAAAATATGTTTACAATGTCCCACCGTAATATTCAATAATGTTTCTACACTTAAACAATAATCAACAATATTCTTGTAAGTTGAAGCACAAAGTCTTTCAACTTACTTCACAAAAGGATTCATGAACCAAGTGAATAATCTCAAGTACAAAGTCTTCAAATTATCCCCAGAAAGATTTTAAAAGTAATCGTATCACCAGTTGGAGCACAAAGTCTGTCAACTAACAACACTACTAATCCACGCGAATGTGATTGAAAATCATAGCACAAAGTCTACAAGTTCTCAACATGATTCATATACAAAGTAAACAACTACAAGCTCAAAGTATTTATAATCCTTCACTAAGAAATGCTATCAACACACATAGATTCAAGGAAATAATATAACACAAAGTTTATATAACTTATCTTGAATATCCTCCAATCGTAATAACCAAGCACCACTTTATCCAATCAATTAACAAGAGAAATTAGCAAAAATGCCATATGTACATCCTCGCTCATACAAATTTGATTCAACACAAAGTTTGATATCAAAACTCACCTTCTTTATTGATTGGAATTGATCATACAATTTGAACACAGAGTCTCAAAGTTGAGTCTCAATTTGGGCAGCACTTTGTTGCATAAGATTGAAGATTCCTTTTACAATAGAGGCCCTCTTTATTTATAGGGAGAGGCCTTGAGAAAATTTAGGAAACCTATAACTACTTTGACTTATTCAACAAAAGAGTCCTATTTAACTTGGGACTTCCTTTGTCTCACATGTAATTACATTTTGGAAAAATGCATGTGGATATGTCCAAAATAAAATACAAATTGCATATACGAAAATGAAAATAAACTAAGGCATGAAGAAGAATATCAGCTGTCACCATCATTCTTCTTCAAGGAATTATGGTACATGTCCTTTACTGCTTCCATCTCATAAGTGTCTCGTCCAACGGTAGTGTCTGAAATAGCACGAGCTTTGACGATTATATCTTTCACCATCTTTTATCACCTTCTTCGGTGATAGGTCAGTCATTTGGAAAATGAGCACCTTTAGATGATGTGACGACCTCGGCAATTCGTAGAAGAAACTACAACAAAAAGTCATGATCATGCAATTAGGGGAAGTACTGGTAATCTGGGAAAATTGCATGTCGACGATCATGACTATGGGGATACGCTTGAAATGGCTAGAGTGCAAGTGGGCCAAAAAATGGAGGAAAGCAGGCTAATAGGTCTTGAACGGCGAATTTTCCCAGTGTCAAGAAAAAAACCAGGAAAATGTGCACGAGCAGTCAAAATGACCGCTCTTGCATGTGTTTGGGAAGGATCACTTTTTTGGAAGATAGAAGTTTTACATGTAGGGGCGGTCAAACTGACCGCCCTTACGTCGGGGTAACTTTGATGGCAGGTGCATGGTCAGTATATTTCACCACCTTTACATGCTTTTGGAAGAATCGCAAATGTATGATGTTTTAGCGGCAAAAATTGCTGACATTGCATGTGATGGGAATTGTAAAGTTTTCTTGTAAGGGCGGCAAATTTCATCGCCCATATACTTCCATTTTGAGACATCTTCAAATACAAAAGCGGCAAAAGCTACCGACCTCATATTTGTCTACAAACTCATGGAAAGATTTTAAGTGGCAACTGTCCCCGACATTACAAATGTTTCAAAGATGGGTTTGGTAAGGTCGGGACAAACCACCGACAATGCATATCACCTTAAGACCTAGGGCATAAGTATTTGATCGACAATTCTTGCCGTTTGGACATTTAAACAGGAACACCTTACAACCTATTTTAAAGGTGTTAACAATGCATTTTAAAGAACAAGAATTCAATATGAAAGATTGAGCCAAAAATGACAATACAAAAGAAACACAACATCTTTTAAAAGATTGAAAGCAGTGAAATGACTTACCTGTCAAGTTTGAAAACCTAAGCGTGACGACAATGAATTTGAAATCTATTCGAATCCAAAAATAACACGATCAAACGGTTTTAAGAGGGATTCAAGAATCGACTAGGATACTTTAGGATAAAAGAAATAACAAAAAGACAATGAAAAACATATTTAAGAAACTTAAAAACACACCCTTAATGCTTGGCACGAGTGGCCATTAATGCCATTGAAGTTCAAGATCTTGGAAATCATGCTCAGGTGGCAATTTCGGCCGACCTGACACGTGCTTCACAAAAATGCAAGAGTGGTAAAAACCGCCGACCATGCACATGTCATTAAGCAAAAACATATAATGGCGGCAAAAAATGCCGCTCAGGCATGTGAGAAAGAAAAACTATGTAAAAGCGGTAGTTTTCGCCACCATTACACAGGTAAACGAAAAGACATGCAAAAGTGGTGAATTTGGCCGACTTTGCAAGTAAAGACTCAAAATTTCACTAACACCCCAAAGATGACCAAAATTGACATTTCGATCAGTTTATAACCTAGTCAATTTTTGCAAATATCAAGGAATTGATTTGAGGGAATGTTGTAAACTAGTTTAGAATGCCAAACGACTTTGCATGAGACCAAAAGAGTCTTGTCTCGATTTGCGAACTTAGAGTGTGGATCACGAAATGGACAAGTTTCGTGGGGCTTGTCCACAAAAATGAGCGTAGCTAATTTTGAGAACAACAAAGTGCCACCACATTGATTCATCTCTCAACTCAATGGCAATGCTTAATAACATATTAACAACAGTAGCATATACAACAATGAACATCAACAATCATTGAATGTGTATCTAGTAGTTGAAACTAGAGTTTTTCTTCAATTGATAAAATAAATAATACAGATAATTAAACATCAACACATTACTAAATTTGAGTTTTCTATTGATTTTCAAATGAAGGAATACATAGAGGCAATGTAAAATCTTGCTCAAAGACAACTCTACATAGAGCTGAGTTAGAACTTGGAAACTCATATTATCAATATCAAATCATTCTAACATCTTTTTTATCAAATTCCACTGTTCAATTGGTGAAATTGTCATTTCTTCTAGCTGATGTTGTTTGACTTGAATTTTTGTTAACAATGTATGATCAAATTTCAATTTGGCTACTGACTTGAATGTTTTAGCCAAAGATACATTCAAAGTTATCAGTGGTTTGATGGAATCTAAAAAGTTTGCCTCATCTGGTATTTGAGGAAATTGGTCCAAATCAATCTTCCTTGCATCCTCCATCTTCTTTATAAAATTATCCTTTCCAATGAATCACTCATTTGTGTCAAAAGCCTGTGGTAAACCAAGCTTTGTCAAGTTCCTTACCTTTTCATCCTCCTTAATCTTTGTTGCAGCCTCAATCACAAATTCTGTTGTTTCATGCATTCTTGAAAACTTTTGAATGATAGATGTCACCTTTATTGAGGCTTCAATCCAATTAGTAATGCCTTTTGAAATCAATTCATTGTCACTGGCTTTGTAGACTTTTTCTAGAACTTGATTTGTAGATTTCTCTTTTGCCTACAGTTGCACATTTTTGTTGTCCATTAAATATTTGCTCAGCTTCTTATGATGTAGTCTCATGGCATCAATCAATTGAAACAATTCACACAAATGATCAATCCTTTGCATTATTTCCTCCCAGATCTTTTGTTTCATATGCCTCATTGTTTGTCTACAAAATTCAGTTAACTTATTTTGACAAGATTTCATTTCATTTTTTGCTTTCATAAGCTCTGCGGCCAATGTTTCATTTTTTTTTCTCTCTTTCTCCAATTTTTGTTCCCATTGTTCATTTGCTTTCCCAATGCTTTGTCTTAATTTTTTTTGAAGTAGATTTTTCCTCATCATATTTCTTTTTTCTCTCATCTAACCTTTGCTTCAGTCCATTCAATTCCACCTCTGTTTATCCTCTTTGCTTGTTGATGTAGAGGCAGATTTTTTTATTCTTTTTTTTTCTAATTCATTGCTCTTGTTATCTACTGCTTTCCTCTTTGCTTTCTCATTTGCTAAGTCTGCCTATATTTTTTCTATTTGATTCTGTAACTTTTTTTTCTCTCTGTCATGCTTTAACAATGATGTGTACACCAATTCATTGTTCTTCTTTGATATATTAATTTTGTCAATATTTTTTAATCCAAAAAAATCAAATTGCAAATTGCTCACCTAAAATTTAGATCAATCCATCTGATTTTCTAGTTTATTTTGAATTTTGGGAACAACAATTGTGTACTCCATGATTTATGAATTTGTGTCAAATGTGGGTAATATCATGGTTGTTGTAGGCTCTGAAGTTACAACAGACACACTCTCCATCAGTTGCTTCTTTTCTTTTTTTATACAATTCTGATTTCTTTTTAAACTCTTGAATGTAATCAAAACCTAGGGATGCAGGAATAATGGAATGCTTGAATGGTGAAAGAATAGGAGTACTTGTAATTTTTGTTGTAGCCACACTAACTAGGGGAGTGCCTGGAAATAACTCCTTTGTGGTGGAACTGATAGTTGGACTTGGACCTGTCATAATCCTTTCTATTATGTATCCCTTGATCACTGAGTTTTTGTGTGGTATCTTGTATTGGTGTCCTCTTGTGTGTAATTTGTTGTTGGACCTATTGTTGTAGCACATGTTGACTAAGTTCTCCACCAATGGCAGTGTCAGTTGCACTAGGCTCTCCACCATGGGCATCTCTCCACCATGGGCATGTCCAAGTTGTGATTCCATCTGACCATGAGGATTAGGATTTGAAGCTGTAACAAAATAAATTCTTTCAGCTGTACTTGTATGCCCTTGGTCTATTTTATCAGCTCCAAGGCCTCATTTATCAACTGGTTTTCTAGTGACTACATCTATTGGGTTCCAAATGCCTTGTCCTTGGGACCCCAAACCACCACCTTGATAACCCATATTTTTAGCTATGGCTACTCCTAGAGTATATGCTTCTTTTGTGGCCTAACTTAAACTAGGTTTGAAATTGCTTTGTTCATCCCTATCATCATCAGGTTTGTCATCCGTTTCTTCATCTTCATGTTCATTAAGATGCTCTATATTCCACAATTTGCTAAACTCATCATCTTCATCAGTTTCTTCATACTCTGCAATAGTTCTTGGTTCACCTAGCTCCTTCCTCATAGACCAAAAGGCAGTAATTTTTTATCATGACCAATTTTTACTTGTAATAGACTTATCTAGAGAATCTGACATTTTTACTCTAATAGATGGTTTATCACTTTTTCCATAAAAATTGTTGTACCTCCTGATTTGATTCTTTGCTAGTGCTCCTATATTTTGGTGCAATGCCATAATTTCTGTTGACAATTGTTCAAAAGAAATACCTTTCTCAACAACAATTTTCTCAATTTCTATTTTGACTTCATCCCAAGAATCCTTGTTTCTCAAGTTTTCAAGAAAGGGTTTACTTTGATGTTGAATTCTACTTGCAGCATTCCTATTGGCCACAATCATTGTTTTAATAGTGTCACATGGATCATACTGCCAGTGATAGACAACATCAAAATTAAAAAAATTCAAAAGATCATGTACCACCTTAAATGCTTTTCTCTCCAATGTGAACCCTCCACATATAATAGGAAAAGAAGGAAATAAGGTCTTCTTTTGCTGACCGACAAAGTGTAGTTCATCAGTACTCTGCATCTGCCTTACATATTCCAATGCAAAAACCCTTTCTGTCACATGTATTGGAAGTTTGTATGGCTCTACCCCTGATCCATAAAATCTTAGCATAGTATATTCTTCCAATAAGTACAATCAGCCAATTGTATTTCTTTTCTTAGTTGAATGCAATCTCTACATGATACAGGCAATCTAGGCATTGGACTATTTGTAATTGCTTTCAATACAATGAAGCCAAAAAATAGTCTACAAAATGATTGTAGTTCCTTCAAGAATCACGCATCCTTATCTTAGTGGTCCAATCATATACTGGAGCCATTTTATTTTCCTTAGCATTACTATAGGGCTGAATCTGAAGCTTGTTGGTCTAAAACATTCCACTAAATTTGAATAGAAAAAAATAGCACAAGTAGGTTGTGAACCTGAATGTCTTGGTGGAACCTCCTTTAATCATTAAAAATTGTTTATGCATGGATTCTACAATGTGCTCAATAAAGTTATATTTGACATGTACACCAATACCATAATGGATATTATATATCATTTCAAGGAGGCTTGCATCCACTTCCTAATTGCTATCTAGTCTGAGGCAAAATGCTAGCATGGAAATAGTATCCTGAGCCCATGATCTAAAAATTTCCAAACGATACGGAGGCGTATGGTTACCTTTCAACTTGTTTCTTTCTTGAACTATTTTATTTAGGAAAACATTTTTGTCCCTTTCATCCGTTTATTCATAATCACTAACAAGCTTTTCTAGGTCAATGTGGACGTCTCCAAATTCTTTGGTTGTAAACCCCAACACTTTTCAAAATTCTTTTGCATTAATGGATAAAATTTCTTCTTTGGTATCTTTATTTACAATTGCTCTTTTGTTATCATCATAATTGTGGCCATAGACCATGATAAATTCTGGGCAAGGGCAAACCTCATGTAACATCATGCGCCCTAATCCAGTTACCCACGGTGCAGTGATACTATTAACTTGCATTTGGTTTGCAGCCTTATTCTCACATGAAACTCTAAGTTCTGAGGTAATTTTACCATAGATTTTAGGATCATAAATATCATGGTATTCATCAGTCAAACCCAAGGTATCAATGAGGAGGCTATTTCTGATTCTGTCCTCTTAAATGTCCATGAGGAGGCTATTGCAAACTTGCTTTGGAAGAAGTTGGGAGATGTGTATCAAGCCAAATCCATGGTTAATAAACTTTTTCTGAGAAATAAGTTGTATTCTCTTCGAATGGAGGACAAAGGATCTGTTGCAAAATATATGAATGCTTTCAACATGTTGGTTACACAATTGACATCCATTGGTGTGAACATGGAGGAGGAGGATCATTGTATGACCTTGCTTTGTTCTTTTCCATACTCGTGGGATCATCTTGTCATGGCTATTGGAAGCACCACATTCACATTCAAAATAGATGAAGTGGTTTCTTCGCTATTGTCTGAAGAGATGTAGAGAAAGTCTTCTAAGATAGCCAAAGAGGCTCTTGCAGTTCATGGAAGACCTAAGGAGAAAGGAAAAAAGAAGGAAAAGAAAGATGAAAAGGGTAGATCCAAATCTTGTGGGAGATCCAAATCTCCTAGAAAGTCCAAGGCTCTCTATTGGAACTGTGGCAAAACTGGGCATTTTGGAAAGGAATGCAAAGAGGAAAAGAAAAAGAAGTAGAAGAACCTACATTCAGATTCTGACAAGTCACAAGATGATGGTGATGCTTTCATCGCAGCCTTGGCAACCCATGCATCTGATGATGTGTGGCTAATTGATTCTGGTGTATCATTCCACATGACCTCGCATCAAGATTGGTTTACTAAGTATGAGAAGTTCGATGGTGGAAGGATGTACCTGGGTGACGACTCTCATCTGAAGATTGTTGGTCGTAGAAGAGTCTCTATTCAATTCCCTGATGGATGAGTGAAGGGGATCTCTGGGGTTATGCACATCCTAGGCTTAGCACAGAACCTTCTTTTTGTAAGTATGTTCAATGATGCAAGTGTGCAGGTTGTCTTTTCAAAAGAAGGATGCAAGATGACTAGAGGAGCTATGGTGCTTACTAAGGGTACTAGGAGAGGTACTCTGTTTCAGCTAGAGGCATGCATTTCACAATGCAATAGTTCTTCTGACTTAAGAAAGAGGGCAGCAGTCACTTCATCCCCACCATCTAAACGAGCAATGAAGAAATCTGTTGTATCTAGCCCTGATGGTTGTATTCATGCCTTGGAAGTTAAGCTTCTTGCTGAAAAGATAATGTTATGGAATAAGAGATTTGGCCACATTGGTGAGAATGGTCTTAGAACCCTGAAAAATAAAACCTCGTTAAGGGGTTAGATGATTGTAATCTTGAGTTCAACTTTTGCAAACATTACATATATGGAAAACAAAACCGTGTTCAGTTTTATTCGAGTTCTCATAAGTCTTTTGGTGTGTTGGACCTTGTTCATTTTGATATATTTGGTCCTGTTAATGTTCCTTCGTTATCAAAATTTATATATTTTGTATCTTTCATAGATGACTACAGTAGAAGGACATGGATTTATTTTCTTAGAAACAAATCTGAAGTCTATAGTAAGTTTAAGGAGTTTAAAGCCTTTGCTGAAAATTAAACTGGTAAAAAGATTAAATGTTTGAGAACTGACAATGGTGGTGAGTTATGTTCTACAAAATTTGATAAATATTGCAAGGAACTTGGGATTGAAAGACATAAGATAACTCCATATACCCCGTAACAAAATGGAGTTACAGAGAGGATGAACATGACACTGATGGAGAAGGCTAGGAGTATGCTTAGTGGAGCTGGCCTAGAACAAAAGTTTTGGGTTGAAGTTGTTGCCACTACTTGCTATCTTGTAAATAGATCTCCTACATCAACTCTTGTTGGTAAGACACCCATAGAGGTGTGGTCTGGTAGAAGACCTTCAATAAGGCATCTTCATGTTTTTGGTTGTGAGGCATATGCACATGTACCTAGGGAGAAGCGGTCAACATTGGAGAACAAGGCTGTTAAGTGTATCTTCATTGGCTATGGTGTTGGTGTGAAAGGATATAAGATTTGGGACCCTATGGCTGAAAAAGTGTCATCTTTAGAGAGCTAACAACTTCTTCCACTATTTTACAGCCAAAAGAAAAAGAAAAAGAAAGAGGATGTTGTTCAGTTTCCTTCTACCATTGAGAAGACTGAACAAAAAGACAATGTTGGACCTAATGATGAGGAGAGCTCTAGCTGCTCTAAAAGCTCAGATGAAGAAGTTGAACCTCAACCTCAGCTCTTGAGGAGGTCTACATGAATAAGAAAGCAACCTGAGAGGTTTGGTTATACATTGCTTGATTCTAGTTGTGCTTTTACTTTGTTTACTAACAGTAATGAACCTAGAACTGTATCAGAGGCTATTGATATGAAAGATGCAGGTTCCTGGAAGGAGGCCATGGAGGATGAGATGGCTTTTTTGGAAAAGAATCAAACTTGTGACTTGGCACCTTTACCTGCTAGATGGAAACCTGTTGGATGCAAATGGGTGTTCAAGAAGAAATTTGGTGCAGATGGCAGTGTTGAGAAGTATAAGGCCAGATTAGTTGAGAAGGGGTATTCACAAGTGAAGGGTATAGATTATGGTGAGATCTTCTCTCCCATTGCAAAGCTAACATCCATTCGATTCATGTTAGCTCTTGCAACAACTTATGAATTAGAGGTAGAACAGATGGATGTGAAGACAACTTTCCTTCATGGTGATTTAGAGGAAGAAATCTACATGTCATAGCCAGAGCATTACATGGTGAAAGGTAAAGAAAATTTGGTTTGCAAGTTAAAGAAGTCTTTGTATGCTTTGAAGTAGTCTCCTAGGAGGTGGTACTTGAAGTTTGATGCCTTTGTGTTGTCAATTGGATTGTGAGATCAAAATTGGATCACTGTGTGTATTATAAGTTTGATGGTGATCGTATCCTCATTGTTGCATTATATGTTGATGATATATTGCTCATTGGGAAGGGTAAGAATATGATTTCTAATTTTAAATCTCAGTTGTCAGCACAGTTTGAAATGAAAGATTTAGGGGTAGCCAGGTACATTCTAGAAATGGAAATTAGAAGAGACATAACTAACAAAAAACTTTGGTTAAGCTGGAGTAAGTATGTGAAGACCATGTTGGATAGGTTCAACATGGCTGATTGTAGACCATTGTGTGTTCCTATTTCTTTGGGGACAAAGTTGTCTATTGAAGATTGTCCAAAATCTCCTAGTGAGGTGGAGGGCATGAGCAGAGTACCATATGCTAGTGCTGTTGGTAGTTTGATGTATGCTATGGTCTGCACAAGACCACATATTGCCCAAGAAGTGGGAGTCCTTAGTCGATTTATGGCTAATCCTGGACAGGTACATTGGGATGTAGTTAAGCGAGTGTTCAGATATTTGAGGGGTACTTCTAAGTATTCCATATGCTATCATGGTAATGTTACATGACCTCTACATTCCGTTGATATTCGTGGATTTGTGGATTCAGATTGGGTAAGTGACATTGACAGCAGGAGATCCACTAGTGCTTATGTGTTTACACTGTTTGGTGGTGCTATTAGTTGGATGAGTAAGTGACAACCTATGGTTGCTTTGTCCACGCCAGAAGTTGAGTATATGGTAGCAACTCATGCTTATAAGGAATCCATTTGGATTAAGAGATTGTGGTCAGATATTGGTGTTGATGTAGGATAGATTACGATTAGTTGTGATAGTCAAAGTGTAATTTGCCTTGCAAAGAATCCAACTTTCCACGCTAGAACAAAGCATATTTATGTACAGTTTCACTTCGTACGAGACATGGTAGAGGATGGGAAGGTAAATTTGGAGAAGGTAGATACTTTGAAGAATGTTGCAGATGCATTAATGAAACCAGTTAGCACAGAGAAGTTCAGATGGTGTTCGGAGTCTATGGGCCTCTCGGCCTATAGCAGTTAAATCCTGTTATTCTATTGGCTCTTACAAGGTGTTCGACAAGTGGGAGAATGTTGGAAATTAAGGTGTCTCAACCTTGGTAATTCCTTGCATTATTTTGATTGTATTTATTTATTCATTGCCTATGATGTAAATTAATTGTAAATTCCATATTGTCATTTTGTGGGATTTGGCACAGTGATGTGTCATCCTACATAGAAGATGACAACTTGTAATTTTGTCCTCACATGAGGAGATAGGTGTCCCACTTTGTGGTAGGAGTATTTTTCCATGTGTCAGCATCTTAGATGTTGTGTAAGGGAATGTTGATCGAAACGGTTATGACAAATTCCTATGATGAAGTTATGACATGTAAGAGTCAGAAATAGAAGCTTGTAAGACAGGTGAAGACATGTGTTGAGGAGCATCTTTGAAAAAGGCATCTTTGGGTGCCCCAAGGTGGACTATGACATGTTGTAAGAGAATATGTTATTTATAGCCTATGTATGATAGATTCTCTTACAGCTATAAGTTATGACAGCTATGACAGATTCTATGACGGTCGTCAGAGTCGTAAGAGCATCTGTCATAGCCCATTTTGGAAATAGGCGACCTCTTTGGGATGGGGTGTATGGACAAGTGTCAGATGCATCTTACAATGTTGACCAAGTGTCCATAGGCATGGGTTTTGGGCCATGAGGCCAAGTTGGACGCCCATTCCAAGATAGAGCTAATTTTGCCTTGTATATTCTATATAAATAGGTGTTTTGAGGAGGAGTTGTAGTATGTGATTGACAGGTATTGTTATGCTGTCGGATTGACTCCAGACATGAGTATCAAAGACTATTGAAGCTTGAATTGCAAGTGTATTGTAAACCATATTCAGTTTTGATAATACATTGTGCAGATTTCTGAGTGTGGGGTTTTTCACCTGATAAGAGTTTTCCCCACAATATATCTTGTCTCTCTTCTTCTGTCTTCTTTCTGGTTCTATGTGTATTGCTGCAATATCTCTGTTATATGTTTCATGTTTTTGTAATTGTAAAGATTAAATTGAATTTTTATAGCTCTCCCCTCATTAGATTAGTGTAGGAAGTGATTTCTGTACACCTAGCTTCCTTTCAATCTCTACCCCAAGAACCACCTCCAAATCATTACCTAGAAACTCTGGCTTGAAAATTTCTCACAATAGAAGGAGAATATCCACCTTCACACCTCCAAGATCTAGCAATGACACCAAGAACCAAGAAGCTATGTATGAATTAACTATGTATCTATTCCTATCTGTTAAGAAATCCATCCCAAGCACCATTTTCACTGCCTCCAGCTCCAAAAAGTGCAAACAAGCAATTTTGTGAGGCTTCGTTATCACCTTAAGCCTCGAGTCTATGATGAATCCCAAGAAAGCCATTTGCCTTCGCAAAGCTTGAAGGCAAATTGGCGTATCCATTTTCTTTGTTGGCTAGCTTTAATCTTTGGTATGAGAAAGTGTTGTTGGGCTCCATTAAATAGATCCATTTCCTCTGCATCCAACTTGACTTCATTAATGGCACTCGAGGGGGCTCGGCATCCAAGCTTTGGGATATCTTTCCGAGCGTGCCAATATTTAAGTGATATGATATATCTGTTCAAGTGAATTTAATCTGCATGCAAATATTTATACTTAATTTCTTAAAGGAAAAAAATGATTTGACTTAAGTATATAGATAATACTTAATAGAGTCATAGACACTGAATATTCCAAACTATGTTCCATGTATGCAATCCATGTCACCAATTTTGAATTAAAAGGAGCACAATATTTGTGAATTGTAATATCAAAGGCCAGAACTGCATTATACTCGACCATGCATTGTATCTCCCTTTATAATTTTAGCAATTTAGAAATCTAAAGTGTCAACATACTTGGACCTCCATTGCTGATACTCTTCCTCTATTGGCCAGATGAAATTGACAAGTTTGCTTTGGTCATGTAGGGTGTGTACTTGATAACCACTCAATTATCTTCCTTGTCAAATTCCTCTAAGAAAATGCTAGTGTGAATTAGTTTATCCATGTTGCTTCTCAACATATCTAAATCAACATTGTCACAGATGAGCTTAACTTGAGTAGATATTATTTGTTTTTCTTGGTCCTTCCACAATTGTAGAGGTTTAACCCCACCATTTTCACTCAAAATAACATGAAGCAAATTGATATTCCATTCATCAAATTTTTCGACAAGCTCCCTGATATTTATTTCCAAAGGACCTACCACCCCATGAAAATCCTTAATTGAATTTACAAGCTTGAGAGTTGGGACAATGTTATGAGGTGCATCCTTGACATGCTTGGTTGCAATTGACATGTCTCTTAATGCCTAGGCTCTAGGGATCCATGTATCCATTAATGATGTTACAACATCCTTATCCTTATCGAAATCCTTTATGGTCTGGACAAATGAATCATCTGTCGTGAAGGTTAATGGGACATGGGGACATAAAATATGGGGGTTGAGACTTAGACAATAGATGAAATATTTTGACCCCTTTTAATGATTAACACAAAATGTTCCCCACCAAGCGGTGACCTACAAGATTAGGTATAAGGGGCCAGTAAACAACATGGTTTTGATGGCTTAGGTTTCAACTTAGATAACCGACAACTAGAGGTCGCAAGTCAACATAAGATTACACAGAGGGTTAAAAGCTAGGTTTCTCATATGAGATGTCAACCATTGATATTTGGAAATCTAATGGTTCTAGTGTTATTCTGGAGATTTGAAGTCGCAGGTCTAGTGTTTCAGACTTTTTCTTCCGGAATGCAACTACAGTCATCCATCAAAAATTCATCAAACAGTCGTCGGTTATATTAATTTGCGCTAACATCTTGCTTCAGACATAATAAATATGTTGACACTTGTCCCCATTCCAGACACTTTATGAAGGAATTTGGATGTGTGGAAAATTTGTCCCAAAATAGAGCAATATGTAGCATTTGATATTTTTGCCACCCACGGTATGATTTTTTATTGGCATAACAATTTATTTCACCAATTAATTTTTTATTGGTTTGGAACTATATTTAAATTGCCAATGATTTTTTTTATTGGTTTGAAAATAGGTTTTAATCGCCAACAAAAATATTTTTTTATTTAGAAAATAAGTTTAATTCACCCACAGAAATATTTTATTGGTTTGAAAACATGTTTAATTCGCCAATGGAAATATTTTATTGGTTTGAAAATAGGTTTTAATTCGCCAATGAAAATATTTTATTGGTTTGAAAATAGGTTTTAATCGCCAATGAAAATATTTTATTGGTTTTAAAAAAAATACAATTCGCCAGGATTTTCCATAGACTTCTAGTGATTACAAAAGATTCGCTAATTGAGATTATTTTTTTCCCCGAAAAATGAAAAAAATCACCAATAAAATTAATATTTTTCTCAAGAAGTATACACGATTCGCCAGGTTTTTACACCTTCTTTGAGGGGGGTTCTTAAAGTTATCCTTAGTGTTCCTCTTCCTCTGGCTTTTCATAGATACAATGACATAGGCAACAATCCTATCTACCATTTGTAAGGTAATGTTAAAATAGAAGTTCAGTCTTCCCTATTTAAACACATTCTCACCTTGTTTGTCCTACTTCCTTACAACATTAAGCACTTCAAGCACGCCTCGTTGGTGTCCATGAGTACCTTATGAGAAAACCAGCTGCTATCTTCCATTCTTTTTTGAAAAAAGGCAAGGAACATGCTACCTCTCATTAAAAGCTTGTAGAATATTCATGGGATATATTTGCCTACACCTGCTATAGTGATGATGAGAATCCACTCCAATATCTCGAATGCCAAGTTATCACTCAACTTGCTTTTTTTTCTATCAACTCCAAAATCTTGGTGTAGGATTTCCTTGAGGTCCGGTCATTCCTCCATAGTCAAGGCAATCACACTGTGTCCTTGTACACCCATATTCGATAGATAGTTCGTTGCTTTATTGGATTCTCTATAGATATGTTTCAACGTGAAGTTCTAGAGCTGGTTTAGTTTTGACTAGATAATATTTACCCATCCTCTCAAGGCCCATGAAGTACACTCCTTCTGCTTAATTGCATTTATGTAAAGGAGATAATCTCCCTCTATGTCTATCACTGATAAGCCTTTATCTATGCAAAGGTTTAGATCAGCATCCAGAGCAGAGAACTTAGCTTCATTATTCAACCCATCTTGTAGTTTTAATGAAAGTGCCCACACAAGCTACCCTAGATGATCCCTTAAGATACAACCAGCTCCCAAGGCCCCCAGGTTTCCTTGTGAGGCCCCGTCAAAATTCATTTTTAATCTTCCTTGTGGGGGAAGGAACCACTTGGCATCCTTCCTATTTCCTTTTGAACTATAATTAGCTTTATGCACCTTCTATGGAATCTTGAGTCCCATCTAGTTTTTTATTAATTCATTGTCTATGTTTGAGAAAGCTCGCTGTGATCAGTTTTGGATTCTTGAGTTTAGTAGTTCTGTTACGATGTTTTCTATCATATTGGTAACTAGATCCACCCCTCTTTCCTCATTGTGGAAGATCCATTTGTTGTTCTCTTTCCATACTTTCCATAGTAATAGAGAAGAACTGGCAAACCAAATATCACTCCAATTTAAATTCCTATTAAGCCCTAGCTAGCTTTTGAGCTAATTGTTCAAAGGTCCTGCTACCTGGGGCTTGACCAATTCAATTTTTGATAGAGCTAATCCCAACATTGGCTAGTGAATGGATAGCTCAGGAGTAGATGGTCAATAGTCTCTTCATCTCCCATGCACATGACATAGTGGCTAGGGCCCACTATTCCTATGGTCTTCAAATGATCTCTAGTAAGTACTTTCTTGTGCAACACAATCTAGAAAAAGCTCCCAACCTTAGGGAGCATTGCTTTGTTCCAACACAGGTTAACATGCCATAAACCAATTGGTGAAGCTCTATGAATTTGATAACCTAACTTTACCGAGTATTCACCAAGTTTTACCCCACACCAAATAATCTTATCAGCTAAAACTAAAAAAATCACCTTTCTGCCTTCAATCTCCTTTTTCAAATTGGAGAAGGCTAGTGCTCCAACTCTGTTGTCAGCCATCAAAGACCAATTCCATGAAGGTCGTCCTAGCATATTCTTATTGGTCACATAATCTACAATGGTTATATCCCCCCATTCTGCCATCATTTGAGCAAATCCCCTCAATTATTCTAACTCTAGTAGAGGTTTGTACCTGTTCTAGGAGTCTGTCCAAAATTTAGCAGACAAACCATAATTTACCTGCCAAGTTAAGTGTTTTGTGATGATCGGTCTACACTCACACATGAATTTCCAAATGTGTGAACTAGAATGAGGGTTTTCTATTGTGAGAATACTACTTGGATCCTCACCATCCAAATATTTGGCACACAAAAGCCTGCACCATAGTGCCTCTAGTTTGGATTACATGCGCCAAACCAACTTGGCACCCAAAGCTTGATTTTGGACATCTAAGTCTCTAATGGCCACTCCACCATTGGTTTTCTCCTCTCTAACCATGTTCTAGTTTAAAATGGAAACTTTTTTTGTTGTTTGAACCTTCCCAGAGGAACTTCTTCATCATGTTATTCAGAGAAGCTTTAAATTTCTTTGTTAGTCTCATACACAACATCATGTAAGTGGGAATCATTGCTAAGACAACTTTAATCATTAGAATTCTTCCTAGAAGGGTCAACCATCTTTCCTTCCAATTTTGGGACTTATGCTGACAGTTATCTATTATATTTTTCCAATGCTCTGTCTTTATCGCTCCATTTATAAGAGGCACTCTTAGATATTTTCTTGGATTCTGTCTGTAGACACCTAAAAATGTCTTGATCACCAAATTGACTCCCGACATCCCTAAACATACCAATTTCCTTTCCAACCAATTAATTAAATTTGTATTTAATTAATTACCCCTTTCATTTCCTAAATCCACACCATTTCATCCCCAAAATTGAATTGATTCTGTTAATTCAATAGTCCAAACCTTAGCCAATTGATTTAATAAATATGCAAAATTTATTAATCAATTCCCCCATTTTCCTTAAATCCAATTAATTAGTTAAAAACCATGTTAACTAATTAATCTAGCCTACTAATTAGCCTATCCCTACCCTAGACAATTAAATAGCTATTATTTAATTGCCTACTCTAGCCTACCTCATCCTAGCCTTAGGATTAATTAATTAAATCACTAATTAATTAATCTTATCCCCCCTCTAATCCCTCTACTAATTTATTCTAGCCACATTAATTAAGCTAATCACCCTAATTAAGTAAGTCAAACCCTCATTAGCACTTCTCTCCACATCCCCCAAATTTAAAATTCAAATAAATCACACATCACATTTACTCCTCTTACACATCCCTTACACATGTTATAACTAATAAATATCCACTCTTCCCTAAAATGAATTTTTAATTCATTTTACCCTTCCCCATGTGAATTTTTAATTCACAAATAATCCATCTCACCCAACCTCATTTATTCACCCCTTTCCCAAAAATGAATAAAAGATTTACTTTTATTCCTAGCCTTCCATCTTCCAAGATCAAATCTAGGCCCTCCACATCACTTTCATCCTCCACCATTGATCTCTCCATTCAATCTCCACCCTTGGATCAAAATCCCTCCAAAAAGTCTATAAATACAACTTCTCACAAGTCAGTTTCATCATCCAATTCCATGCAAAGTTACCATGCCAAAATCACCTTTGAGTAAATAGTGAGTTGCATAATTGAGAAGCATTTCACATTTGAGTCCAAAGTCTAGGGATAATCTTGGTCTTGGGAGCTTCTTTTGGGTGCAAAGGCTCCTTCTTCCCTTGATGGGATTAGGTTGTGTTTTATAAGGTATAATCTTGTGTTTTATTTGCATTTGATTTAGTGTTTTGCCTTATTGCATTTACCTAATCTACATTAGCATGCCCGGTGGGACCCACAAGGTCCAATCTAATCCTTGTTTGTGAGTTTTTGTGTTAGTATCCGACTTTTACAGGTTTAGCGCTATTCAACTATCGTAGCGGCGCCATCACTACCGTCTTTCAGCGCTATTCCTCTTTTAGCGCTATCTCTGCGCGATTTTCTTTTATATGCTAACCATACTCATATGTCGTGTTTTTTGCTCTTCCAATTGTTTTCTATGTTATTTGCTCTCTATTTTGCAGGAAAACCAGGAATTACAGGGGGAGGTTATGGCAAATTTTTGAAAGAAATGACCAAGCAGTATCAGTTCAGCATTTTGACTCTATCCTTCAGATCAGTGCCATCTGTGTTCTCTCCAGATTCAGAAACACCGCGCAGTGGCGCCTTCACTACTAAGAATCATCACCATCCTCTGTAGTAGCACCTAACTTAGGATTTATTAGCGCTAAATTATGTATCAACACCATTATTTTAATTAGCGCTATCGTAGACTTTAATTAGCACCATAAAATATTTTAGCGCCTTCTTTCATAAGTTAGGCTGTTCTGCCCGCAGTGGCGCCTGTACATGTCTGTTTTAGCGCTATTTCGATAATTTGTGTTTCTATTTGTTGCAGGTACTGCGGATACTAACAAGTCTTTTGGCAGGGTGGTTTGATATTAGTTAGATAACACTTTGATTTTGGAAGCTAAAAAGAACCCTTTTTTTTGACATTGTTAGGACTTAAACAACATTTCCATTTGGTGTTTTAAAATCAATCCAAACAACTCCTTGTGTGAAGTGTGTGTGTGACTACAACATTTATTTTGGTACTCTAAAATATACTTCTTTTGTGTGCCAACAAACAAACAATAAAAAACACTTCAATTTGGGCTATAAAAAGAACCACAAATTGCATACATCATTGGATAAAAAGAACAACAAACTTGCATTTCCATGCATCTAATCAAGACAATCTAATACTTGTGTGAAGTGTCTTCATGATTGTGTCAAGTAGAGTGAGAAGTGTATGCTCTTCCCTCGCACCCTTTGGTGATCTTGGGAATCAAAAACTTCTCACAACACTTTGCATTAATCACCCCCCATCTAATCCAAAGATCTAAAATTGAACCATGTTGAGTGTGATATAATCATAGGGAACACGTATGCTCTCCCCTCGCATCTTTGTATGAACTTGGGGATCAAAAGTGTTTTCATGATTGTATTGCTTTTGTAATCCTTAGAGGGCCTACCACCCCGCTTCGAAAGGTGGGAACGACCCAAGTGGCATCAAGCTAAAGCCAAGCTCTTCCAAGCCGCTATATAAAATAAGGCGTTTGGGATGAAAGTCTCAAGCGACAAGTGTTGTTTTGTTATACCGACAGCTAACCTCCCCATAAACCTCCAAGGTGCAACCCTTGGAGGCTGGGAGACTCCATAATGGAGAGTAGCGCTGCCGCACGTATAACCACCTGAACGGATGCCCTTACTAAGAGCCATTGTTTTAGCAAGCCAAAATCCTTCTATTTGTTGATGCGGAGGGCAAAACCCTTGAAGCGGCCCCGATTCATGTGGTTCTTAGCCGAGGCAGTAGGGACAATCTAAAGGTTTGGTGAGGGACAAGCCTTATAAGAAACTCGAATCTTGGTATGCGTGAGAAGTGTGTGCAATTGTAAGGAGGAGCCGGTGCTACCAAGATCCTGGAGCTACCCGCTTTGAATAGGCGCAGCTAGGGGATTCAACAAATATTGTCACATTCTCGCCTTAGGTTGTAAAAATGTGCTTGTTCTAAACAAAGTCATGTCATTTCACAAACAAAAATCATTGCTTGTTTTGTGTTCAAATGTGTGTTAAAGTGCTTTGATTTTTCACAAACAACTTGCCAAGAGACAAAACAAATCAGTTGGTCACATTCCAAGTAGACAAATCTAACAATTTTCCATCAGAAATCTGTCAAAACCTGTTTTAGCACCATATCAGTCTTATTGTAGCGCCTTTTCATCTGTGGATTGGTGCTATTTTAAGATTGCCATGCCTGAGACAGAGCAAACTAGTCAGTCACATTCCAAACAAATTGAATCCAAAATTTTGCCATCAGAAATCTGTTGAACCTGTTTCAACGCCATATTTGTCTGATTATAGCGCCTTTTCATCCATGGATTGGCGCTATTTTGAGATTGCTGTGCCTGAGACAAAGCAAACTAGTCAATCACATTCCAAACAACCAGATCCAAAATTTTGCCTATAGAAATCTGTTTAACCTGTTTCAGCGCCTTTTCATCCGTGGATTGGCGCTATTTTGAGATTGCTGTGCCTGAGACAGAGCAAACTAGTCAATCACATTCCAAACAACTAGATCCAAAATTTTGCCTACAAAAATCTGTTTAACCTGTTTCAGCGCCATATCTGTCTGATTATAGCACCTTTTCATCCATGGATTGGCGCTATTTTTTAGATTGACGTGCCTAAGATAGAACAAATCAGTTTGTCCCATTCCAAATAAATAGATCCAATTTTTTGCCGTCAGAAATCTGTCCACCCTGTTTCAGCGCTATATCCGTCTTATTGTAGTGCCTTTTCATTCATGGATTGGCGCTATTGTTAGATTGACTTGCCTGAAATAAAGGTCCATTTTGTTGTGATCTCCACCTTCTGCTCTGCCCATCTCGTAGAAATCCGCCAACAGTCTAGCCATTTTCTTCAAAGATTTCCAAAATTGCACCTTCCTTTTGACCTTAGAGAATTAATCACAACCATTGTTGGACCCCATTATCAGTCGAAATACATATCTATCCATCCCCTTTCAATCTTTTTTGCATATCTCCTTGGACCAAGACAAATCATTTCAAAAAGTCCACATCCAAATCAAAAAACCCATCAACAAATCATCAACCAAAGCTTGTCATCCTTTTGAGCTAAAGTTAGATCTAGATCTTATCATTAACATCACATTTTCCTTGAAAAGTCATTAGTCTACATTTCAAGAGAAACAAATCACCTCTCTTTGCGTAAGGTCATTAGTCTACCCCAAACAAAGAAAATCGTCATCCTTTGTGTGCCAAATCAAAATCTAGATCTTATCCAAAAGCTCAATTCGAAAAACATCAACAACATCATCCTCACCATCCTAAATCAATCAAAAAATCAAAAACATCATAATTCCAAATCCCTTTCTCATCATCCATCTTTGGTCCAAAATTTGTGCAAAAATATCAATATCACCCATTCATATCACCCTTAGGATAAAACCTTTGGAAAAACATATCGATCTTCACCATACCCTTCTACTCCATCTCACTACCACATCCATCTTTGGGTCCAACAAAATCAATTTGATTCTCTAAGGTCTCCATCTCATGCCATGTCTAGAAAATCAAATCCATACGTGTATGCCCACCATGAGATCACAACACAAAAAGAATCAAGAAATGGCAGAACGATGGCCCTTTGGCATGCCTAACACCGATAGTAGAAACATACCCATTTATCAAACATACAATCCACCTACATATTCCTTCATCCCCCCATTTGGCGCCCATGACCCTTTTCACTTCTTACCACAAGCACCAACACCACCACCACCACCACCACAAAATGTCCCCACCATATCCTAAGATGACCTAGATGTCTTGACCTTCACGCAAGATGCCAATAATATGGACCTACTTGATAAAGTCCTAAGATCGAACCCAAAGAGATATCTTGACCATCTTCTCAAGCTTGGTGCTCAACTTCCCCCCATCACAACATCTTCACAACCATCCACTTCTACAGTTGTCCCTACCACATCAAATACCCAACCATCTACATCACATACCCAACCCACCATCTCTCAAACGTCAACACCTAACGTATCTACCACCTCCACAACCTCAACTGCTACCACACCTACAATTTCCATAGCCATACCTAACATCTCCCAACCCGTCATCACTTCTACTACCACAACTGCCGTCAACCCTTCCACTTCACTCACAATGGGCATACAAGGCAACATCACACAAGCAAGTACCTCCACAAGTGTGCCCCCACCAAACCCTCACACCCTTGCATACCTACGACAACTATTCTCACAACAATCTCACAACGCATCTAACCAATCCAACATACACATACCCAACGTCAATCCCATAAGTCAACATAATCCCAATTCCCAAATACCCCCACATATTCTCCAACAACTCTACACGCACCAACAATAGCAGGCACTAATCAATCCAAACCCCAACCTACAACACCAACATCTCAACCAAACCAATCCCCAACATCAACTCCTGCCCCATCTCCAATATCTCACCAACCAACAACCCTACACGTTTCAACCACAACAACCACAAGATTTCAACACCGTGCTACAAAGCTTAATCCAAAAGGTGGATGACCTACAAACTGGGGCAAACACAAATACTATTCTTTTGAGGATATTTGCCCCTACCCATTTGACCGCACCTTGTACATGCCCCCTTTCCCTAAAAACTTTGAAACGCCAAAATTTGACAAATACAAAGGAAAGGGCGATCCTAGGGACCACCTTCGAGAATTCTACATTGCTTGCCTCGAAGTCTCTCACAATGACACATATCTTATGAGACTCTTCCCAAGAAGTCTTGGCGGCCAAGCCGCTGAATGGTTTGCCCATCTTCCACCTGGAATTCGAACATTTCCCGAGCTTGCAGAGAAGTTTGTCAACCACTTCTCCTACAACTTTGAACATGAGGTGTCTATGACTAACCTTTGTAACACCAAACAAAAGAATGGTGAAGCTTTCACTTCTTTCCTACAAAGGTGGAGGGGCCTAGCAAGCAAGCTCCCATGGCCTATTCCTGAAAAACAACTTGTCACCATGTTCGTGGCCAATCTCAATCAGGAATTAGGGTTTCACTTACAGATTCTTTGTGCATCTACCTTTGAAGAGGTTATCGACAAAGGCACCACTATTGAACGAGCCCTCATTGCCAAGGGTTCCATCAAACTTTACGATCCCAAGTCCAACAACAACAACAATAACAACCACAAATCCAATCACAACACCCCCAATACCAACAACAATACCAACACGCAACCTAATGATAAATCATGTTATTGGGGGAAGAGAAAGAATAATCTGAATGACGGCGTCACCGATGTGAAGGCCGTCCAACACATTCAAAACCATACACTGGCACACACATATGCAGCAAACAACAATAATCAAAGAGGACCAAATAAACCCCGCAAACCTCGCCGAAATTTCACGCCGTTAGCGGAACCTATTGAGGACATCCTCGATAGATGTCTCAAGCAAGGAGAAATCACACTCCCGCCTGTTAGACCATACCAAGACAATGACCTCAAGGCAGCATGGTATAATGAAAATGACTATTGCGAATACCACCACGTGGCAGGCCATAAAATAGCTGACTGCATGCAATTAAAACATTGTATCCAAGACCTAATAGATCAAAATCTCATCAACCTTGAGCACATGCATAGCCATCACCAAATGCTAACCTTGGAGCTTACAAGGATCCTTTGCCCAACCATAACAAAGCTTCATCATCCAATCAAGCATACAACCTCACTCCACCACCCGCCCACTATGACTCCATTGTCGGCCGCATCGAACCCTCATCGCACTCTGTCAACACAATCACCATTCAGGCACAAGCACCCGATTGTGCCATCACAACCCGTCGAGGCCGTGTCTCAATCCGTACTACCCCTCCCATTAAACCAACACCCCCATCCACATCCGATCCCTTCCCCCCTCATCCAAACACCCGTCCATCACCTACCACTCGATATAACCTCCTAGACCATCTAGGAAAGACACCCGCACAAATCTCCATCCTTGAGCTGCTTTGTACATCACCCCGCCACAAGGACATTCTCGACAAGGCCCTTTTGGAAACACAAGTCCTTGCAAACTTCGATGTCAATCAATTTCAAGCCATGGTCGGCCATATTGCTACACCACACCATATCACATTTCTGAAAAAGATCTCCCTGCTTTCGAACACCTACATAATGATGCACTACACATCGAGGTCCACATTCACAAACACACCATTAAAAGGGTCCTAATAGATGGTGGTTTTGGCCTAAATATATGCACTCTAAAATTGTTAAAACACTTGGGGTACTCAGATGTGTTGTGGATGCTAGCGAGTGCATAACAATCAAAGGATATGATGACACCGAGAGACTATCCGAGGGCACCATAAAGCTCCCAATTCAAGTGGGATAGAAAATCCTCGAAACCAAATGTCAGGTTCTGGATCTTGACCTCCCCTATAACATTCTTCTCAGCCGCCCATGGATCCATGCCATGCAATCCATCCCCTCCACTTTTCATCAATGTCTCAAATTCCCCCACAACGGCACCGAAGTCACTATTTATGCTGATCCCCGTCCCTTCCAATACTGCAGTTTTCTGGAAGGACACAACCAAACCTTCTGTCCATATAATAAAGCCACCACCCAAATCACCCCAACAACTTCCACCTCATACATGGACCCCGCCAACATCACCACCACTTCATCCCAAACACCTTCAACACCTGAGGTCAAGATCAAGATCAGCGACCAAGGCTATGGGGAATACAACCTTCACGGCACCTTTTGCGTGGGATTATTACCCACTCCTAAGACATTTGGCACTCCGAACACAGGTAGCTAACACAGTCATCATCAAATGCAAACCCTCGCCCATCTTTGAGAAGAAACACCTTCTGGATCTTGAAGATATTTCATCCTAGCTTTACAAGGACAACGAAATAGAACAAGACATCCCCACCATCCCAACAAACAGTTACGGCAAAGGTTCTGAAATAGTCAAAAGCATGGGTTACAAAGGACAAGGCGGCATTGGCCTTCATAAACAGGGGATTGTAGAACCACTACAAGCAACAAGGAACCCCTATACTCAAGGGTTAGGGTATGGTCAACCACAACGCATCCTTAATACCGGCGAATGTATCTTAGCCGAGTTTGCTTTAGTTTCTCTAGACGTCAACAATATTAACGAAACGGACCTACAAGACTCCTTTAGTGACTTAGCCGATTTCTTCGCCTCCTCCATTTGCACCATCTACTCCATCACCACTCTCGCCTCATCATCCAATGACCTACCATTAGTATACCCTGACCTCATCGATTGGGACCAACGAGGACCTCCTATTTTTGATATTGCACCTAATGACGAAGCCATTGTTGAAATGATGGGAGTAAGAGACAACTTCCCCTTGGGAGATCACAGAGCTGGATACATCATGGAACTCAATCCGGCTACCTATTTTGGAGAGACAACCCCTGCTTCTAGTCACAAAAATACAAAAACAAAAAATGGATATGATGGTTAAAACCATTCCACGGCAGTATCAGATCCTAAAAAAAGTAAAAATAAATGACGTATCTCCTGGTGAAAACCTCCATGAGGTGCCAGGGGATGGAAGCATGGGCCTCCCTGAAATAGATAAAGTATATCCTGACAGATCACCCATCTTGGTTGAACCAGTGCAAAAAATGAATCTAAGGACAAAGGAAGAACCGAAAATCACATATCGAGCAGAATCTCTCAGCCTGTTCGAACAAGAAGACTTCTTGGCATTCTTTACACGCAGAAATCACAACTTTGCATGGACCTACGCCGATATGCCAGGGCTAGATCCCGCCTTGGTTGTTCATCATCTTGCCGTACGTCCTGATGCCAAACCAGTCAAACAGAAGCTCTAAAAAATGAATCCTCAGGTGGCCCTTCTTGTCAAAGCAGAGCTCAAAAAGTTACTAGATGTGGGGTTCATACATCTAATTGATTATCCTGAATGGGTTTCGAATCTAGTACCTGTTGCTAAACCAGATGGTAGAATCTGCTGTTGCACTGACTTCAGAGACCTCAACAAGGCCTGTCCAAAAGATGACTTCCCACTTCCCAACATTGACATGATCGTGGATCTCACCGCAGGACATGAGATGCTATCTCTCATGGATGGCTTTTCAGGATACAACCAAATCAAAATTGCCGAAGAAGATCAGCACAAGACATCTTTTATATGCCCATGGGGTACATACTGTTGGGTAGTAATGCCATTCAGCCTAAAGAATGCAGGAGCTACTTATCAACGAGCAATGACTGTCATCTTCCACAACCTCTTTCACCACATCATGGAGGACTACGTTGATGACTTACTCGGCAAATCAAAGACCAGAGAAGAACACTTAGATGTGCTAGCCAAGATCTTTGACAGGCTAGAACAATATAATGTTCGTCTAAATCCAAAAAAGTGTGTCTTTGGCGTCACTTCAGGCAAATTGTTGGGATACATAGTCTCCAGACAAGGGATCGAGGTGGATCCGGCGAAAGTCAAAGCTATTACTAAAATGCTACCTCCTAAAACCTTGAAACAACTAAGAAGCATGCAGGGTAAACTACAGTCTATTCACCGATTCATTGCTCAACTTGCTGACAAATGCCAACCATTCCAACATCTCCTCAGGAAAGATATGACTTTTGCCTGGACTACTCAGTGTCAAGATGCCTTTGACCAACTAAAAGCATATCTGGCTAATCCCCCTATTCTATCTCCACGAAGACAAGGAGAACCTCTCCTCTTGTATATTTCCGTGACTGACACAGCAATTGGGGCTTTGTTAGCACAACATGATGAGCAGGGGAAGGAAAGAGCCATCTACTACATCAGCCGCACCTTGATTTCCTATGAGCTTAATTACACACAAATTGAATGAGCATGCCTTGCCCTGGTCTTCACATCACAAAAGTTAAGACATTATATGCTCAATCACAAGACTAAGCTCATTGCTAAGATCGACCCACTCAAATATTTGCTAAACAGAGCAGCTCTCACTGGAAGAATGGCAAAATGGGTCATGATTCTCACCGAATTCTACATAGAATACACAGAGAGAAAGGCAATCAAAGGACAAGTCATAGCGGATTAGCTGGCTGAGGCACCTATTCAGGCAGAACATCCTACAATAGCAGAATTTCCTGACGAAGCCATCTTGACAATCACACTAGCCGCAGATACATGGAAGATGTATTTTGATGGATCCTACACTCACAGAGGCTCGGGGGTAGGTGTCTTGTTTGTTACCCCTCAAGGTGACATGATCCCTAAATCATTCAAAATCACATTTCCATGCACCAATAATGTAGCAGAATATGAGGCTCTCATTACAGGTCTCTGAATGGCTATCCAATGGAAAAAAGAAAAACTAACTGTGTATGGCGACTCTCAACTAGTCATCAGGCAAGTCAATAATGAATACAAAACCAAGGATGATAAGCTCCTTCCCTATAAGAAGATGGTCGATGACTTTAAAGATTATTTTGGTGACATCCACTTTGAGCAGATCCCAAGGTTAAACAACAAAGCAGTAGATGCCATGGCCACCATCGGATATCTGGTTGACATGAAGCAAGGCAGCAAGAAATGTGAATTCCTGATCGAAGAGCTCCCCATCCCAGCATATGATGTTCCCCAATCGGAACTAGTGTGCGAAATTGTTGGTCCTTTATCCTCCTAGTATCAGGAAACTTACCTCTACCTTCACGATAACATTCTCCCCAACAACCTATCCCCATCATAGAAAAAATCCTTCATCCGTCGAGCCTCCCGTTTCATCCTTGTAGGAGACACCCTCTACAAAAGGAGTCTTGATGGTACGCTTCTACGATGTTTAGACTCTAGGGAAGCTGAGGCAGCTTTGGAAGAAGTACACACAGGTATTTGCGGGGCACATTCGAGTGGACCAGCTCTTTCTAAAAAGATCCTGAGGACTAGCTATTATTGGCCCACCATGGACAAAGATGCACATCAGTTTATCAGAAATTGCTTCCCATGTCAATAGCATGGCGATCTCATCCACGCCCCAGCACACGAGCTACAACCAATCACAACACCATGGCCTTTCTCACAGTGGGGACTCGACCTCGTAGGAAAAATCCATCCTCCATCTTCCAACGGCCATAAATTCATAATCACTGCTACCGAATACTTCACAAAGTGGGTGGAAGCAATACAACTCACCTTCACCACAGGCATCCAAATCTCCAAGTTCATTCTCCACTACATCATTTGCCGCTACGGTATCCCCCATTCCATTGTCACTGATAATGGGAAGCCATTCAAAAACTAGGAAGTTCGCACTTTGTGTGAAAAGTTTGACATCAAACATCGATTCTCCATGCCATATTACCCCCAAGGAAACGGTCAAGCAGAGGCTTCTAATAAAACTATCCTCCGCATCTTAAAAAGACAGTCAATGAAGCTGGCCGCGACTGGCACCTCCAACTCAACCCTGCCCTATGGGCTTACTGCACCAGCATCCGCACTCCTACTGGAGCCACTCCATACTCACTAGTATTCAAATCAGAAGCCATTTTACCTATAGAGGTCGAGCTCCCATCCCTCCGAGTATCATTGCAAAATATTATCTCTGATGAAGACTATCGCGTCGCAAGGTTGCATCAACTTGAAATATTGGATGAGAAATGCCTGAATGCATTAAATCACTTACAGGCATATCAAAACCGCCTCAGAAGAAGCTACAACAAAAAGATCAGAACCAGAAAGTTTGAGGTAGGTGACCTGGTCCTAATGGAAAATCAAAAGAACCTGCAAGAGTGTCTGAAGCAAGGAAAATTTGAACCTAATTGGCTAGGACCTTATGTCGTCACCACCGACTATGGGTTAGGAGCTTATCAGCTTGCAACACCCGAAGGGCAGCCTCTAGATGAGCCAATGAACATCTTGCATCTCAAGCGATTCTATGCATAACCCATCTGGTACCACAAGTCAAAAAATCAAAAAATCAAGAAAAAATCAGAGTGCAATAAAAGCTTCCAATGGTGAAAATCACCTCGGTGACGCCTTGGATAAGTACCATGGTGAAAACCTATTTCAGGCGCCACGCGTAGTGGCCGGTTCTACCATCTAATAAGTCCTCTTTCCATCATAACACTCCATACCCACGCATCCCATGGCTTGAAATTCTGACACATCAAGTTTGTTCGCCCATTCCACACTACCTCACCCACCCAAAATCCCATCCATAGAACAAGGATCCTTGTAAGCTCCCCTTTGTACAATTCATAAAATCATAAAATCCAAAAACATCATAAAATCAGAAAATCAAAAAACATCATACAATCAGAAAATCCAAAAACATCATAAAATTAGAAAATCCAAAAATATCATAAAATCAGAAAATCCAAAAACACCATAAAATTAGAAAATCCAAAAACATCATAAAAAATAGAAAATCCAAAATCAAACCCCCCACACATCAATCTCATATCCCATCATAATCATCTAAACACACATCAACCATTCCCACATCATCAAGTCTTGCCAGAACTACATATTCATTTCGCCCGCATCTTAAAAGTACCTTGATCCCATGGACACAGGGTATGTAGGCAGTCTGGAATATGAAGGATGTTTCCAGTACTCAGGTATCTAAGATGCACCCATTCCACCCATTGGGATGGTTCCCACTCACTGAGCTTTCTAGATCTACAAGATGATACACATGCTACGTATACCATTGAAACATGGTCCCTCGCGCAAAAAATCATCAAGCAATATACCAACTATAATCTTACATTTGGCCCGAATGTTCTTTTGCCCATCTTCCAAAAACTCTCCAATCAAAACAGATCTGCGTCCTAGGATATGTCTTTCCTACAATGGACAAAAATCTATCATTCTATCATCATGTCTCTTGGCAAGAGCACACAAAGGCTATTTGTATCTTTCGTTGGTCTTTTTGCTTATTGATTTTTATCTTTTTGTCTCGCTCCAAGTAATCTCCAAAGCTACCTTGATCTCATCATATCATGGTACGTAGCGGATAGCATAGTCATTGTTTCGGTATGCTGTGCTTGTGGGTTGCTTTCATTACTCCAAGAATAGTATTCATATCTTGAAGTCCAGGTCGGTTCTAGCATGATGTGTCCTATTTACATCTACAGACATTAACACCTTAGATTCATTATTCACACTCACTGCTATGAGTCCCCTTCCTTCACTAGGCAAGATTATACTACCTTGGGCATGCATGAAATCAACCTATTGTTTGTGGGTCTAGTCCATGCAATCATCGGATATACATCATCACCTAGGTCATTTCATACCTTTGTGAACTGTATCCTACATTGCTACATTAAACTAAGAAATGCTCTCAATTAATTTTGTGCAACTACTGTTACTAGCTCACAATCATCTTCCTAATCACTCAGCCACCCATCCCATATCGGCCTAGACTTGATAAACACTTTTTAACCCCACCCCCCCCCCCAAATCTAACTAACCCCACCTTCTCACCATATCTCCACCTAACACATCTTGAACTAACCCAAACCCCCCACCCCCCCCTCAATGACGTGGTGTCTTCTGACCTAGCAAGCCTCCAATCTCCCCACCGCCATCCCCAAGACACCATCACTCCTATCATCCCCACCACCTAACACGATCTCCCACAGTCTCACCATTTAGGGTCAACACAAGGAACATCATGTGTATCAAGGACTAGGCTACCTCACCTATCACCTAGTGGGCATACCACCTATCACCTAAAATCCATTTGCATCTCATTTTAGGTTCATTTTAATCCATTTGCATCTCATTTTAGGTTCATTTTTACCCATTTGCATCTCATTTTAGGTTCATTTTAATCCACTTGCATCTCATTTTAGGTTCATTTTAATCCATTTGCATCTCATTTTAGGTTCATTTTAATCCATTTCATCTCATTTTAGGTTCATTTTAATCCCTTTGCATCTCATTTTAGATTCATTTTAATCTCATTTTAGGTTCATTTTAATCCATTTTAATCTCATTTTAGGTTCATTTTAATCCATTTGCATCTCATTTTAGGTTCATTTTAATCCATTTGCATCTCATTTTAGGTTCATTTTAATCCCTTTGCATCTCATTTTAGATTCATTTTAATCTCATTTTAGGTTCATTTTAATCCATTTGCATCTCATTTTAGGTTCATTTTAATCCCTTTGCATCTCATTTTAGATTCATTTTAATCTCATTTTAGATTCATTTTAATCCATTTGCATCTCATTTTAGGTTCATTTTAATCCCTTTACATAACATTTTAGGTTCATTTTAATTCATGTACATAACATCATAGGTTCATTTTAATCCATTTAAGTTTACAGCTTAGATCCATCTAAGTTGCATTGCAGTCTAGGTTCATCCATTCACTAACACAAGTAGGTTCATTTTAGCTGCATATCATTACACATCATATCATAGGTGCATATTAAAAATAGCATCATCACATTGCATTCCATACATATCAACATCTCATAAACAATTAGTTGCATTACAACATCAATAGCATCACCATTCAAACAACATATACATCTAGTGGCATATACATAATCTCATACATTTTCATATATAATAAATGTTCATTAGTCTGCATATTCAGTTACATCACATAGTCCATAAAATCACAACACCATGCATATATCACCAAAACATCCATGCATCCACCAAATCACACACATCATTCAAAACAACATCACACATCCACAACATATAAAATATAACATGTGCATCCATCATATAAGCATCATCACAATAAAACATCATCAACCATCAGAAGTATCACATCATATATAATCACCACAAAAAATGTACATCGCTCACATCATCAAAAAATAAAGTGTCCTGATACAATGCCTCTAAGGGCTAACATGGTATAACTCTCACATTGAGGATCCTCTCTCTGAGGGGGTAGGAGATGCTGACCTTGGTCGAGCCTGTGATCCTGGCGGCGGCGGTGGCTGTGGTGCTACTAGTACCTGAGGATCCTGTTGGGGCACATATGTGGGAGGAGGCATCGTATGTTGAACTGACTAATAGATCTTGATCGATGTGATCTCGATGCCCCCGATCTACTGACCTAGCTGTAACTCGGTGCTCGCTGCGCTGCAGGCATGGCTACATAGTACAACCCCTGATAATACTCAGTCCGTGCTCTGGCCTCCGCTAGCTCTCCCTATACCTGAGATATTTGTCCCTATGCCTGGCTCAACTACCCCTGTATCTGATGTGCATGTGTCTGCGCTTGAGCCAGCTGGGCCTGCATCCCTGTCAAAATTGGGGCAAGTCCCCCACCCGCAGCCTGTACAATGCTCAACGCAGTCTCTGCCTGATGAGCTCTCACGAGTGCTGCATCCCGCTCTAGCCTCAAATCCTCCATGTCCTCTCGAGCCTGAGCCAGCTGAGCCTCTAGCACTGCCACCTGCCCATCCACTCCCTACATCTGTCCCAACTCAGCCTCTTAGTGCCCTAACGCCTCCTCTAGGCTGGCCACCTGAGCACGCAATGTCTCCACCTCCTCCATCTCCTCCCGTGGCCGTTGCTGAGGTGTCAGCCTCTCGCCCTCTACCGCCACCCCTGCCTCTAAACTCCCTGCCTCGGTATCATGTCTACCGACTCGCAGCTACTCCACCCATGATAGAGATAGATCACCCTACTCCGTCCTCGGCTGTCCACCGCACTGCCGTGGTCCTCTACGCTGTCGTCCGCCCCTAACCGGGGCTTGCTGTGCCAGGACCTGCTGTGCAGGAACTTGCTGTGCAGGAACCTACTGTGCTGGAACCTCCTGCCCCACCTGTCCCTGTCCCACTGCCACTACTGCCAACTCCTCTACATGCTGGCCGTCTCTCGCAATCACCCTCTCCTCCCCATCATCCATCACCTCCATGATATAGTCCTCCACAATCTCATCTCCACCATCTGGATCATCTCCACCCCCATCTCCCTCATCCTCTGACACCTCCACTGTCGGATCTATCAATCGAGTGGGCCGATGCGTCTACCACCATGCCTCATAAGCAGGCATAGTACCTGCATCCATCACGGTGCTCCTCCAATCCCACTGAAATGGCCAAAGTGCTGCCCAATCATTCAACGCAACCTGTGGCTGTAATGGTGTGGGCCAGTAAGCTGTATCCTGCGGCGTCCGCGCATATATCGCCATCTACTGAGGCGTATCCTGTACCAGTCCAAACTGACGCATAACCTGCGAGGGTAGGTACATCTCTATGGTACGGTCTACATGACCCATAAGATATCTCTGCTGAAATGTGTATGGGAGATGAATCACATCATCAGGCCACTCCTCACAACCAATATACGCGTGCCATACCACGCTAATCACATCATCCAGTATCCTCCGCCAGTGGCGGACCTGTCCAGTATAGGTATACTCTGCATCCTGATACAAGAACACAAATGCCTCAAACGACCGCCGATAATAACCACATGTTAGCCGAGTCATGGGGATGTGCTCCCAAAGCCATACGTGTAGTAGCGTAACCCCAGTAGATAAATCCCTGTCATGAAGATAAGTGACCGTGTGCATCTCGTGCAGTAGCTATGCTAGCATCACAGGCCCCCATGCGTAGGCAATCTCATGGCTCACCATCCCCTCTATCATCCCACCCCAACCCATAGGAAAACCTCTGCCTCGCCTATCCGGCAGCACCACACCTCCAATCAATGCACACAAAAATAAGGCAAAGGGATCTGCACCTGCCGCCAACGTCCTATCATAATCCATCTCCCTCCCATCCGTCGAAAAAACCACATGCTCTGCTCCGAACACTCTGACCAATGCAATCCATCCCCTCCTCATGTCATATCTCACACGTCGACCTAGAATCGGTAGCTTGAGGATGCGATAAACATCCTCAAGTGTGATGGTCATCTCCCTTGTCGGCAGTAGAAAGCTGGAAGTCTCGCTGTGGTATCGCTCCACTGCGGCCGTCATAAGAGCTCTATGAGCTCGCAGCATTGGCATCGCCGCCACCGTCCAAAGCCCTAGTCTCGCCAGTCGAGGCCGCCATGCCTCATCAAATAGTGCCATCACGGATCATACTCGTCGCTCCCGCGACTGCAGTATAAACCGCTATGTATCCTACATCCACCACTTCTTCGTTAGATACTTACTTATTCTTCTCCACACACTTTTTTCTTCTACATGTCTCACAGGCCCAAATCATGTGGCCCCACACGGACAGCCCCTAGTGCTATTTTTAAAATAGCGCTAATTCTCCCTATCCATTGCACCAATATAGACAATGGCACCACTGCGCGCCCTATATCGCGCCAATCCAGTCGATGGCGAAATATTTCATTTTCACGTCAATTTACCTTTTAGCGCTAAAACTAACGATAGCGCCATTCCCCATTATGGCGCTATTCCAGACGATAGCACCGTTATAACCATAAGATGGCGTCAAAATGCTATCTTTCTTTCTCTCTGAGTTTTGGCACTAATCCAGACGATAGCGCCAATATTTCTCCCAAATGGTGACAAAATTGCCTTACCCTACCTTGGCAGATAGCGCTAATCCACAGGATTGCGCTGATTCACCTTATCTTTGGCGCCACGCGCTCCAAACCCATATCCCAAAACCTAAAAACATGTGCGCAAAATAAAAAATCACAAAGTTCGGGTTAGGCCCTACCTGGGGTCCAGCCTCGGGTGACCGCCCGAGCTCTCAGAATCACTCTGAGATGTGATGTAGTCGTGGGAACTGTGGGTTGCACTCAGCCATCTCTCCTTTGTCTCTTCTTCTAGAAAGTCAAAAGTGTGCCAATGTGGCACTCTTTGGGCCCACTATGCCTAATATAGTGGGCCATGTCATCCCTCCATCCCTTCTTTTTTTCCTCCAGGGTGCAGATCTCAGCCTTTTTCCTCCGTTTTTCCTCCTACCATCTTCTTTTTCCATCACCTCTCCAATAGTCACCTCCATCGCATCCTTTCGAGAGCTTACCCGCAAAATTTTTATTTTCTCGCTAACCTCTCGAGGGGGCATCCCCTATCCATCTCATTCCTTCCCGGCAGCTGGGGCATATTTTTCTTCGACCTGACACCACTTCCCTCCTAGGTCCTGACGCCACGTCAAAGAGGGGCAAATGTAGACACCTAAAAATGTCTCAATCACCAAACTGACTCCCGACATCCCTAAACATACCAATTTCCTTTCCAACCAATTAATTAAATTTGTATTTAATTAATTACCCCTTTCATTTCCTAAATCCACACCATTTCATCCCCAAAATTGAATTAATTCTGTTAATTCAATAGTCCAAACCTTAGCCAATTGATTTAATAAATATGCAAAATTTATTAATCAATTCCCCCATTTTCCCTAAATCCAATTAATTAGTTAAAAACCATGTTAACTAATTAATCTAGCCTACTAATTAGCCTATCTCTACCCTAGACAATTAAATAGCTATTATTTAATTGCCTACTCTAGCCTACCTCATCCTAGCCTTAGGATTAATTAATTAAATCACTAATTAATTAATCTTATCCCCCCTCTAATTCCTCTACTAATTTATTCTAGCCACATTAATTAGGCTAATCACCCTAATTAAGTAAGTCAAACCCTCATTAGCACTTCTCTTCACATCTCCCAAATTTAAAATTCAAATAAATCACACATCACATTTACTCCTCTTACACATCCCTTACACATGTCATAACTAATAAATATCCACTCTTCCCCAAATAAATTTTTAATTCATTTTACCCTTCCCCATGTGAATTTTTAATTCACAAATAATCCATCTCACCCAACCTCATTTATTCACCCCTTTCCCAAAAATGAATAAAAGATTTACTTTTATTCCTAACCTTCCATCTTCCAAGATTAAATCTAGGCCCTCCACATCACTTTCATCCTCCACCATTGATCTCTCCATTCAATCTCCACCCTTGGATCAAAATCCCTCCAAAAAGTCTATAAATACAACTTCTCACAAGTTAGTTTCATCATCCAATTCCATGCAAAGTTACCATGCCAAAATCACCTTTGAGTAAATAGTGAGTTGCATAATTGAGAAGCATTTCACATTTGAGTCCAAAGTCTAGGGATAATCTTGGTCTTGGGAGCTTCTTTTGGGTGCAAAGGCTCCTTCTTCTCTTGATGGGATTGGGTTGTGTTTTACAAGGTATAATCTTGTGTTTCATTTGCATTTGATTTAGTGTTTTGCCTTATTGCATTTACCTAATCTACACTGTCTAATACTGAATCCAAAGAGCCTTACAATATTTCTCTACAGGGGCTTTTTAACATTAAAGAAAAAAATTGACTTCTCCAAATTGATTACCTGCCCTGAAGAAGCCGAATAACTCCTCGATGTATCCTTGATCACCACTGCTTCCTCCATAAACACTTCTCCAAAGAGGATCGTATCATCTAAAAATAGTTGGTGCATTAGTGTTGGGATGTTCCTAGCTATCTTGATTCCCTTCCATCTACCTTCTTCAAATCTCATTCTAATTTTCCTACTTAGAGCCTCCACCATCAATACAAAGAGGAATAAAGACAATGAGTCTCCTTGGCATAGACCTTTGCTGCTCTCAAAAAATCCACATGGAGAGCCATTGATTAAGACAAAATATCTTGGAGTGGAGATGTAACCAAACACCCAATCCGACCAAGGTTTACCAAATCCAAAGATTTTAAAACCAACATGAGAAACCTCCAACTCACCCTATCATATGCCTTCCCAATATCAAGTTTCAGTATCATTGCCTTTGATCTGTATTTATTAATTGAATGAATAGCTTTGTTAGCAATGATAATGCCTTCGTAGATGTCTCTCCCTGGTGTGAAGCCTATTTGATCGAACAAAATAAGGTTAGGATGTAAAACCTTCAATCTATTTTCCATGGCCTTAGAGATGATTTTGTAAATGGTATTGCACAGAGAGATTGGCCTAAAGTCTGCAAAGGAATCACATACTTCCTTTTTGGGAATGAGAGCAATCAATGTGTTATTCAACTTCTTATAAAATTTCCTCTTTTTTCTATAAACTTCTACCACGACCAAAATATCCTTACCCATAAAGTACCAGCACTTTTGATAGAAGATTGTTAGGAAACCATCTGGGCCTGGGGACTTGTCTAGGTGGAGCTTGAATGTAGCCTTCTTCATTTTATCCAAGGTGAAAGGTGCAATGAGTGCTTCATTACCCTCCTGAGATACCAGTCTAGGAATGTCCATATTGACGTATGTTGTCAAAGAATCTACCACATCGGAAGGTGCCAAGATCTATTTGAAGAAGTCCTCCCCTTTTGACTGTATTTCTGAATTGAGTGTGAGATCACCTCCCACTGAGGACTAAATGGCTTCAATTCTGTTTCTAATTCTTTTAGATTTTTCTGTATTATGGAAGAATTTTGTGTTCAGGTCACCATCTGCTAGCCACACCTCTCTAAACTTACTTCTCCAATGGATTTCCTCCCTTGCTAAAAGTTCTGCCTGCTCAGCCAACAACCTCTTCTCTTCCATGAATTCCTTATTGGACATCCCATTGGATATCACTAAATTATTCAGCTCCTCTAGTTTTGTAGTGATTCGGTCTTTTTCTATGAAAATGTTCTTGAAGGAGGTTTTGTTCCATTCTACCAATTTGCTCTTTATTTCAGATAATTTTTCTATCAACATGTAGCTTATCGTTCTTATCCTCACTCTAGTTTTAGTCCACCATTGCTCCAAGAGCTGAGTGAGATCATCTCTTTGAAACCACATGTGCTCAAACTTAAACACGCTTCCCATCGAGTGTGTGTCGCTTTTGATGTTTAATTCCACCAAGAAATGATCCGATCCCAAAATTGGAAGAATAGAAGCCTCCCATAGGGTCGAAGATGCTAGCCAATTTGCATTCAAGAGGTATATGTCTAGCCTTTCAAAGATGTTTGCAAACCCCAATCTTCTGTTGTCCAAGTAAACATGACATTCTTCGTTTCTACATCAATTAGCCCATTCTCTTCAATAAACTTCCTGAACTCCTTGATCTGACAGTTCTCCTATGACAATCCACCACTCTTTTCTTTGAAGTTTAGAATAGTGTTGAAGTCACCACCCAATATTATTTTTTCTTCCACATCCATTCCTAGCTACACTGTTAAGACTCCCCATAGCCACACTTTATCTTCTGATTTTATGGGCCCATAGACATTAAAAAGAGTGAATGAAGCATCATAATTATTCTCCCTTACCTTAACTTTCATCCACTTATCACTTTATGCAATTTTTATTGACACATTCTTTCAATTCCAAAGAGTGATTAAGCCTTCAGAACTACCTCTAGCCTCAATGCATGAAGCTTCCCATCCCCTACAATGGAAGATGAATTGTGTAGATTTTGATAGATTCAATTTAGATTCCTATAACCAAACAATGTTTGCATTTGAGGTTTCTATTTGGCTCTTACATAAGCACCTTTTGTTAAGGGTGTTTAAGCCCCTAACATTCCATATTATAGTCTTCATGGCTCCCTAAGGAAGGGGACTCCTCCCTTAGATCTCAATAGGTAGTCCTTAATTTTATGGAGACTTTGATCTTTGGTAATCTCATCTCTTTTCTGCTTATTGGTTTTCCTTCCAAATTTCCTTTGAAGTGGGCCATTCAGGCATCCTAACTTCATCGTTGTTTGACTAATACTCCTAGTCTCAATAATATCCAATTCATCCTCAATTAGCTCCTCCAACTCCAACATTACTTCATCTTCCTCTTCCACACTAGACCCCTTTCCCTCGAACAAGTCAGTGGCAAACTATTTTAGAGGGGATGTCATCACATCCATTCCCATGTTCCACCAATTTGCTTCATGGAGAGCTTTGATCTCCTCAATCCTATTGGAGGAGGCTTCACCTTCCCTATTGATAAAGTTGTCTGAGTTTTCAAAGGCTGAGGTCTCCCCCTGATCTTCATTTTTATATGTTAAGAGATGCACCTGGGATGAATGTTGAATAGGGAACCTCATGGGCATTGAATCTTCTTGGTTCTTCATGGGCAGGGAGCCCTTAGTCTCCATCGATGTTGGATAGCCCTCTATATTCTTTGGCTTTGCCACACTCTTATCCTCCTGGGAGAATCTTTGGTTGGTTTCTCATCAGTTCTGTCAATCATCCTCACCTCTGCCTATGAATTGGAGTCCATCCTAATTTCTACTTCCTGCTTCGAAGATGAGTTCCCAATCACATCCTCCCTCCTCAATGGCCTCCTTGGGCAATTTGCTTCTCTGTGCTTTCAACTTTGACACCTCATATAGAAAAAAATATTCTCCTCCACCTCTTTTTTTCTCCCATATCCCAGATGAAGTGTTGATTCTAATTGTATTGGGAATATCTTTGATGGCTATCAGTTTGATTCTTACATAGAAAATAGAGTCTCCTTCTCCCATATCAAGATCAATTGCATTCCCCAGTTTGTCGCCAACCTGATATATACAATTCCTAGACCAATACTCAAAGGGAAGGTTGTATAACCTTACCTATTTCACCTCCGTGCATGGATTGGTGTCCCCAACATTAAAGTTAGGGCACCACTTCTATGCATACACATAATCTACACCAAATCTCCATGGAATCCTCTTAAAGGCTTCGTTCCTACTTTCTTCATTCTCAAAGTCCACTATGAAAAACTGCTTTGGGAGAAAATTAACAATGGCTGCTAGTTTCCAATTCTCCATTACCCAATTTTTAACTTGTTCTTTCGATTGTGATTTCCCCATGATCCTTCCAATCAACGCCATCTTGCTAAGAGCCCACACATCTTTATCTGCACTATTTGAGACATCTATTTCTATGGATTTGCACCATGACTCAATTAGAGGTCCATTCACTCCCTTGCCCTCCTCACTTTTCTTTGTTGATATCTCTTTATTTAAACCCAACTCCTCTCTCCTGTCCTGCCCTTCTCATGGTTTTTCTTCCTTGTCTCCCTTTCTTTCTCCCAATAGAATTGTGTTCACTCCACTCGCAATAGTCCTCTGCATCCATTTGAATTCAATATCTTGCGATCCTACCTTTTTCCCGCTACGCCAGCTGAAATTCACTCCTTCTACTCCATATAAATTGAATCAAGATACTACTCTTAAGGCTAGCATATGAATGAGATTTTTATTTAGACCTTATTGTCATATTCAATCAGAGCCTGCTTTAGCTAACAATATTCATGTGTATATATGTATGTATGCATGTATGTATGTATGTCTATGTACATATACATAAACATATATAACTTTAATGATATCATATTGTAGAATTTATGGTCATAATATCTTTAATTTTTCATTTTTGAATGAATGTGTTATTACAATTTTAAAATAAAATTGAATCTATTAGTTAATCAACATGCTACTCAATTTCATGTTTTGAAATAGAATGGGTGACAATGTTATTCTTATCATCACAACTCTTACACATCTATTGAAATGTTATTGAATTTTTGTATTCCAAAATCATAATACAAATTTAATATATTTAATTTTTTATTGTCTTCTCATAAAAAAAGATATAAATTAAAAAAACAAATAGAATGTATAACACTCTTGGTGATATACCTTATATTATAATCAAGTGATTAAAAAATATTCATGTTTGAATTTAACATGATAAAAATATTATTTATTAAAAATATTATTAGTTAAAAATATTATTGTTTTTGATTAAATAAAAAAAATATTAATTATCCCCCATTAATGGGGGTGAGGGAGATAAATCACTCTCAGCTAGGTAGAATGCAAAATGGACCCCTCCAAAAAAGGGTTGGTTCAAATTAAATTTTGATGGGACTTCGAAAGGAAACCCGATCCTAGTAGGGGCAGGAGGCATTGTAAGAAATTGGGATTTGAAAGTCATGGGGAAAGTATTAAAAAGGTTAGATTCTACAACCAATAATAATGCAAAATTTGAAACTCTTCTAATAGGCCTCCAGATGTGTAAGGCCCTTAGAATTAAGAAGTTGAATGTAGAAGGGGACTCTCTCCTAATTGTCAATGGAGTAAGGGGAAATTTCATTCAAAATTGGAAGTTAAAGGCCTTACTTGATCAAATTTTAGATTTATTTAGTCACTTCGAAGAGTATACAATAAATCACATATATAGAGAGGCTAATGTAGAGGCAAATAATTTGGCGAATTCAGTGGTTAATTTAAAGGAAGATTTGATAGTATATATAGTCGAAGATGAGCATATGTATTAATAATGTTGAGTGAGGTGAGTTGTCAGTTGGCCACCCGAGATGGTAGGGTGGGGTTAATGTAATGATGAAGCATTCATATCACGGTGTGAAAGAAGTAGAGCCAAGCATGCAGAGGTTGATAAACATTACATTTTCGTGGAGTGTTATGCAACAAAAAGGAGAAATAAAGCCATGGATACGCCCATACACATAACTAGTTCACATAGGCAAATGACGTTTCTTGGACTCATATCATAGAAAAGAATGCAATCAGTTTTCAAAATGAAAAATGGGATTCTATTGTTAGCCTTTTAGTGGGGTATTGGGAGATGAATTTCTTTGGACTGGACACTGTTATAGGGTTAATATAAGCATCTCTTCAATGTTTGTTGCAGCATAATTTGATGTTGGTGAATCAAAGGAAGACATCGATGTGTTGATAAGAGATTTTATTAAGCCAAATCTTCTCGGTGGTCTGGAAGAGGTAATCGATATTGCTAGGTGATGAGGTATAAATAACCTCATTCCTTTGATAAAATAAATAACCCTTTTTGCATTGCTCCAATCACCCTAGCCTTGCCAATTTGTTTGTTTTTATAAGCAATATTTATCTATTTTTAATGAAATGTTGTACAAATCTTTATTTCCTAAATTGATTGAAATTAGCTATTAAATGTTGATATAATGGTATGTAGAGTTGAGTAATTGTGTAGGATTAATGCATGGCCTACAAGAGGAGTGGACTTCAAGTAGCTGAGGTCAAGTGCGACAGAAGTTGAGGGTGCCAAAAATTTTAGGCACGCATTGATTGGAGACTCTTTTAATTCTATTTACTTCTGTTGGTTATCTGAAACTTTATGGCTCCACTCAGAGCCTTTTATATGTTTTATTCCTTTAAGACATCAGTAGTTGAAATTTTGTTTTTCTATTATAAGACTTTTTCAATGGAATTTTACCACCATCTGGAATATAGGATTTCGTAATAGTTCAATTTTAGTTAGTTGCTCAAAACATGGATATATATCACACTGTGTGAAGAATGAATATCCATCTTTTTTTAGCAAATAATCAAAGAGTTATGTTTTGCAATATTTTCATGAATACAAATAGTATTATTTTGAGTATTTCTTTTTGAGTTATGAAGATATGAATGTAGTTACTATGTTGTTGTGGAAACAATTGAATGTGATCTGAGTTAAAAGATGAATTTATCCCAAGAGCTGGCCACTCACAGGATTGTAGAGTGGATAAGTATTTCTATTTTCATGAATGTTCTATTTAAGATAGTGTTATTTTATGTTTAGTTTTATGGTGTGTGCCTGCAGGTTGTGATATTTGAGATGTCAATTCTTGGAGCTCTGTTTGTTTAATATTTCTGGAGCATCTGATTTAGTTTTAAATTGTTGTTAACTATTAGTTGAAATTTGGAATGTGTGTGTAGTTATAGGATTAGTCGCTGCTTGAGTTCATAGTAAAAATTGCATGTATGAATTTCTAGTATAAAGTTTATATGTTTTCTTAGATTAAATAGTTTAAATACTTTCTAGTATAGAATTCAAATTCTTTCTAGTATAGAATTCAAATGCTTTCTAGTTTGATTTGTTGTTTAAGCCTTTTTAAAGATTTAGGAAATTGTTTCTAGATGAGATATCCAAATGATACTCCCTATTGCATACAACCTTGGACACTACCTAGTCAATAAACTGATATTTTTCAACTAAAGTGTTAGGACCTCACAACAGCCTGTCACTTTTTGGTGCCATTGCCGGGGAACATGATTATTTTCTAAGTGTTATTAGGGAAATGTTTGGAGACCTCTTGTAGTAAACACCCAAAAATAGTTGCCAAACCTCTCTTTCTACATGGTCAGGAAATGAGGTCTGCACGGAAGATTTATACCAACCTCGCCCCCCAATAGTAGTTCCAACCATAAGTAGGGAGGTAGAAGTCTCAGCTGAAGAACTAAGTTACGAATTGATCAAGCAGGATCAACCTGAGACCTCCCAAAATACTCCAAATGTTCTACCATTAGACCAGACCTTTGAGGAGGTGATCATTCATCCAACAAACCTAGTCTTTGATGAGGAGAACATTCCTTTTGACATCATGGCTATTAATCACAATAATGACCCTCTCAATGGGAGAGCAAACCACGAAGATGGTGATAACTCGAGAAGAGCGGCAACACAAACCTTTACCTATCCTATTGCTCTCAATGAAGATGACGATGCACCAATGAAAAAAATTTCACCATCTATTTTACCGACTTTCAGAGGAGTCTCCTCTAAAGATCCTGACCAGTTCCTCTTCAAGTTCAAAGTCTTGTGTCAAACATACAACTACAAGAACGATAACCAGAAACTTAAACTCTTTCCCTCCACTCTGAGAGATGCTGCAATGCGTTGCTTCATGGGATTTGTTTATGGGTCAATAACTATGTGGGATGAAATGGAAACCATATTTTTAGACAAATATCAGAGTTATTGCAGAGTTAGTGATAGGAAAGAGGAATTGTTCAAACTAAGAAAAAAAGAAGATGAGAGCCTAGAAGATTACCTTGATAGGTTTATCTTTCTAACTAAACAATGTGGTGAAGAAGACATAAGTCCAAAAGTTCTGAAGACTATATTTCTCAAAGGACTTGATGAGGATCCTAGGAGAAGCCTAGATTTAATGGGAAAGGGAGATGTGTCCCAACTTGAACTCAGTGATATCGTTGAGTTATGCCAAAATTTCTCCCATACTCGAGAAGGTATTCGTAAATCTAGTCTTTTAAGAGGTTCAAATGAAATAGGTAAACTGTGAGAGGAAATAGCCAATCTGAAAAATGACATTCTTGTTTAGCTAAACACCATTTTGGATGGAATATAGGCCAAAAAAAAATCTTGAGACTTTATCCATCTATTGCCCTAGGTGTCAAAACAAACATTTGTTAAGAGAAAGCTGACAATTGCCAAATTTGTGAAAAGATTCATGCCACTAATCAATGTGAGATCCTGAATGCAATCAAGAATTCTAAAAAAAGGTCATCTCACACTGAGGAGGAGATCAATTTTGTGGGTCAAAGACCTAGAAGGAATTTCTCTGATTGTCAAAACTCCAACCCTACATGGTGAACTCCAAATAATTGGAACATTACACAATGGGCAACTCCTTGGCCTTCAATACCACTTAGTTGGGGATCTTTCCCACCTTGGGGACCACCTGAATGGACGAACCAAGCTTGGGGAAATCCTCCATGGTCAAACCAACCTCAACAACAATGTTACCCTCACAATCAACCTCCACAATGGACCCAATCACCAAATCAATTTTATAGTGGTCTAAGATGAATGCCAAATCTGCAACAAAACCTTCTTTCGTCTCCCCAGAATCCTCAACAAAATGAACAAGTTAATCAACCACCACTACCAGCACAATCTATCCCTAATCCCAAGAACACATGTCAAAATATCCCAGTATATGCTACTGATCAAGATAACATGGTGGGAGTTAATGCTATCTATTGTGGAAACCTATAGTTGAGGTCAAGAAAAATACTTAATTAACCCACCATTGTTGAAATCATAGAAGACCCAAACAAGGAACTTAACATAGGACCAAAGACTCTTCTTGTGTCTTCATAGCATGACCCCAGGAACAATGAGGAGAAGTTATCCCCAACACAATTTCAAGTAACTTCACCACCTACCATAGAATCATCTCAAGAAGAAGTCACCAAACGACCATCAAATACTCCAGAAAAAGATTCTATGCTAAGAAAAAAAACTCAGGCACCCTTTCCAGAATGCCTCAGAGAAACTATTCCTAGAAACTCTCCAGAAATGCCATTGTCTAATGAAACTACTTTAATATAGGAAATTAAATGACTCCATATCAAGATTCCCTTATTACAGGTGATTAAAGAAATACCTGAACTTAACCATCTAGTTAAACAGTTGTGCATAAAAACAACATGAAGGAAACTAAAACAGATTAATACAGTGCACATCAATGGATATCTAGTTGATCTTCTGGTTGGAAAAAACTTAACCCCAAAATATGGTGACCCAGGTAGTCCACTCATAACAATAACAATCAATGAGGTAGCAATACCTAATGCACTAGTGGACTTGGGAGCAACCATTAATGTTATGATGATGGATGTTATGGAAAAACTAGGACTCACTTATTTGTGTCCCAAAACTACCATATTACAAATGGCAAATCAATCCATAGCCATTCCCAAGGTGTCCTAGAAAATTTCCCTGTCAAGGTTGACGATTGGGAATATCTAGTAGATTTCCAAATCATCCAGTCCCTCACACTCAAGGACAGTTACCCAGTAATATTGGGAAGGTTGTGGTTAGCCATAGTTGTAGCTAAGATTGATTGTAGAGCAAGAGGAATGATCATTTCATCTAGTCCCAATAGCAAACACTTAAGTCTATATCACCCTGATCAACCTGCTAAGTGTAACCAAGTTTGGGTTGATGAATCAGATGACTTCGACAAATAAGAGAATCTAGCTTCACTTGCTATGGTAGTCATTAAACAACATGGTGAAGAGTTGGAAGATGAATTAGAAAACATCCAAGACCTTTCCTTAGACTCAGGTGATGAAGAGATTTTAGAAGTGCAAGAAATTTTGGGACATCCAATCCATATTGAAGACAAGGAACATGATTACACCAACTTCACAGCATTACCTTGTCCCCAGTCTAATATCATTCTGAAAACATATCACTTCTTCAAAGATATTTCTAGACTCCATAGAACTATACCACATAATTGTCCTCTCAACACCTTAACAAAGAAGTTCATACTGTCACCTCCAACTACCCTGGGACAAAGACTAGCATGTTACTACCAAGAAAAAATTTAAATATCATTAGCTGGTTGACAGAATCAGATGAGCTCAAATTGTTTGATGTTTTGATGAATAGGTCCAAAGCTTTTTCTTAGGACTATACAGACATGAGAGGAATTCACCCAAGTGTTTGTACCCACCACATCTATACCAAGGATGTTAGATCGGCCTGTCAACCACATCAAAGACTCAATCCTTCTCTCAAAGATATTGTCAAAACAAAAATTGAGAAACTTTTACAAGTAAGATTCATTTATCCTATCTCTTATAGCAAATGGGTTTCACCCTTGGTAGTAGTGCCAAAGAAAAATAGAAAATGGAGAGTGTGTGTTGACTACCAAGAACTCAACAAAGCAACCTACAAAGATTATTTCCCACTACCCTTCATAGATCAAGTTTTGGATAATCTAACAAGAAGTATTTTTCATTCCTAGATGGATTTAGTGGATATAACCAAATACAAGCGGCAACAGAGGACCAAGATAAAACTACTTTCACCTATCCTTGGGGAACATTCGCATATTAGGTTCTTCCCTTTGGGCTCTGTAATGCTCCTGCCACATTCCAGAGAGCCATTCTAGCTATCTTTGTTGAACTTGTAAATGATCGTGTAGAAGTCTATATGGATGACTTCACAGTCTATGATTCCACTTTTGATGAAGGCCTCAAAAACTTGGATATAGTATTGCAACGATGTGAAGATCATCAACTATCTCTAAGCCATGAGAAATGTCTAATAATGGTAGAAAAAGGTATAGTGCTAGGACATCATATCTCAGCTGAAGGGATAAAGGTTGACCCTAAGAAGATTGAAGTGATACAACAACTGGAAACCCAAAGAATTAAATAGATATCAGAAGTTTCTTAGGACATGCTGGTTATTACCATAGGTTCATAGAAAACTTTAGTAAGATTGTGGCTCCCATGTTCTCTCTTCTTTAGAAAGATGTGGATTTTGTCTGGATAGAAGAATGTCAAATATCCTTTGAAATTATTACATAAAATCTTGTCTTGGCCATAGTCCTATGGAGATCTAACTAGAAACTCCCCTTCCATATTTATGCCGATACTTCCAATGATGTTATTGGAGTAGTGTTAGGTCAAGAAGATGAGAATGGAGGAAAGTACGCTATATATTTCATCAGCAAAAACTTGAGCCCCACTGAATGAAACTACACCACCACAGAGAAAGAATTTCTAGCAATAGTTCATGCAATAAACAAATTCCAACATTACATTATAGGATACAAAGTGACTGTGTTCACAGACCATTCAGATATCAAATACTTGATGAACAAACCCTCAATAAATGGGAGAATAATCAGATGGTTATTACTTCTCCAAGAATTCAATGTGACCATAATGGATAAGCTTGGGAAATTCAATGTAGTTGCAGACTTTCTATCCCAGATAAAACAAGATAATGGAGATTGTACTCCTGTATAGGATGAATTTCTAGATGAAAACTTATTTGTTGTCTCCATTAAAACACCTTGGTTTGCAGAAATTGCCAATTACTTAGCCACCTCTGAGCTTCCATCAGAATTTACATCAAACCAAAAGAAATGCCTCATTCAGGAAAGTGCTCACTTTAAATGGATTAATGGCATGTTATTCCGATGTGGCCCTAACTTGGTCCTGCGATGTTGTGTCAGACCAGATGAAACATACAGTATTATCATGGCTTGCCATGATGATCCATCTGGTGGACACTACTTTGCCAAAAGGACTTCCCATAAAATCTTAGGTGCAGGATATTATTGGCCCTCTATGCACAAGGATGTGAAGAACTATGTCCGCCACTGTGATGAATGCCAGTGAGTGGGAAGACCCACGGCATCCAACGAAATGCCTCTACAGTCACAGGTAATTTTTAAACCATTTGAAAAGTGGGGTTTGGATTTCATCGGTCCTATAGATCCCCCTTTGCAAGGAAAAGAATATAGTTTGGTCTGTACGGACTATCTGACCAAGTGGGCAGAAGTCCAAGCATTGAAAGTTGCTAGAGAAGAATAGGTTGCAGACTTCTTGTATGACATGATTTTTCTTAGATTTGGAGCCCCTAGATCAATTGTCACAGATCAAGGACCCCAATTTATGTCTAAGGTTTTGTTAGCCTTTATTGATCATTTCCAGGTAAGCCATAAAAAGTCGTGACATTATCACCCACAAGCAAATGATGAAGTAGAAGTCACTAATAGGGAGCTCGAAAATATCCTAACAAAAATAGTTTCATCAGGAAGAAGAGTTGCCTGAAGTTGTTTGGACCTACAATACAACTTGGAAATCAACCACTGGTCTTACTCCTTATGAGTTAGTCTTTGGGAAGAAACCTCTTCTACCCATTGAATTTGAACTTCAAACTTTGAGAACAACAATGGAGTTAGATTTAGACCTCGATCGGGCTTAGGTAGAGAGAGTCTTGTTGCTTAGTGAATTAGATGAATTCCGCTTAGAATCTATCCATCAAACTGAGCTAGTTCAACAACAATGAAAGACTTGGCATGATAAACACATCAAAGAAAGAGAATTCCATGAGGGATATTAGGTGTTGCTATTTGATTCTCGATACAAAGAACAGAAAGGAAAACTAAGAACTCATTGGCTGGGTCCATATGAGATTTCTAAAGTATTCCCAAATGGAGCAGTGTAGCTCAAACCCATTGATGGTGATTCTTGAACTCTCTTAGTCAATAGACATCGACTACGGATCTACCATAAACCTATCAACAAAGAGGAGTTTACTTGACTGGTAGAAATACAAGGAGAAACTCAATGTGTTGACTCTGCTTCAGTAGATACAATATAATGAGTAATAGTAATAATAATAATAATAATAATAATAATAATAATAAAATTTTTGAGTGTCTATATATGCATTTAGGAAACATTTATTCATATGTTCATCCTTGTACTTGTCTAAATTTCATCCCTATTTTGCAGGGTTTTATCTTTGAAGAGTACAAATTCTGGCGCATCTTCCAGCAATGCTTTGGAACTTGTTTGGTCAAATAGATCCATGCCATTCATCATATCCCAGCATTCCAGCTGCATCTTTCAGTGATGCTCTGAAACTTTGTTCCTACATTCTAGATGCATCTTTCAACGATGCTCTGGAACTTTGTTCTTGCATTCTGGCTACATCTTTCAACGATGCTCCAGAACTTTGTTCCTTCATTCTAGCTGCATCTTTCAGTGATACTTTGGAACTTTGTTCCTTCATTTTGGTTGCATCTTTTAGTGATGCTCTAAAACTTTGTTCCTGCATTCTAGCTGCATCTTTCAATGATGCTCCAAAACTTTGTTCCCGCATTCCAGCTGCATCATTCAGCAATGCTCTAGAACTTTGTTCCTATATTCTAGCTACATCTTTCAGCAATGCTCCAGAATTATATTCCTGCATTCTGACTGCATCTTTTAGCAATGCTCTGGAACTTTGTTCCTGCATTCCGGTTGCATCTTTCAGTGATGCTCCAGAACTTTGTTCCTTCATTCTAGATGCATCTTTCAGTGATGCTTCAGACATTTGTTCCTTCATTCCAGTTGCATCTTTCAGTGATGCTCTCAAACTTAGTCCCTTCATTCTAGCTGCATCTTTTAGCGATGCTCCAAAACTTTGTTCCTTCATTCTGGCTGCATCTTGCGGTGATGCTCTAGAATTTTGTTCATATCTTGTATATCTATTCCTTAGACATCTTCCTCCACCATTGTGAGTTTGTAATTCCCTTCTATTTAAATGTTCCTACATTCTTAAAACACACCCATTGTTACCTCCATAATACACCATGTTAAGCCATCGTGATTTTGTCATTCACTACCATAATAAATAATATTATTATGGAAACCTATCATCATAATAAGTAAATACTTTCAGCCACCCCATTATCATGTCATAATAAATTCATTCCACCTGAATTAAATGGTACCACCACCTAGGGTGCTATTACATCAATAGAAATAAGCAACTTTCAAATCAATGATAGAACAGAAGGTACATACATATTTTATTTTAAATATGTAATTTATTGTGAATAAAAATAGATGAAACCCCCTTTCTTTTCCAAATTTGGCAAAATGTGTGAACTATTTCTTCACTGGAGAAGGTAGTGGCTTGTTCACTCTATCCCATGCAATGTCATAATGAACTGCTGAGAAGCTAAGTGCCCTAAATTAATTCTTGTCTTATCAACATTTCTGAAGAATAGGTGGCCTTAAAAACTACATTTTCTTTATTTGCCTATCAATTACTTGAGCAGTTTTATCATTTTAGAGTGTCACAATATTTCAGTAGTGACTTAGCAATATTACCAGTAAGAAATAGAATGGGAGGAGCCAAACACAAGTCTGAGCCAGCTTCACCATATAAATTGTTGGAATTATGGAATATTTCAGAGCTATTTCAGAGGGTAGGATGGTTGGAATTTATAAAGAAATTTGAGGGACATCATGCGTAGCTGGTCAAAGAATTTGTAGAAAACTTTTTAGATGGCCAATCAATTGTGCACGGGAAGAAGTTCAAGGCGAGTCCTTGAATTATCTCTAATTTATTTGGTATTGCAAATGAAGGTGTTAATTTGTCAGAAACCACAAACATTTACTATCAAAAAATGATAGAACTTTTTCCACGGGAAGGGGAACCTCACCCATTGCTAGTTATGAGTTCCACATAATGTCTATTGTAGAACCATGGTGAACAACAGTTGCATGGATTATTAAATACTTCACATGTGAAGGGCAATGCACCATTGTAGTTGGCCCCCCCTTTCGGCTATTCATCCACCTGCGCCATGGCTTGGAAAACCCTAAATTAAAGGTTAACCTTCCTGCCTTCCTCCATAATTCCCTTGTTAGTATGATAGAGAGGTTCAAGATAGGGTCTAGGCCTTTGAAACATCATGGTCTTGTTAATTTAATTTGTAAACATCATTTCCATAAGAAAGGAAAACTAGATGAAAAATGGTAGAAATTTTTGCAAAAATTTGAGAACCCTGAGCCCTCAAGACAATTTGAGGAAGGTGAGTCATCTGGTGTGGCAGCCCAAAATTTGAGAGAACTCTCCCTCGTGCCTCAAAATGACAAACAAGCTCCTGGCAGCGAGGCACCAAAAAATCTGGTAAGCCTCTCAGACCTTGAAGAAAGACCTAAACCACATAATGCGCTTGAGAACCTAGAGAAATGAGAAAATGTGGATTTAGTGGATTTAGAGGATGAATATATTTGGCCTCGTAAAAAGGAGAAGAGGCCTAAGATAAAACTACAAAAACGCCCTCCTCCAAGAAAGAGCAAATGGATGATTGCTGAATCTAGTTGTGACATAGCCTATGAATTGCCCTGTATTCCTAAGAAAAAGAAGTAACCTTGTGGAGAAACAGCCCAGCCTTATGAAAAAGTAGCCCAGCCAGATGAAAATGTATCTCAACCATGTGTGAATGTAGCTCAAACCTTGGAAAGTAGTAAACCCCCTGATCTAAACAAGGAATTGACCCATCTAAGAAAGAACAAAAAGAAATAGGAGAGAAAGGACAAGAGGGAACAAGTGAACAAATGCCCAATTATGTTCTAGTTGAAGAAGAAGAGGGTCATGAATATGAGCCTGTAAAAATAATTCCTCTCTCACAGCAGCCAGTGAAAATTCAGGGAATTGATACAGTGCTTGAGGTGAGACAATTGTCTCCTTTAGATAATATTAGTGACATAGAATAGGGTCCATTAAAAGTGACTAATGAAGGACATGTGTCTAGTAGTGAAGCAAAATTTTTTATTTCCCCCCTTTCTATAGATGCAGAGGATAACAAAAATGAGTATATGACACCAAAAATAGAGGAATTGAAAGCAAAAATTATGCAATTGAAAAATAAACTGCAACATAATGAGGAACAATTAAACAAACAAAACATCTGGAACAAAAAGATCAAATCATTAAAGAGTTACAGTCCCAATTGCAACAAATTGAAGAAAAAGATAAGAAGTATTTGGCCAGTCTATCTGAAAAGGATAAACAGATTAAGAATTTAACCTTCAATTTGGAGCAGTGTTTGAAAACATTTGCAGAGGAACAAGAAAAACAAAAATTGGAACTGAATAGAGCTTTGAACAGAACTGTTGAATTAGAACATGATTTACAAGAAGTCAATGTCAGGCCAACTATGGAGTCAAAAGAGGTTCAAACTGAGCCAACTAAGATGGAGTGGTTTCAAGTCCACATTCCTCCCATGTTGACCAAATGGATGGAGAAATGCTATTTCCTAAGACAATTTGGGGCTGAAAATGCTAGACTTAAAAAAGAAATGGTATTATTAAAGGAATCTTATGACAGGTTGTATCGGGCTAAAATAGATGCATGTAAAATTGGAGAACTATTATTGGCCTATAGGAAACCATCCAGACTGTACTCCATGTTCCTTAATGAGCATCTATTGAGATGGAAACTCTTAAGAATTTCTTGCAACTTGCCACATGACCCAGATGATCAACAGTTCCTAGAAGCATTTAAAGAGGCACCTCCTATTCAGAAAAAAATGTTATATGAATTTTTCATTCATAATCTGTTTCTTGAAAAACATAATAATTTCTTTATCAATATGTTTGTTGGGGAAGTTCAACTAAGGGCATTTATGTTCAACATGAAAAATTAGATTCATTGGTAGGATAGAACTAGGGAGTAGCTCCATGCAGAAAGGACTATGGGATTACAAATGAGATACCCTAATCGAAAGCCTTTTGCTTTTAAAGCTCAGTTTCGAGTTAAGAGCTATACACATATGAGAGAAAAGTACAATGAAAGTATTAGGATCTGTTTTGAAGAATTTAAAGTTAATGGACCACCATTGATTGACAAAGCTTGGAGTGCCTACAAAGAAAGATATACCCCTCTACCTATGTATTTGAAAAGGAGAGAAATGATTTCCCCTACCAACCTTAGATGGTCTTATAGAAGAGATAAGGTACTAACAGAGATACTACAATAGCTCAAAACTAAGTGGATAGGGATACGTTATAGCCTCCACTACTTTTACAGCCACCCCCTACAGTCTTAGTGGTTGTAGAGCAGGATTCTAGAGACTTACATACATGGCAGATGAGAATCAGATTGAACAAAGGCTTTCAGAAATACCCTGACCATATTGATGAGGAGGCAAAGGAAAGGTATGACCTCAGTTCAAAGTTTGATGAGTTAAATAGGAAAAGAGATGCAGAAAGGTAGAGGATTCATGTAACGCCCGCCTTCAACGCCTTAAAGAATACACACTTTTGCAATATGAAACAGGAAATTTTTTTTTTAAATGATTAAGATAACAAATAATGTTAACATAACTAACTACGACATATTCTCTAAGGATACAAGGCTGCATCACTTAACAAATCGACTAACACAAATTAACATTCATCAGTAACTGATCCAAATTCATGCTCAAATAAATAACTTATTCACATTCATTGCAAATCATCAAATAACGGAATCTGCATGATTAAATACATAACTGAAAAGCTTTCATATAAGTACATCAAGACATTATTACATTACCACTTTTAGTCTACAACAAAGTTACGTACATAAAGAATGTTCTGTTACACAAATCTGGTACAAGGTTATACACTTACATCATCATCACTGGAATAAGTACAACTGGAACAAATCCTTTTCTGCATAAGATCTTGACAAGAATAACCAATGGATAAAATAGCTCTTCCACCCGACCATGTGGAACCCTAAGGTCCACCCCCCGAGCTAGGAGTTAACATGAGGTCCCAAACAATAACAGTCAGGTAGACAGAACTAACATGAACAAAGGACGACCAAACACCAATACAACACATGGCAATAACAATACAACACAACTTATCTTCCAGAGGCGAAACATAACATAAGTGGAGAGACCAAACCAGGAATGCTAGGTTGTAGTAGGGAGAGTGTCATCGCATGGTCCTAGCATGGGTTATCCTGACAGCCTCTCACTAGGCGCCGGCCCCCATCTATGGTTATCCTGACAGCCTCTCACTAGGCACCGGCCCCATAGGGTGACACATGCGGAATCGACCTTCCTTTCATGAGGACAAGGAAGTCAATCATGCCGACCAGGCCTTCTCTACCCATCCTTAGTCTAAACAAGCACTACAGGCCATGGGAGAGGAATCCATTAATCTTATTAATGTGAAGTCTACCCTTAACCCCCTAGTTAAATTTAGGTTATCACTTGATTAATCTACTTCCAACGGGTTATCCTGACTGCCACTTTGGGCGCCGGCCCCACGTTGAAAGCCACTCTCCTTCCTAACACCTAGTAAACCCTAACCACCATACAAGGCATTATAGCAATACACATACGTGTTCAACGCAAGGCATAAACCCTCTTGCATTACAACAGAATCATAACACCAATTGTTATCCATCGCCTATAGCATTACAACATTTTACACTTTTACAGATACCAGGTCTCTCCAAACAACAATTACGACAAAATGGATACAAGGTAGTCACTACTGGTTAAATATCTCATCTAGAGAATATTATATTGCAAAACACATAATCAACTTAGTCAATACTCCATTATACTTCATACTAGATTTGAATCACATAAACATCACAAATACAAAACATCCATCCACACTACGACAACCTAAGCCTCTGGAATTTCGAGTATGACCACTCTCAATTCGACTCTGTAAGACAATAGAATACTTAACTCACACAGTACAATTCAGATTCTAGAAATTAAACACTAAAATTCCTTCTTGGCTCATCATAAATAACTTTGTAACGAAAACGACAATGGATTACATTATCTCTTTAAATCAAACTAATTGATTTCACAATAAATACAACAATTATACATTACAATTAAGTTATTTAAATATTCTACATTTGTTTCAAAAGATAGATTATAAAACACAAGTATAACAAATTTTACACTAATCAACTTACCTTTCCAACGTTGGATTAAGTACTAAAATAATACCTTATAGCTATACGGCAATACAACGAGGACAAAGGTCCTACCATCAACAATGAACATCAACGTTTTCGTTTTCTTCTAACTTCTACCCTAATACGGTCCTTCAGATATTCTTGACCTCAAACAGATAATAGTTTACTATGCTTGGATTTCTTTGTCATAACGATGTCTCTGAAATGTTTTAATCCAAGATGATTTAAATCTGTCTAAGAAGACGATCGGGACTAGACATACTTATGCTGTCGAAACTTGATAGATGTATTAACTATGTTCGTTCCCAAGGCATTACAGTTTTCTGGTAAAAGCTTCTACTATATCTGTTTCAAGTGTAATAACCTATTGAATTGTAACCACTGATCGCAGAGATGGTGTGAAATTGTTAATGACCGCTTAATCAATGAAATGAATGATATTAAGTTAGTCTAACGACTTCTCTCTATTAATATAACTATTGAACATCATTAATCATAAAAGACGAAGGCGTTCTTTGCGATCCCAGCATCTCGTTAATGCTTCCAAATAAAATCGAAGTCAATGCCACATTTTGGCAATCAGGAAGTATGCTAACTGACCATGCAGGAAGGTCATAAGTCAAATTCTGAAAGTTCACTTTCACATCAGATTTAGAATCCCTGTTGGAAAGAAATGCTGCACATAGTCCTGCTTCTCCACTGTAAACATGTGCCTCTTGTGAAGGACCCAATGACTGCCCTTCAATCTCGTAGATCGCAAGAAAAATGACTTTTAATAATAATCCTAGATGTTGATGATTTAGATATTACATCTTATGCTTAGTTGATATAGGCCATTAAACACATGCAGCTTAAATCTTTCATTAATAGCATTATTAAGTGGTCTTTCATGGTACTAAACTACTATATCTGAGTATGTCTTATTGTCCAAATGAAGTTTCTACTGTGCAGTACATCAAGAGAGGATGCATATTGATTACAAACATTGAAGAACAGAATTACTTAGAAAGGTGACATAATGTAGACATCTTATATCAAAATTAGTGTCAGATTAGAAGGTTTCTCACATACAGGAAAAGGAATCTAAATATCCCAATCATCTGCATCTTTTGATACCCTTCAAAAGCACAAACATATTTGCAGGTTCCTGACATAACCTATATAATTAATCCTCCACAATGAAATAGATAGTTACGGAAGGTATTCCAATACACACAACCAAAGCAAAATTTCAAGTAAATTTATCAGAACACACTTTACTACAGCATTCCAAAGACAATCATGAATCCATGTGCCAGTAATAAGTATAAATGTTTTAGGTGTATGCTAACAGACCAGTGTCACCTTCAAGGATAACTGGAAGAGTGGCTTCCTGCATAGCCGTCATTTGCACATACCCTACTGATGAAAGAGCCTGAAGGGAAAGTGGTGAGAGATTACATTGATCAAATCTTGCCGAACTTAAGTAAGATTCCTCCTCAAGACATTAAATCGAATCACACTCTAAGCTTATGCACAGGGCACTGCATACAGGGTGGACGCAGATCTTGTCTGAGTTTTACCTCTAGCACTGCCGAAACATCAGCTCTTAAAACAATACTACTGCTATGATGCTATGAAAGCGGTCAGAGGTTGTTGTATGACGAACACACCCTATTTGACTTGATGGTAAATACTACAGCCTCCTTCGTTTTCCAGGGATAATTAAATCGCTCAGCTTATTAAAAAGGTCAACAAAATCGTGGTATCCAAACTATATGCCAGGAATATTAAAGTCGCTCAGCCTGTTTAGAGGCCTATAAACCCGTGGTATCCAAAATATATGCGAGTGATTGACGGAGGCATGTTGCAAAGACTTCTGGAACTTCAATGAAGGCGGAAACACAGCATTAGCCGCGATCTCTCCAACTCGCCCAGGCGTTACCTCCTGCAGTGTCTTCTAATATAATTCGGTCTACTACAGAAAGCATTGCCGACGCAACCAAACCAATAGCAAATCGCTAGCCAAGTTTCTATCGCAGACCTAGAACGGTTAGCCTGTGCGGCTCTTGGGATAACCCTAACCAAATGGGTTAATTGCGACTGCCATAATATCAAGTATTATATCTCTGGAAAAATGTTCGCTAACCCTAAATAAGTGAAACCAAACTATTATAACTTTTCACGCAGGTAGAATATTTACAAAGATATACGAGCCTGTAAGAACGGAGGTGCAGGGAAAACCACTGTGTGATCTCTCTATGACACCGACTAGCAATACGATCTTAAAGCCGGCTAAGTCTGTTAAAAGCAGCGACGGTAGAAACAGGAACGGAGGATACAAGAAAATGGTTTCTAAGGAAATCTGGGACGTCATGGGGTAAATACCAAATCAGAGAACACTACACAGCTTGCGAATCAGATGTATTAACCTATGATGGGGCTTTCTGAAAATGATATACGGTTCCCTATTCGGCAAACAGTGGAAGGGATACAACCTGATGTCAGCTCAAACTATTTGGAAACAATTAAACTACGATCGCATTTGCAGAAATGACCGAGAGTCCCGACAGAAACCATTTAACCAACACCATATCATTTGCAGACAAGGAAGTAAACAATCAACCTGCTCAGATTCAGAGAAAAGAAACAGCGAAAGAAGGCAAGTATTCCAAGGAACCTGGTTTCGCAATCAACTCGACGAATCTGCTCCAATCGTTGCAGTTCCGAGCTGCTTCCTTCCTTTCACCTGTCATGTTGTCCTTGATGCACCTACAGCTCTTTTATAACTCAGCCTCTCTCCTCTACCAAGGGCTTGGCACGCGATTCCGTGCTTCTCTCCTTTAAAGAATATGTATTTTTATTTAATTTAAAGATCCCAATTATTAGATATTTTATTTTTTTATTATTTTTCTTTATAGCCGACCCAAAATATTGTTATAAATAGAATGGTACTATTTCGACAATATATAATTTTGTACTATACTTTAATTTATTTTATTAATCAAGTTGTAAATCACAATTTACAACATGATTACATCTATTTATTTATTTAAATATTTATTATAAATAATATTATATCGAATAATACAAACTTCTTACAACTTTATTTATCAACACTTCTATTAAAATACTAATTTATTTATAGCTAAAATCGACAACTAACGACATTATGCCCAATAACAACATTTATACTCTTCCGTAGAATGATTCTAATTAAAGCACAACATTACCACACATACTTAGACACCTGCAGAACTCATTAGACTCCAAGATACAATATTACTTGACAGTAAGACATGGGCGAATGACAACCGATGACCACAAGGGTAAACTGACGATGAAGGAACACTGACTAGGGACCTCACGTTAACTCCAACCAACTAATCCATTGGCGAAGGCACGCTCAGACCTGTAATCAGGTGGAGTCGATGCCTAGTACCTACATCCTGTAGCAACGCACAGTTAACTATAACAAGATATACATATACATCACATGCAGTCCTATCGTGAATGGAAATCACAGTGAGGTAGGGTACTCGAGAACGAGTAATACAACACTGTTCCATTCACGTTTATAAATAACTATCAACTATATTGAACAAGGTATCAGATTACTAATCTTACGACATAAAATGATCAGCTAACTTCCAATCTATAAAATGAATAACTTCAAAGCATCTAAAACATCAGTTCATTTATTAAATTGTAAAGCATAAAATGACATAATCCAACATCAACATCTGTTATCTTAACAATTAAGTTCACAATGAAGTAACAAGATAACAAGAGATCCATCTTCTACGGTCTAGGACACTATAAAGTTTAAGCAAACATCAATCTGATGGACGATGAGACGAGGGGCACTACAATTCATCAGAGAGCAGGAGGACCTACTCAAAGCTAAGAAGGGGAGGATGATGAAGTATAAACAACCTCATTCCTTTGATAAAATAAATAACCCTTTTTGCATTGCCCAATCACCCTAGCCTTGCCAATTTGTTTGTTTTTATAAGCAATATTTATCTATTTTTAATGAAATGTTGTACAAATCTTTATTTCCTAAATTTATTGAAATTAGCTATTAAATGTTGATATAATGGTATGTAGAGTTGAGTAATTGTGCAGGATTAATGCATGGCCTATGAGAGGAGTGGACTTCAAGCAGTTGAGGTCAACAACGTTAGAAGTTGAGGGCGCTAGAAATTTTAGGCGTACATTGATTGGAGAGTCTTTTAATTTCATTTACTTCTATTGGTTATCTGAGACTTTATGGCTCCACACAGAGCCTTTTATATGTTTTAGTCCATAAAGACATCAGTAGTTGAAAATCTATTTTTCTGTTATAAGACTTTTCAATGGCATTTTACCACCATCTGGAATATAGGATTTCGTAATAGTTTAGTTTTAGTTAGTTTTTCAAAACACAGATATATATCATATTGTGTGAAGAATGAATATCAATCTCTTTTTGGCAAATAATCGAAGAGTTATGTTTTGCAATATTGTCATGAATACAAATAGTGTTATTCTGAGTATTTCCTTTTGAGTTATGAAGATATGAATGGAGTTACTATGTTATTGTGGAAACAATTGAATGTGATCTGAGTTAAAAGATGAATTTATCCCAAGAGTTGACCACTTGTGGGATTGTAGAGTAGATAAGTATTTCTATTTTCGTGAATGTTTTGTTTAAGATAGTGTTATTTTATGTTTAGTTTTATGGTGTGTGCCTGCAAGTTGTGATATTTAAGATGTTAATTCTTGGAGCTCTGTTTGTTTAATATTTTCAGAGCATCTACTTTAGTTTTAAATTGCTGTTAATTGTTAGTTGAAAGTTGGAATATATGTGTAGTTATAGGATTAGTCACTACTTGAATTCATAGTAAAAATTGCATATATGAATTTCTAGTATAAAGTTTATATGTTTTCTTAGATTAAAGAGTTCAAATGCTTTCTAGTATAGAATTCAAATTATTTCTAGTATAGAATTCAAATGCTTTCTAGTATAGAATTCAAATGCTTTCTAGTTTGATATGATGTTTAAGCCTTTTTAAAGATTTAGGCAATTGTTTCTAGATGAGATATCCAAACGATACTCCCTATTGCATATAGCCTTGGACACTACCTGGTGGATAAACTGATATTTTTCAACTATAGTGTTAGGACCTCATGATAGCCTATCACTAGGTATGGCAATGGTGTCCCGAGGCCATAAGATTTCATGAAGGTGAAGCAAGATGGGGAAATGGTAAAATGGTTATCATTCCTCATTTTAGAGAGGAGAGGAGGTGAGATGAGAAGGAAAAAGAAGGTTGAGAAAGCCATTAGTTTTCTTAAGCAAGTGGTGGGTCTGCAAGTAGCTGAAGCAGGGGAATGGTTGGAATTTGCACAATCAGAGGATAAAGAGGAGGGTACAAAATGGAAAATATACTAAGCTAAGATAGTTGGGTTCTTTTTTTCTTGTTTTATTTAGCATATGTATGTAAATTTGATAGAAAACTTTATGTTCCTAGAAAGTTTTTAGCTAGTTAAGAGGCAGGGGAAGGGATTCTGGGTAGAATTGTAGTAGATTATCCTGCTTATGGATGGTTTTTGAAATATACTATTGATATGTATAAGGATGGATGTAATACTGTTGACATTTTGGTTATAATTATATAAAGGGAGCATCCCCCCAAGGGTGCATAAACTTAGCAAAAAAAATATTAATTATTTTTTTACAAAGCATGAAAAAAATGAATAACAATTATTATTTATTAATTATTTCAACTATTTATTATTAATTATACTTTCAAATATATTATAATAACAAAAACAAATTAGTACACAACACTTATTTATTTAATTAAAAATATACTATCAAAAATTGTCTATTAAACAACTCTGCCTACATTTATTTATTTATCAATAAAGATAGATCAAGGAAAAAATAAAGCAAAAGCTTATCCAATAAAATTATGGCCTAGCGCCTAAATTTGATGGTCCGCCCTGTTTGTTAATCACAATCATGTATTCAAACTACTAAGACATATTTTTACTATAAACAAAAATATATATAAACTAAATATATATTAGAATAATTGTATAATTTTTTTGATGATTTATTTGAAATCTCCTCTTTATAAAATTTTAATTGTATTTTACAACAAGAGCTAAATACGACCATACAACCATCAAAATTAAGCCCTGGACTTACCAATAGACTATATAAATAGTTACCATTAAACAACTTATATGTACAAAACATGATTTCCATCTCTATGACTTCTTAATAATGCTTCTAAATGTAACTGTGCAAGTCCTTCCTGGATATAACTCAGCTGTACATTTATATGGATAAAAAACAAGAAAAATATTGAGGGTGGCTATTAAGGGGAGCAAATACCTTCCACAAATGCTACGCTTAATGGCTCCCCTTGCCCAGCGGTTTCCTCACCCCAAACAAATTTAATAGTGGAGGCCTTTTCATATTCTGAAACCCCCTCTTTTAACTGCTTCATTAGAGCTGTCGTCTGTGATTCAGTATGATAACAACTCATGCCTTTCTCTGCATTTGACTCCTACAACTCGCGCTTCCTGGCATACTCTTCCGTCATTATCATTGCAAATTCTACCATTTTTACTTTCTTCTTCACAAAAATAGACAAGATTCTAAGTGAACTCACACAGATATAATCTCAAACCTTCTGCTGGTTACCATAGAATTGAAGCAAGATGTTTCAATTTATAGAGAGCGAGTAGAAACAATGATTCTACTATATGTCCCACGAAGTTCTAAAATGAGGACTCTTCAATCCTGTTGTTCTTAAATATCATTCACTTCAATAGTCAAAGTCAATTTTGGCCAATAAAAATAGGACAAATATTTACCACCTTTTGTTGTGAATGAAGTGTAAAATTGCTATTGACTATTTGACCATTGAAATCAATGATATTTAAGTAGAATGCTTCAATCCAACGGTGGGAAAACCATAGAAGAATCCACTAGAAGGTGGGATGATTTTGATGGGTTTTCTACAATATTCTGGATTTGTTGACACATCAGATAAGTTTACTTATGTGTTCTTTCTTTACATTGAGCTATTAAAAAATTCACTCCAACAATATTGTGGGTTTTTTTGTCCCCTTGGAATCAAGTAAATATGGGGGACTAATTATCTTCCATGGTTTGAAATCTTGAGCATATGTTTTTTATTTTAGGATTTATTAATTAAAAATTTATATTAATATTGAGAAAATTAAAATTAGATGACTTTACTAAGAAATAAAAAGCAAGAAAGTATTAAATAATCAATGCTAAATGTATTTATAAATCATTTTTAAAGAGTATATTCAAGTGTTAACTTTGTTACGGTGAAAATTATATATCTTGTCTTTTTTCTTTTCATTTTTGGTTCACTTTGACTTAATTATCCTTTTTGTAATGAGAAGTGTATAAGTTGTATGATTTTTTTTAATGTTGGCATATAATTTAAGCTTTACGTGATTCTATTTGTGCTCATTTTTAAGGATTCATCTTGATCCTCATTTGTGAGATTGACCTAGGCCAATTCTGTAATTTGTAGAAACAAACTTAGAATTTTTAACTTTTAAGTTCAAATTTAGGACCCAACCCAACCATTCTAACTAGTCATTATGCGAAAGTGGAAACTTGAGCATTTACCATTCAATAATAAAATCTTGAGCATGCATAGTGATTATTTGCTTGCATCAATGTAAGTATTTGTGTATGGATGCTTCTTGTATTTGATGGATCTTTTTTTCTAGGCATTAAATCAATCCATCTAAGTATTTGACCAAAGGAGAATCAATCCTTTCCTTGCAAATTCCCAAATGGTGTTCCTAAACACCACCCTTTTATAGATATATGTTTTATAGACTCGAATAAACAAGATCTAAGCACTTGGCAAGAAATAACATAGATAAGATATATGCATCAAAGTTCAAATCTAGGTGCCAAGTTTAAATCCGTAGTTGTGCAAATTGATTCCACACTCACAGAAGTGAACCAGAATGGTAGACAATCAATTTTTGGATTTTGAAATATTCATCTTACTCCAAATTTTCCTATGTACTCACAAATAAACTATAAACACCTTGCATTGTATTTTCATTGATTAAATTCTGGCTTAGTATCATTTATTTATTTTCACAATTTATTTCAATGTTTTGTTCCAAATAACTACATGCCCCAACTATTTAATCCTAGGGTAATTATTTTATAATTTACTTACCCTAGGGTTAAATGAAATGAGTTTTATTTTCCCTTTCATTTTGAGTGAATCCAACTCTTCTTACACCCTTAGGTTTTTATTCTAATTTGAGATTCATTCTATATTTGAGTTTTTTTTAATTCGAGGTAAACAAGGGGTTTTGAAAGGGCCCCATCCCTTTTACAACATAAACCAATAAAACAACAAGACATAAAAAGCAAGAAAGCATTAAATAACCAATGCTAAATGTATTTATAAGTGTAATCTTTTTTAAAAGTATATTCAAGTGTTGATTTTGTAATGGTCAAAATTGTATGTCTTGCATTTTTATTTTTCCTTTTGGGTTAATTTTAATTTGGTTATGTCACATCTCGTTTTGTGAACTATATAATTATTCTAGATTAGTAAACATTTACTATGATTGTTTTACTTTGAGAAAATTCCACATATGTGAAGGTAATTATCATGATGTTATATTTGTGTAAATTAGAAAGTTGATTTAATATTAAATATTATCGATATGATTATAATGTTTTTCTTTGGCTATGTTTTGGGGAGATAACCTATTGACGTCGAGTTGAGTGCGAATGAATGCAGGTACTCATCGAAGATGAGAACATGGTTGAGGTAGAGGTGTTCTAGCCACTTGGCAAGAACTGTTTGGATGGTTAACCCTGATGCACCACACACTCATGTAGTATCATATTGCATTATTATGAATGGTTTAATATGCATTATTGTGTGGATAATAAATGAGATTGATGTTTAGATGCTTAGAAAAATATTGTGTTTAATTACAATAGTAAGTTCCTTTCGAATGCTTGATTTAGTCATGAATATTAATGTCTTTTCATTTTATATTTTGAGTGGTATAATTATGTTCGAAATGATGTATTTTATTAAATTGATGTATTGTTATATTATTTAAATAATTAATAAATGTTTCCTATTTTTTATATATAAATATGAATGCTTGGAAGACAATATCTAAATTAGATTTAAACCATTATATTTAAATTACAATAGGTATATATATTATTATTTTAATATTATTTAAATGTTTTTTGTTTGATTTAAATGGCTATGTAATTTGAAAAGAAATAAATTATATTAAATAGATAAATAAATAATATTATTACTATTGTAATTACTTCTTGAGTTGTTTTAGTATTTTTGTTTGATTAAAAATAGATAAATTGTATTAATAATATTAGTATTATATTTAGAAATCTAAAATAAAGAGTATTATAATTTAATTACTATCATGCAAGTGACAGAAAATTAATTAAGTTATTTATTCAAATTTAAATAGAAATTAAAAGCCTTTTTAAATATAATCTCATGCAAAACTTAAGTATCCACCAATTATTAAAAAGCATGGAAAAACCTAAATTTTAAACGCCAAGATTAGGGAGGATTTTTAATAAATAAAAAAGACATTTTTGAAAACTAGTCAAGAACAGTCATAGTAAAATGATGATAACTTTGTCATTTCCCAACTAAATTTAAAACTGTAAACTATTCTGCAAAGTTAGGGGATAGAAGAACAAAACCCAGAAAGGATTTGAAGAGATTTACAGTAGTTAGTGAGCAGTTTAGAAAAAGAAAAACATGATTTTTTTATTTGGCGTGAGAAAAACACAGGGATCACCATTTTTAAGTGACCAATATCTCTAGATCTGGAAGTGACAGGAGATAGCAGGGCAGTGACTTGGAAGGCAGAATCAACCCCTTTTGTGCAAGTAAAATTATCTGGGTATTTTTTCCCTATTTTTGGTATGCAATACTTAATGACTGGTTATGGTTGTTTAAACATAGTAAATCAGCTTGTTGTTTCCATTCATTGTCTTTACTTTTCTTTATTTTATGCTGAGTGAATCGCCCCACTTCCTGGTCGCTATATTTAACCTTGGAGCTAAAATGTAACAAATTTCTCAGTCGCTGATTAAAAAAATCACTCTCTGACAAATATAAATAATAGAGCTGATATCATTCTTAATTTCTATTAGAAACCCAGTCTTTTAATTGAAATTGACCTCTTCTTAAATGATCAAACCAATGTGCAAATAACTCTTAAACTTAGTTGATAAGTATGGTATTCCTGTAGTTGACCTTTCCCCTATAGTATTTGCTATTCTTATTCACTGTATTTGTTGTTTTTATTCACTGTATTTGTTGTTCTTATTCACTGTAATTGTTGTTCCTTGTATTCTTGGTAGACTGCCCTCTTTACTTGATCTTGTCATAATCATTGAAACCATAGATAACCAAATTTCTGAGTGCTAATAAAATGACTCCTTAGAAGACATAAAATGGATAACTTTTATTTTTCTTGTTTGCTGTTCAAAATCAGTCTTTTTCTAGAAATTGACTTCTCTTCTTATTGATCAAACAATGTGAAAATAAACTCTTTAACTTGGAAGACAGTATTAGATTCATGTAGACATATTCATCTATTTATTTGTTGTTCAAAGATCTATTCTAAATCACTGCTATTTAAGTGATAGTAAGTCTGTTATGAACTTTGTTATTTTATTTTAAATCTATTACAGTTCTAGTTACAGTTGTGACAGGAAGACTGTTTTCTTGTTTCTTGACTTCCTATCATAGTTGTGACAAGAAGGTTCTTAAAAGATTATAAATATATATATATATATATATATATATATATATATATGAGCAAGGAAAACAAATGAAGATAAAACACAAACTAAATGCATGGAAAAACAATGTTAGACCTTCTAATGAGTCTCCTCCTCCTTAGATAAGGTTGAGAGAGTTGCACCCAAACACTCTAGCTTTACCCATGGTTTGCATATGTGAAATTCTCTCAAAACTAGACTACAAATCACTTAAACCTAGCTCAAGATGATGGAGATGATAGAGATTTTAGCATGATAACTTTACTCAAATTGTGGATGATAAAATGGCTTGGATGAGGGTATATTTATAGGCATTTTGGAGGGAGATTTGATCCAAGGGTTGAGATTCAATATTGAGATCAATGGATGAGGATGAATGTGAAGGTGGAGGGCTTATATTTGATCATGAAAAATGGAGGGTTGAGAATAAAGATGAATTTTTAATTCACCTTGGAAAGGGGTGTGTATTAAATGAGCTTAGATGAGATTGATTAGATATGAATTTTAAATTCATATGGGGAAGAGGTGAGGATTAAAAAATGAATTTAAAATTTATTTGGGGAAGAGTTCTCATAAATGAAGGTAGGTGTTGTAAGAGGATTGTAATGAGGTTTATGACAAAAGTGTATAAAAAATTGTTTTATATGGCATAAAGATCATTTTTTTATTTGGGAAATGTGGGGAGGAGTGTTAAATGGGATTTGACCAAACTAATCAATGTGATTAGTTTAATTAATATGGCTGTAGTAAATTAGGGAATAGGTTAATTAGGGGTTAGAATTAATTAAATGATGTTTTATTTAATTAATCCTAGGTCTATGGATCATTACAAGGTTAAGGTAGCTAATTAAATAGTTGATATTTAATTAACTAGGTTAGGGGTAGGCTAATTAGTAGGTTGAATTAATTAAATAAACATGATTTATTCAATTAATTAGGTTTAATGAAAAAGAGGAATCAAATAAATATTTTCATATTTATTTAATTAATTGGGCTAATGTTAGTAAGGTGTGACTATTGAATTAATTAAATTAATTCAATTTTAAGGGTGAAATGATGAATAATCAAGTGTTGGAGGGAATAATTAATTAAATAAAAATTTAATTAATTAATTAGAAGGGGAATTGGTGATGTCAGAGATCAGTTAAATGGTCAAGACATTTTTAGGTGTCTACATTTGCCCCTCTTTGATGTGGCGTCGTGACCTAGCAGGGAAATGGCGTTAAGTCAAAGAAATTGCCCCAGCTACTAGGAAGGAATGGAATGGATGAGGGATGCCCCCTCGAGAGGTCAGGTGAAAAAATAAAAATTTTTTAGGTGAGCTCTCGAAAGGAAGAAATATAGGTGAAAAATAAATAGAGGACATAAAAATAGATTGACAGGAAGAAAAATGGGTGAAAAAAGTTAGGTTTTGCACCTTGGGAGGAAAAAAGTGTGTTGGAGGATGACATGGCCTTCTATAAATAGAAAAAGTGGGCCCAAAGTGCCACATTTGCACTCATTGAGCCTACTTGGAAGAGAGAAGAAAAGACGATATAGTGAACCCACTCTTCCCACACTTCGAGCATTTGTCTGAGTGAGTTCGTTCCTTCATGAAATCACTAGTGGCTGGCAACCAGGTATGTGACCTAACCCTAACCTTGTCATTTTTTTCATTTTTTGCATTTAGAGCTTCAAGAAATGTACATTTATGGTTTGGCACCATCGGAGGGCCGATTGACACCATACCGGGCTGGATTGGTGCCACTGTCTGCAATGGCACCATCTGCATGAAGGGGGATTGGGAGGTCTCAGTGCCAAAGCTAAAAGCTTTAGCGCCAAGTGGCGAACTGGCGAGAAATTGCGCTGAGGGTTTTGGGTGCACATTGACACTAAACCTACATGGCATGGCGCTATTCTTTTGAATGACGCCATTATTTAGAATGGTGCCACTGAGGGACGTGGTGCCATTCTAAGTGCCATACCCTAGATGGGCGGTGTCATTCCAGGTGTGGAGGAAAAGGCAGTTTGAGGGGGCTACGTTGCTTTGGCGCCAAACACAAGAGAAATGATGCCATTCCTTAGAATGGTGCCTTCCTAGGAGGGATCCCTAGGGATAGCAATGCCTTCTCGAGGATTGGCACTATGGTGAAAAAAATTGGCACTAAAATGAAAATTGGCACTATATGACTGATTTGGAAAAAATGCAAGTTTTTAACTCACATTTGGTGGATACAGGTTGGTGGGGGATAGTGGCTTCATGGGAGCGACGTGTTCCCAACATGATGCAACTGATAGATGGCTTTGATGCAGCTACACGAGCGTGACTGGGTAGATTAGGTTTGTTGATAGTGGTTGATATGCCCATCATATGAGCCCATAGGGCAATGATGACAGCCCTGGTGGAGCGATGGTACCCGAGACATGTTCCTTCCTCCTTCCGATGGGTGAGATCACCATCACCCTGGAGGATTTTTATCATATCCTGAAGTTGCCTATTCACGGAGCACGGGTGATTTATGACATGGGGAGAGGGCGAGCAGCCTTGGATAGAGCATTTTCCCCATGCCACCTAGTGTTGACTCATGATCGATGAGAGATGAACTAAGATCAGACATTGGCAGCTGGGGTAGATCAGTTTACTTTGGTACTTTGTGCATTGATTGGGGGTGTAGTGATGCCTGATCAACAGTGCCGGGGCTTTCTTGTGGGTTGGGGAGAGGTGATAGAGAAGATGGTGTTGGATGAGATAGTTTATACATGGGGGTCGTGTATGCTGGGACAACTATACCCCGAGATGCATACCATGGTATACCATTATGATTCGACTTTGTCTGCTGGGGTCACACTATTGCATGTGTGGGCCTTTGAGCATATTACGATTACGAGGCCACAGGGGGCATATTTTTGGCGACAGTTCAAGGCGTATGTGTTCCTACATAGGAAACCCCTCTAGTACTCTCATACAGGGCGGTTGCGTTATTAGTGATAAATTTTTGATGACCTGGTTCAGGTGATATGGTGGCCATATATGGGAGTAGAGTAGTGGTTTGACGACCATATTCATATGATGTATACATTTCAGGTACATTATTTGATGGGTCAAGAGGACCATACCATTGACATGTACCTCCCCTCTTAGGTGATGTATCAATTTGGGCTATACCAGGATCTTCCACAGGTGATGGTCGTTTTTGCTAGGATGCGTCAGGATCATAGATGGTCGCCAGCTATAATGCCACAGGTGGTGATAGATGATTTTGTAGCTTTACAGCCCCAACAATGGGATTGGTATAGCAGAGAGGTGGACGCAGGGATGACTCCTACATATGATCAATGGTGGGCTACATGGAGGCCGATCCGTTTGACGGATCCCACTATAGAGCTAGACATGACAGTGGAGTCAGGGGAGGAGGGAGATGTGGTAGAGGAGGAAATAGTTGTAGAGGAGGTTGAGGATGATGATGATGATCCCATTGGGATGCTAGAAGCGATAACTTATGAGTAGGTTATGGCTGGTAAAGGATAGGGTCGAGCACTGCAGCTACCCATGCAACAGGCATGGAGAGGGCTGAGAGGGTAGATGTCACCACCACAGGCACCACAGCAGTAGGGTCTGAGGTGGGGACCACCCTAGCAACAGGGTCAAAGGGGGTAGATGTTACCCCCATGAGGGCCACTACAACAGTAGCAGGGAAAACAAGGACAAGGACAACAGCCACAGGGCAGAGTCCAGACCTAGCAACATACACACCAGGGGTAGGGACAGTGATGCAAGAGTATCCAGTGGTGTAAGGGCAATCTGGTATCACCTAAAAAGATGTTGATTCAAAATTATTGCAGCTATTTTCATTTTTTTTATAATTAGTATTTTTTGTTCCATAATCTCTTGAATAATGATGTAGGACTTTCAGTTTTTCCAAACTGCTGTGTCAGGAAAGTTTAGCTACCATTTTAGCAAAGTTTGCATTTGGACATGAATAGAAGTAAAAATTTGTAGAAGCTTTGTAAATGAAATATAAGACCTTTGGTGAAGGAATTAGGCAAAGATCATCTGTGAGCTAAAAGATATTAAAGTTTTTGTTTTCTGAAAAGCCCTTAAAAATTTTTAGAATGAGATATGAGGCACTAAAACATCCCATAATGCCTCAAAAAGTTGACATAAATCCTTTTAATGATCTCAAGCATGATAGTTCACATCGCGAGCTTTCCGACGCTTAAAACGGTTCATCAATTGGACACCCAGATCAAAAGTTATGCTTCCCGGAAGTTGACCTACTTTTGGAGGGAGTTGTAAATTTCAAAACTTAGCTGGAGGCCACCAAAAATTGCTATTTATGACTATTTTTGGGAACCCTGGGCAATAGTAGAGATAAGGGGAAAAGTGTAGAGTCAAGAAAAGGCAGGAAATTAGAAACCCTAGATGATTTGGGGTTATAAAAGGCTAAAGATTCCAGAGTCTTGAGGTTAGGAAAGTTGTAATGTGTTGCAACCAGTAGAGGATTCATCCTCTGATTGTATTGAGCTTCTATAATGTAATGTGTTGTCCAAATCAATAAAAGAACATCTCTATTTTTTGTGTGCAATTTCAATTATTGTGTGTTTTATGATTTACCTCCTTCATCAAGTGGTATCAGAACAAGGGTTCCTGAGTGTGTAGACAGATCGCCGACCGTGAGGCAGTTTGCACTAGGACATGAGGTTGTGGGTTTGCTGTGGAGATCAAGATGCCTCCACAAAGAAATCTTATTAGGAGAAATACTTTGATGGAAAAGGGTTTTAGAGCCCTGCAAAGGCAATTCGATGCATTGCAAGAGGAGCTGCAAAGAGGGTTTAATCCGAGAACAAGACAAGAAAGTGAGGATGAAGCTGAAGAAGAGCTATCTGAGGAAGAACAAGAAGTTGCAAGAGATTCTGCAGAAGTTAGGTTGTTGAGGGCTATTTCTGAGATTGGAAAGAGGCCCAAGATCAGAGTTTCTACATATTCTAGAGATTTGAATCTGGAACAGCTTATTGATTGGATCAATGAGATGGAGGTGTATTTTGAGTATGAAGATGTGGAGGACCCAGATCGAGTCAAGTTTGCAAAAAAAAAGTTGAAGGGCCATGCCAGTATTTGGTGGAAGGAGGTCCAGTTAGAGAGGAATAGAAGAGGAAAAAGAAAGATTACTAGATGGGATCTGATGGTGGAGAAACTAAAGAAGTAATTCATTCCTGTGGACTATGAGATGGAGTTGCTGAACAAGTTGCAAGGAATGAAACAAGGTAACAAGTCTGTTAAGGAGTATATAGAAGAGTTTTATAAGATTACTATTAGGACAGGCCATGCAGAGGCCAACAAAGAGAAGGTAGCCCATTACATTAATGGGTTGAGGCCAAGTATTCAAGAGGAGCTGAGCTTGATTAGAATTACCACCATAGAAGATGCATACCAGCTTTCTCTGAAGGTGGAAGAGAAGTTGAATAAAATATTTGACAGCAAGAAAAGGGGAAGAGGTCAAGGCAAAAGGATGGGTGGAAGACCCTATGGAGGCTGAAATGAAGATTTAAATAAAAGTGAAGAAGCTGGCACCAGTCAAAATTAGAGAGGAGATAATACCTACTGCCCTTGTGACTAGAACAATGGTGAGAAAAGAGGAAGAGGAAGAGGCTGACTTGGGCAAGGACCTAGAAGAGGATGTTTCAAAGGAACCTATTTCTAATGTGGAGAAGAAGGGCATCGAGCATACGAGTGTCCACAACAACAAGGAAGGACAAACAAAAGACCTAAAAGTAATGCACTAATTGTACGTGTAGATGAAGATGTGCAGTTTAAGCATTCTGAAGATGCTGAAAGGGGAGAAACCCTACTTGTTAGAAGGACTTTGTTGAATGAGGAAAAAGAACCCAATCAGAGGAAGAGTTTATTCCGCACAAGGTGTAAATGTGAAGGTAAGTGTTGTGATATTATTATTGATAGTGGGAGCACTGACAATCTTGTTTTAGAGGAAATGGTTGAAAAGTTGAAGTTGACAAGAAGAAAGCATCCACATCCATATCAAATTGCCTAGTTGTAGGAGGACCATAGAGCTTTGGTCAATGAGTAGTGTTTAGTGAAGTTCAAGATTGGGGACTACCATGATGAGGTGCTCTGTGATATCATATTGATGGATGCATGTTATATTCTATTAGGGAGGCCTTGGCGGTATGATAGGAGCGCTCTCCATGATGGTCGTGCAAACACATATTCCCTAACAAAGGATGGAGTTTGTCATAAGTTAAAGCCCTTGAAGGAGGTGGAAGAAAAGGTATGTAGCACTGCTAGAATTTTCTTGGTAGGTGGTAGAAATGTTTTGGAGGGTATGAAGCATGAGTGTCATTGCTTTGCATTAATTCCTAAGATTAGTCAAGAGAGATGTGAAGATGTCCTAGCAGAAGTCTCAGATCTGTTGGAGGAATTTCAGGATATTGTGTCCGATAATGTACCAGAAGGTCTACCACCAGTGAGGAAGATAAATCATCAAATGGATTTGATAATAGGGGCTAGTTTGCCTGAGTAAGGTAGCCCATAGAATGACCCTTGCAGAGAATGAAGAGCTGAATAGACAAGTTGAGTTTTTGAGGAAGGGACTAATAAGGGAGAGCCTAAGTCCATGTGCGATACCTGCAGTACTAACACCAAAGAAAGATGGAGAGTGGAGAATGTGTACAGATTCCTGAGCCATCAATAAGATCATGATCAAGTATATATTTCCATTGCTAAGAATGGATGACATAATGGATTGTTTGAGTGGAGCCAAGTACTTCAGGAAGATTGAGCTGAAGAGTGGGTATCACCAGATTTGAATTAGAGAAGGAGACGAATCGAAGACAACCTTCAAGACAAAGGAAGGTTTGTACGAGTGGTTAGTCATTCCATTTGGGCTAACCAATGCACCAAGCACATTCATGCGGCTCATGGACGAGGTATTGAAAGAATTTTTGGGAAGCTTTGTTATTTTTTACTTAGATGATATTTTGATTCTCAGTAAGACTTGGGATGAGCATCTGATGCATATCAGAAGAGTTTTAGAGAAGTTAGGGGAGGAGAAGTTACTGATTAATCTAAAGAAATGTAGTTTTGCAAAAGAGTTGGTATACTTGTGATTTGTTGTCTCAGAGGAAGGTCTTAAGATGGACCCAGAGAAGGTGAGAGCTATCCTTGAATGGCCTACACCAAGGAGTACCACAGAGGTATGATCTTTTCATGGTTTGGCAAGTTTTTATAGAAAATTTATCAAAAATTTTAGTAGCATTTGTGCACCTCTAACGAAGACAATGAGAGGGGATAGAAAAGAGTTTAAATGGACTAAAGGAGCAGACAAAAGCTTTGATACATTAAAGCAGAAAGTCATAGAGCAACCTGTATTGGCACTTCCAGATTTCAATAAGGTATTTCAGGTAAATTGTGATGCTAGTGGCAGTGCTATAGGAGCTATTTTGAGTCAAGAAGGTAGGCCCATTGCCTATTTTAGTGAGAAGATTAGTGATGCCAAGAAAAATTATTCCATTTATGATCAAGAATTTTATGCAATAGTTCAGGCTTTGAAGAAATGGAAAAATCTTGAAAAAAAGACAAGTGTTGAAGCTGAAGACTTTGTACAACACCTGAAGAATTTGAATGAAGAGGTGATAGAGCACATTAATAAGATGAATATTTAGTACAAGGATAAGGCATATCAGAAGAGGAGATATAAGGAGTTCCAGGTAGGAGATGAAGTCATGGTTCACTTGAGAAAAGAAAGGTTCCCAATTGGAACATAAATTAAGCTAAAAATAAAGAAATTTGGACAGTGCAGAATCCTGAAGAAGCATCATTAAGGAAATGCATATGAGGTAGAGCTACCGAGTCGGATCAATATTTCCCTTGTGTTCAACATTGATGATTTAACAGAATATCATGAAGGTGGCACAAAGGATGGACCAACAGAAGAATAGTGGAGTATTCTGGCATTTACTTCAATGGAAGAGATAGAAGAGATCTTGGATAGCCATGTGGGAAGAAGTACTCGGAACAGACAATATGAAGAATATTTGGTGAAATGGAAAGGAAGGCCTATTGAAGATTCTTCTTAGTTGTCTAAGGCAGAGGTTGACCATTTGGGTTTTCCTCAAACAAACACTTGAGACGTGATAAGGTCACTCCTCAAATTACCCTGGGTATATGATGCAGGAGCATCCAGTGGTGTAAGGGCAATCTTGCATCACCCAAAAAGATGTTGATTCAAAATCATTGTAGTTGTTTTCATTTCTTTCCATAATTAGCATTTCTAGTTCCATAATCTCTTGAATAATGATGTAGGACTTTCAGTTTTTCCAAACTGCTAAAGATAGAAAACTGCTATTTCAGGAAAGTTTAATTGCCATTTTAGGAAAGTTTACATTTGGGCATAGATGGAAGTAACAATTTGTAGGAATCTTCATAAATGAAATATAAGACCTTTGGTAAAGGAATCAAGCAAAGATCACTGTGAACTGAAAGATATTAAAGTTTTTGTTTTCTAAAAAGCCCCTAAATTTTTTTGAAATGAGATATGCGGCACTAAAATATCCCATAACATCTTAGAAACTTGATGGAAATCTATTTCTAGATTTCCAGTGTGATAGTTCACATTGCGAGATTTCCTTCGCTTAAAATGGTTCGTCAATCGGACACCCGGATCAAAAGTTATGCTTCCCGAAAGTTGACTTACTTTTGGAGGGAGTTGTAAATTTTGAAATTTAATTGGAGGCCACCAAAAAGTGCTATTTATGACTATTTTTGGGAACCCTAGGTAGTAGTAAAGATAAGGGAGAAAGTGTAGAGTCAAGAAAAGGTAGGAAATTAGAAACCCTAGGTGATTTTTTGGTTATAGATGGCTGAAGATTCTAGAGTCTTGAGTTTAGGAAAGCTGTAATGTGTCGCAACCAGTAGAGGATTCATCCTATAATTGTATTGAACTTATGTAATGTAACACATTGTCCAAATCAATAGAAGAACATCTCTATTTTCTATGTGCAATATTGTTATTGTGTGTTTTATGATTTACCCCCTTCATCAAGTGGTATTAGAGCAAGGGTTCTTGAGTGTGTAGACAGATTGCCGATCGTGAGACAATTTACACTAGGACTTGAGGTTGTGGGTTTGCTACAGAGATCAAGATGCCTACACGAAAAAATTGTATTGGGAGGAATGCTTTGATGGAAGAGGGTTTTAGAGCCCTGCAAAGGCAAATCGATGCATTGTAAGAGGAGCTGTGAAGAGGGTTAGAGCTGAGAATAAGAGAAGAAAGCGAGGATGAAGCTAAAAAAGAGCTATTTGAGAAAGAACAAGAAGCTACAGGAGATCCTGCAGAAGTTAGGTTGTTGAGGGCCATTTCTAAGATTGGAAAGAGGCCTATGATCAAAGTTTCTACATATTCTAGAGATTTGAATCTGAAACAACTTATTGATTGGATCAATGACATGGAGGAGTATTTTGAGTATGAAGATGTGGAGGACCCAGATCGGGTCAAGTTTGTAAAAACAAAGTTGAAGGGCCATGCCAGTATTTTGTGGAAGGAGGTCCAGTTAGAGAGGAATAGAAGAGGAAAAGGAAAGATCACTAGATGGGATCGGATGGTGGAGAAACTAAAGAAGCAGTTCATTCCCGTGGACTATGAGATGGAGTTGCTGAAGAAGCTGCAAGGATTGAAGCAAGGTAACAAGTCTGTTAAGGAGTATATAGAAGAGTTTTATAAGATTACTATTAGGACAGGCCATGCAGAGGCCAACAAGGAGAAGGTAGCTTGTTACATTAATGTGTTGAGGTCAAGTATTCAAGAGGAGCCGAGCCTAGTTAGAATGACCACCATAGAAGATGCGTATCAACTTTCCCTAGAGGTGGAAGAGAAGCTCAATAAAAGATTTGACAACAAGCAAAAGGGAAGAGGTCAAGGTGGAAGGACAGGTGGAAGACCCTATGGAGGCCGAAATGAAGATTTAAATAAAAGTGAAGAAGCAAGCACCAGTCGAAATCAAAGAGGAGATAATACCTACTGCCCTCATGACCAGAACAATGGTGAGCAAAGAGGAAGAGGCTGACTTGGGCAAAGACCTAGAAGAGGAGGTTTTAGAGGAACCTATTTCCAATGTGGAGAAAAAGGGCATCGAGCATATGAGTGTCCACAACATCAAGGAAGGACAAATAGAAGACCTGAAGGTAATGCACGAGTTACACATGTAGATGAAGATGCACAGTCTGAGTGTTCAAAAGATGTTGAAAGAGGAGAAACCCTAGTTGTCAGAAGAACTTTGTTGAATGAGGAGAAAGAACCAAATCAGAGGAAGAGTTTATTCCGCACAAGGTGCAAATGTGAAGGTAAGTGTTGTGATATTATTATTGATAGTGGAAGCACTGACAATCTTATTTCAGAGGAGATGGTTGACAAGTTGAAGTTGACAAGAAGAAAGCATCCACATCCACATTGGATTGCTTAGTTGTAGAAGGACCATAGAGCTTTGGTCAATGAGCAGTGTTTAGTGAAGTTCAAGATTGGGGACTACCATGATGAGGCGTTGTGTGATATCATACCGATGGATGCATGTCATATGCTATTGGGGAGGCCGTGGCAGTATGATAGGAGTGCTGTCCATGATGGCTGCGCAAACACATAATCCATAACAAAGGATGGAGTTCATCATAAGGTGAAGCCCTTGAAGGAGGTGGAAGAAAAGGTATGTAGTACTGCCAGAATTTTCTTGGTAGATGGTATAATTTTTTTGGAAGGTATGAAGCATGAGCGTCATTGCTTTGCATTGATTCCTAAGATTAGTCAAGAGAAATGTGAAGATGTCCTAGCAAAAGTCTCAAATCTGTTGGAGGAATTTCAGGATATTATCTCTGATAATGTACCAGAAGGTTTACCACCAGTGAGGAAGATAAGTCATTAAATGGATTTGATACCAGGGGCTAGTTTGCCAAATAAGGTAGCCCACAGAATGAAGAGTTGAACAGATAGGTTTAGGAGTTTTTGAGGAAGGGACTCATAAGGGAGAGCCTAAGTCCATGTGTGGTGCCTACAGTACTAGAACCAAAGAAAGATGGAGAGTGGATAATGTGTACAGATTCCTGAGGCATCAATAAGATCATGATCAAGTATAGATTTTCATTGCCAAGAATGGATGACATAATGGATTGTTTGAGTGGAGCCAAGTACTTCACGAAGATTGACCTAAAGAGTGGGTATCACCAGATCTAAATCAGAGAAGGAGACGAATGGAAGACAAACTTCAAGACAAAGGAAGGTTTGTATGATTGGTTAGTCATGCCATTTGGGCTAACTAATGAACCAAGCACATTCATGCGGCTCATGAATGAGGTATTGAAAGATTTTTTGGGAAGTTTTGTTATTGTTTACTTAGATGATATTTTGATTTTCAATAAGACTTGGGATGAGCATCTGATGCATATCAAAAGAGTTTTAGAGAATCCAAGGGAGGAGAAGTTGCTGATTATTTAATCTGAAGAAATGTAGTTTTATAAAGTAGTTGGTATACCTGGGATTTGTTGTCTTAGAGGAAGGTCTTAAGATAGACCCAGAGAAGATGAGAGCTATCCTTGAATGGCCTATGCCAAGGAGTGCCACAGAGGTATGATCTTTTCATGGCTTGGCAAGTTTTTAAAGAAAGTTTATCAAAACTTTTAGTGGCATTTGTGCACCCCTAATGGAGACAATGAGAGGGGACAAAAAAGAGTTTAAATGGACTAAAGGAGTAGAAAAAAGCTTTGATACATTCAAGCAAAAAGTCACTGAGTAACCTGTATTGGTACTTCTAGATTTTAATAAGGTATTTCAGGTGGATTGTGATGCTAGTGGCAGTGGTATAGAAGGTATTTTGAGTCAAGAAGGTAAGCCCATTACCTATTTTAGTGAGAACTTAATGATGCCAAGAAAAAATATTCTGTTTATGAACAGGAATTTATGTAATAGTTCAAGCTTTGAAGAAATGGAGGCATTTCTTTGTTGCCAAAAGAGTTTGTTTTATATATTGATCATTAGGCTTTGCAGTATCTTAATAGTCAAGGAAAGTTAAATCAAAGGCACTTAAAATGGGTTGAGTTTTTACAAAGTTATACTTTTGTTTTGAAGCACAGGAGTGGGAAGTCTAATAGAGTTGTAGATGCCTTAAGTAGAAGGCAAAATTTATTGACAGAAATGAAGATAAAGGTTGTTGGGTTCGATGAGCTCAAAAGTTTGTATCCTAAAGATCCATATTTTGCAAAGGCTTGGAAAGCTTGTTTGGAACCTGTTACTTTGGATAGGACAAAATAGTTGGATTTCATAATCCAAAATGGCATGTTGTTTAGAGGAAGCTAGTTGTGCATTCCAAGGAGTTCTATGAGAGAGAACCTGATTAAGGAGAAGCATAGTGGGGGATTAGCTGGACACTTTGGTCTAGATAAGACCATTGCTATTGTTGGTGAAAATTATTATTGGCCACAGTTGCAACAGGATGTGAGGAAATTTGTGCAGAGTTGTAGAGTGTGTCAGATGGGAAAAGGAACAAGTCAGAATACAGGGCTATATCAGCCATTATCTATACTAGAGAAGCCATGGGACGATATTAGTATGGATTTTGTTCTTGGTTTACCAAGGACACAGAGAGGGCATGATTCTATATTTGTGGTGATGGATAGATTTTCAAAGATGGCATATTTCATTCCTTTCAAGAAGACTAATGATGATGTTCATATTGTTGAGTTATTTTCAAGGAGGTTGTGAGATTACACGGTCTACCAAAGAGCATAGTTTCAGATCGAGATACCAAGTTTGTTGGTTATTTTTGGAGGACATTGTGGAATAATTTGAAGACCGATTTGAAGTTTAGTTCTGCACACCATCTATAGACTGATGGACAGACCGAAGTGGTCAATAGGAGTTTGGGTAACCTACTACGATGCTTAGTAGGGGATAAGCCCAAGGAATGGGATTTGATTTTACCACAGGTAGAATTTGCTTACAACAATTCTATCAATAGGAGTACTGGTAAATCACCATTCCAGATTGTATATGGGAATAGTCCAAGAAATGCTTCAGAGTTAAGGAAGCTGGACAGGAGAGAAAAGACATGTGCTGAAGATGAACACTTTGTAGAACATCTGAAGAATTTGCATGAAGAGGTGAGAAAGCATATTAATAAGATGAAAATTTAGTACAAGGCTAAGGTAGATCAAAAGAGGAGATATAATGAGTTCTAGGTAGGAGATGAAGTCATGGTTCACTTGAGAAAAGAAAGGTTTCCAATTGAAACATATAATAAGCTAAAAATGAAGAAATTTGGACCGTGTAGAATCTTGAAGAAGCATGATTCAGGAAATGCATATGAGGTAGAGTTGCCGTGTGGGATCAATATTTCCCCTGTGTTCAACATTGATGATTTAATAGAATATCATGAAGGTGGCATAGAGGATGGACCAATAGAAGAACAATGGAGTATTTCGACATCTACTTCAACAGAGGAGATATAAGAGATCTTGGATAGCCATGTGGGAAGAAGTACTCGGAACAGGCAATATCAAGAATATCTGGTGAAATGGAAAGGAAGGCCTATTTAAGATTCTTCTTGGTTGTCTAAGGCAGAAGTTGACCATTTGAGTTTTCCGCAAACAAACACCTGAGATGTGACAGGGTCACTTCTCAAATTACCCTGGGTATCTGATGCAGAAGCATCCAGTGGTGTAAGGGCAATCTTGCATCACCCAAAAAGATGTTGATTCAAAATCATTGCAGTTGTTTTCATTTCTTTCCATAATTAGTATTTCTGGTTTCATAATCTCTTGACTAATGATGTAGGACTTTTAGTTTTTCCAAACTGCTAAAGATAGCAAATTGCTATTTTAGGAAAGTTTAACTGTCATTTTAGGAAAGTTTGCATTTGGGCACGGATGGAAGTAAAAATTTGTAGGAATCTTCGTAAATGAAATATAAGACATTTGGTGAAGGAATCAGGCAAAGATCATTTGTGAGCTAAAAGATATTAAAGTTTTTATTTTCTGAAAAGCCTTGAAAATTTTTAGAACGAGATATGAGGCAGTAAAAGGTCCCATAATGCCTCAAAAAGTTGATATAAATCTATTTAAGGTTTTTCAGCATGATATTTCATATCGTGAGATTTTTGGTGCTTAAAATGGTTCGTCAATCGGATACCTAGATCAAAAGTTATGCTTCCCAGAAGTTGACCTACTTTTGGAGGGTGTTGCAAATTTTGAAATTTAGCCAAAGGCCGCCAAAAGGTGTTATTTATGACTATTTTTGGGAACCCTTGGTAGTAGTAGAGATAAGGGGGAAAGTGTAGAGTCAAGAAAAGATAGGAAATTAGAAATCCTAGCTGATTTGGGGTTACATAAGGCTAAAGATTCTAGAGTCTTGAGGTTAGGAAAGCTGTAATGTGTTGCAGCTAGTAGAGGATTCATCCTCTAATTATATTAAGCTTCTGTAATGTAATGTGTTGTCTAAATCAATAAAAGAACATCTCTATTTTCTATGTGCAATCTCTATTATTGTGTGTTTTACAATTTACCCACTTCATCAAGTGGTATCAGACCAAGGGTTCCTGAGTGTGTAGACAGATCACCGACCGTGAGATAGTTTGTACCAGGATCTAAAGTTGTGGGTTTGCTACAGAGATCAAGATGCCTCCACAAAGAAATCGTATTGAGAGGAATGCTTTGACAGAAGAGGGTTTTAGAGCCCTGCAAAGGAAAATCAATACATTGCAAGAGGATTTGCGAAAAGGGTTTGAGCTGAGAACAAGAGAAGAAAGCGAGGATGAAGTTGAAAAAGAGTTATCTAAGGAAGAACAAGAAGCTGCAGGAGATCTTGTAGAAGTTAGGTTGTTGAGGGAAATTTTTAAGATTGGAAAGAGACCCAGGATCGAAGTTTCTACATATTCGGGAGATTTGAATCCGGAACAGCTTATTGATTGGATCAATGACATGGAGGAGTATTTTGAGTATGAAGATGTGGAGGACCCAGATCAAGTCAAGTTTGCAAAAATAAAGTTGAAGGGCCATTCCGGTATTTGGTGGAAAGAGGTCCAGTTAGAGAGGAATAGAAGAGGAAAAGGAAAGATCACCAGATGGGATTGGATGGTGGAGAAATTAAAGAAGCAGTTCATTCCTGTGGACTATGAGATGGCATTGCTGAAGAAGATGCAAGGACTAAAGCAAGGTAACAATTCTGTTAAGGAGTATATAGAAGAGTTTTATAAGATTACTATTAGGACAGGCCATGCAGAGGCCAACAAGGAGAAGGTAGCTCATTACATTAATGGGTTGATGCCAAGTATTCAAGGCTAAGCCTGGTCAGAATGACCACTATAGAAGATGTGTACCAGCTTTCCCTAGAGGTGCAAGAGAAGATGAATAAAATATTTGATAGCAAGCAAAGGGGAAGAGGTCAAGGGAGAAGGATGGGTGGAAGACACTATGGAGGCCGAAATGAAGATTTAAAGAAAAGTGAAGAAGCTGGCACCAGTCGAAATTAGAGAGGAGATAATACTTACCTCCCTCGTGACCAGAACAATGGTGAGCAAAGAAGAAGAGGAAGAGACAGACTTGGGCAAGGACCTGGAAGAGGAGGTTTCAACAGAACCTATTTCCAATTTGGAGAAGAAGGGCATCGAGCATCTGAGTGTCCACAACATCAAGGAAGGACAAACAAAAGACCTAGGTAATGCACGAGTTGCACATGTAGATGAAGATACATAGTCTAAGTGTTCTGAAGATGCTAAAAGGGGAGAAACCCTAGTTGTTAGTTGAACTTTGTTGAATGAGGAGAAAGAACCCAATTAGAGGAAGAGTTTATTTTGCACAAGGTGCAAATGTGAAGGTAAGTGTTGTGATATTATTATTGATAGTGGAAGCACTGACAATCTTATTTCAAAGGAGATGGTTGACAAGTTGAAGTTGACAAGAAGAAAGCATCCACATCCATATCGGATTGCCTGGTTGTAGAAGAACCATAGAACTTTGGTCAATGAGCAATGTTTAGTGAAATCCAAGATTGGGGACTACCATGATGAGGTGCTATGTGATATCATACCAATGGATGCATGTCATACGCTATTGGGGAGGCCATGGCAGTATGATCGGAGCGTTGTCCATGATGGCTATGTAAACACATATTCCCTAACAAAGGATGGAGTTCGTCATAAGTTGAAGCCCTTGAAGGAGGTGGAAGAAAAGGTATGTAGTACTGTCAGAATTTGCTTGGTAGATGGTAGAAAGTTTTTGGAGGGTATGAAGCATGAGCATCATTGCTTTGCATTGATTCCTAATATTACTCAAGAGAAATGCAAAGATGTCCTAATAGAAGTCTTAGATCTGTTGGAGGAATTTCAAGATGTTATCTCCGTTATTGTATCAGAAGGTTTACCACCAGTGAGGAAGATAAGTCATCAAATGGATTTGATACCAGGGGCTGGTTTGCCGAATAAGGCATCCCACAAAATGACCCCTGCAGCGAATGAAGAGCTGAACAGACAAGTTCAGGAGTTGTTGAGGAAGGGACTGATAAGGGAGAGCCTAAGTCCATGTGCGGTACCTACACTACTAGCACTAAAGAAAGATGGAGAGTGGAGAATGTGTACAAATTCCTAAGCCATCAATAAGATTACGATCAAGTATAGATTTCCATTGCCAAGAATGGATGACATAATGGATTGTTTGAATGGAGCCAAGTACTTCACAAAGATTGACCTGAAGAGTGGGTATCACCAGATCTGAATCAGAGAAGGAGACAAATGGAAGACAACCTTCAAGATAAAGGAAGGTTTGTATGAGTGGTTAGTCATGCCATTTGGGCTAACCAATGCACCAAGCACATTCATGCAGCTCATAAATGAGGTATTGAAAGAATTTTTAGGAATTTTTGTTACTGTTTACTTAGATGATATTTTGATTTTCAATAAGACTTGGGATGAGCATCTGATGCATATTAGATGAGTTTTAGAGAAGATGAGGGAGGAGAAGTTGTTGATTAATTAATATGAAGAAATGTAGTTTTGCAAAGAAGGAGTTGGTATACCTGGGATTTGTTGTCTTAGAGGAAGGTCTTAAGATGGACCCAGAGAAGGTGAGAGCTATCCTTGAATGGCCTATGCGAAGGAGTGCCATGGAGGTACAATCGTTTCATGGTTTGGCAAGTTTTTATAGAAAGTTTATCAGAAATTTTAGTAGCATTTGTGCACCAGTGATTTTTTTAGTGGCTAATATTCACCAATTGGCTAATAGTACAAGGTATATGGTGACTTGAATTGCCACATTTTTTCAAAATTTTATTTTAGTCTTGGTTAAATTGCTAGAACATTTATTTTATTAAGCTTTTAAACTCAAAAATTTGCCACAATATTCAATACTTGATTAGATAAGATTCAGTTAAATTTTATAAGTTATAGTAGAAAATGAGATTAGTTCACCAATAATATTATATAATCATTGGTTACTTTAGGGCCATATCACCAATTTTTAATCACTACCATTGATTTTATTTATAATATAATAGTTGGAATTGTATTCCATGGGTTAAAAAGTACCCATGGAGCTCCAATGCCCATCAATCCCAAAATTGTATTTAGGTCATTGATCTCGATTTATAATCTAACAACTAGGGTTAATATTCATGGGCCAAAATGTACCTGCGAAGCTCCAATGCCCATGGGATCTAAACTTTTATTTGGGTCGTTGATCTCAATGGAGATCAATGGCCCAAATGCAATTTTAATCCCCATGGGATTGGAGCTCCATAGGTACATTTTGGCATGTGGAATAGAACCCAAACTATTAGATTATAAATAAAATCAATAGTGGTAAAAAAAAATTTAGGGTCAATTTAAAATATTCAATGTTTGATTTAAAATATTAAGGAATTATAGACATGAGCACTACACCTTAAACTAGTCAATCATTGCCACCCTCAGGCCCTTACTTTTCCATAGGAATTTAATTTTTTTTAAACAAGGATTTGCCATAGTTATTAATGCATTTGCCTATTTTTCATCAAGATTTGCCAGGATTTTCTACAAATTTCTAGTGATGTAAAAATTTCACCAATAAAATTGATTTATTTTAAAAAAGCAAGATTCGCCAATATAAATTAATATTTTTTTCCAAAAAAATGAAAGATTCGCCAGGATTTTATATCTTTTTTCAAGGGGGGTTTCTTAAAGTTATCACTGTTGTGCACCCCTAATGGAGACAATGAGAGGGGATAGAAAAGAGTTTAAATGGACTAAAGGAGCAGACAAAAGCTTTGATACATTGAAGCAGAAAGTCATAGAGCAACCTGTATTGGCACTTTCAGATTTCAATAAGGTATTTCAGGTAGATTGTGATGCTAGTGGCAGTGCTATAGGAGCTATTTTGAGTCAAGAAGGTAAGCCCATTGCCTATTTTAGTGAGAAGCTTAATGATGCCAAGAAAAAGTATTTCTTTTATGATCAGGAATTTTATACAATAGTTCAAGCTTTGAAGAAATGGAGACATTTATTTGTTGCCAAAAGAGTTTGTTTTATATATTGATCATCAGGCTTTGCAGTATCTTAATAGTCAAGGAAAGTTAAATCAAAGGCACTTAAAATGGGTTGAGTTTTTGTAGAGGTATACTTTTGTTTTGAAGCACAAGAGTGGGAAGTCCAACAGAGTTGCAAATGCCTTGAGTAGAAGGCAAAATTTGTTAACAAAAATGAAGATAGAGGTTGTTGGGTTCGATGAGCTCAAAAGTTTGTATCCTAAAGATCCAGATTTTGTAGAGGCTTGGAAAGCTTGTTTGAAACTTGTTACTTTGGACAGGACAAAATGGTTGGATTTCATAATCCAAGATGGCATGTTGTTTAGATGAAGCCATTTGTGCATTCCAAGGAGTTCCATGAGAGAGAATCTGATTAAGGAGAAGCATAGTGGGGGATTAGCTGGACACTTTGGTCGAGATAAGACCATTGCTATTGTTGGTGAAAATTATTATTGGCCACAGTTGCAGTAAGATGTGAGGAAATTTGTGTAGAGTTGTAGAGTGTGTCAGATGGCAAAAGGAACAAGTTAGAATACATGGCTATATCAGCCATTACCTATACCAGAGAAGCCATGGGACGATATTAGTATGGATTTTGTTCTTGGTTTACCAAGGACAAGGAGAGGGCATGATTCCATTTTTGTGGTGGTGGATAGATTCTTGAAGATGACACATTTCATTCCTTGCAAGAAGACTAATGATGTTGTTCATATTGCTGAGTTATTTTTTAAGGAGGTAGTGAGATTACATGGTCTACCAAAGAGCATAGTTTTAGATCAAGATACCAAGTTTGTTGGTTATTTTTGGAGGACATTGTGGAAGAAGTTGAAGACCAATTTGAAGTTTAGTTTTGCACACCATTCACAGATTGATGGACAGACCGAAGTGGTGAATAGGAGTTTGGATAACCTACTATGATGCTTAGTAGGGGATAAGCCCAAGGGATGGGATTATTGGGATAAGGTGCCATTAACCTTGTAAATCCCAATATTGTATTTATTCCATTTATTATATGTAATTTGTAATTATCCATGAGATGTACTAGTTTCACTAGTAGGGGTAATTTTAGAGTAACCAGAGGTAATTATAGAGTGACTTTTACTATTGGCAAATGTAAAAAATCAAAGTAAATGAGGGTAGGCATGCTCCCTTGGAGAATATACTATTTTTGGCATGTATGACAACTGTCATAATGTTTCGTAAGTGAATCTATGACAGCTGCAAGTTGTCATAAGATTTTGAGATTCTATGACGCATATGACGGATATGTTAGTTGTATATTTGTTATATTTAGCCCAAGGTTCCTATCTTGGAAAGATACTCTTTTGTGGAATCTATGACGGTTATGACGCATCATAAGATGTTGTAAGAGGCCAGATTTAGTCTTGGGCACTAAATCTTTGCATGGATATTTTTTGACAAGTGTAAGATGCTTGTAAAATGGTAATTAATGTTTATAGGTTGGAGAATCTTAGGAGAGAGAAGGTGAACACCTAGAATGGAGTGGAAAACATTTCTATAAGTATTTGCCATGTATTTGTTACTGCAATATAGATCTTTTACAGATTAATACAAACTTGTGCATCCTTCCTGGTGGAGTTTTTTACCCGCAAGGGTTTTCTCCACGTAAACACTGTGTCATTGTGTTGAGTTCTTCATGTTTGACATCTTTTCTATAGTGGGTTTTATGTTTTGTTACAATCTCCATTGTTAATGCACACTTAAGATTGCTGAAATTTATCTTGAATCAGATTTCCATTGAAGTAGTGTTGCTTTCATTTCTAACATTTGGTATCAGAGCTTGGCCAGGTTTGACTCTTGGGTGGTAGTGTGGAAGCTGTAGCTGTAGTGGGAGATTTGGTTGCATTTGTTTTGTAGATCTTGTGTTGATATTATGACTGCATCCATCATTGCATCAACCTCTGGATTAGACATTGAGAAGTTCAGTGGAACAGGGTATGAGTTGTGGAAGCTAAAAATGGAAGATTTGTTGGAAGAAAAAAACCAATGGTTGACTATCCAAAAAGAGAAGAAACTTGACGATGTCTCTCAAGATGAGTGGGATAGACTAGATCAAAAGGCACGTGGAACCATTCGGTTGTGTCTTTCAGACTCTGTCCTATTAAATGTCGCAAATGAGGAGACCACATACAAATTGTGGAATCAGTTGGGTGAGAGCTACCAAGCCAAGAGTATGGTAAATAAACTTTATTTAAAAAGGAAGTTGTTTTCTTTGAAAATGAAAGAGGGTGAGTCGATTGCAGAGTATTTAAATTCTTTTAATTTGTTGTTGAGTTAGCTTGCTTCAGTAGATGTTGAAGTTAGTGAGGAAGATAAATGTATCTTACTTCTTTGTTCTTTACCTGAGTCTTGGGAGAATGTTATCTTACTATCACTACTAACCTCATTGATCCAAAGTTGGATGCTCTTGTTTTAGTGCTACTGTCACAAGAATTGAGGAAGAAGAGTTTAGATAGTTTTGGGGATGCTCTCAGTGTCAGGGGAAGGTCTAAGGAAAGGGGCTAAGGACAAGTCTAAGGGCTGGTCTAAGACTTTTGGTAAAAAGAATAGAGTTAAGTGTTGGAACTGTGGTGAAAGGGGACATGTGAAGGATTGCAGAAACCCCAAGAAATAGTGGGAGAGTGCTTTGGAGAAGTCCTCGAATGTAGGTGAAAAAGTTTTACTTTCTGCATGTAATGTTGTTTCTAATGATCACTAGTTGGTTGACTCAAGATGCTCATTTCATATGACCCCGCATAAGGAATGGTTCTCCACATATGAAGAATAGGATGGAGGTAATATCTACCTTGGTGACAACTCTTCATATCTGATTGTCGGGAAAGGAAAGGTATTGTTGTGTTTTAGTGATTGGAGGACTAAAACCCTCCCTAGTGTTTTGTATGTTCCTGGATTAGCTAGAAATCTGATTTTAGTTTCAAAGTTGAATGATTTAGGAATGCATGTGACATTTGACAAGCATGGCTACAGATTGGTGAGAGGGAACTTGGTGGTAGTGAAAAGGAAGAGATTCAGGAAATTGTTTAAGCTTGAAGCCACTACAATTTGTAACGCCTCTTATGTATCTGAGGCCACTACTAAAAATACATGTATGTTGTCACACCATAGATTGGGCCACACAAGTAATAATGTATTAAAAACTATTAAGAATAAAAAATTGTTGGATGTTTTCTCCTATTCTGATGAGCACTTTGATTTCTATGAGCATTGTGTGTTTGGTAAACAAAACAGAAAATTATTTCCTTCAGGAAGCAATAGAGCAAAAGAGAAGTTAGAAATTATTCATACGGATATGTTTGGACCTGTGGATAATGAATCTATCAGAAAATCTTATTATTTTGTAACCTTCATTGATGTTGTATCCAGATTTACATGGATTTATTTTATGAAGCATAAATGTGAAGTTTTCACTAAATTTAAGGAATTCAAAGTCTTAGTAGAGAACCAATCAGGTTTAAAGATAAAAATATTAAGATATGACAATGGAGGGGAATATTGCTCTAAGGAATTTGATGAGTTTTGCAAGCATGCAGGTATAATCAGACAAAAAATAACTCCATATACACTACAAAAGAATGGTGTTGTAGAAAGGATGAACCAAACAGTTATGGAAAGGGCTAGAAGTATGCTTCGTGATGCATAGTTGGATAAATGCTTTTGGGCAGAGGCTATGTGTACTACTTGCTACTTGAGAAATAAATCTCTTTGTAAGGCAATTGATTCGACACCTTATGAAGTGTGGACAGGTAAGAAACTTTCTGTTTCACATTTAAGGGTTTTTGGTTGTGAGGCTTTTGTTCATGTGCCTAAGGAAAAGTGATCTAAGTTGGATCCAAAGGATGAAAAGTGTACATTCATTGGATATGGTGATAATGTCAAAGGTTATAAGATTTGGAATCTACTAATCAACAAGATTATCTTTTCTAGAGATGTTATTTTTAGGGAACTTAGAGCTATTTTTGAACCTGAGTAGCCAAAGGAAAAAGAAGTAAAGGTAAAGAAGGTGCACTTTGATTTAGAGCAGCAAGATGCACCTTAGGAAGAACAGAATGATGGATTGGGGGGTGAAGAAGAAGAAGAAGATTCAAGTAGTTCTGATGAAGATGAGTCTATTGTTACAGAAGAAGTTGGTGTACATGATCATGCAGAAGAATGGGTAGAGTCTCTTACTCCACCCTTGAGGAGATCCACAAGACAATAGAATCTAGTTGACAGGTATATCCCACCAAATTTCCATTGTGTATATGCTTTATTAAGTACTAACGATGAACCTAGATCCTATAGGGAAGCTATTTCTACAGATGATAGTGAGTCTTAGTAGCTAGCCATGCATGAGGAGATGATGGCTTTAGACTCTTGTAACATCTAGGATCTTGTTCATTTTCCCAAAGGAAGAAAGGCCATATGATGTAAGTGGATCTTCAAGAAGAAGTTTGGAGCAGACGGGTCATTGGAAAAGTTCAAGGCTAGACTGGTAGCCAAGGGCTACTCCCAGAGAGAGGGAGTTGATTTTGGTGAGATATTCTCTCATGTTGCTAAATTGACTTCTATTAGATTTCTCTTATCCATTGCTGCAGCTTATGATTGGGATATTGAGAAAATGGATGTTAAGACTGTGTTCTTGCATGGAGATCTTGAAGAAAAAATTTATATGCAACAGCCTACAAGTTTTGAGGTAAAAGGAAAAGAACATTGGGTTTGCAGGTTAAAGAGGTCTCTTTATGGTCTGAAATAGTCCCCCAGAATGTGGTATCAAAAGTTTGACTCATTTGTTTTGAAATTGGGTTTTGTTAGAAGTGAGGAGGATCACTGTGTTTACATTTATTGTGTTGATGATTCTATATTGGTTATTGCTTTGTATGTTGATGACATATTTTTCAGTAATACTAAGGCTGTGATCATTGAGCTTAAAGCCCAACTTTCAGGTGCATTTGAGATGAAGGATCTTGGTGCTGCAAGGTATATTTTAGAAATGGAGATCAGGAGGTATAGAGTTAATAGAAAGCTTTGGTTGTCACAAAGTAAGTATGTGAATACTATTTTATAGAGGTTTAGTTTGCAAGATTGTAACCGAGTTAGAGTTCCTTTACCCATTGGTACTAAGTTTTCATTAGATATGTGTCCAAAGACTGAGGATGATCTTGAGGATATGTCTAATGTGCCATATGCTAGTGTTGTAGGGAGTTTGATGTATGCAATGGTTTGCACTAGACCAGATATTGCCCAAGCAGTGGGAGTTTTGAGCAAATTTATGTCTAAACCTGGTAGACAACATTGGAACTATGTGAAGAGGGTGTTTAATTATCTTGCAGGTACTCCTAATTATTGTTTGATTTATTCCAGTACTGATAGTGTTGACAAATATTTGGACATATAGAGTTTTGTTGATGCATATTAGGTAGGTCACTTGGATAGTCGAAGGTCCACTAGTGGCTATGTGTTTACTTTGTTTGGAGGTGTAGTGAGTTGGATGAATAAGAGGCAGCCCATAGTTAATTTTTCCACCATAGAAGCAGATTATATGGATGCTACTCATATCTCTAAGGAGGTAGTTTGGTTGAGGAGACTGTGTACAGGTATTGGTTTTGATTGCAGGATCATTCAGATTGGTTGTGATAGTTAGAGTGCTATCTGTTTGGCCAAGAATCCCATGTATCATGCTCAGACTAAGCATGTTGATGTTCAGTATCACTTTGTTCGAGGGTTGGTTGCAAATGAAGAGATTGAGTTGAAGAAGATAAACACTCAGGAGAATGTTGTAGATTCATTGACCAAGCCTGTGAGCACATAGAAGTTCATATGGTGCAGAGAGGCCATGGGCCTTGTTTCTAGTGCCTGATTATTTTCATTTGATTTCCTATGGGTTGATTTACAATGTATAATGTCAAGTGGGAGAATGTTGGGATAAGGTACCATTAACCTTGTAAATCCCAATATTGTATTTATTCTATTTATTATATGTAATTTGTAATTATCCATGAGGAGATGTACTAGTTTCACTGGCAGGGGTAATTTCAGAGTAACCAGAGGTAATTAAGGAGTGACTTTTACTATTGGCAAATGTAAAAACTCAAAGTAAATGAGGGTAGGCGTACTCCCTTGGAGAATATACTATTGTTGGCATGTATGACAACTATCATAATGTTTGGTAAGTGAATCTATGACAGCTGCAAGTTGTCATAAGATTCTGAGATTCTATGATGCATATGATGGATATGTTAGTTGTATATTTGCTATATTTAGCCCAAGGTTCCTATCTTGGAAAGATACTCTTTTGTGGAATCTTTGATGGTTATGACACATCATAAGATGCTGTAAGAGGCTAGATTTAGTCTTGGGTACCCAACCTTTGCATGGCTATTTTTGAACAAGTGTAAGATGCTTGTAAGATGGTAATTAATGTTTACAGGTTGGAGAATCTTAGGAGAGAGAAAGTGAATGCCTAGAATGGAGTGAAAAATATTTCTATACATATTTGCCATGTATTTGTTATTGTAATACAGATTTTAGGTACTCAGGTGCTATCAGAATGTTGTCGGATTGAAGACTTGTGGAGAGAGTTGTGTAGTTGACGTATTGTACAAATCTTTTACAGATTAATACAAACTTGTGCCTCTTTCCTGGTGGATTTTTTTAATTGCAAGGGTTTTCTCCATGTAAACATTGTGTCATTGTGTTGAGTTCTTCATGTTTAACATCTTTTCTGTAGTGGGTTTTACGTTTTGTTACAATCTCCATTGTTAATGCACACTTAAGATTGCTAAAATTTATCTTGAATTAGATTTCCATTGAAGTAGTGTTGCTTTCATTTCTAATAGGGATTTGATTCTACCACAGGCATAATTTGCTTACAACAATTCTATCAATAGGAGTACTAGTAAATCACCATTCCAGATTGTATATGGGAATAGTCTAAGAAATGCTTCAGAGTTAAGGAAGCTAGACAAGGGAGAAAAGACAAGTGCTAAAGCTAAAGAATTTGCACGAAGAGGTGAGAAAACACATTAATAAGATGAATATTCAATACAAGGCTAAGGTAGATAAAAAGAGGAGATATAAGGAGTTCCAGGTAGGAGATGAAGTCATGGTTCACTTGAGAAAAGAAAGGTTCCCAATTGGAACATACAATAAGCCAAAAATGAAGAAATTTGGACCATGCAGAATCTTGAAGAAGCATGATTTAGGAAATGCATATGAGGTAGAGCTACCGAGTGGGATCAATATTTCCCCTGTGTTCAACATTGCTGATTTAAAAGAATATCATGAAGGTGGCACAGAGGATGGACCAACAGAAGAATAGTGGAGTATTCTGACATCTACTTCAATGGAGGAGATAGAAGAGATCTTGGATAGTTAGGTGGGAAGAAGTACTCGGAACAGGTAATATGAAGAATATCTGGTGAAATGGAAAGAAAGGCCTATTGAAGATTCTTCTTAGTTGTCTAAGGCAGAGGTTCACCATTTGGGTTTTCCTCAAACAAACACTTGAGACGTGATAGGGTCACTTCTCAAATTACCCTGGGTATATGATGTAGGAGCATCCAGTGGTGTAAGGGCAATCTTGCATCACCCAAAAAGATGTTGATTCAAAATCATTGCAGTTGTTTTCATTTATTTCCATAATTAGTATTTCTAGTTCCATAATCTCTTGAATAATGATGTAGGACTTTCAATTTTTCCAAACTGCTAAAGATAGCAAACCACTATTTCAGGAAAGTTTAACTGTCATTTTATGAAAGTTTGCATTTGGTCACGGATGGAAGTAAAAATTTAGAGGAAGCTTCATAAATGAAATATAAGACCTTTGGTGAAGGAATTAGGCAAAGATCATCTGTGAGATGAAAGATATTAAAGTTTTTATTTTTCGAAAGGCCCCTGAAAATTTTCAGAACGTGATATGAGGCAATAAAATGTCCCATAACACCTCAAAAATTTGACAGAAATCCATGTACAGATTTCTGGAGTGATAGTTCACATCGGAAGCTTTCTGGTGCTTAAAACAGTTCATCAATCGGACACCCAGATCAAAAGTTATGCTTCTCGGAAGTTGACCTACTTTTGGAGGGAGTTGCAAATTTCAAAATTTAGCTGGAGGCTACCAAAAAGTGCTATTTATGACTATTTTTGGGAACCCTGGGCAATAGTAGAGATAAGGGGGAAAGTGTAGAGTCAAGAAAAGGCAAGAAATTAGAAACCCTAGCTGATTTGGGGTTACAGAAGGCTGAAGATTCCAGAGTCTTGAGGTTAGAAAAGTTGTAATGTGTTGTAGCTAGTAGAGGATTCATCCTCTGATTGTATTGAACTTCTATAATGTAATGTGTTGTCCAAATAAATAAAAGAACATCTCTATTTTCTATGTGTAATTTATGATTTACCCCCTGTTGGTTCTCAAAAATGCAGGTTGTGGATTCTAAGGGGATGCCAAGCCCTATGGTCAAATCTACAACGTTTTTGAGCCAATGACTGGAGTTTGACCTTAACGATCAACTTCTCCCTACACTTCAGGTCCTGCTACAACCTAGGCAGGTGAACCTTTGATTTTTAAAGCAGGTTGTATGATTAAATCGATGTTGGTTTGCTGCTAGTTTATCTGATTACACTGGCATACTTGTAAATCAGATAAAATACTATAAACTATTTCTAAGGAAAAGTAAATGATTTAATCTAAATTTTAACAGAAATAACAAATAACATGAAATGAATCTACGACAGAGCAAAGATCTTAAATGTAAAATAAATCAATAATTAGACTGGTGCTTTGTCTGTTTGGGCAACGGAGTCAGGATATCAAAAACAAATAACTTGTATCGGGTAATAACTCGATCTGATTGACACATATAATAGTTTGCAACTTGTACAAACGTGCAAGGAAGAAATCATTAATTCATTCTTAATAATCCAAAGGACATAATTGAATTAAATGCAAAATATTAAAAAGGATTTTAATCTTTCCGGAAAGAACCAATTTAAATTTGCAAATTAACAAATTAGATCAACTCTGGAGACAAATTAATAACCCTAATCAATTAATCGTACTTAATAATCCATTCAACATTCTAAGATTACTATAATTGATGAGAAAGGATTTAATTCTACTTGAGAAACCAATCAAATCAAATATACTGAATTAGCAACTGTAATCAGACAATTTGAACATATCCTTAACACATTCAAATTGAATAATCAGAAAATGAATGACATGGAGATAATTAAATTGATTGAATGAAAAACAACAAACAGATGATACCGTCACAGTGTATTTCGAATTTGAATCCTCAACAACGCTGCCTCAAAACATATCACGCACCATAATCTTTCTTAGAACGACATTGCACAGAAGGATAAAATTTGCATCAGATTGAATAAAATCTAACCTAATTTAATCCTAAAGTATTTCAACTGTGTTTTTGTGAAAATCCCTATTTCTAACCTAATTCTAACCTCCCCCTTTTTTCCGGGTCCTGGGATCTCTATTTAAAGAGATGCAACAAGCCTCAGACCCGTTACATTCATTTTGGTGACGGTTAATAATTGGTTGAACCAACCATAAGAACCGACCTTATTCATCACATAAAATAAATTGGTTTGAAACATTTAATGATCAGGCTGAAAATTAATCTTTAATCTTCCCGAGCCGCTTCATTTAATCATTAGTTGAGAACCGCTTCAACGTAATCAAAAAGCCTGCATAGAAAACAAATTATTCATTAGATAAGCAATATATAACATATAATTTGCATTGAAGTGAGCCTTGGACCTGTGGCGTGCCGTAATGTTTCTGTTGTATATTTTCTCACTTATATTTATATTTAGGGTTTTCATTTCCGTGACATATACCCAAATGTTAATAATAGTTTGCGTTGATATTTCCTTTTAAGGCTCTTAATTAATTTAATCAAATCTTTTGTCGTGACTTTAGGTTTGATTAATTTTAACATATATCTTTTACCAATCACAAAATATTCTTTTTTGGTACAACTCTTTATTTATTTAATTATTAATTAATTTTCTTTGGGAAAATAAAATAAAAATATTTAATTAGTTGCCATTGGCAAGTTAAATATTTTAATTAACTTCATTTTCGTAATCTCCTTGAAAATTAATTTTAATGGTAATCTCCTCGGAGACCTCATTCAATTTTTTACTCGTATATATTTTACCATATTTAATCACCCACTTTTAACTCCTCTGGTAAAATATTTCGTATAGCATTTACATTGTATGTTTTCACCTTGATTTTGCCAAAATATTCATCTGGTGAAAATATTACCTCGCTCTCTCTTCCTCGGTGAAAATACTTTACTACAAATTATTCTTTAGGTTTGCAAATGTCTGTTTGATGTCTTCTTTAACCCCCAGAAAATATTTTACTTCTTGAAAATATTCTCAATTGATATGATGAAAATATGTTTATTTTTGTTCTATTATGATCTTGGTTTATTATTCACTTGCACCACTTTAATATTTATTTTTCTTTGACAAATGTTTTCCTTTTACAAGCTCCATTATATTCTTTTGAAAAAGGTATCCATCGGTGTAATATAAGAATTCAGTGTGAGTTAAAATTTTCCCTCCGATTGTGCGTGTTTCCCCGATGACTTTTTTCATCCTTTCTTCTATCGGTGTGACTCATGTAATCGGAGAACTCTTAGGAACTCACTCTGATATGCTATGTCTTTCCGACGTCGGGTTTTATATATTTTATCCTTCCTTTATCTCCTCGGTGAAATATTTTTCATAAACTGTTTTCCAGTAAAATAATTACTTCTTGGATTAATCTTCTTGTAATAAAAGGATTATAAAATCTTTCCCCGGATAAAATAATTATCTGCCTCATAGAAATAATTCATACCTTGGTAAAAATTTTACCAGTCTTCGTGTGCATTTTGAAAAGGGATTAAACATTTGGTTTATTTCAGAAAATATTTCGTCTTCAAGTGATATTTTCCAAATTTGACTATTAAATCTCCATTTGATAATTTGATTATACTCCTCTGGCAAAATAATCCCCCATTTTATTATATCTTCCATGAAAATATTTCTTATTTTGCACCATTTATAAAATATAAAATATTTCACCGAGCCGTATGAAATCTGATGGGCTTTTCCGGGTAGTATGAATGTAATGATATTTTCCCACACTTTATCCACCCTAATCGTATGTTATATTGGAGTGACTTGTTCGAGGTGTTCTTTATCAGAGAAATACACATAATCGGAGTGACCAAGAAAACCCACTCCGATATTGCAAGTCTCTCCGATACAGGTTTTAGGGTTTATGCCTTTGGTTTTCTAATGTTCGCATTTTCAATACATGTATTCTGTCAATATCTTGGTCATTTCGCCTCAACGCTGAACTCACATGAACAAATTCCACAGTTGTCCTTGCTTCACATCTATCTGGCATCTTCACTCCAAATTGAAAAATAGCTTTAGGCATTGCCTCCTTCTAGTTTTCAAAGGGACTCTACCAATACTTCGATTAGGGTTTTCCATGGTGTGTAATTTGTGTGGATCTGCATCTTTTTGTGTTTGATCAAGACCTTTGTCATTTGTTCTTTAACATTCATATGCATTGATATATGCCCATTTTTTTTATTTAAATCATCCACAGAATTACTAATTGCCTGTACAGAAGGTTCGATTTCACCTGATTGAGGAAAATACTCAACCACTTTCCTGACAGCTTCCTCTTCGAGGACTTGCCAATTATGAACTTGCTCCCTGATATCTGATTCCTTGTTTTCAAGTATTGTCTTTTTTGTTAAGTTCATTTCTCTTACCATTTTCATTTTGTGGGTTCCCTGAGCATAAAGATTTATTAGAGGAATACTGCCTTACTCGCACAGATACTAGAGTGTGATTTTGTGAAAATCCCAGCTTCCATATTTTGCTTACATGTCTATTAGAGTGCTAGCAGTTATGACAACTAACATGTGAGGTTCGACGAGTTTCTCTAATGGTCTCACCCTCATCGACAGAGACCCCAAAATTGAACTACTACAGTTTAGTCCATGTATGGTGCTCTCGGCCTCTATGCTGAGGACAAAACCATCTTTGATGGTTCGAAGGTAAGGTTACCCCGGGTATCAATAAGTGGCTGAAGCTCATATTTTGCCTTTTTTCTCACTTTCATGTCCGCACTATTCATGAGAGCAGAAACAACCTTCGCACTGTGACCTTGAGCCCACATCTTACACTTGCCCTTTAAGGCAACGTCCCACAAAATAGAAGCAAATGAGGGAGCATCAATGCCATCAGGCACATGGGATTCCAAAATTAACTTGCGTATTGTCCTGCTGGAATGGTACATGTTCATCAGCTTGCACTCCATCATCTACTTGAGGCAAAGCACCCACATCTGCTATAGCTCTATGTAAAGAGGTCACAAAACTAGCTGCTTCCTTCCATAGAACACTTTCAGCTCCACCTGTTGCTATCTCAAAGATAATGCCTTTCCCATACTGAGATCGTAAAAGTTCTCCTACATTTTGGATACACATTTCTGTAAGTTTCTGAGCTAACCCACTCTTGATTAATAGTTCGAATCTTCTCTACTTACTTTCTACCGAGTTGAAGAAACCTTCTATGTTTTATCTTCTTCATTCAAATCAAATGAATTATGAGCAATAGTAATGGACTTCTGACTAGTCCCAGAACCAACAATACCATCTCTTTCATGTAAACTCTATCCTTCTCAACATTGTTTGAAAATCCACTTTCTTTGTTGTTAGTGAACAACAAATTTGATGATAAACTAGACGAATGTCTGTCAAGGTCCTCCACTTGATTATAATATGGAAAATTGTCCATGGGTCTTCTATTATTATCTGTAGAAGTCATTCCTCCATTATCAGAAAACTCTCTTGAATGATCTTGATACAAAGTTGGTGACATATTTGTTGATATGGATACTGAATCCTTGGCAGGAATAGCCACACAAAATGTATCTTAAACCTTCCCTACATCAGAGAAGACCTGAATGGTTGGAGGAACAAGCGGCCGCTTGCCTTTCAGTTCAGTCACAAGAAATTCTAGCTTCTTTCCTCATTCCATTCACTGTATATATCCATGTCTAAATAGTTCGTAGTGGCATCCAATATTTCCTAAGTCAAGTTCCCCCAATATCATTCCAAAAGCTGCCACTTGACAAATTATCACTGCCTAGAAACAATCTTTGTAGAGCATTTAGCATTCCCAATTATTGAGGCACCACACCAGTTAGTTGATTGGGACCGAGATCGAGAATTTCGAGCTGAGAACAGTTTCCAAGAGACTTTGGGAGGCTGCCACTTAAAATATTGCTGAACAAATAAATCTCTTGTAATTTGACCAGGTTATAGCCCATATTCGCCGGAATTGTCCCTACAAGTTTGTTCTTCGATAGTTGCTTCGATAGGCTCAAGGATTTCAATCGAGTGCAATTCATAAAAGAAGATGGAATCCATCCTCCAAGGCTATTTTCATCCACCGCTAGCTCCTCCAGCAGGGTAAATGAAACATGAGATTGCACCAAGGCAGCCTTAATTACCCACTGTCTCTGCTGCAACATTTTAAATACTGAAACTGGAATCTAAGGACACATTCATAATTCACAATATATAAATATTCCAGGAATCCACGCTCGACCGTTTGCACTGTAAGTTTTTCTCGAAAATAATATACTTTCTGGCCATTGAAAGTGAATATTAAAGATTTAGATTATCACAATCAGACATTATATCATGTATCTGGATATATAACTGTCAAATGTTTTTAATTTGGATCCTTTGATCTCCCTTTTGAAGACTCTTCTACCACAAGATCACCAATACGGTTTCTGATTGTAAATATCATTTTTATGACAGCGATTCTATATTTTTTTCTGTGTTGGAAGGATAAACATCTGAATATATTCTTTGCAGGCCATAGGGCAGGAATCATCATCTTTTAGTAGGTTGGGTTTGGTTTAATGTGATGCAAAGTCAATTTTCCCATTTCAAGATGGGAGTATTATCCTCTGCACCAAGAACATTTCCAGAATTTAAAGGAACCACCTCTTGGAAGCCGAGCACATACACATCTGCAGGATCTTTTGTATCTATCATATCAAAAACCCACGTCCACAAATACAAGCATGGATCAATACACTTTGTATAGTTATTGCTCATATGAATGAATAGATAAAATCAAATTAGCATTCATCGATCTCAATCTGAAAAACCAAACTGCCGGCCTCTATTCTGAATTTCTTCAGTTTTTTGAATTTTCTTCAATAAGTTTCTCCTTCTTGGCAATGGTGGACTCTTTGTTCCTTAATTCCTGATTCTTTTTCCTTCTTGTTCAATTACATAGTTAAATGTTGCGGTACTTAAATTCCTCTTATTAAATCTATAATTGGTAAACTATAGTATGGAATCCCCATCGTAGTTTATAGATCACATTTATTTCAAAAACTTAATACCTTCCATCATACTGCCACAACCCTGAAATTCCTGAAAACTAGTGAATAGTCTCTACAAATGCCTCTTTTGGAGTAGACCTAAGTTGGTCCCACATTAATCAGGTAAAAGTTCTTAATATTGCTCATTATTATCTTTGTATATTGAGGCTTCAGGTTAATACATTATCTCTAGTAGTCAAATCTATATTAGGAATTTCCATTTTTGTATTGCATTCATATTGTTCATGCACAGATTAGGATATCTTGAATAGTGGATTCTCTTTAAATGCAAAGAAAATAAAATGCTGCTACGAAGAGATTACAAAAACTAGTGGAGATTTTTTTATTAAATCTATATGGAGATGGTTAAAAGTCATCTTGTTTATATGGCGACGGATGGTGAAAGAAGCCTGTGCCAACCCTATATTTTGACTAGATTCATTCTCCTGGGCGTAAATTGTGAAAAATGCCTTCACAATTTTCCATGCGGGTTGGCGCTTCCACACTGTAACAAAAGTATTGGGTCAGTAGATTTAGAAGGTTTTTCTAGTTTTTTTAGTTGTTTAAAATTAATACTCGTGCATAAAGATATAAGAATTAATACATATAGGTAGGGTGCAAGTGAAATAGGAATAGAATAGACTAGATTGACTCATGTTCTACTAAGATTGCTAGAAGAAGATCTAAACAATGTTTAAGCCAGAAGCAATCACTCAAAGCTTCACATTCCTTCCTATAATTTCTTATTCTATTTAGAAAATCTTGGCCATTGGAATCTGTGTAAAATTCACTGCTCGATGATATGTTTGTCATGAACCATGCTACTGTCTCCTGCATTAGATTGGAATTGACCCAACGAGGAAATCAATTTCAACAATCATTTGCATTTTTGGACAAGCGAACTACTTGTGAAACCCAAGGGGCAAACTATTGATATACTTTGCTCACAATATCGCCTTGCATAGCTAACTGGATAGTTTGTTCACCTGTATTCCCAAGATGAAAGCAGCTTGAACTTGTTAGGATGAAAAACATAAGCACCAGATTCTAGATTCTTTTCTCACTTGTGTTGCCATTACTTCCATTGTACCAGTAAAATGACTATTTGCAAAAGTTTCAGAGAACTAGATTAATGAAATTCTTGGGTACTACACTCAAGTTAATTGTCATGGGACTTTAAAAATTTTGAAAAATTTTGACTGGAAATTTCCAGTTCCAACACCCCCTTCATCAAGTGGTATCAGAGCAAGGGTTCTTGAGTGTGTAGACAGATTGCCGACCGTGAGGCAATTTACACTAGGACCTAAGGTTGTGGGTTTGTTGCAGATATTAAGATGCCTCCACGAAGAAATTGTATTGAGAGGAATGCTTTGACGGAAGAGGGTTTTAGAGCCCTGCAAAGGAAAATCAATGCATTGCAAGAGGAACTGTGAAGAGGGTTTGAGCCAAGAACAAGAGAAGAAAGCAAGGATGAAGTTGAAGAAGAGCTATCTGAGGAAGAACAAGAAGCTACAGGAGATTATGTAGAAGTTAGGTTGTTGAGGGCCATTTTTGAGATTGGAAAGAGGCCCAAGATCGAAGTTTCTACATATTCTAGAGATTTGAATCCAGAACAACTTATTGATTGGATCAATGACATGGAGGAGTATTTCAAGTATGAAGATGTGGAGGACCCAGATCGGGTCAAGTTTGCAAAAACAAAGTTGAAGGGCCATGCCAATATTTGGTGGAAGGAGGTCTAGTTAGAGAGGAATAGAAGAGGAAAAGGAAAGATCACCAGATGGGATCGGATGGTGGAGAAACTAAAGAAGTAGTTCATTCTTGTGGACTATGAGATGGAGTTTTTGAAGAAGCTGCAAGGACTGAAGCAAGGTAACAAGTCTGATAAGGAGTATATAGAAGAGTTTTATAAGATTATTATTATGACAGGCCATGCAGAGGCCAACAAGGAGAAGGTAGCCCATTACATTGATGGGTTGTGGCCAAGTATTCATGAGGAGCTAACCCTGATCAGAATGACCACCATAGAAGATGTGTACCAGCTTTCCCTGGAGGTTGAAGAGAAGCTGAATAAAAGATTTGACAGCAAGCAAAGGGGAAGGGGTCAAGGCAGAAGGACGGGTGTGTTGGAGTGCAGGACAACACTGAGAGGGGGGGTGAATCAGTGTTGTGTAAACTTTTAACTTTTCACAACTTTTAATTTACAAAATAGAGAGAGATGAGGACATCAATAATTTGTTAAACACATATGTACAAGTATGAATTAACACAAGACATGAGACCAAGACACAAAAGATTATACGAGAGGAAAACCTTCTTGGAGTACAAAAACCTCTCAAAATTGCCTCACTAGCTTATTCAAAACCTCACTGGTTACAAGTAGGTCTCACTGACCAAGGAAGCTTCCCTAGCTTTACAAAATGCCTCACTAGCATACAAAGAGGTTTGACTGACCATACAAACCTCACTAACAAATACAATCACTATCATCAAAACTTACTGCTTCGTGTGCAAGAAATGATTGCAAGTCAATCTGATTTGCACCATTACATAACTTGTCTTCTCTGAGTTTGCATATACCTTGGCAATCATGTTCAATCCAATCTGAATATTAGTCTCATGATCTTTACACAATCAATTCACCTAACACACAATCAATTTCATATTGTCCTCATGTTTGACACAGTTCAATCTGTGACTTTGTTGCATAATATCTTCAACCTGTGTTTGATTCCAAACATAATGTTTTATCTGTATTTTCTCTTCAACTTAATTTTCACAAAATATCTTCAATATTGTATGTTTGTCCACACACACACCTCCTCATTTTCATAACCTACATATTTATATTACTTCTCATTAAACCCTTGATTTTCCATATTCAGATCAACCTACATTTACATAAAACATTTTTAAATAAAATCCATTCACATTCTTTTGAATAAATCATCTTCATATATTCCTTCTTCTGCAATCTCCAATCTACATTCTCATTTTCACTATACACACAAAATCCATTCACCTTCAGAAACCTTATTCACAATGTCATTAAGATGAAATAATATTTCATCTTCATCTTCTCTGTACATTTACTTCCACCTACAATCTCTTCATCTTCCTGCAAAAACAAAAATCCATTCACCTACAAAGAAAAAATCTTATTCACAATGTTATGAAAATAATCTTTCGTATCCCTCTCTTCAAAAACCTTCAACCTCTTCATGTTCTCTGCAAAAAGAATATAATCTTCAAAAAAAATGTCTTAAAAAAATTAGCCAATTTGCCCTTTTATCCTTCCAATAGAAGACCCTATATCTTCTCCACATAACATGGTCTTTAAAAAAAAATTCCCAATTTAAAAATGCAATAAATATTGCATGACATCTCATAATGTGAAAAAAGACTAAATGTCTTAATTTTCTCCACGAAGGTTTCTAAAAAAAACCTTAAAAAGTTTCCTTGAGATCTCTTAAAAAAAAACTCAATAAAATCAGCCATAAAATATATGAGTAGCATCTTAGCAAAATATTATTAGGCAAGACATATTGACAAGTATCAAATGATCTCCTCCTGAAACTTCTTGGGGATAACTGATAGGACATGAACAACTCCCCCTTACTTCATGCTATATGTTATACAATTGATGATATAACTTGTGCAAGATGCACAAGTTTAGAATCTATCTTCTTTTGACTTTGTTTCAATCTCCAAGCTTTCACAGGTTCTTTCTTCTTCCAAACTTTTTCAGCTTCTTTTCTTTTGCACCTTTTCAAATTAGGTGATGCTTTTCTGCAACTATGTTCTTTATGACCAAGAGAGTTACATAGATAACAAACCATATTGTAATCATAATCAAATGATTGATAATACCTTTTTGACATCCCTTGAGCATTTATGTTATGCTTCCATGCAGGATCATACTTTCTATGCATTTTACAATTTCTTTGTATGTGACCAACATTATTGCACTTGTAACATGCAAGATGAGTATTCCTTCTACAATCAACTACTTTGTGTCCAAATTTATAGGTATAACAATAACCAAAAATTGAATCATTATACATGTACATGTATGCTTGTTTAACTGAAGCAGTTCTTTTGAAAGTTCTTTGATTATGCATTTTGACATCAGGCGCAGCAACATGATAAGTTAAATCAATTTTCTTTCTAGGAGTCTCTCTGACTTTGGAACACTCTCCTTCTTCATAACCAAGTCTAGTAGTGTCTCTATGTTATTTTTGTTTACCTAGCATCTCATGTAACTTGCTTGTGCTCTCTTCAAATTTCAGATTCTTTTCCAACTGCTTTCTAACATCCTCAAGATCTTTTCTTAAAGAAACTATTTCTCCTTCAAGCTTTTGACATTCAACTGTTTTAGCTTCCAACCCAAATTTTGTTACATCAGCTATCCTCTTATCTTCCTCAACCTCTGTCTTCAGATTGATAATTAATTTATCTGATTCACTTACTTGATTTCTCAAATCTATAATTAGATTTCTAGCATCTTCAAGGTCTGAAAGTGCTTTGTCTTTTAAGTCTTTTTCTTGTTGCAGCTGCAATTCTAATCTCTGATTCTCCTTTTTATATTTCTTGATCTCACTTAGAGCACATATGAGCTCTCCTTCAATATAAACTTCAACTCTTGTTCATCATCACATATAATGTGATCTTCTTCTTCTGAATTTGATTGAGTCTCATCTCCTTCATGTGAATGACATCCATCATTGTCACTCTTCTCAGACAACAAGATGTCCTCTCCTTGAAGTGCATCATCTTGGTAGATTCTTATCAATTCTTTCCACACATCCTGAGTTGTTTCACAATTCATAACTTATCAAGAAACTTCATTAGATAATCTAGACAAAATAGCTTTCTTTGCTATATGATTACATTCATAAGCCTCTTTTCTATTTGTAGAATTAGGTAATTCAATAGACATTCAAACACCATACCCTAAAGAGGATAAATATACTTGCATTCTAATATACCAAACAGAGAAATCTGAACCATCAAAGAAAGGAACTTCTGGAAACTCTTTGTCTAATTTAATAACTGTCTCAACTTGTGAGACATTTCTATCAACATATTCTATATCAATATTTGAATTTGATAAAGATGGTGCCATTTGATGAATAGGAGACTTGACACTTTTCTTTTCTCTATTTCTTTTTCACTTACCCATGGTACTCCACACTCAGGACCTACCCAAGCCGATTAGACTTCTATAGGGAACATATGCTCTGATACCACTTGTTGGAGTGCAGGACAACACTAAGAGGCGGGTGAATTAATGTTGTGTAAACTTTTAACTTTTCACGACTTTTAATTTACAAAACAGAGAGAGATGAGGACATCAATAATTTGTTAAACACATATGTACAAGTATGAATTACAACAAGACATGAGACCAAGACACAAAAGATTATACGAGAGGAAAACCCTCCTGGGGTAGAAAATCCTCTCAAAATTGCCTCACTGGCTTATTCAAAACCTCACTAGTTACAAGTAGGTCTCACTAACCAAGGAAGCTTCACTAGCTTTACAAAATGCCTCACTGGCATACAAAGAGGTCTCACTGACCATACAAACCTCACTGGCACATAAAGCCTCACTGGAAAATACAATCACTATCATCAAAACTTATTGTTTAGTGTGCAAGAAATGATTGCAAGTCAATCTGATTTGCACTATTACATAACTTGTCTTCTCTGAGTCTGCATATACCTTCGCAATCATGCTCAATCCAATCTAAATATTAGTCTCATGATCTCTACACAATCAATTCACCTGATGCACAATCAATTGCATATTGTCTTCATGTTTGATATGGTTCAATCTGTGAGTTTGTTGCATAATATCTTCAACTTGTGTTTGATTCAAAACATAATGTTTTATCTGTATTTTCTCTTCAACATAATTTTCACAAAAATATCTTCAATACTGCATGTTTGTCCACACACACACCTCCTCATTTTCATAACCTGTATATTTATATTATTTCTCATTAAACCCTTACTTTTCCACATTCAGATCAACCTACATTTGCATAAAACATTTTTAAATAAATCCATTCACATTCTTTTGAATAAATCATCTTCATATTCCTTCTTCTACAATCTCCAATCTGCATTCTCATTTTTAGTGTACACACAAAATCCATTCACCTTCAAAAACCTTATTCAAAATGTCATTAAGATGAAATAATCTTTCATCTTCCTCTTCTCTGTACATTCACTTCCACCTACAATCTCTTCATCTTCCTGCAAAAACAAAAATCCATTCACCTGCAAAGAAAAAAATCTTATCCACAATGTTATGAAAATAATCTTTCATATCCCTCTCTTCAAAAACCTTCAACCTCTTCATGTTCTCTACAAAAAGAATATAATCTTAAAAAAAAATGTCTTAAAAAAAATTAGTCAATTTTCCCTTTTATCATTCCAATAGAAGACCCTACATCTTCTCCACATAACATGGTCTTTAAACAAAATTTCCCAATTTAAAAATGTAATAAATATTGCATGACATGTCATAATTTGAAAAAAGACTAAATGTCTTAATTTTCTGCATGAAGGTTTCTAAAAAAAACCTTAAAAAGTTTCCTTGAGATCTCTTAAAAAAAACTCAATAAAATCAGCCATAAAATCATCTTAAAATCTTCACAAATCGTTTCCCCCAAAAAAATAATAAAAACAGTCTCCTCCTTTTTCTTCCAAGCCATGAGGGGGAATCTAAAAATAGAATAAAGTCTTCTTAAAAACAACATATATACTCCACTTTATTTGCTGTCATAAAAGATGACATCCTTCAAAATAGGAGGTAATAAAAGTTTATAAATTTAAAGTGAAGTCATTGATTTGTAAGTGAGCACCAACATTCAAAAATTAATAACCATTGAAGGCCGTGGAGAGGGATAAGGGACCAATCATTTTAATGTTTTAAAACCCCTTCTGTAGGTCACTTTAAGTGACATGACCTATGATTATAGCTCAATACACCTTTAAAACAAAAAGTGTATATCTAATATGACACTCTTAAAAGACTATATTAGAGATTTTAATAGGTGCCTTATTACCATTAAAAACACATTAAACCTTGAAAGACATAGTCTTTATTTTATAACCATTTCCTTGACTGATTATTGAATACCTCTGTCACTTTGCCATTGTAGTCATGTATTATAAAGTATAATAAGCATCTTGACATATCTTGAGCATGAAAATAATACAACCTCAAAGTACATGAAGTCTTGAACATGATGAAGTAAAATATCAACACAAATTCTCAATTATCATCTTGACACAAAGCAATGCAAATCCTAATATAAGGACATCATCTTATGTGAACTCTTATGATGAGAACCCAAACATTCACAAATGAAGCATAATCATCAAGATATGAACTTCATCTTAAACAGACATAAAGCAACTTCATCAAGCATGTTCACTAAGTGAACTCTTGTGAACTCCTGAAAGCATGATCCAATTCCTATCATATGAAGACAAATCTAACTTTCATTATGATGTATCTGCATCATCAACTCCACACTTTTTTGACATCAATGATAACCTGTCTCCATCAGGGTGGAAGACCCTACGGAGGCTGAAATGAAGATTTAAATAAAAGTGAAGAAGCTAGCACCAATCAAAATCAGAGAGGAGATAATACCTACCGCCCTCGTGACTAGAACAATGTTGAGCAAAGAGGAAGAGGAAGAGGCCGACTTGGGCAAGGACCTAGTGTTGGAAACAAGGTAGATCACTAAGAGGGGGGGTGAATCAGTTATCTCAAATATCTTAACTTTCTTTTCTCCTTTAATAATTAGTGCAGCATTAAAACATATAAGCATTCATAATCATGAGAGCAGAAATAAAATCAACACACATAACACAATGTTTTTTACGTGGAAAACCCTGTTAAGGGAAAAACCACGGGGTGACTAACCCAATATTGTATTCTCTGTTAAAAGAATAAGAAGTACAAAATGACACTTGCCAATTAGGGCTCACTGCCCGAGCACACTGCTCACAAGAGGCACACTTCCTACAAGAGACTCACTGTCTACAAAGTTTATAGAAGGTAACCAAGTGTTTGAACTGATGGGAGGCATCCACAAATGCTGAAGTTCAATTCTGATTAGGCTCAATACACTAATCTAATGCACTTCATTCTTCCTCTACTCTAGTGCTATTGCTCTGTCACATATCGGACTTGTATTGCTGCTTCCACACTTATCTCTACCTTTTTCGCACCTTATTTCATCTCCTCTACACACACACTTTCATACTAAAAACCATCTGGTATATATATATCCGCACCAAGGATTTCTACAACTTTCTAGTCGGTAACTAGAATACTCAAGATATTTACAAAATACTGATCTGTCGGCTGAATCCATGCTTGATATGTGATGTGTATCAAAATCATAGACATTAAAATTATCAATCATGTTAGCCAATAATGTATGATCCCTCAATTAGCTTGATCAACATCAATTACTCATCCGAATTGAAGTCTGATACTCTATTGGTTAGTTCTTCCTCAGTCTGCTCTACCTGTCTGCAACCCAATACTCAGATGCTCATATCTTTTCTATGTTTTGTCACCAGATGCTCAATCTCTGGAATATAGGAGTCATGATGCTCCTCTTGACTTGTCCAAGTCTGCAACTTGCTGAGTTACACCATCTAAGAGATCCGGACCTAAATGTCAGACCTTGTTGCATGCTTTGTTCTTGTTCACCGGACCAAAACAATCTTCAATCTGACTTCTGGTATAGGCATACTATGTGCTATGGATGTGTGGGATAGACTTTGTTGCCATCAATGACAACACTCATGAAGCCACACAGTATCTCTTGCCAACACCTGGAAGAGGAGGTTTTAGAGAAACCTGTTTCCAATGTGGAGAAGAAGGGCATCGAGCATACAAGTGTCTGTGACATCAAGGAAGAATAAACATAAGACCTGAAGGTAATGCATGAGTTGCACATGTAGATGAAGATGCGCAGTCTGAGCATTCTGAAGATGCTGAAAGGGAAGAAACCCTAGTTGTCAAAAGAACTTTGTTGAATGAGGAGAAAGAACCCAATCAAAGCAAGATTTTATTCTGCACAAGGTGCAAATGTGAAGGTAAGTGTTGTAATATTATTATTGATAGTGGAAGCAATGACAATCTTGTTTCAGAGGAGATGGTTGACAAGAAGAAAGCATCCACATCCATATCAGATTGCCTGGTTGTAGAAGGACAGTAGAACTTAGGTCAATGAGCAGTGTTTAGTGAAGTTCAAGATTAGGGACTACCATGATGAAGTGCTGTGTGATATCATATCAATGGATGCATGTCATATGCTATTGGGGAGGCCATGGCAGTATGATAGGAGCACTATCCATGATGGCCATGCAAACACATATTCTGAAGCCCTTGAAGGAGGTGATAGAAAAGGTATGTAGTACTGCCAGAATTTGCTTGGTAGATGGTAGAAAATTTTTGGAGGGTATGAAGCATGAGCGTCATTGCTTTGCATTGATTCCTAAGATTAGTCAAGAGAAATGTGAAGATGTCCTAGCAAAAGTCTTAGATCTGTTGGAGGAATTTTAGGATATTGTCTCCGATAATGTACCAGAAGGTTTACCACCAGTGAGGAAGATAACTCATCAAATAGATTTGATACCAAGGGCCAGTTTGCCGAATAAGGTAGCCCATAGAATGACCCCTACAAAGAATGAAGAGCTAAATAGACAAGTTCAGGAGTTGTTGAGGAAGGGACTAATAAGGGAGAGCCTAAGTCCATGTGTGGTACCTGCACTACTAGCACCAAAGAAAGATGGAGAGTGGAGAATGTGTACATATTCCCAAGCCATCAATGACATCATGATCAAGTACAGATTTCCATTGCCAAGAATGGATGACATAATGTATTGTTTGAGTGGAGCCAAGTACTTCACGAAGATTGACCTGAAGAGCAGGTATCACCAGATCCAAATTAGAGAAGGAGACGAATGGAAGACAGCCTTCAAGACAAAGGAAGGTTTGTACGAGTGGTTAGTCATGCCATTTTGGCTAACCAATGCATTGAGCACATTCATGTAGCTCATGAATGAGGTATTGATAGAATTTTTGGGAAGTTTTGTTATTGTTTACTTAGATGATATTTTGAATTTTAGTAAGACTTGGGATGAGCATCTGATGCATATCATAAGAGTTTTAGAGAAGTTGAGCGAGGAGAAGTTGCAGATTAATTAATCTAAAGAAATGTAGTTTTGCAAAGAAGGAGTTGGTATACCTGGTATTTGTTGTCTTAGAGGAAGGTCTTAAGATGGACCCAAAGAAGGTGAGAGCTATCCTTGAATGGCCTATGCCAAGGAGTACCACAGAGGTACGATCTTTTCATGGTTTGGCAAGTTTTTATAGAAAGTTTATCAAAAACATTAGTAGCATTTGTGCACCCCTAACGGAGACAATGAGAGGGGCTAGAAAAGAGTTTAAATGGACAAAAGGAGTAGACAAAAGCTTTGATACATTGAAGTAGAAAGTCATAGAGTAACTTGTATTGGTACTTACAGATTTCAATAAGGTATTTTAGATAGATTGTGATGCTAGTGGCAGTGCTATAGGAGTTGTTTTGAGTCAAGAAGGTAAGCCCATTGCCTATTTTAGTGAGAATCTTAATGATGCCAAGAAAAAGTATTCTTTTTATGATTACGAATTTTATGCAATTGTTCAGGCTTTGAAGAAATGGAGACATTTATTTGTTGCCAAAAGAGTTTATTTTATATACTGATCATTAGGCTTTGCAGTATCTTAATAGTCAAGGAAAGTTAAATCAAAGGCACTTAAAATGGGTTGAGTTTTTGCAGAGTTATACTTTTGTTTTGAAGCATAGGAGTGGGAAGTCCAAAAGAGTTGCAGATGCCTTGAGTAAAAGGCAAAATTTGTTGACATAAATGAAGATAGAGGTTGTTGGGTTCGATGAGCTCAAAAGTTTGTATCCTAAAGATCCAAATTTTGTAGAGGCTTGGAAAGCTTGTTTGGAACTTGTTACTTTGGACAAGACAAAATGGTTGGATTTCATAATCCAAGATGGCATGTTGTTTAGAGGAAGCTAGTTGTGCATTCCAAGGAGTTCTATGAGAGAGAACCTGATTAAGGAGAAGCATAGTGGAGGATTAGTTGGACACTTTGGTCAAGATAAGACCATTTCTATTGTTGGTCAAAATTATTATTGGCCACAGTTGCAGCAGGATGTAAGGAAATTTGTGCAAATTTGTAGAGTGTGTCAGATGGCAAAAGGAACAAGTCAAAATACAAGGCTATATCAGCCATTACCTATACCAGAGAAGCCATGGGACAATATTAGTATGGATTTTGTTCTTGGTTTACCAAGGACACAGAGAAGGATATATGGTTCCATTTTTGTGGTGGTGGATAGATTCTTGAAGATGGCACATTTCATTCCTTGCAAGAAGACTAATTATGTTGTTCATATTGTTGAGTTATTTTTCAGGGAGGTGGTGAGATTAGACAGTGTACCAAAGAGCATAGTTTCAGATCGAGATACCAAGTTTGTTGGTTACTTTTGGAGGACATTGTGGAAGAAGTTGAAGACCAATTTGAAGTTCAGTTCTACACACCATCCACAGGCTGATGGATAGACTGAAGTGGTGAATAGGAGTTTGGGTAACCCCCTACGATGCTTAGTACGGGATAAGCCCAAGGGATGGGATTTGATTTTACCACAGGCAAAATTTGCTTACAACAATTCTGTCAATAGGAGTACTGGTAAATCACCATCCCAGATTGTATATCGGAATAGTCCAAGAAATGCTTCAGAGTTAAGGAAGCTGGACAAGGGAGAAAAAATAAGTGCTGAAGCTGAAGACTTTGCATAACACCTGAAGAATTTGCATGAAGAGGTGAGAAAGCACATTAATAAGATGAATATTCAGTACAAGGCTAAGGTAGATTAGAAGATGACATATAAGGAGTTCCAGGTAGGAGATGAAGTCATGGTTCACTTGAGAAAAGAAAGGTTCCCAATTAGAACATACAATAAGCTGAAAATGAAGAAATTTGGACCGTGCAGAATCCTGAAGAAGCATGATTCAGGAAATGCATATGAGGTAGAGCTGCCGCGTGGGATTAATATTTCCCTTGTGTTAAACATTGCTAATTTAACAGAATATCATGAAGGTGGCACAAATGATGGACCAATAGAAGAATAGTGGAGTATTCCGACATCTGCTTCAATGGAGGAGATATAATAGATCTTGGATAGCCATGTGGGAAGAAGTACTCAAAATAGGCAATATGAAGAATATATGGTGAAATGGAAAGGAAGGCTTGTTTAAGATTCTTCTTGGTTGTCTAAGGCAGAGGTTGACTGTTTGGGTTTTCCTCAAACAAACACCTGAGACGTGACAGGGTCACTTCTCAAATTACCCTGGGTGTTTGATGCAGGAGCATCCAGTGGTGTAAGGGAAATCTTGCATCACCAAAAAAGATGTTGATTCAAAATCATTGCAATTTTTTTCATTTCTTTCCATAATTAGTATTTTTGTTCCATAATCTCTTGTATAATGATGTAGGACTTTCAGTTTTTCCAAACTGCTAAAAATAGCAAACTACTATTTCAGGAAAGTTTAACTACCATTTAGGAAAGTTTGTATTTGGCCACGGATGGAAGCAAAAATTTGTAGGAAGCTTCGTAAATGAAATATAAGACCTTTGGTGAAGGAATAAGGCAAAGATCATCTGTGAGCTGAAAGATATTAAAGTTTTTGTCTTTCGAAAAGCCCCTCAAAATCTTTAGAATGAGATATGAGGCACTTAAACATCCCATAATTCCTTGAAACGTTGATGGAAATCCATTTACAGATTTCTAGGGTGATAGTTCACATCGCAAGCTTTCCAGGGCTTAAAATGGTTCGTCAATCAGACACCCGGATCAAAAGTTATGCTTCCCAGAAGTTGACCTACTTTTGGAGGGAGTTGCAAAGTTTAAATTTTAGCTGGAGGCTGCCAAAAAATGTTATTTATGACTATTTTTGGGAACCCTGGGAAGCAGTAGAGATAAGGGAGAATGTGTAGAGTCAATAAATGGCAAGAAATTATAAACCCTAGCTGATTTGGGGTTACAGAAGGCTGAAGATTCTAGAGTATTAAAGTTAGAAAAGTTGTAATGTGTTGCAACCAGTAGAGGATTCATCCTCTAATTGTATTGAGCTTTTATAATGTAATGTGTTGTCCAAATCAATAAAAGAACATCTCTATTTTCTGTGTGCAATTTCCATTATTGTGTGTTTTATGATTTACCCCCTTCATCAGACAGTAGCCGTAGGGCAAAGACCAGACCCAAAAACAACATGTGCCAGATACTAAGATGAACTTTACAGGGACTGGGGTGATGGAGGCTGGTAGCTTAGGGACAAGACCGAGACCTATTCCAGGTGCATGCACATCATGTTGGTGCTCTTAGGCAGATGATGAGGAGGAGTTCTAGACTCTCTATGCTCAAGTTGCAAGTCTGTAGGACACTATTGCGAGGTAGAGACAGGAGTTGGTGCAGCTATAGGGAGCATATGTATTACTAGATGGGAGCAGTGGGGCTGATGGCCAGGTTAGTTCCTTATAGGCACAGTTAGCACATGCATAGGCACAGGTAGCTAGTGTGATTGCGGAGAGAGATGCAGAAAGAGCTTTGTGGTAGGTAGTAGATACGTAGTTGGGGAGCCTACTGGAAGAGGTTACATGGATGCAGGATGTCATTGTTGGCACCAATGCATCATAGATGTGGACTAAGTACACAGCAGCTCAAAGTCATGCAACGCAATTACAGAGTGAGATTTCAGAGGCACGCGTGCAGGTGGAGTATTATTACAGGGCTTATTGTACAACAGTCTCTGAGGGTCATCGCATGCCGAGCTATAGTCAGAGGAGTAGCTCTAGGATGTATGGATCATATAGGTCCAGGAGGTCAGTACAGTCAATTCAGTAGCCTATGGTACCTCCACCACTGCCACCATAGCATCCATAGTAGTAGCAGCCACTACCACATCCAGGCTCACCCACTGACTCTGCTAGGGGATCATTAGGCCAGGGTTGATGTTTTGATATGGATTGATGTTTTTTGGCCCTTAGAGGCATTTTTGTTTCATGACATTGAGCGATGTATTATTTTTGCGGTGATGTATCTGATGATACTTATGGATGTTTATTATGATTTTATAGATATTTATGATGATGACATGATGTACCCTATGTTTATTTATGATGTACATATGATGGTTATGGATTATGCTATGATGTGATGGTTTGTGATTTGTTTATGATACTTATGTATTATGGATGATGTTATGTTGATGTTTATGACATTCCTGAATGATTATGGATATGTTATGGATGATACTGTACATGGATGATTATGATATATGGATTATTATGATATATGTATGTAATGATTATGAATGCATTTTATATAGATGATGTTATGATGTTGATGTATGAGATGGATTTAGTTTATGTTATGGATTATGATGTGGATTATATATGAAATGGAATGGAATATATGCTCATATTAATAAACATATATTATGGATGTAAAATGAATGTGAAAGTGAAAATATATACTTAGATTAATAAACATATATTATGGATGCAAAATGAATGTGAAAGTGAAAATATATGCTCAGATTAATAAACATATATTATGGATGCAAAATGAATGTGAAAGTGAAAATATATACTCAGATTAATAAACATATATTATGGATGCAAAATGAATGTGAAAGTGAAAATATATGCTCAGATTAATAAACATATATTATGGATGCAATGGATGCGAAAGTGAAAATATATGCTCAAATTAATAAACATATATTATAGATGCAATGGATGTGAAAGTGAAAATATATGTTCAGATTAATAAACATATATTATGGATGCAATGGATGTGCTTAGGTTACACTTGTGTGAGAGTTTGATTTGAGAGGCATGAAATCATCATCATTAACTCTTGAAGATGCCTCACATGCCTACAATATGCAGCAACAACTTATCCTATCCTCAGTGTTTTAATTGTGTTGTTTTTGTTGGGAAAGGTAGAAAGAGAACAAGCAATAGAAATTGTCAAGCAATGTGTTCTTCCAAAATCCATGATGAAGATGCAATGGTTAAATGATGTAATGATTGATGGTTGTAATAATGGTATGTGACTATGATAATGCAAATGATTAATGAATCAATACAGTGATTAATGAGATGGTCAAGTCATCATACATGTTATGTGCATTAAACCCTGGGTGATGGGGCTAGGTGATAGTGAATAGGTTGGGGAGGGGAATGATCAGGATAGGTTTGGGATGAGTTAGGAAAGTTAGGAAAGGGGATTGTTAGGGTGGTTTTTGGTAATAATAGGTCACTAAACACCACATATTTAAGGGGAAAATTAGGTTTGAGATGGTTTAGGTTTTGTAGAGTGGATTGATGGGGGGAGTGTATGTTAGATGGGAGGTGGGGGGTTAGAGTGAATGAATTAGGTAGGGGGGAATCAAAATTCTAATCCTAGATAATATGGTTGGATGGGTGGTGATAGAAAAGGCAATGACATGAGCTAGGTACAGTACTGGGATACTTCAAAATAAATATGTCAATCACTATAACAAAAGAATAACAAAATAAAGAATGAAACAATCAATGAATAAGCATATCAATCACTATCCCTGGTATCCTCCACCTGTTGATCTCCTTCCTTCTGTCTCATATAATTTGTATATCTCTTGGCCAAGGTTGTTATGGCTGCATGACCTATCTTTTGAGACGCCTCCCATGTGTATTGCTGCATCTCTACACTTTTCTTCAATACATGTGCCCTGCCTTCCACATCTTCTCTTCTTTTTTTATATTTCTTAATTTTAGCACTCAATTCCATTACATCCTCACTCAACTTATTCACAGGGTCATCAATGCAAGACTAAAAGATATCTTTAAACTCTTTAACTATTGTGGATACATCATATACCTAAGCCTTAGAGCAAGGATACCCTACAAAATGTTGTACTATCTTTACATGTTTATCTAACATGTCTTGAGCAGTTCTCTCCAATTCTTGCACACTAAGAATGCAAGGTCTGAGTATACCTTCCTTGAATTTCAATTCCATTCTCCATCTAGGCACTTGAAAGGCAATATTTAGGGTCAAGACCCCCTCATTAACCAATGATTCCATATGCTCTTCCATGGTAGTTAGTTTATTCAATTCATCCTTATTCTGTTTTATTCTAGACTGGCATTTTTGCAAAATATTGGCACAATTATTCTTCTCAGTAAGAGTGGTATCCCAATTGCTAATTGCACCCTTTACTACCTCTTCCCCTTTATGAATAAATATCTTTACCCATTCCTCAAACATGTTTGCTTCATGTCTTTTATTTTCCATATCACTTATTTACTCTTTGGATAAAATTGTCAATTCCGAAGGTAATTCAGGTAAGCCTTGTCCAAGATCTATAATCCCTTGGATAAATTGTTGCAACTAGGCAATGTGCCCATTCAACTTTACTATTTTTTGCTTGTCTTTCCTCATCTTAGTGATAGTTACTTTTGTAATCTCTTGCAGCTCTTCAATATGTTGCTCTATGTTTACATGTCCAAGATTCATACTAATAACATTATATGCCTCCATGTCTATTTTACCTTTTTCTTTGTCAACTTGAGGGACTGCCATCTGCATAATTCTTGTACTAGAGGGATCTCTTTTTATGGATGACATGATCCTTACTTTCCTTCTAACTCTCTTGGAAGCCTCATTAGCTAATAAGATCTTGATATCAATAGGTACCATCTATACTGCCGACTCTTGGCACTGTTGGTAATTTTTTCCGAATCGGTAGAGGGTTTGCCATTTCCAATGCACTGGCAAATTCAGCCAACAGACACAGGTGTTTGTATGAGCTACCTCCCCTTCACTTCTGGTTCTGCCGCACCAAGGGGGGTGTCCCTATTTGATAAAGATGTAACATTTACTCTCCGAATGATAGAAATATTTAACTTTGCAATAACAGGTAGAATACTCTCATGTGTGGACCAGGATTTGTGTGATAAATCACAAGGTTGGCAATGTTCTTGGACATATTTGTCTGGTTAGGTATGAGAGTATACAGGGGTTCCTAATCCTACTCCTACAACTAACAGGTTGGAATAATGGAATGATTTGAATTTGATGGTTTGGATGCAAGATAGGGGTTTTGGATCATAATTACTTCACAAGAATAGACCAGTGCCTATCTTGGGACAAGGAGTCAACTAGACGTATACACAAGAATGGATTGCATCTTGGATTCAAGTTTCAAGAGGTTAGATTGATGATTACCTTACAAACATCACCTAAGAATGGGTATTTAACTACCTCTACTTATTGATATCCCAGTTAACATACAACCTTCTCCATATTTAACCTAAGACAATTTAAACCACTCCTTGAATGGAAGTCACAGATTAAACATGCAATACAGAAACCTGTATCCTAGAATTTGAGGAACCCTTAGCAACCAAATTTAGAAGAAGAAATGCATGCAACAAGTGGAGAGGGACAACTAGACACATGCCATAAGCATTTTTCATATAAAACAACACTGAAACTAAAAATGTATGCAATGTACATTCAAGGTGCAACTCATAAACTCCGTAGAGATACAACAGCAAGGAAATGTTCTGTATTTCGTTATTTTCACAAAAATGTCCAAATCTTCAACAACAACAAACTGAGTAACACGGTCTACTTAATACAACAAGAAAGTGTACTCCACATTAATTACATGGTACATCAAAAATCTGCCAGATACAATGCATGAGAAATGGCACTCAAAAATTGAATGCAGTAGAGAAACAGAGGAGAAGAGCAGGTGGGCTCGGTATCTAAGCAACCGCCTGAAGATCTTCTTTCATAAAATTGGTGGTTGACCTGTCATTCCACCCAACATACCTCTGCAAGCGCTGCCATTAAGATCAACCTACCCGCACCCCTCAGAAATGCAGCAATGGATGCATCAGAAGTTTTCCCACTCAAAAAACACGGCCACATACAAAGAAAACCTTCGCTGCAACTTTAAAACTTGGTCGTCGACCTGTCTCCCAATCACTGAGATCTAATGGCTCAAAAACCTGCAGAAAAGCCAAGAGCCAATGATATCGCGCCATGTAGGTGGCTTTTTCCTCTATCGCTGACTTTTCCATTCTCTATTTTGCCATTTTCGCCCTTTGTATATGCATGTTTGAATGCATATACAATCACTATTGTTCACCCTTCAAAAATCCCTTATATATGCAAAATGCATATACATTTGTTTGATATACAAGGCGGACCCCAAACTTGTTTAGAACAAATTGAAATTCAATTCAGGTCTGGCTTGTATCCCCTTTTCCTGCATATTTCCTTGTATATGTGCATGTACATTCGCCTCATACATACAAAGGCATATTTCAAATTTTAATGAGGCATACTGAAGTTGCCTTGAAATCTGGCTTGCATCTTAACCCTTGTATCTTTCCTATGTACATTGGCACATACAAGCGCCCAATATACATGTTGTGGACCTGAAACATTAGTCACTGCATTTGATTTTCAATTGGGTCCGGAATGTATATTTCTTCATTGTATATTGGCTTGTATGTGCAAACATACAAATGAATGTACATACAACTGGTGGGCCCCATCACTTGTGTCTCCCCTGTGGCACTATAGCAAATGTATATTTGCACCCTTGTATGTGCCAATATACAAACACAAATATACAAACCCTCATATACAACTGCGGAATATGCGATAGAATATTTCAGGAATGCATCTAAATGCAAACATACATTCACTCCTCATATACAAACAAGGAATCTTTCCTGGAATATGCCCGCAATGTATCTTTTCTTTGTATGCGCGCCCGAATGTATATTTGTTTGTATGTTTGAAATGCATGCTGGCGGCTTTGTATGTAGCTTGATATACAAGACCACTTGTACATCGCACTGTAGCAGAAACATGTCCGCCACCCTTGTACATTTTTCCTTTGTATCTCTACATGCAACCCGATATACAAAGCGGGAATATTCCTGGGAATCTGCGAAAGATCCCCCCTTTGTATATGTACATTCCAAGCCCAATATGCATTCAGAAATACATCTAACTCATTTTTTCAAAGGACGATAGAGTTTTCTGACTCGCCAATGCATATTTTTGACCTGCATGTATATACAAGCAGCCTTGCATATACAAAGACATATGCATATAACTGATTTTTTGCATTTTTTAGCACTGTAGAGGCCAAAAGAGTTAGAACTTTTTAGATTTTTGGGAAGGGGTCTGCATATACATATTTAAATACTAATAGGCACACTTCAGACCCAATCCATGATAGTATTTCCATGCTCTCATCTGCAACCTTATCATTCATCACCTCATCTTGAGCCTCTTCTGTTATCACTTCTTCTTGTTCTTGCTCTTCATGCTCTTGATGTTGTTGTTGTTCATGTTGTTGTTGAGGATGTTGTTGTTGAGGAAGCTGTTGTTGAGGAGGTTGTTGTTAAGGAAGCTATTGTTGAAGATTCTGTTCTCAAATATTTTTTTGTTCTTCTTCATGAGGCAATTCAGGATTAGGAATCTCCTTTGATGCATCCTTTCCTTCCTCATTCTTATTTTCTTGTTCCTCCATTCTATCTAGAGGGACACTTTCCTGAACTGGTATATTTTCTCCTTGAGAAGCTGGTGTATTACCAATATCTTCACTCTCTTTCTCCCCTGCCTGATCTTTCAAAATCTCTTCAGCAACTTCTTTTACTTCTTCCATGATATTTTTAGGTACTAAATTATCAAATGGGTCAACCATTTTTGTATCCTCTGCTAATTGTGTGGTAACCTCTAAAACTTTTGAGGTTGTTGTTGCCTTTTGTACCATTCCAACATCGAATGCCCCTAGCATGAGATGACTTTTAGGTATTTGTCTTTCTTCCTCTTCATTGCTCTCATCTAGGCTCTCATCACTACTTTCACCATCACTCTTATCTTTATCATCTTCAACATCATCAACATCCACAACCTTGTCCACATCCACTACTTCTACATTTTCTTTGGTGGATACTTGAGGCATGGATGCACTTTGTAACATTTCCTTAGTCATTTCTTATTTGACTTGGATGAATCCTTGTATTTTCTCCTGTTGTGTTTGTCTTACCAATGGTGTTTGCTGAGCTGTTGGTAGGACTTGAACACTTGGTGTTTGTTGAGGCATTGCAGTTGTTTATACTAGAGTTTGCTCCATTGTGGTAGATGCAGTTGATGCTCCTCCCTCTGCAAATGTAAATGTTCTTGAGGGGATAGCCACTATTACCCCTAATGCATAAGGATCTAACAATGTGGTTCTTGTATTTGCCTTGGCTATTTTGGCCTCTACTATCTGCCTCTCTCTTCAAGAAATCATCAAAATTATCCTCATTTTCCAAACTTCTCTTTTTACCTTTCTTCCCTTGGTAAGTGACTATTATCCCTTTGGCCTTTAGCTCTTCTACTTTCTCTTTTATCCATACATCTAAATGGGTTATCACTGGCCTTGAGATATTATCTAGTGAATCCCCCTCAGACTAACTCTAGTCTGGCTCTCTTATAACTTCATCAGCCACCCTTTTGGCTTCATAACTGCTATGCAATATTTTCTTGTCATCATTTTTAATCTCTTGGGGTACTTCAAGTACTCCCAATGTCCTTACCTGATCAAGAGTTAGCCTTTGGCGGGCCCTTTGCCTGACCTCTGCTTCATTATCACAATCAGCCCAAAATATTCAAGGTGGGGCTGATATCTAAACTTCTTGTTCACAAAATTTTGTATTCTTCTGAATGGATCAAATGGTCGAGCCAAATCAAAAGTTTGAAACCCATAATATTGTAATTTTGCCCCTGATACTTTAGCCACTTCCTCATTGAAACATTGGTATCTACCAATACCAAAGGGAAACTTGATGTTACCTCTATTGAACTTTGCTTTGTACATACGATAAATGTTCAAGATTTTCCTAGTGAATTCTAACAATACCATTTTGTCCGTTGGGTACCTTGGCAATTTGAAAGGCTTACCCATGAATCTTTCTGTTCTAATGCAAGTGAAAGTAGGGAATTGAATGTACCATGCACTATGCAAATTAATAGCATTTCGTGCTTCTTCTGATAACCTCTTATCTCTATCCCTCGTTAGTGTTCTCACCAGGTACATATAGAATACATCATTAACCCTTATGTAATTCTGCATCAAATTCTTATCCTGCAAGTCTGGGTAATGATCATATACTAACATTTGCCCTAGGCCATTTCCTAATGTACCAATCCTAGATATTTCTCTCAATTGCATCTTTGTTGCACAAGAATATACTCCTTGAAGTCCATGGCTCAAATTGGCTTGCATCTGCCAGGCCCATTAATCTACTTAACAATGTAATCATTATGTAAATGTCCTCCTTGAAGTCCATCCTGTATAAATGCTTTGGGACCCTAGTAGCTGCTTTTGGTTACTTGTCTTGAGAATACCATCCATAAAATATTGTGCTTTTGCAAGATGCCTCATTTCCTTTAAAATCAGCTGCATATTTCTCCACATCTATTTCCTTCATTTTATCAGTAATTTTCAAACCGAAGGTTTCAGCTATTCCTTCCACCGACAAATCTGTGTAGACAACACCATTGTGCTTCACTTTCCTAGAGTTCATGTCATATTTGTGGATGTACTCAATAATTAAATCCCTAGCTTCCATTGCAAGTGGGAAGCCCGCAGCATTAAACAATCCCACATCCATTAGATTATTTAATGCTAGAGATGCTCCAGGCGCTCTAATCTTCTGTAATAGTATGGTAGAGTCAAAATCCCCAATTTCCGTGTCAGTTGCCCTTCTTCCCACAGAATAGATCTGTGAGTTATAACCCTTGCTTAGAAATTCTTTCTTAACCATCTCCTTCCTCATGTCTTTCTTTTCTCCTTTTCCAGTCGTCTTCTCAGTTTTCTTTCCTTTGGGTGGCATCCTGTCAAGAAACATATTCATTTTATGACTATATTCACGTTTTCTAGGGTTTTACCATACAAATTTACCATCTATGTTTTACCCTAAGTGTTTTCTTTTCACTTTTTTGAATTCTGTATGACTACCCTACTGTGTTTAAGTTTCACAATTCATCACAGTAATTAACTAATTTTAAACCATTTCCGTTACCCTACTGTAATTGCTATAAAATTTACCGTAATTGCATTATGTTAAGCACCAGTGAGAATTTTAGATACATACCTGGATTCGCAACCGTTGACTTTTATACTGTTGACAAGATATTTTACCATTCGAGCTCACCGCAACCGTCTTTGAATCGTAATTCACCTTTGTTCTCCTTAGCTCTGTGGAATACTCTGCAACTAAATTCTAAATGCAATTGTGAAGTTTAATGCAATCAAAATTCTTTTTTACTCCTTTGAAATTAGGTATTTCCTGCAGTAGATATGCATTAAATGTTGCAAATAGTATATGCAATTTGATTTTCTCTTTATTCTACCATTCCATGCACATTTTGAATTTCGTATACGTTGGCTTATTGCACATTTTGCATTTGTATATCTTATGCATGCACTTTCACTAATATGCAGAAAAGAGGTGATGACATCATTACAAACATTTTGACTTAATGATCTTTTCAATGTTAAGTTCAATTTTGTATCTTAAAGCATGCACGAGTTACCTTTATGCATTTGTACTTTTCTCTCCCATTTGTTTTGTATATTTTCTTGTATATGCTCATGTATATCATATAAAATTGCCAAACATACAAACACGAACTCCATCGGGTTTACAAAACAAATTAGAATTACATTCGGATCCAGCTTTGTATATATCTTATTTGTATCACCTTTTGTATATCGCGCACACACATTTTCTAACATGTAGATGTGATGTTGACTTTTCCACCTTTCATTATGTATAAATGCACTTTATTTCATGATTTAATCACAAGTTCACATCTGTAACTGCATCTTGCTCTTTTTTTTTATTGAATACATGCAACTCAACATGCAAATGCGGACCTCCCACATAAAGATTACCAACTTTTAAACTTTCTAATCACATCTAGATTTGTATCTACATTTTAGATACATGTGCTTATACATACAAAGATACATACAAATATAACCATTCGCTTCCGCTTTCTAAACTCAATTGAATTTTCTTTCAGGTCCGCTCATGCACTTGTATAAGAAAGTATATTACTAGCAATGTATTAACCATGCAAATGAGATGACCGCGACTTTATATGCTAATTTTGAACTTCTTTTGACATCCACTGATTTATATTTAGGATTTGTATAAAAGATACATGTGTTGTAATATACAAATACAAGTGCAGATTTCTACCATAATAAAGTACACCATGAAAAGCTATCAGGTCCGGATTTGCATAAGTATGTTTTGGACCGTTAGAGATACAAACATAACATGGGATTCAAACACGATGTATATAATAACCTGACAGATCAAAAATACAAAGTATATAGGATACATGCAAATGTCAATGCCTATGAGATACATTTTGACCACCACAGTCGAGTGTTGACTTTTCACAAAAATTGGCATAACTCTCAAAATACGCAAAATTTTTGAATCGTTCAAAAAGAAACCCTAGCTGAATTTTGATGCAAATTTCATTGATAACAAATGTTTTTGACCAAGCACTATGCAACTTGAATTTCAAGCACCAAGGACATTTTACCCATACCACCAAGCAAACAGAACCAAACCAACACAAAAGCAAAAGCAACAATAGGGGGTCCTCATTTTGCTAAAGGGTAAATGGGGCATGTTGTGAACATCACAACAGGACCATCCAAATGGGTTGGATGGGTGCATCTTAGGTACCTAAGTACTGGATACTTCCTTTGTATTCCAGACTGCCTACATACCCTGTGTCCATGGGATCAAGGTACTTTAAGATGTGGGTGAGATGAATATGTAGTTCTGGTATGACTTGATGATGTGGGGATGGTTCAGGATGGATGTGATGATGTTGAATATGATGTGTAGGATAATGATGTGGGATCATTTTTGGATTTTTGAAATTTTTTTATTTTTTGGGTTTTTGGATTTTCTAATGTTTTTGGATTTTTTTGGATTTTTTGGATTTTATAATGTTTTTGGGTTTTTTGGATTTTCTAATGTTTTTGGATGTTTTTTTTTTAAAGCGCCTGGTAAACTTTTTAACATGACCGGTGATGCTGGTGCGACATGCCCTCTGGCTCCACGCGAATGCTTTTGCCCGGAGCAATGAACCGATGAGGCCACAACACGGGGGACCTCATCCCCTAGCAAGAACACTTCAAACCCGCAAGCTCGTTGGCCTAGCAAAGGCATAAAGCCTGCAAGCTCGTTGGCCCAGTGGGGGTTTGAACTCTGGTGGCCGCGACTACAACTGAGCGACTTAACCACCAAACCACGCCCTTATCGGCTTACAAATGTTTTTGGATGTTTTGGATTTTATAATGTTTTTAGGTTTTTTTTGGATTTTCTAATGTTTTTGGATTATTTTGGATTTTATAACATTTTTTGGGTTTTTTGGATTTTCTAATGTTTTTTGATGTTTTGGATTTTATAATGTTTTTGGGTTTTTTGGATTTTAGCTATACAATGGAAGCATACAAGGATCCTCATTCCACGGATTAGCTTTGGGTGGGATAATATGGGGTGGGTGATAGGATTTGATGTTTCAGTTTTCCAAGCCATGGGATGTGCGTGGTATGGAATGTTATGGTGGAAAGAGGACTTATTAGATGGTGGAACCAATCGCTAAACATGGTGCCTGAGATAGGTTTTCACCCTAGTACTTATCCAAGGCATCACCGAAGTGATTTTCACCATTGGACGGCTTTATTGCACTTGGGTTTTTCTTGATTTTTTGATTTTTTAGGATTTTTCTATTTTTTTGTATTTTTGCCTTGGGATACTCGATGAGTCATGCGTAGAACCTTTTTAAATGTAGAATGTTCATAGGTTCATCTAGAGGCTACCCCTCATGTGTTGCAAGTTGATATGCCCCTCAACCATAGTTGGTTGTAACAACATATGGTCCCAACCAATTGGGCTCGAATTTTCTTTTTTAGTGTGCTCTTGTAGATTTTTCTGGTTCTCCATGAGGACAAGGTCACCTACTTCAAACTTGCAGTTCTTGATTTTCTTGTTATAGTTCCTTTGCAGGTAATTATGGTAGGCCTGAAGATGGTTAAGAGCATCCAAGCATTTCTCATCCAATAATTCTAGCTCATGTAGCCTTGCAACTCGATACTCTTCATCAGTGATCATATTCTATAATGAGACCCTGAGTGATGGGAGATCAACCTTGATAGGTAAGATGGCTTTAGAAATGAATACTAGGGAATATGGTGTGGGTCCTATGGGTGTACGGATGCTTGTGTGGTAGGCCCATAGGGTAGGATTGAGTTGGAGGTGCTAGTCACGACCAGCTTCATTAACCATCTCCTTCAGAATGCGCAAGATGGTTTTGTTAGAAGTCTTAGCTTGATCATTACCTTGTGGGTAATAGGGAGTGGAGAAACGGTGTTGGATATGGAATTTTTCACACAAAGTGCGAACTTCCTGGTTTTTAAATGGTTTCCCGTTATCTGTGATAATGGAATGGGGAACGTCGTAACAACATATTATGTAATGGAGGATAAATTTGGCTATTTGGATACCTGTGGTGAAAGTGAGTGGAATGGCTTCGACCCACTTAGTAAAGTATTCGGTGGTAGTGATGATGAATTTGTGGTCATCGGATGATGGAGGGTGAATCTTACCTACAAGGTCGAGTCCCCATTGCAAAAAAGGCCAAGGAGTTGTTATCGTCTGTAACTCCTGTGAAAGTGCATGGATGAGATCCCCATGTTGTTGGCATGGCAAACATTTCTTCATGAACCTGTAAGCGTCCCGTTCCATGGTCAGCAAATAATATCCTATCCTCAGAATTTTCTTTGCTAAGGTAGGTCCACTAGAGTGTGCCCCACAATACCTTTATGCACCTCTTGCAAGGCCACTTTAGTTTCCCTAGAGTCAAGACATCATAAAAGCGTACCATCAAGACTTCTTTAATAAAGGGTGTCTCCTATAAGGGTGAAGAGGGAGGCTCGACAGATGAAGCTTTTGCATTGTGAGGATGATAGGTTTGGCAGGATGATGTTGTCATGGAGGTACATGTAAGTCTCTTGATACCAGGGAGATAAAGGACCAACAATGTCACACACTAATTCTGATTGCAGAACATCATAAGATGGTATGGGGAGTTCTTCAATCAGGAACATGCACTTCTTGCTATCCTTCTTCATATCCACTAAGGATCCTATTGTGGCCATAGCATTTGCTGCTTTGTTATTCAATCTTGGGATCTGTTCAAAATGGATGTCATGAAAATAATCCTTGAAATCGTCAACCATCCTTTTATAGGGTAGGAGCTTGTCGTCCTTGGTCTTATACTCATTGTTTACCTACCGGATGACTAATTGGGAGTCTCCATAAACCATCAGCTTTTCAATTTTCCACTGTATTTCCATGCAGAGTCTTGTAATGAGAGTTTCATATTCTACTACATTGTTCATGCATGGAAATGTGATCTTATAGGACTTAGGGATGGTGTCTCCTTGAGGGGTAACAAACATGATGCCTACCCCTGAGCCACGATGCATGTAAGACCCATCAAAATACATTTTCCATGTTTCAGTTGTTGGTGCTACTGTCAATATGGATTCATCTGAAAACTCTACAAATAGTGGTTGTTCTGTTGGGATTGGTGCATCGGCTAATTGATCAGCAATTACTTGTCCTTTGATGTCTTTCCTTTCTATGTATTCGATGTCAAACTTACTTAGAATCATAACCCATTTAGCCATTCTTCTTGTAAGAGCTGCTCTTGTCAATAGATACTTCAGTGGATCAATCTTGGCAATGAGCTTAGTCTTATGATTAAGCATGTAGTGTCTCAGCTTCTACAAAGTGAAGACAACGGAAAGACATGCTCATTCAACCAAAGTATAGTTAATCTCATAGGTCACCAAGGTGTAGTTCATGTAATATATAGCTCTTCTTTTCCCTGGTCATCATGTTGTGCTAACAAGGCCCCTATAGCTATTTCTATTGTTGAGATGTACAAAAGGAGGGGTTCTCCTTGTTTTGGTGGAATGAGGACAGGTGGATTGGCAAGATATTCTTTCAGCTGCTCAAAAGCATTTTGTCATTGACTATCCCACACAAAGGCTATATTTTTGTGGAGAAGATGTTGAAATGGTTGGCACTTAATAGCAAGTTATGCTATAAAGCGGTGGATGGATTGGAGTTTTCCTTGTAGACTTCTTAGTTGCTTAAGTATCTTGGGTGGAGGCATCTCCACTATGGCTTTGACCTTGGTGAGATCCACTTCAATTCCTCTTCTCGACATGATGTATCCTATATTTTTTCTGGAAGTGACCTCGAAGACACATTTCTTTGGATTCAGCCACACATTATACTGTTCTAGCCTGTCAAAGATCTTAGCCAGCACATTTAAGTGCTCTGCTCATTTTTTGGATTTCCCAATAGATCATCAACATAGTCTTCCATTATGTTGTGGAAGAGATCATGGAAGATGACCGTCATCACCCTTTGATATGTAGCACCTGCATTCTTCAAGCCAAAAGGCATAACGACCCAACAGTATATCCCCCATGGACATATAAAGGATGTTTTATGTTGATCTTCCTTTGCGATCCTGATTTGATTGTACCCTAAAAAACCATCCATCAAAGACAACATCTTATGACCAGCGGTGAGATCTACTATGATGTTAATGTTTGGTAGTGGAAAGTCATCCTTAGGGCAAGCTTTATTGAGATCTCTAAAATCTGTGTAGCACCAGATGCCCCTAGTGACTTTGGCTATAGGTACAATACTAGATACCCACTCGGGGTAATCTATTGGATGTATAAACCCCACATCTAGGAGTTTCTTAATCTCTACTTTGACAAGAAGTGTAATTTGAGGATTCATCTTTCTTAGCTTTTGCTTCACTAGTTTCACATCAAGATGTACTGCAAGATGATGAACAACTAAGGCGGGATCCAATCCTGGCATATTGGCATAGGTCCATGCAAAGTTATGTCTTCTCTGTTTGAAAAAGGCTAAGAAATTCTCATGTTCCTTTGTTATGAGGGATTCAACTCTGAATGTGATTTTTGGTGCTTCCTTTGTCCCAAGATTCATTTCTTGCAATGCTTCCACTAGGATTGGCGATCTATCTTGATATAGCTTAGCCACTTTGGGAAGGCCCATGCTCTCATCTCCTAGTACCTCATGGAGGTTTTCACTAGGTGATACGTCCTTTATTGTGATTTTTTCATCACTTGAAAGTGCCACAAAGTGGTTTTCACTAGGGGTGTTGTTTTTATTTTTATGTTTTTGCGACTAAGAGCTTCGGTTGTCTCCCCAAAGTAGGCAAATGTGTTGAGCTCCATGATGTATCCGGCTTTATGGTCTCCTAGGGGGAAGTGATCTATGACCCCCATCATCTCGGCTATCACTTCATCATTCTGTGCAACATCAAGGATGGGAGGTCCTTGTTGGTCCCAATCTATAAGTTGGGGGTAAACAAGAGGCAAGTCATTGTAGGTGGATGGTATGGTGGTTAAGGTATAGATGGTACATATGGAGGATTCAAAGAATTCAGTAAAGTCACTAAAGGAGTCTTGATGGTCTACTTCGTTGATGTTGTTGACCGTAGGGAAGGCCTTAACAACCTCCTTTAAGATACATTCACCATTAGCAAGGATGGACTCTTGTTTCCCATACCCTAACCCATGAAGATGTGGGTTTCTTGTTGCTTGGATTGGCTCTACGATTCCTTTCTCGTGAAGGCCTATACTGCCTTGTCCTTTATAATCCATATACTTAACAATTTCTAGGCCCTTTCCGTAGATCTCAGCTGGGATAATAGGGGTTTCTTGTTCTACTTCTTCTTCTCTATATAACCATGAGGATATATATTTGAGAACATCTTGGTCAAGGAGGTGTTTCTTCTTGAGGGTGGGTGATGGCTTGCACTTGATGATCGCCATGGAGACTTCTTCTACCCTAGGAATACCAAATGTTTTAGGAGTGGGTAGTAGTCCCACAAAAAGGTGCCGTGTAGGTCATACTCGCCACATCCCATGTCACTTAGCTTGATCTTGACTTCAGGTGGAGGGGATGTTTGTGATGCAGTGGTAATGTTGGAGGGGTTGATGTATGAAGAGGATGATGTAGGATTGGCTTGTGGGGTTGATTTCTTGGTGGCGTTGTTGTATGGGCAGAAGGTATGGTTGTGTCCTTCCAAGAAGTTGCAATATTCGAAAGGATGGGGGTTGGCATAGATAGTAACTTTTGTGCCATTATAGGGGAACTTCAAGCATTGGTGGAAAGTGGAATGGACGACTTCCATGGCATGAATCCATGGTCAGTTGAGAAGAATATTGTAGGGAAGATCAAGATCAAGCATCGGACACTTGGTTTCCAAGATTTTTTGTCCTACTTGGATGGGAAGCTTGATAGTGCCTTCAGACAATCTCTCAGTGTCATCTTATCCATTAATAGTTATACATTTACTAGTATCCATGACTACATCAGAGTATCCCAAATGTTTTAACAATTTCAGAGTGCATAGATTTAGGCTAGAGCCACCATCTATTAAGACTCATTTTATGGTGTGTTTGTAGATGTAGACTTCAATGTGTAAAGTGTCATTATGTAGGTCATCAGAGGCGGGAAGATCTTTTTTAGAGAAGGTAAGATGGTGCGGTGAAGCGATGTGGCCCACCATGTCTTGGAATTGATCCACATTCAAATTGGTGGGGACTTGTGTCTCCACCAAGGCTTTGTCAAGAATTTCTTTATGAAGGGGAGATGTGCGGAGCAACTCAAGAATGGAGACTTGTGCGGGAGTTTTGCCTAGATGATCTAGGAGGTTATACTTGTGGGTGTATGGTGGATTGTGGATGTGGATGTGGAGGGTTGGTCGTTGGTGGGTGCCCCACAGATAGATATGTAGCCGTGATGAGTGGTGGTAGTGCAATTTGGGGCCTTGGCTTGAATAGTGATAGTATTGATGTGATACAATGTTGTATGCTTGATTGGATGAAGAATCTTTTCCTTTATTGTGGTTAGGTAGAGGATCCTTATATGCTCCTAGGTTAGTATTTGGTGATTGTTTAGGTAGTTCATCAATGGTGATGTCACCTCTATCAGTAAGATCTTGTAAGCAATGTTTTAGCCTCATGCAGTTAGACATTTTGTGTCCTTTGACGTGATGGTATTCAAAAAAGGTGTTTTTATCAAACCAAGAGGGTTTGAATTGACTCTCATCATAGGGTCTGATAGGGGGCAAGGTGATTAAATCCACCCTTACAAGGTTGTTCAAAACATTTTCGATAGGTTCCCCTAAGGGTGTAAATTTTCTTTTAGGATTATTGTTTTGTTTAGGCAGTCCTTTGGGAACATTGACATTATTCATGGTCGATGTGCTCGACGGTGTTAAATTTTGCACATTTTGAACGGCCTTCACATTGGTGACACCATCATTAAGAGTTTTTTTGTTCTTCCCCAAAAGCGGGGTTTGTCATTTGATGGCGCATTGTTGTTCGTGTTATTATTGTTTACCTTATTGTTGTGGTTGTTGGTTTTGTTATCATTAGTGTAAATTTTAATGGAGCCCTTAGCAATGAGGGCTCTTTCAATGGTGGTCCCTTTGTCGATAACCTCCTTAAAGGTTGATGCGCATTGTATTTGTAGGTTGAACCCCATTTCTTGGTTAAGATTGACGACAAACATGGTAACAAGTTGCTTCTTGGGAATAGGCCACAGGAGCTTGCTTGCTAAGCCTCTCCATCTTTGTAAAAAGGTGGTGAATGATTCTCCACTCTTTTGTTTGGTGTTGCATAAGTTGGTCATTGATATTTCATGTTCAACGTTATAGGAGAAATGGTTTACAAACTTTTCCACAAGCCCATGGAATGTCCTAATGCCAGGAGGAAGATGTGCAAACCATTTAGTGGCTTGGCCGCTGAGGCTTCAAGGAAAGAGTCTCATCAAATAAGTATCATCATATGAGACCTCTAGGCAAGCTATGTAGAACTCCCGAAGGTGTTCCCTAGGATCTCCCTTTCCCTTGTACTTGTCAAATTTAGACGTTTCAAAGTTTTTGGAAAAGAGAGGCGTATATAGTGTTATATCAAATGGGTAGGGGAAAATATCCTTGAAAGAGTATTGCTTCCTTTTGTTCCCATGTTGTATGTTGTCAACCTTTTGGATCAATGCTTGGACAAAACTAGCTAAATCTTGAGATGGTGGTTGTGGGACGTGAGTTTGTTGATTTTGCATGAGTTGTAGGAGGAAGGGTGGAATTTGATTTTGCGGTGGAGTTTGGTGTTGTAAGGTTTGATTTTGGGTGATTTGGTTTTGGAGCATGAAATATTGTTGGTACGCGAGGAGTTGTAAGATATGGGGTGAGAGTTGTTGGTTTTGGTTAGGATTGTGTTATGTGGTTTGGATGAATGATACAACAGGTGCTTGGGTGATGGGATTTTGTACATACATGAAGTTAGATGATGGGTTGTTACATGGGTTGGTGTTGGATGTGTTAGGGGGTGGTTGCAAAAATAAGTGGTTTATGAAAGCTATAATGTTGGCATCAAGTTGAGGGGCACTAGTGGAGACGCTTGCATGTATAGTGTTGTTAGGAATGCTTAGGATGATTTGTGGCGTAGATGAGGTGATGGTAGATGTTGATACTTTTGAGATATTTGGTGTGGTCGATACATTTGTGGGGATTGTTGATGTGGTAAACATTTGACTTTGTGGGAATTGTAGATGTAGTGATGTTTGAGGTTTGAGATGTGTTAGGGTTGGTATGTGATCTAGATGGTTGTGATGATGTGGTGACGCTAGGTATTGTAGAACCATTTTGGAGGAGAAATTCAAGATATCTATGAGGATCCGATTTTAAGACTCTATTGAGTATGTCCATAGAATCGGCATCTTGTGTGAAATCTAGGACCTCTTGATCTATTTGGTTGGTGTTAGATGGTGTTGCTTGTGGTGGGATGGGAAAGGGATTTAACATAGCATTGGTGTCAAATGATGACACTTGTTGGACTGAGGGGACATTGTTTTGGTCGGTTGGTGGCATCCCTATGCCAAAATTGTTTCTAAAAGATCCCATTTCTTTGTTCTTCTTGGCTTGGGATCTTGTTACGAGCATGCAATGTTTTGGGTGTAGATTTAATTGGGTGGATGAAGACTGAGACCTTAGAGAATAGGTTTGACTTATTGGACCAAACAATAGGTGGTGATGAAGATGTGATGAGAGGCAAATATAGGTTTAGTCTTAAGAGAATGAACTCTCAAAATTTTAAACCTAAGGATGGTAATAAATCTTAGAGGTTGGGACCTCAAAGATAAATGGGCAAATTTGATTTTCAAAAATCTTGGACCAAAAAAGATGGATGAAGCAATGTGAATTTTTTAGGGATGGAGATGAAAAAGGTGATGAGGTGATTAGGATTTGTTTGGCAAAGGGGAAACAAAGATCTAAATCTAAGGATAATGGTGTGATGTGGGTATAGGTTTTAGATTTTAGAGAAGAAATCCCAAAAACTGGCAACCTAAGGAAGGTAAATGTTAAAAATATGAGAATGGTGGAACAAACTTAGAGGTTAAGACCTTAAAGGAAGTGGGTGAATTGATTTTCAAAAATTTTGGACCAAAAGGTGTGAAAGAGGAAATAGATTGAGATGTAGGTGAAAATGATTTTTGGGATGATATGGAGGATGTGACTAAGGATAATAATTAACCAAGGAAACCTTAGATGACTAGGGTAAATGATTTTGGATAGTAATCAACTAAGAAAATCTTAAGTGATTTGGATGTTTGGATGATGTTGGATGTTGGATAAAATTTTGATGATGTTGGGAGGATATTCAAATCAAAAGTGAGCTTGAATGGATCTAGATCTTAGGATTTTGTAAAGATGGATGTTTCTTTTTACATAAGGTAGACTAATGACCTTAGGCAAAAAGGGGATGATTATTCTACTTGAAGGTAGACTAATGACCAACAAGCAAAATAGGATAACAAAGGATGACAAGATCTAGGTTTAGTTCTTTTCTCAAAGGTTGATTTGGAATATGATTGTGGATTTGATTAAGAGATTAATTTTGGATGTTTGGATGGTTTTGATTTTGTGGAAGTTTAGATTTTGAGGTTTTTGGATAATGTTTGGATGAGGTTGACGAATGTTGGATGTGAAATGAAATAAAGTAGAGGTCCAAAGATGAAAATCAAAATGTAAGATTAAGTTGGATTATGTATGGAGATTGGATTATGGAAAGAGGGATTATGGTTGGGCTTAGTGATTTGATTGATAGCAAAGGGTCCAATAATGAAAGTGTTTATTCTCTAAGTTCAAAATGCAAATATGGGTGAAAATGATTATGGATAATGGTCAAAGGTAGACTATGGTTTTGGTGGATTTTGACAAGGTGGTTACATATTGTGATTGGGCAAGTCCCAAGGATTCTAAAATAGTTTTCTAGACACGTGTGCAGTCTGATTTGCAAATGACGCCAAAATACAGAGATAAGGTGCCACAACAAAGAGTAATGGCACCAGGTATCAGGTAAATAGTGCCAAAATAGTGAGCTTTGGTGACAGGAAAATGGTGATACAAATGATTTTTAGGCACCACACAAAGGAGTTTTGGTGCGAATGTAAAGCAGTATCTTGGATTTTCCTTGGGATTTTGACAAATTTTGGAAAATTTTTGGATCTTGGTTTCAAATGATTGATTAGATAGGTTCAAATGTTTCAATTACTCAATGATCAAGGTGGGCTTCAGATAATGATAGTTTCTTGGCAAGCAATAGAAACACTTCAAACAAGATAATACAATGGCCAAGGTTTGACGTGAAGTGTAATCGTAATGTGTATGCTCAAGAAGCCCCTCAAGGCCCAAATTTTCATGGGTATATGCACAATCGAGAACACTTGAAGACAATTATTATTCTACCTAAAGTCAAGGTGAATGGCTCGACTTGTCAAGCCCACAACTTGGAATCTCCAACTCAAATGTAAACACGCTAACTAATAGGCATGTCCCATTATATTATCTTCTCGAGAGAGGATGAATAGGGGCCTCCTGCACTGGAAGGATGACGCAACCACCCTTTCCCTAGAAAGCTATGTATAGCTTATGCTAAGCTGAGGATTTCCATCTCATCTCAAGGGAGCCATATGGTGAGAATCTTGGGGGTAAAGCCAACTATTCCCTTGTCTTGAACAAGACACCAAAAGGCTAAAAAAGGGTAGGCTTCTAACCAAAGGTGTTTAGTGGGGGAACATTTGGGGGCTCGACACATTACAAGTGTCCAGTAAACCACTTAAGGTTTTAACTAGTTCTACTAGGAGTATCATATACACAAGGTACGCCTCCTTTCGAACTAGCACTGTACGGTAAGCGCTAATACTGATTAGACTTGGCTTTCACCTTATCCTATTTTGTATAGTGGACCAAATGAAAGTACCGCTTGAGGCCATACCCTTGGGGTGAGTACCTCTTTCCCCACCAAGGCAGGCCTCTCTAAGAAAATGAAAAAGAAGAGCATAGAACCATTTCTCTTCACCCAAGATCCTTATAAAGGCGAGGGGAGAGGATACTTCAATTCTATCCCTTGGGTTCTAGAACACATACATGCAAGTGCACAAGACACTTCAAACAAAGCTACGTTCTTTTTATGCCCAAAAATGAAGTGTTCCTATGTTTGTTTGCAAGCAAGGTTTATTTTAATGCACCAAAAGTAAATGTTTTCTATGCTACGCACACAAAGTTTGTTTTAGTGCACCAAAAGAAATGTATCTAAGTTAACAAAACCCTGTAAAAATTGTTAGTAGTTTTCATTTTGATCTTGGACAAATGTTCTTTTCCCCTAGACAACAATATCAAATGCTTGCATAGATTCCAATGTTAGCCCAGTAAATAGCGCTACAACAGACACATTTAGGTCCATAGGATAGAGAAATAGCATTGAAATTGCTAGGAATAGTGCCAACACACTAAACTTTTTGAGTCAGGCAATAGAAGCCAAATGGTGCCACAGGAGAACAAAATGGTGCCAAACCCAGAAATAGCACCAAAGTATATAGAAATAGTGCTAATAAATTAGAAAATGGTACCAGAGAGAGTTTTACCTGCACTTACCCTTGTTGCTTGACTCGATAGCGTTGAACTAGGTGTGGATAGTGCCAAAACGATGCAGAGTCTCAAAAAGGGCTTCAAATGAAGTTGTTAATGGAAAATATTAACTCAAAAGGACATGAAAGGGCTTCTCATCTTGATTTTAAACACCCCATGTTAGATTCAAACACCCAAAAGCATTAGTAAAAGATAAATGAGAGAGGGTTAAACAATCTAGAGATATTCTAAGTATTTCTAAAGAAATTTTGCCATTATCTCCCCTTGTCCCTACATTTTTTTTGTTAGAATAGAAAGCAACCTAACCTAAAAGCTTGTAAAAACATCAGAAAAAACATTAAAACTACAAGTTCAAGCTTAAATGTTAGTGTAGTTGTCATGAAAAATAGTGCCAAAACAGGTGAAAATAGCGCCACAAAACTAGGAAATAGTGCCGCTATGAGACCAAATGGTGCCAAACAGAGAGCTTTTGGTGCCAAAACCTTCAAAACATGTATTTTTCACACAAAATTAGTAGCTAAGGACCGTGGGGTCCCACTGGCTCTCCAAAACAATGTTATACCTTCAAATGAGTCTCCTCCTCCTTAGATAAGGTTGAGAGTGTTGCACCCAAACACTCTACCTTTACCCATGGTTTGCATATGTTAAATGCTCTCAACACTAGACTAAAATCACTTAAATCTAGCTCAAGCTAATGGAGATGATATATATTCTAGCATTATAACTTTACTCAAATTGTTGATGATAAAATGGCTTGGATGAAGGTGTATTTATAGGCATTTTGCAGGGAGATTTGATCCAAGGGTTGAGATTCAATATTGAGATCAATGGATGAGGATGAATGTGAGGTGGAGGGCTTAGATTTGATCATGAAAAATAGAAGGATGAGAATAAAGATGAATTTTTAATTCACCTTGGGAAAGGGTGTGTATTACATGAGGTTAGATGAGATGGATTAGATATGAATTTTAAATTCATATGGGGAAGAGGTCAGGATTAAAAATGAATTTAAAATTCATTTGGGGAAGAGTTCTCATAAATGAAGGTAGGTATTGAAAGAGGTTTTTAATGAGGTTTATGACAAAAGTGTATAAAAAATTGTTTTATGTGGCATAAAGATCAATTTTTTATTTGAAAAATGTGGGGAGGAGTGTTAAATGAGATTTGACCAAACTAATCAATGTGATTAGTTTAATTAATATGGTTGTAGTAAATTAGGGAATGGGTTAATTAGGGATTAGAATTAATTAAATGATGTTTTATTTAATTAATCCTAGGTCTATAGATCATGTAGGTTAGGGTAGTTAATTAAATAGTTGATATTTAATTAACTAGGTTAGGCGTAGGCTAATTAGTAGGCTGAATTAATTAAATAAACATGATTTATTCAATTAATTAGGTTTAATGAAAAAGAGGAATTAATCAAATAAATATTTGCATATTTATTTAATTAATTGGGCTAATGTTAATAAGGTGTGACTATTGAATTAATTAAATTAATTCAATTTAAGGATGAAATGATGAATAATCAGGAGTTCGAGGGAATAATTAATTAAATAAAAAATTAATTAATTAATTAGAAGGGGAATTGGTGATATTTGGTGATGTCGGAGATCGGTTAAATGGTCAAGACATTTTTAGGTGTCTACAATATATTTATTGAATGAAATAGTTCTTGTCATTGATATGACAATAAGATTAATAAATAACTTGGAATGCTTATTACATTATGAATTATGAATAAAATATAGATTTGGTAATTAAAACTGATTTAATAGCCTTATAGATGCAATTGTATGATCAAATGATGAATTATATGAGAGTTCATTGATTGTTTTATTTTATTATTTATTTACTTGTTCTTAAGGAAAGATAGTAATAATATTTGAAATAAGTATGCATGAATACTCATTGTTGAAGTGGAGTTGGCATACGTCATTATTGATTTGAATGCTTGAATCATGAAACGGTATTGGATATGAAGTAAAATCATTAGTTTTCTATAATCTATTACAACCATGGAAATACGAATTGAGAATATAATCAGATTTCAAAATCTATATTGCTTTTAAATGATTTATGATGTTCTTCATTACTGCTTCTCCAAAAGGTGTGTTTTCTTTATTGATGCTTGGGAAAGGGATTAGAGGTGGTTATAGGTGATTTTGATTTATTTATTTATTTATTGGTGAAGGAAAGTAGATTTTTATCTAGGAATGTGTTTGGGTTACTTTTGGGCTAGGATGTCGAATGTGGATTATCAGAGATGGCTTTTCCTCTTTTCAAGAATTGACCAGTTACTATGTTTTAAAGGTTTAGATCTAAACGAGTTGTCATTGAAAAACATGAATATTTTGTCTAGAAAACTTTATTGATGGATTGATATATATCTTTGCCACATCCTCTTGTGAGACAATCTGCATTTCATTATTTAGAATTACACATTAGACATCAGTTTGCATCAGGTGTTCCCTCTTGCCAGTTGTTTCCAGGTAGCTAGATATTTTGTGTAGGGCTGGGTTTCCTTCATGTCATGAAGAGATCTAGGGAAGTGTAATTGCTTCATAGTTGGGTGGAAAAGCACATGAGCCATGTTCTCGTCCCTTGGCTCGTAAGAGAACCATTTGGGTTCTTGGCGAATGGAGACTATTTTGATTTATTTATACTTGTACATGATTATTGTAATTTGTATTTGGATGTATTATGACATGGAAGCCAATGGACTTTGTATATTATTTTATAGTGCTATCACCTAGATTGAGCATGAGATTTTTGTAAGATTTAATGGCTTTTATTGATTCATATTTATGAGATTTATCTTTTACTTGTGAAGTTGTAATTAAGTGGATTAATTACATCATATTTTACTTTCATTATTTGTGATGTTGTAATTTAAATGGATTATTTACTTTATTTACTTTTGTGATGATTTAAGTACTTTACATTTGGTATTAGAGGACAGTTCTAGCATTGGGAGCTCTGGGGGTGTGTATTGCTCAGTTGGATTGAGCATGTGTGGGTCCTTGTGTGTTGGCCTGCTGTGAATAGCATGTGCCTTCTTTTTATGGCATTAGATAGACCCTAATGATTGTTCTTGAGTATGAATGAACTAGGTTCATTTTTTTGGAGTTATGCATTAGTATGCAAAAGAGGATGTTGGATCATATGTTTGACTTTTTTTTAATTGCCTCCTAGTGAATGCTTCCTTGAAAAGAATATTGCATTATTTTATTGAGAGCATGATCATGAATATGGATTCATTATGTGGTTATAAGAAAGATGGTATTACATTGCCTCATTGAATTTTTAAGGAGAGAAATGATAACCACTGCTTGTAGGAAAGAATGGTGTGTTACGATATCTTGGTTGTGAACACTACAATAAACCCCTATGATTAGCTCCATTTTTTACTCCGTTTTTTGCTTCCACCCACTGTTTTAATGTATTTTTCTCCATTTTTTTGAAAAAGTCAGTACTATTTATCAAGATGGCACTATTTTGGGCATTTTTTGCACCGATCAGAACTGAAGAGACCTATTGTCTCAAGTTACTCTTTGGAACCTCATTCATTTGTTGTTTTTTAATTCATAGCAAGTTCAAGTTCAATGGTTCAACAAGTTCAATCAGAAGACTTGAACTTCGCTCGACAGGTTCAATGGTTCAACAGGTTCAACCATTGGTTCAATGGTTCAACAGGTTCAACTGGAAGACTTGAACTTCACTCGACAGGTTCAATGGTTCAACAGGTTCAACTAGAAGACTTGAACTTCGCTCGTCAGGTTTAATGGTTCAACATGTTCAACTGATGTTATATGTCTATCAGCATAAGGTTGGCCATCGGCTGAGCCTGTGGTAGGTACTCCGACGGTCTTCTGTTACTCTAATGAAGGATGAAGGTTTGGGCATCGGTGGGACAAGGAACCATCAGTGTCGATGGTGGAGTGATCTCTGATGGCTTGGGCTATTTCGATGAGGCTTAGACTGACATCGTCGGTAACAAAATTGCTGATGATAGTCTTACTGAGTGTTCGTGTATGTAAACCGGGATATCAAACTCAAACTGGTGAATGTGGGACTAAAGATCTCACATGAATACAAATAGTTATGCGACAGTTGGAAGATAATGATGTTGAGTCAGTTGGAATGAACGGTTAGGGCAGAAGTTAAAAATGGTTTTGCTCTTGAAGACTAGGATATATACAGATTTGGTGAGGTCGTCAGTAGTTGATGATGAGATTCAAAAAAACTGTTCATTCAGAAGATGTACAGAGGAAGTGAACTATGTGTATGATTTTTTGAGAATCGATACCTAAGCAAGATGGCTGGGATCTTTATTGTAACCTTTCTAAGCTTACTATAAATAAAGATTGTCTCTCTTGTGGTGGTGGGTTTTTTACCCGAAAGGGTTTTCGCACGTACATCTAGTGTTGTTCTCTGTTATCTTGAATGTTTATTCTATATTTTCTGGTGTGTTCATCTTTGTATTTGAATTAAATGTTACCTGTTTGCATTATCCCCTTTGAATTGACATTAGGGAAGCTGTATTTCACACCTCTGCTTTCCTTACAAGTGGTATCAGAGCCTGGCCAGTTGTGTTATCCTTGTTGGTAGGTTGGGTTTTTTGTGTTAGTTCTGTGAGTGGGAGTTCTGTAGAGGTCTATTTTGTTAAATAAGATGGCAAGTTCATTAGGAAGAGTAGACATTGAAAAGTTTAATGGCACAAACTTTGAGTTGTGGAAGCTTAAGGCTGAAGATTTGCTGGTCGACAGAGATCTTTGGGTTACTGTGTCTGGGACTAAACCTCCAAGCATGAAGTAAGAAGACTGGGATCTGGCAGATAGGAAAACCAGAGGACTGATAAGATTAAGTTTAGCAGATTTTGTTCTATTGAACGTCCATGAGGAGAAGACTATAAATGCTTTGTGGAAGAAGTTGGGAGATATTTATTAGGGCAATTTCTTGGTGAATAAACGTTTCCTCAAAAAGAAGTTGTACTCTTTGAAGATGGATGAAGGAGCATCTGCAGTAGACCATCTGAACTCATTTAATATGATTGTTGCACAATTGACTTCTGTAGGTGTAAAAATAGAGGAGGAGGACCGCTGTATGCTTCTGTTGTGTTCCTTACTTGGCTCATGGGATCATCTTGTGATGGCTATTGGAAGTACAACAACCACATTTAAAACTGAAGAAGTTGTTGCCTCACTATTATCTGAAGAGATGCAGAGGAAATCTTCTGAGATGGCCAAAGAGGCCCTGTTCGTTTGAGGTAGATCAAAGGAAAGAGGCAAGAAGAAAGACAAGAAGTCTAAGTCCAAATCAGAGGGGAGATCAAAATCTCCTGGCAAAAAGTCCAAGGTGAAGTGTTGGAATTGTGGGCAGAAAGGACACATCAGAAAAGACTGCAAAGAGGAGAAAAAGAAGAACTTCTCTAACACCGATTCTTCTCAGAGTGATGCTGATGCCTTCATTGCTACCTTGGCAACGCCTGCATCTGAAGATGTATGGCTAGTGGATTCAGGAGCATCTTTTCATATGAGATCTCACAGAGAATGGTTCACTAAGTATGAACCATATGTTGGTGGGAAGGTGTTCCTGGCAAGTGATTCGACACTAGAAATCATTGGCTGAGGAAGAGTCAGAATCCAGTTCTCAGATGGCAGAATAAAGGGAATGAATGGAGTATTACACATACCAGGTCTGGCTCAAAATTTACTTTTTGTTAGTAAGCTTAATGATGTTGGAGTGCAAGTTACTTTTATGAATGGTGGCTATAAGATGACTAGAGGTTCTATTGTACTGGCAAAGGGTGAATGCATTGGAACTTTGTATAGGTTAGATGCTAAACCAATGTGCTATAATAATGTCTCTATAAAATCTGAAACAACTACTATTGTAACACATGATGCAAACTCTATGGAAGTTAATTTTCCTGTAGAGAAAACAATGCTCTGGCATCATAGACTTGGTCACATAGGTGAAAAAGGTTTAAAAACCTTGAAAAACAAAAACCTGGTAGATGGGCTGATTGATTGTAATCTGGAGTTTGATTTCTGCAAACATTGCATATATGGAAAATAGAACCATGTTTCTTTTTACTCTAGTTCTCATAAATCTTCTGGTGTTCTGGACTATGTACATTCTAATGTTTTTGGTCCAGTTGATGTTCCTTCTCTGTCTAAATCAGAAGTGTTCAGTCAGTTTAAAGAATTTAAAAATCTTGTGGAAAATCAGATTGGTAGAAAAATAAAATGTTTGAGAACGGATAATGATGGTGAATATTGCAATGCAGATTTTGATTAATATTGTATTGATCATGGAATAAAAAGGCATAAGACTACACCTTATACTCCACAGCAAAATGGAGTTGTTGAAAGGTTGAATCGATCATTGATGGAGAAAGCAAGAAGTATGTTGAGTTATGTTGGTCTAGAACAAAGGTTCTGGGCCGAGGTAGTTGCTACAACTTGTTACTTGCTGAATCGTTCTCCTACTTCTGCATTGGTTGATAAGACGCCTATGGAAGCATGGTTTGGAAAGAAGCCCTCTATAAGACATCTTCATGTCTTTGGCTGTGAGGCATATGCTCATATTCCTGAGGTAAAAAGATCTAAGCTAGATTACAAGGCAGTCAAATGTATCTTTATTGGCTATGGAGTCGGTGTTAAAGGGTACAAGATTTGGAATCCTAAAACTGAAAAAGTATTTTACAGCGGGAATGTAATTTTCAGAGAGCTGAAACCTTTGGTTATTGATCCTCAGCCAGAGAAGATAGAAGAGAAGAAAGAAAAGAGTGTTATTAATATTCCTCTGACCCCTATAAAAGAGGAACAACAAGCACCAAGTGTAGATGATTCAGAAGTGAGTTCGTGTAGCTTCGAAGATTCAGATCCAGAGCTAGAACCTGAACCTGCACCTCAGCCATTGAGGAGGTCTACATGTGAAAGAAGACAACCAGATAGGTATGGATTTTCAGTACTTGATTCAAGTTGTGCCTATGCTTTGGTTACTGATACTAATGAACCTAGGACTGTGAAAGAAGCTATTAGTTTACCTGATTCAGATTCTTGGTTGAAAGCCATGGATAACAAAATGTCATCGTTGGAGAAAAATGGAACCTAGGATCTGGTGCCCTTGCCTGAAGGTAGAAAACCTGTGGGTTGTAAGTGTGTATTTAAAAAGAAATATGGTCCAGATGCTAGTATTGAAAAGTACAAGGCAAGACTGGTTACTAAGGGGCATTCTCAAAAGGAAGGTATAGATTATGGAGAAATCTTTTCTCCTGTAGCTAAGCTGACATCAATTAGATTTCTATTGTCACTTGTAGCAGCGTATGACTTTGAAATTGAGAAGATGGATGTGAAGACAACATTTCTTCATGGGGACCTTGAAGAAGAAATTTATATGTCCCAGCCAAAGCATTTTGTGGTAAAAGGTAAAGAACATCTGGTATGTAAACTTAAAAAGTCTCTTTATGGCTTGAAGCAATCTCCCAGAATGTGGTATCAAAAATTTGATATGTATGTTTTGTCTTTGGGATTTGTGAGATATAAATCTAATCATTGTGTCTATTATAAAACTGATGGTGATCAGATTCTTATAATTGCACTGTATGTGGATGACATGTTATTCATTGGCAATGGTAAGGGAATGATCTTAGATTTAAAATCTCAGTTGTCCTTGAAATTTGAAATGAAGAATCTGGGGGCAGCGAAGTACATTCTGGGAATGGAATTCAAAAGGGATAGATCTAGTAGAAAGCTTTGGCTCAGCCAGAACAAGTATATTACCAATGTTCTTAATAAATTTAATATGTCTGATTGTAAACAGTTAGTTGTTCTAGTTTTACAGGGAACAAAACTATCTGTTGAAGATTGTCCAGAATCTTCGAATGAAATTGACGACATGAAAAAAGTGCCTTATGCAAGTGTTGTTGGTAGTTTAATGTATGCAATGGTCTATACCAGACCAGACATTGCCTAGGCAGTGGGAGTTTTGAGCCGATTTATGGCAAATCCAAGCAAATCACATTGGGATGTTGTGAAGAGAGTTATGAGGTATTTGAAGGGAACTTCTGACTATGCTATTTGCTATCATGGAAACTCAGTTGGATCTCAGAAATCTATCAACATTTAGGGATATGTTGATTCTGATTGGGCAGGGGACATTAATAGTGGAAGATCCACCAGTGGATATGTATTCACGTTAAATGGTGGTGCTATTAGTTAGATGAGCAAGTGGCAGGTTGTAGTCGCTTTGTCCATAACAGAGGCAGAGTACATGGCAGCTACTCATGCATGCCAAGAAGTTGTTTGGTTGAAGAGGTTGTGTTCTGATGTTAGTTTTGATGCAAGGTAGATACAAATTCATTGTGACAGTCAAAGTGCTATCTGTTTGGTGAAAAATCCTACTTTTCACGCTAGGACAAAACATATTGATGTCCAATATCACATTGTTCATGATATGGTGGAAGACAAAAAGGTAAAACTGGAAAAGGTTGATACTTTGGATAATGTTGCAGATGCCTTGACTAAACCAGTGAGCACGGCCAAGTTCAAATGGTGTTCAGATGAAATGGGTCTTTGGGCCTATAATTCTCAGTAATCATATGAGGATAAAGAGGTAGCAGTAATCTCTTCGACAAGTGGGAGATTGAAGAGACCTATTGTCTCAAGTTACTGTTTGGAACCTCATTCATTCATTGTTTTTTAATTCAAAGCAAGTTCAGGTTTAATGGTTCAACAGGTTCAACCGGAAGACTTGAACTTCGCTCGACAGGTTCAATGGTTCAACAGGTTCAACCGAAAGACTTGAACTTCACTTGACAGGTTTAATGGTTCAACAGGTTCAACCATTGGTTCAATGGTTCAACAGGTTCAACCGGAAGACTTGAACTTCGCTCGTCAAGTTCAATGGTTCAACAGGTTCAATCGATGTTATATGTCTATCGGCATAAGGTTGGCCATCGGCTGAGCCTGTGGTGGGTACTTTGACAGTCTTATGTTACTCTAATGAAGGATGAAGGTTTGGGCATTGGTGGGACAAGGAACCATCAGTGTGGATGGTGGAGTGATCTCCGATGGCTTGGGCTATTTCGATGAGGCTTAGTTTGACATCGTCAGCAACAAAACTATCGATGATAGTCTTACCGAGTGTTCATGTATGTAAACTGGGATATCAAACTCGAACTAGTGAATGTGGGACTAAAGGTCTCACATGAATATGAATAGTTATGCGATGGTTGGAAGATAGCGATGCTGAGTCAGTTGGAATGAACGGTTAGGGCAGAAGTTAAAAATGGTTTTTCTCTTGAAGACTGGGATATATACAGATTTGGTGAGGTCATTAGTAGTTGATGATGAGATTTGAAAAAACTGTTCATTCTGTAGATGTATAGAGGAAGTGAACTATGTGTATGATTTTTTGAGAATTGATACCTGAGCAAGATGGCTGGGATCTTTATTGTAACCTTTCTAAGCTTACTGCAAATAAAGATTGTCTCTCTTGTGGTGGTGGTTTTTTTACCCAAAAGGGTTTTCCCACGTACATCTGGTGTTGTTCTCTGTTATCTTGAATGTTTATTCTGTATTTTCTGGTGTGTTCATCTTTGTATTTGAATTAAACGTTACCTGTCTGCATTATCCCCTTTGAATTGACATTAGGGAAGCTATATTCCGCACCTCTGCTTTCCTTACAAGAACAAGTAGGTGCTAAGTTAGGTGCAAAATAACACCTAAATTAGCACCCAAATTAGCACCCAGATTAGTGCCTAAATTAACACCTACATTAGAACCTAATTTAATGCATAATTTAGCACCTACTTTAGATCCTGCTTTAGCACCTAATTGAGTGCCTAATTGTTCTGATCTAGCAGGGATTAAGGGTTAAGGGATTAGGGGTTATGGTTTAAGGGATTAAGGGTCAAAAGATAAGGCATTTGGGGCTTAGGGGTTAGGTAGTTTAATGGTTAATGGCTTAGGGATTATGGTTGATATTATGTAATCTCTATATAAACTTTGATAAAAAAATAATAAAGATATGAGTGGAAGGGTGTACCAAAACTCTGCTGGTGTAACTTTTGAGCTTATGAATGAAATAGAACATCTTATTATCAGAGATTATCCATGACTGTGTTATCATTCTGTATTTTTCTTATGTTTTCCATAAGTTTATTTCTTCTTATATCTGAATGAATATCAGTTATTGAGCCTCAATACCATGCTTATGTGAATGAATATGCTAATACAATAAAGAATTTACTGTCGATGTTTTCAGTTACATGTTCAAAATTATGTTCAACATAAAAATGGAAACTATTAAAAAAAATAAAGTTAACAAAGTTGCTTATTTAAATAATTGTGAGTTACGTGCATTAATATTTTATTAACTTTTGTGTCTTCACAAACATATGTTGATACAAAATGAATGGAAGAAGCATCCAAGTAATCCTAATTTTTTTTGCCAACAATTCATACCAAAGATTGAACAATTTAAGGATATTGTAATAGGTAATTTGTATCGACACAAATAATATTACTAAAGCATTTCAAAGTTTAGGCTATAAGAATCATCCTTGTTTAAACATGGATTGCAAATAATTCTAAAAATTTAGAAGTCTTGGTCATTAACATTATTGTCTGCTACAATGTCATCCAATGTATCATTGTCAATGTTCATATGTTCTGTCAAGAATTTAATATTATCATCATCCTCATCTTGACCTGCATCATCTTCATCATCATTGTAATTTGATTGTAGACCATCTATATTGTTACCAAATGTATTTGGATCATCATTTTCTATACCATCCATATTGTTGTCTTCCATAACATCATCTAACTCTAGATTGTTGTCTTCTTGTGCCTGAACATAACCATCTTCAACATCATCATGGATGTCAATTTCTTCAATGTTCTCTAATCCCTCTCTCCCATTTTGTTGGCCATCATTGTTTTACTCAATATCTACTAATGCATCATCAAATACATGCCTTAATCTTGGATCATAATGTATGACAAATATCCATTTTGGGTCCAAAATATCTTCATAGAAAAATACCTGCACATGAACGACATACATATATTAAACATATGTTATAACAATTTTATTGATTAATAAACACATGTATATATTCGCAATAAACTATGAATTAATAGATTAATGATCACTACCGCTTCTTGTTTGAGTTAAAGAAATACCTGCTCACAATGAATTGGTAGAACATAAGGCTCCTTATCCTCCGGTAGGAACCATGAGGAATCTATAGAAAACAATCCACTATGGGTATCATGTCTTTGTGTCCTCTCAAATGGTTCATACCATCTACACTTAAAAATACAACATTTAAAAGAGCGGTAATCCAACTCAATAATTTCTTGTATTTTCCCAACATATTGTAGATTCCCTTCAATTATATTCTTATCTTTTGAGCTTGATCGACTGGATTTATTGAAGTCAACCATGATGCCTCAATCGAAGGATCTTCTCTTTACATCTACACTTTCTACATGATAATGTCAACCATATGCCCACATTGCTGGATATTTCCTCACCTGTGAAAGACCATTTATTTTAGTGAAAACAAATATAATGATGAATATTAAAATAGTTTTGTAAAATTCGAACTGTACCTTTCTTTCACATCCTCTAGACATGTTGATTTCATCTTTTGTTATGTTTGAATCTATACTTGCATCTTCTATTTGATTTTGAATTTGTTCAATAACCCATTCTAGTGTGCAATCTTTTCCCATTCCCCAAGCAGATCAGTGGGAAGTGGAGTATTTCTTGGGTTCGATCTCTTAAACTATGTCCTTACTTCTAACACTTCTCTCTTTTTATCATACAAATCAATCCATTTGTTCATAAAATCCATGTGGTACAGAATGAACTTGTCGAGTATAGCACTTTCTTCTACACCTATTACATGTCAACATGTTTATTTCAAACTCTAAATGTCATGTTGTTAATTTGACAAATAAATTACAGAGTAAATTAATGATTGCAAGAAAAACAACCACACTGATCATGAATTTACTTACTAATTTCTACTTGAACACGATTAGATTATGGTTTTTCTCCATCAATAATATCTGTTGCTCATTCTTCATCCTAGAAGTGTGGCCCACCTTCAAAATCCTTAGCAAGGAATTCACACAGGAAGAAAATTTCTTCATTCAATACATACCCTTCAGCCATGCAACCCTCTGGATGTGCCTTTTATTGGACATATCTTTTTAGAGTTTTCATATACCTCTCAAAGAAAAACATCCACCTCGTTGATACGACACTCACCAATTCAATGTCATCGACTAGGTGTATAAGTAAATGGACTTGTAGGTCCATGAAACTTGTAGGGAGCTCCTTCTCAAATACACATACAATTTCTGCAATTTCCTTCTTCCATTTTGGCACTTCACATTCATGGATCTCCTTGGAGGTCACCCACCTAATATAAGAATAGTAAATTAGTATGAACCTTTAGTCAAAAATTAAAATGTAATATAATGTCTCTATGTCTCTCACACGTGAACATTTCATATAACCACATACCTTGTAAATGCTGACAATCGACTTATGGCATTCCTTAAGTCAACTGTAAGACAGGAATCCCCCCTAATTGCCAATGGCATGATATGCTATCAAACACATTTATGAAAAGGTCATTAGTAATTTTTTCTCACACAACAAAATATCAATATATATTTAGTACTTAATCAATGTTTTTTAACTAAAAGAGGGGTAAAATTTATTCAAACCAAAATAGAGCAATACAAAGCAAGAGTATTACACATTCCTGACTATCTCCACTAATTGATCTAACTTTTGAGCTAAATCCAGGGGTAATTGGCCCCTTTCTAGAATATTTCAATCCTGCAAATGATCAAAAGCCCATTTAGCCAAACAATCTGCTGTTGGAATTAGACCAGACAACTGAGAGGGGGGATGAATCAGTTGTCCCACAAAATAATTTTTTTCTGCTTTTAACCTTCTTTATTAACTTACTATCAGATTAATGATATAAACATTAAAGCATAGATCAACAACATATGAGCAGAAACATAATCAACACAATTGACACCAAGATTTTGACGTGGAAACCTGGTTAAGGGAAAAACCACGGTGGGGTTAACCCACAAAGATTTGTACCCTGTTAAAAGTACTTTAGAAAAGTAGAAGGCATATGCCTTCGGGTGCACTGCCCAAAGCTCACTGCTCAAAAGAGAGGCTCACTGCCTACAGAATTTATTTAGAACATAAAGGATTAACTGAGAAATAGCATCTATTTCATGCCTGATTCAGTTTCAATGAATGCTCACAAAACTTCTGCTTTACCCCAAATTCTTCTTCACTAACTTTTTCACTCTACGCTGCTCTCCCTCCTTTTGTTCTTTGCTCTGCTTCTGATCCTTTATTCGGATTTGATCTATTTTACTCAAGGATGATTTTTAACAACTCTTCAACAAGTATTTATACACTTCATCAACCTTGGAATGATCAACAAGGTTGGGTAAACTTAATGTGGATCTTTACACTATCAGCCAAACATAGCTAAGACTTGAATCTTCCTCTACTAACACACCACGCTTCATAAAATGGTCTTTAGATCATCTGCAACATGTTAGGAACATCTGGTCGGCTCAGACTAGGAAGAACATCAACTTCAAAGAGGAAATCTTCAATAACAAGTGCAAACTCTAATGTGGACCTCCAACATAGTAGCCACACGATCCAGAGACCTCCACAAGCACATTAAATTCACCAATAACATCCACTCTAAACCAAATTACCAGAATCATTTGTATCTTCCTCTCGAACCTCAAGAATACTGTCTGCCATGACTATCAAACTAGAAGGATAGCTTGCAGACATCCAAACCATGATCTACTGGAGTTGATGATACACACTAACTTCCCAAACATGCCTTCAGATCTGTAGACCATAATATTTCACTGTGGAGCAATCCAGACCAACTTACTATCACTCTGTCTCTTCTGAATACTACAAGATCTAGTTCTACTTAGATGTCCATAAATTCTTCAAATCTTCATGCAGACTTCTCAATTCTTAACTGGAACAACCTCTGACAATCCCTCTACACAACCATAAGGTCCGTGAACATTGAGTCTTCATTAATTTTCTCAATATCCTCAACATTCTAGTCTCCTGAATAGGCAACAAAATAAGGCACAGTTAACACCAATGACAACAAGAATATGTTGACATCAATGACAACACCTCTTAGGCACATATTTGCAACAATCTCCCCCTTTGTCATTGATGGCAACATATGTTGTGAAAAATTGGTTCAACCATCATGAAAAGAACTTCTCCCCCTGACTTTTGCAACCACTTCCTTCATTACTCCCCCTATCATCAGCAATTAGTTTTTCACATGTCTTCTCTCCCCCTTTGACACCAATGGCAAAGGGCACATATTTGCAATCTTTACTCCCCCTTTTTATTTTAGACTGATCTCCAACATTTGCATACTAACTACTCCTTAGAGTAGTATTTTCTCAACATCAATCCGAATCTCAAGATATGAATGAGAATTCCACCGGACTAATGCACCTCAGTGCATCTTAGTTCTTATTCGGAGGGGTAATAACCCCTAACTTCTCTCTGAGATACTCAAAGGTATCCTTGGGAAGAGGCTTAGTGAAGATATCTACAATCTGATCTTTGGAAGACACAAACTCCAACTTGACTTCATTCTCATTTACCTTCTCTCTCAAGAAATGAAACTTGATAGATATATGCTTTGTCTTTGAATGCAACACTAGATTATTTGAGATGCTTATTGCACTAGAATTATCACAAAAGATTGTGACTGGCTCCAAAAATATAATTCTGATGTCCTTCAACATTTGCTTCATCCACAGAGCCTGAGTACAATTACTTTCTGCTACTATATATTCTGCTTCTATAGTAGACAGAGATATTGCCTCTTGCTTTTTACTCATCCAAGAGACCAATCTACTTCCCAAGAAAAATGCACCACCACTAGTACTTTTTCTGTCATCCATATCTCCTCCCCAATTAGCATCTGTATATGCATGAAGAGTGAAATCGTTATCCTTTGGATACCACAATCCATAATCAATTGTCCCCTTGAGATATCTAAAAAATATTTTGACTGCTACAACATGGGATTCTTTTGGATCATCTTGAAATCTAGCAACAAGTCTAATGGCATTCATGATGTCAGGTCTAGTCTGAGTCAGATAGAGCAATCCTCCAATCATTGATCTATACCTTTTCTGATTTGCCTTGGGGGAGTCATCATCTTTACTTAACTTGCATCTGGTTACCATAGGTGTACCTACTGGCTTTGAATCTTCCATTCCAAACTTCTTCAGTAATTCTTTCACATACTTGGACTGAGATATAAAGATACCTTTATCTGACTGAACAATTTGCAGACCTTGGAAGAAATTCATTTCTCCAAACATTGACATCTCAAATTCACTTTTCATCTGATCAGCAAATGCTTTGCACATACATTCATTTCCACCAAAAATGATATCATCAACAAAGACCTCAACAATTAGGATGTCCTCATGATTAATCTTGAAGTAAAGATTACTATCAACAATACCTTTGCTAAAACCTATCTTAAGAAAATATTTATCCAATCTTGCATACCAAGCTCTTGGAGTTTGCTTGAGTCCATACAAGGCTTTTCTCAGTCTACAAACCATATCTCCTTGATCAGACAACTAAAATCCTTCTGGTTGCTCAATGTAGACTTCTTCCTCCAAATCTCCATTCAGGAATGTTGATTTGACATCCATCTGATATACTTTAAAATCTCTAAAATTAGCAAATGCAAGAAACAATCTAACTACCTCTATTCTTGCCACCAGACCAAAAGTTTCTTCAAAATCAATTCCTTCCACTTGAGAATAGCCTTTGCATACCAACCTTACTTTGTTTCTTACAACTTTACCATCTTCATTTAGTTTATTCTAGAAGATCCATTTGGTTCCAATCACATTTTTGTCCTCAGGTCTAGAAACAAGATCCCAAGTGTGGTTCTTTTCAATTTGCATCAATTCTTCTTCCATTGCTTTTACCCAGTTTTCATCATTGTAGGCTTCACTTACTGATTTAGGTTCAATCTTTGAAATCAAATAAATCTCTTCTTGATCTTCAGCAACGCTTCTCCTAGTTTGACCACCTTTATTTCTATCTCCTTTGATCTTCAAGATGATTCATTCTTACATACCTGGGGGTTTTGGGAATTTCTTGAACTTCTATTTCTTGAGCTTGTTCCTCAACATATGTACTATTTTCTTGAGTTCCTGGAGTTTCCAGATCAATCTGAATTTGAGTTAGAGTTTGAACTTATGTTCATTGACTTTGACTTTCATCTTGATCATCTGAATCATATCCGCAGAACCTGGAATGTCCTTCCTTGCTCTCATCAATTCTAACATTAGCACTTTCAACAATCTTTTTCAACCTCTTGTTAATGCATTGGTAAGCCTTACTTTGAGTAGAGTACCCCAGAAATATTCCCTCATCACTTCTTGTATCAAACTTGCCTAAATCCTCATCTCTTTTGATATAGGATTTACTACCAAAAACTCTGAAATATCTCACAGTAGGAGGATGACCAAACCATAGTTCATAAGGGGTCTTACTAGAATTGCCTTTGATCTGCACCCAGTTAAGAGTGTAGACAACAGTACTTACAGCTTCTCTCCAATAAACTTGAGGAACATTTGTTTCCATCATCATGGTCTGGCAGCTTCTTGAATGGTCCAGTTCTTTCTTTCCACAACTCCATTTTGTTGGGGAGTCCTAGGACCAGATAACTGTCTTTTTATGCCATGCTTTTCATAGAAAGCATCAAACTCACCGAAAGTAAATTCTCCACCTCTGTCAAATCTTAGACATTTCAATTTTTCACCAATCTCATTTTCCACCATCACTTTGAACACCTTAAATTTGTCAAGGGCTTCTGATTTTTCTTTTAGGAAAGTTACCCACATCATCCTAGAGTAATCATTAATTAACAACATGAAATATCTATCTCCTTGCACACTCCTAATTCTAGCAAGACCACAGAGATCAGTATGTACTAGTTCCAATCGTCCACTTGAAGCTTGTTCCTTACTTTTGAATGAAATTTTGTTCTATTTCCCCAATTGACATTCTCTACACATGCTATTAGGTTTCAGAAGTTTTGGAAGATCTCTTACAACCTAAGTGGTACTTATTTTGACAATGTTATCAAAATTCACGTGACACATCCTCCTATGCCATAACCAACTTTGATCTATCTGATCAATCAAACAACTTTTTCCAGACTACTTAAATCAAAAATGTTACCTCTAGTTTGAGTACCGGATGCAATTTCAATTCTGGAGCTCTCTAAGATTCTGCATTTTCCATCCTTGAATCAAAGATCATAACCTTTGTCAACCAACTGTCCAACACTGAGAAGATTGTGTTTCAGTCCTTCCACATATATAACATCATTGGTGCTATTCTTACCATCAAAAGAGATGGATCCTCTACCACGGATTCTACCAGCTAAGTTATCTCCAAATTTCACAAGTCGTCCTTCATAATTTTCAAAATTCACAAGCTTACTCTTGTCTCTAGTCATATGATGAGAACATCCACTATCAATCACCCATTCATCTTTCTCAATAACCTGAGCAGCCAAGGCACTTTCCATATTTGCATAGCTAGCAGATTCAGTAGACACTGGATCTTCTTCTTTGATGGCAATGAACACCCAATCATTTTTAGAGGAACCTCCATGATCAGATTCATCATCTGTGACTCCTTCTCTGACTTCTTAGACATAGTAACATTTGTTCTAATTTTTATATCTGCTAGGGTTTGGTTTTGAAAACCTCTCTAGACATCTTGAGGCAAAATGACCAATCTTATTACAAGCAAAACATTTGAGTGGCAATTTTCTTTCATACTTACTGGTTCCTCTTGGTAAACTTTTGGCAAGAAGAGCTTCAAGATCTGCAGTTTCAATTTCAACATCTTCAAGATCCTTCCTTGTCTTCACGAATCTATTTGATCTTGCAGAAGAGCTTTCACCTAGATCATATCTTTGTTTTCCATATACACTGGCCTTAAATGCAGATTTAGACTTGGGAAGAGAATCATCAAACTCACTTAATTCAAAAGATAAAATTTTGCCAACCAATTGATCTCTTGTAACTTCTGAGATAGTCTTGATCTCCTCTATAGTAGCAACCTTATGTTTGTATGAATCAGGTAAATATCTAAGCACTTTTGATAAAATCTCTAATTCTTTGAAAGTTCCACCAGGACACCTGATACCACACACAAGTTCATTTATCTTTTGCATGTAGATTGTGATGTTTTCATCTTCACTCATCCTAAGAGTTTCAAATTTTCCTCTCAGACTTTGCAGCTTGGCACATTTGACAAATTTATCGCCTTCATACAGATTCTCCAACTTTTTCCAGATTTCATGAGCAATTTTTAGACCAAAGACATTTGTCATTTCAGAATCAGTCAGGGCACTCAACAAGTCTTCTCGAAGGTTATTTTCAGCATCCTTGATTTGATTTGGAGTTGAAGGACCTTTCTCTAAAGGTTTATACTCAACACTGGTTATCACCCAATAGGCATCACCCATGCATTAGAAATGGCACTCCATGCGATTCTTCCAAATAGAATAATTTGTTCCATCAAATCTTAGACTATCCTTCTTGTAGGTCGACATCCTAGATCTCCTCAATTAGTCAAGCTTTAATAAGAGGATCTGGCTCTGATACCAATTGTTGGAATTAGACCAGACAACTGAGAGGGGGGTGAATCAGTTGTCCCACAAAATAAACTTTTTCTTCTTTTAACCTTCTTTATTAACTTACTATCAAATTAATGATATAAACATTAAAGCATAGATCAACAACATATGAGCAGAAACATAATCAACACACTTGACACCAAGATTTTGACGTGGAAACCCAGTTAAGGGAAAAACCACGATGGGGGTTAACCCACAAAGATTTGTACCCTATTAAAAGTACTTTAGAAAAGTAGAAGGCACATGCCTTCCGGTGCACTACCCATAGCTCACTGCTCAAAAGAGAGGCTCACTACCTACATAATTTATTTAGAATAGAAAGGATTAACTGAGAAATAGCATCTACTTCATGCCTGATTTAGTTTCAATGAATGCTCACAAAACTTCTGCTTTACCCCAAATTCTTCTTCACTAACGTTTTCACTCTATGCTGCTCTCGCTCCTTTTCTTCTCTACTCTGCTTCTGATCCTTTATTTAGATTTGATCTGTTTTACTCAAGGATGATTTTTAACAACTCTTCAACAAATATTGATACACTTCATCAACCTTGGAATGATCAACAAGGTCAGCTAAACCTAATGCGAATCTTTAAATTGTCGACCAAACATAGCTAAGACTTGAATCCTCCTCTACTAACATACTAGGCTTCATAAAATGATCTTTAGATCATCCGCAACACACTAGGAACATCCGGTCGGCTCAGACTGGGAAGAACATCAACTTCAAAGAGGAATCTTCAATAACAAGCTCAAATGCCAATGCAGACCTCCAACATAGTAGCCACATGATCCAGTGACCTCCACAAGCACATTAAATTCTCCAATAACATCCACTCTAAACCAAATTACCAGAATCATTTATATCTTCCTCCGGAACCTCAAGAATATTGTTTGCCATGACTGTCAAACTAGAAGGATGGCTTGTGGACCTCCAAACCACAAACCACTGGAGTTGATGATACACACTGACTTCCCAAACATGCTTTTAGATCCATAGACCATAATATTTCACTGTGGAGCAATCCGGACCAATGTACTATCACTCTGTCTCTTCTGAATACTGCAAGATCTAGTTCTACTTAGATGGCCATAACTTCTTCAAATCTTCATGTAGACTTCTCAATTCTTAACTAGAACATCTCACAATCCTCTACACAGCCATAAGGTCAGCGAACATTGAGTCTTCATTAATTTTCTCAATATTCTCAACATTCTAGTCTCCTGAATAGGCAACAAAATAAGGCACAGTTGACACCAATGACAACAAAAATATGTTAACATCAATGACAACACTGCTTAGGCACATATTTGCAACATCCACAACCCCATTCCATTCACGGGGAATGTGACAAAAAGAAATAAAATCCAAGGAAGCACACAAATTAAGAATCTATTTTATAATAACAGCCAAATGCCAACTAACATCCTCTAACTAGTGCCTTTTCAGCAAAGTTACCACCACCTGAGAATTTGACTCACAAATGATCTGTCTCCACCCAAGAGCACAACCCTGCTCCATAGCATATAAAATGGGAAGAGCCTCCATCACATTGTTAGTATACCAACCCTTATAAATAGAAAAAATAAACTCCACAGTACCAGAACTAGTCTACCCAACACCTCCAATACCAGCATGGCCATGATTTCCATGAGAAGAACCATCCGTATTGATTTTCAACACACCCTGAGGAGGAACACACCAACGCCCCTCCCTATTTATCTTCCAAAGAGGATGTCGACGTATATTTCTCATCATCTGTCTAGCACTCAGAGTAGCACCCCTCTAAAGAGGAAGATTGAGACAAGTGCAATAGGCAACCTCTTTAGGATCCACACCCTTAGCCAAGTCACACTTAGCTGAAATAGTTTCTCCCAACAAATGAAGAATCTTCCACCATAAATGTTGGACAATCAACTTCACATCTTGAAAAATTATGCGATTCCTCTCTAGCCAAATATGCCATATAATAAAAGTTGGACCAAGAGCCCAAGTAACTTGAAATAAAGAGGTCTTAACAAGGGCCTTCCCCCGCTAGGCAAAGAACTCTGCCAAAGAAGAGACATGCCAACAAGCTTGGTTCCACATAGCCCACCAAAGGTGCCAAAGCCTCCTAGAAAAGGAACATTGGAAGAAGAGATGAGAAACACTCTCTTCACAATTACAACATAAAACACACATCAAGGGTCCCAATAAATGTTAAATGATGATATATAATACCTTCATAAAATTATGAAAATCATGTGTTTTAAATCATGCGATATGTCCATCAACTGTAAAAGCTTTAGCCAATGATGACCCACAGCCAGTAGGTGTCCCTATTGATTGGATGACATTTTTTAGTTGGTCTAGCTCTTTTTTTAAAAAAATCCATGGAGCTTCTGCATATGTTTCATTTTCCCTGTTTGGCCACAAATGTTTTCTATCAATTTTGGTACGTGAAAGAGAAATATCTCTCCTTGAAGACAAGGTGTCCTTCTCTTTACTTGATATATGTCAAAATATAGAATCTGAGACATTTTTGAAGATGTGCATAGGATCTAATAGGTAAGATATTAATAGATCCTTCCAATAAGGGAGCTCATAAAATATGGATTTCATTTTCATTCCTTCTAGCATATTAACTACAACTTGTTTTGGTTCTTCAATTGAATCACCCCAATCAAAAAAATCCTCCCAAGATTTCAATTCAGCATCTTCATACTTCTTAAGTCAATCACTTGGACCCATAATCATGGGAGGGCCTCTATTTTTAACTTTTCCATCAAATTGATTCTTTAAGCGATTTCTAAACTTATGATCTAGTGGTAGAAAAACCCTGTTGTTTCTGTAAATAAATTTATTAGATCTTTAGAATACTGCCCTTGAAATTGTTCTAGACATCTTGGACATGCAAATATCCCCTTTGTTTGAAGCCCTACAATTTAATAAGTAGTGTTAATAACATCAAAAAAAAGTATAAAACTAAGTATGAAAGTTGGGATGAAAATAAATTATGAGTGTAAATACGTAAATATTTATCTTACCAGAAAAAACACCAAGTCCTGGGAAATCATGAATAGTCCAACATAGCACACCATACAACATGAAGGACCTATTTGATGGAGGACGTGATATGTCATATATTCTTATGCCTTTCCATAACAGTTGCATCTCATCAATAAATGGTGCAAGATAAACATCCATGTTTTTAACTTGATATTTTCTTGGAACAATGAGAGTTAGCATAAGGTACTCCTTTCTAACACTCATCCATGGGGGAATATTGTATACTATAAATCCAACTGGCCAAACACTAAAATTTGAGCTCAGGAAAGAGAATGGACACACTCCATCAATTGCAAGACCAAACCTAATACTACAGGGTTCATCTTTGAATTTTCTTGGCCATTTTTCCTCTATCTATTTCATTGCTTTGGAGTCAGCTAGAATTCACATGAATCCATCTTTATTTCTATTCTTTGCATGCCAGTCCATCAATTGTGCAAGTGACTTGCAACAAAACATTCGTTGAAGTCTAGGTATAATTGGCATGTGATGTAAAACCTTCTTTGGAACTGTAGGACCTTATACATCTGTACAATATCTCTTCTCTTTTCATACAAGGCATTCTACCTTATTATGATATTCATCTCTGTATAAAATTTAATCATTTTTACATGAATGAATTTGCTTATATTCAATCCCCAACTCAACCAACAATAGACGCGCCTCTCTGCAAGTTGATGGCAACACATTCTCTTCAAGGAATATTTTAGTTTTTAGTGCCATGTAAGATTGCCAGAGATTAAATCAATTGAATGTTTGACTTATGATGAACATGATTGATATGTCAATCTATACTAGGACTATTTATATACAATATATGGTATTAAAATCCCCTTAAAGAAATATAAACGAAGTTGATGAATGTTTACGAATTATGTACACCAATTGACAATGAAAAGTAAGAAATAGATTTCAACTCACTTCAGTAGGGTAGTGAATCCTTTGTCTAACCAACCAAATAGTGACTTGATTTCTAATAATATTAATGTGCATGCCAATTTTGAGGTTCTACTTGCACCCGACTTGAACACGAGTGTCTTCGCTGCTTGCTTGATGGAGTCTTTTAGGTTGTTATCATCAACATTATGTTGGTGGTAATTACCCCTGCTATCATCATTACTATCAACCATATGATCATTATTGTCATCATTATTTCCATCCCCAAAGAAACCTGTAAGCATTTCATTCGATCCTTCTTCATCCATTGCATTTTCACTATCATGATCATCATCATTAAGGATAGGTGGCATGTCATTAGTGTATGTGAATCTCATCAGCTCTTCAAATTTATCAGCTGGTAGTATTCTCTTCAATGTTGTTCTTTTCACCCTGGTATTGTTTAAAGGATGGTTTGGACCATCCCATCCAAATCGTAATAACCCAGTTGGATCTTGGGTATTAGTATGTGTTTCATTAACATCTTCTACCTATCAACAAAAGCAAGCATTATTAATGTTTGGCAACAATTGGATAAATCATAAATGTATCAATTTCAAAGAAATATAATCAAATATGGCTTAAAAATAAAAATATAAATTGTATGAACATATATACATGAATTGAATAATGGAACATTATTTTATAGACTACCTTTTTTATACAATAATTTAAATAAAACACAATTTTGACAACAAAGTTTATAAAACATTAGTCCACACTCATTTATTATTCTTTGGTTTTTTGCCCTTAAGAACATCCTTAGGGAGACCTTGTTCTTCCCTTTTCTTTCGCACAGGAGTGCATTTTAAGGGGTAATCAATCAATAACTCATCCCCAATGGTAAGGTCCATAATAGCCTCAACCATTATCAATCTATCAACCTCTCTTTCCATATATCCATCTTTATCATTTATAACCTCAATAAATTGACAATTCGGTCTTACAGTAGGGTCCCTTCCCTTACCACTATTTATATATCTTGCAATATTTTTATGTGTGTATGCACGTCCATCTATATACATAAGATGACCTCTATTCATTTCTTTTCCACTTTCCAATTGGAGACGATATGTATACATATTTGAATTTAGACCATTTGCTGACATGCTAGGCTTATATTCTGCTAGCCTTCTCCATTCACCACTGTAATATGATGGACCATAATATGGAATTAATCTCCTAGTGGTTTGTTCTGAATTGTTTCTATGTTTAGATCCCACATGTACATTTTGGACAATAAAGAGGCCTAGATTCGCTCCATGAATATTGGAGGGTCATATCATGTAGCTGTATCCCCAAAATTGAAACACCTCGTACACTCTAGGTAGTTGTTGATCACTAGGCCAAGTGCAATATAGTCGACGATCAAATGTCTCTTTGTAAATTGATCTCAAACTTAGGGGCAAGTCATCACCTCCATCACATTCATTCTCATAGTGTATGTAGTCCACTTTTTCCTTGTATTTAGGCAAATTTTGCATCTTTAAACCGGTTCTTATTCTGTTACTTGTTTTCATCAATTCCTCATCTTCCGAGCTGGTATATTGGCACATATTTTTGTTAGATGTATCATCTAATAAATGATCATTGCCCTCTAGGCTAGAATTTGGTGATCCAGGAAACTTTAAAATAAGAACTTTATCCTACAAGTATCTATTAAGAAAAAAATTAGTTATTTAAATAATATAAAACAATGTTTAAATGAAGTATACATGTTATTTATATCAAATTAGAAAATTCATTACCAGAATTTCTATTATATTTGAATCAATTGTAGGAGGCATACTACCAACTGGAAGCTCATCATATATGTAATGTCTTTGTACAATTGTTCATTTGAATTGTTTCTTTCCACAACATACAGAACATCCACAAACAACAATTTTCTCAAAGTATTCATCCCATGTACTATATTCCTAACCAACCTCTTGTTCAATGCAATCATTTGTTGTGTCTGCAGGATCCATTGTCATATCCTCTTCCACCCACTGTCCTCTACGTGATTTAATAGTTTTAGGTCTATGTACATATCTTGTTCTTTTTGCAGTTGAATGCTCAGTCTCTGCATTTGCTCCAATCTCCATCTAAAATAATCAACAACATGCATTAATTTATGTCAAGATTGGATAATACATTATACATTTCAATAATACTATGAAAAAAGATGGACATATCATAAAATGCCATCAGATCATTTTTTCCTAAGTTAAGTCAAAATTTGAGTACCTGATGTCCCGCTTCATCCGTTGTGTCCTCATTTGATATGACATGATCTGTTGCCATGGCCTCGTCTAGCCCCTATAATACACAACATAGTAAATAATAACATTTAGTACACCAATTATATCTTTTCAATGAATATGCTATCCAACACAAAACCTCACTTTAGTCATATATTTGACATATTGATATCATGTTTTGGCAATCCTAATTTTCAAAATTTTTGCTTGATCATAGAATCACATTTAATCACCATTCTTGTGCATTTTCAACCAGTAAGTTTGACCTCAGAGGCCTCATGGACAAAAAAATGACTTTATCTCCTCTATGTTGTAGCATTTGTGAATTCATAAACACATTCCTTCTTTGGTTGAGGTTGCTTTCTCTTCTTACCTCTATTGTATCTGTAGATTTCATTGTCATATCTATTTCCACCCACTTTCTTCTTTGTGATTTAGTAGTTCTATGTCGTCCACATCTTGTCTCCATGGCCTCCTCTAGATCCTGTAATACACAACATTGACAATAGTCACATAACATTTGTACACCAAGAGAATATTGTTGAAATTATCTTGTTAATATGCTCGCTTTTCATTAAGATGCACTATGAAAAACAAAATAGGACATTGCAACATTTTGCTCTTCACAAAAAGTTTACACGTGGAATCTTGACAACTAGAGCTCAAATCTTATGATTACAAGATGACTACAAATTCACATCAAAAAGACATTTATTTACAAGATGACTACAAATAAAACCTATTACTAATAATTTTAGTTGAACATCTCTTCCATGGTCCCTTGTTATCCTAGATGAAAGAAAACCTATTACTAATAATTTTAGTTGGTTCTCTACCTTACACTTCTTCCACAAATTCATTAAAACCGTAGATATTTTCTCTTTGAAAACTAGAGATTGGATTCCTTATTCTTGATTGAAACCTACTTTACATTGGATAGTGTGAGAATATTTATCTTAGATAAGATCCAAAACTTTAATTCTTGATTTTTTATTTTTCATGATTGGTGTTTATCCTTCATAGAGGCCATGGTGAAAGTAGTTGGCTTGGTTATGTAGAAATCCCCTCATCAAATAAAAGCCAACAAATATTTACAAATGGCGCAACCCATATAAGACTTAACAATTTACTACAACTTTAATGAAAGATTGATACATAGCATGACCTACTTTATGTTGTATGGAAATCATATTTGTAGCCTAATATGTTATGTTTTCATAATTAGTATTGCATGGAAGTCTAGCCACTAGCTAAAACCTTTGACATCTTGATTGATTTAGCTAGCATGTACTTCTTCATTAACCAAGAAAAGGCATGAGATCTGAATTTATTTGTTTGATATGTAAAAGAGTTTGGTTTTCAAGTTACTAAAACACAATACAACTTTTTCTAAGTTCCATCAAATTATGTTTTATTATGTAAAGTTTCTAGGATGTATCCATTTTTTTCCAAGCTAGTTGGTGGTATGTTGTTGTCACACTAGATTCCAATGTTATAAAACCCTTACTACTTAAACATTTACCTCAATTCCAAATATTTGCATGAGGAACATTTTGATTTGGCACAGCTAGGCACTAAATTAGGCACACTTTGTGCCGCCTTTGGCGCCCCAAAGAGATTATATTTAGGGCTGAAGCGCTAAAGTCAGCATTAACTACGACGACTATAGGGTCGACTATAGCACTGACTAATGAATCAAAAACAAAAAATTAAAAATTCCCACCTGTGTTAAAAGCCTAAACTTCATTATCCTTTTAATCTCTAAAGCTCCCTATATCCTGTGCATTTGAAAGCCAAACCTTCATTTCTTTACTGAATTAAAGGAAAGCAGCAAAAAATTTTCTTCAGTTTCCTCCAAAAAAATTCAAGCATTATCTTTAACATGGAACATTTAAAATTCAATTCTTTAACTTGAGTGGAAATTGATGCATTGTATTAAGTTTTGGATGAATTTATCATTTCCTTTAGGGTTTTGAGAGATTAAAATTTGCGCTACAATTCAACACTACATTTCATGCCTGCGACTTCCTCTCTGCAGTAAAGGTTCAATTTTAGCACTCATTTCTTCTTTTTACATCCTTTCCCCTACCTTTCATACTCCATATCATGCATAAACAATTGTTTTGTACAGAATTAGTGAACCATTGAATGTTTATTTCTAGAAAACAATACACTGCAAGCAAACAAATTCCTCAAGTTGAAGAAGAAATTCCAAAAAGAGAGTCAATCAAGGTAAAGCTTACTCATTAATTGCCCGTTTCTTTTAAATGACCCATTTCTTTTAATTTCTTTGATTGGTGGCTTGCTTTCATACCACAAAACAAAACTTTCATACCACAAACTGGACGAAAACTTTCATACTTGGCAGTGTGTACTTTGTTTGCCTCCACAGACTGGACAAAAATAATTTGCCCTAGGTCACCTCAAAATGTCAATCAATAGAGGGAAGGGAGAAAAGGGAGCAGACTCTTGCCACAATGAGATAATTCATTATCAATTTATAGATTTGTAAATGTTTCCATTATTTCTTTGATTTTTAGTTTTTAGTTTTTTATTTCTAAATTTAAAAGAAGAAATTTATTTTATATATATATAGGGACATGAGACTGACAAAGATAAAGAGGCACTGGCTTCCATATTGGGGGTAGAGGCAGTGAACAAATTGGATGGTGTGGACTTGACAATGCTTGCTAGATACATAGAAAAATGATCTAGTAAATCCCCTAAAACATTGCAACCAAATCAATTGTGTCAAAGGGAATCAATTGATTCCCCAACCAGTCCTAGATAGAGCAAAAGATCTAGGAGGAAATCAATAACAATAAACTATAAGAATGTGGAATAGGGAGCAGAGACTTCCAATGTCCCAGCCACTCCTGGGACATAGACTTCTTCCACCACACCATGTTTTGCATCTTGTATGGGTAGCTATGATACCAAGATAGAATACAATGTGGTTTTAGGGGAAGTCTGAATGATAGATGTTGGAAAAACATTTGTGAATAGGTTGAAGGAATTATACCTTCAATGGTTCAAAGAACATACACATTTGTCATTCTCAAAGATAGCCATGCACCTGCAAAAAGTAGTTATCCATGACATGGAGACTCAATTTGGCACAGGTTGGTGTGTAAAGAAGACAAAGTTACGAATGTCTCAAAACTGCAAGAGATTTTGGTGCAACCAAACAAAGAAGATAAAAAAACTCCCTCTCAAGATAAGGCTCAAAAAAAGGCCAATTGATGTAAGTGTGAAAGTATGGAAAGAGCTTGTAAAAGCATATGAGAAGTCTGATGCACGAAGGAAGTTCAGTGAGGAGAGTACGTAGGTATTTGAATTTGCTCATAAGATTATATGAAATTTATTAAATGATTTTTAAATTTTATTTATGCATAGTTAAATTGAATTAGTAGATGTTTCAGGACAAGGCCTCCAAGGCTAGGCTCGACAAACTTTTGTGCCATGCATCACAGTGGCTAGAAAGGTTTACAGGCCTTGATCTGTACATTTGTAAGTATATTTAATATGTTAAATGATATTTTTTTATTTCCTAGGAAAAAGTAAATCATTACATATTAATTAGTTTAACTAGTCCATGTGCCATGTTTTGACAGGAGGAGAAATATGGCCGGCACCCAACGTAATTTGAAAAGGAAATGTTACAAAGCAAAAAGTGGACTGATTTTGTAATCTGGATGGAGAACAAGGTATCAATAGTTGACTTTCAATAAATTAGTTGGATATTGTTGTGTTAATATGTCAATTTGCATTTCTTGTGTTGAGTTGTTTATTGATGCATAGGATGAGTTCTAAAGTGCTTCTCTGTTGGCCCTAGATCCCACTCAATTGTCCCATTATTTCATGTTGAGGAAAAAAATATTGTTTTCCTTAAAGGGCAGTGGGTGACATTCATGCCTTATTTACATCGCATCTTTTAACTAATGACCATGGTCTTTTAATATCTCTTAAGTGTCCTCATTTAAGTTATGAGTTGTATCATTTGAGCAACTTAGTCCCATGTTGATTTGATTTATATTCTTTTCTCTCAAATTTGGTATTTCAAGGAGTGCTTCATTGAATTCATGTTGCCATTCTACTAAGTGATCCACATGCATCTTTGCCATCCTTCCTCACGATGCTGCCATTCTTTTAACATGTAAGAATGGTTTGATGCATCTTGGTAGGCATCCTATAGATCTAACACATCCTTGTAGAACTCCTTTTGCACCAAGGTCAATCCATCATGGATTTATAATGCATATTCCATGAAATCACCTATGTCATACCTTGCAACCTTGTAGTATTCCACTTGATGTTTCAAGTGCTCAATTTCCTTCTTATGCCCTTCCATTTCTCATGTCATTTTAAGGATGTTTGATTCATTTGCTTGTGTTTTGGTGACCCTAGTCATAGCCCTAGCCACTAGATCCATATCATATACATCCATTACCATTGCTTCCATGGCTTCATTAAATCTCAAAAGTATAGTATGATATGCAACTTCTTGATCAACAACATGTTAGGTACATGCTTGGGAAAAGTATGCAGTGCATTTGTGGTGCCATAGATCTTCCTATATGTTAACAACTCATATAGGGAGTAATCTTTTAGGTTCTCCAAGATTCTGATCATGTCTTCAGACAACCTAGGGAACCTTTTCTCAAATAATAGCTCATACAAGGGAGCAAAGAATCAGTCACAGATGTGCTCATATTTGGATGAATATTTGTGCTCCCATCTATCCTAGAAATAAACATGGACAAAATGAAATAGGATGCTCCATGTCCAATTCAACCCCAAAGAATTTATTAGCTGCACAAATAATATAACACAAGTAAGAGGTTGTATAGAATTTTGGCTTTGTGCCCACTGGAGGAGACTCAACTCTCGTTATTTCATTGCACAAAGTGAGTGACAAAACAACTACCTAGTTTAAAATTGGCCCTTCTTTAAGAAACATATGTAGCAATGAGACTTAGGATTCTTGAAAATGAGAAGCATCCTTCTCCCCATATAACCTGCTAACTAGGGCCACTATGTTTGTTACTGAACCCTTGAGGCTGATGGAAGGGTACCATTTAGTGTTCCTAGAAGTTACTTGTCTATCTCCTCTTGAGGTTTAGGCTATGTTTCAGGGTTGAAAACTAGGCACTTTTGTTGTAACATCCACTTCTAGGACCTGTTGGGTCTTTCTCTCTGAATCAGCAAAGGGTTTGCCAGTTCCAATGCACAGGTAGATTCGGCAAACAAATATAGGAGGTTGCGTGAGCTGCCTCCCCTTCACTTATGGTTCTACCGCACCAAGGGGGGCATCCCTATAGCTAAAGATTTGACTTTTGACTCACCCAATAGAAATATTTAGCTTTACAATCACAGGCAGAATACTCTCATGTATGGACCAAGATTTACATGATAGCTCACAAGGTTGGCAACTTTCTTGGACATATCTAATTGGTTAGGAATGAGAGTATGCATGGGTCCTATTTCTACTCCTACAACTAACATCTTGGAATTATGAAATGATTTGTCTTTATGTTTTGGATGCAAGACAAGGGGGTTTTAGATCATAACTACTACACAAGGGCAGACCGGTGCCTATCTCAGGGCAAGGAGTCAACTAGACGTATACAAATGAATGATTTGCACTGGCATTCAAGTTTCAAGGGGTTAGGATTGGTATTTGCCTTACAAACACTACCCAAGAATGAGCATTTAGCTGTCACTACTTACAAACATCCCTGCTACCATACAATCTTCCTCATACTTAACTTGAAACAGTTTAATCCACTCCTTGAATGGAAGTCAAAAGTCAAGCATGCAATATATAAATCTATATCCCAGAATCTTAGTAACCCTTAGCAACTAGATTCAAAAGAAGGGATGCATACAACAAATGGAGACAAACAACTAAACACATGCAAAGAAACATTTTTCATATAAACACAACATGAAACTGAACAGGTATGCAACCTGCATTCAAATACAACTCATAAACTCACAAAAAGAGACAGAACAACCAAGAAATGCTCTGTTTTCATTATTCCCTCCAAAAAAATGACCAAGTCTTCAACAACCAAAAAAAATGAGTAACATGGTTCTCTTATACAGCAAGAACGTGTACTCAACAATTAATTACATGGTCACTTCAAAATTTCACCAGATACATCACACCATCAAAATGGCGCCTATAACATTCAATGCAGCTGGCAAAAAAAGAACAAAAATTAGGTGAACTCGGGAAACACGTAGTTGACTAGAGATTTTCTCATTAAAAATGGTAGGTGGCTCCCCATTCCATTGACCATGCCTCTACAAATTTACCATTAATGGCCAACCTACCCGCGGCTTCTGGAAATGTAGTTGTTTGCATGCTCTGGAACTTTTCACGCCTGGAATGCAGCTACGAATGCAGGAAATCCTTTGCTTTCTGAAATTTTGAAATAGGGTCGTCGATTCCTTCTTCCCACCGAGATCTACGGCTTCAAATCATGCCAAAAAATTGTCGGCCAATTAAAACATGCCATGTAGGCAACTTTTCTCCTTTTTTGACTTTTCACAGCGTGAACAATACATTTTTACCTTTTCGCCCATTTTTGCCTTTTAATCTTTGTATATGCAATTGTATATACATACAACTGCCTTGGGACACATGGCAACCTGTCATTGGATCTCTATCGCTAAGCATTGGCCTCTTCATCGGCAATCCATTGTATCTTTTTTTTGCATCTATGGTTGTATATGCAATTGTATATACATACAATCACCTGCATACAAGGGCAGACCCCAAAACTTTATGAAACAATCTGAAATTACCATTGGGTCTGGGCCTTGCATCTCCTTCCTTGTACATCGCTTTGTATATTGCACATACAATGTGCAATATACAACCCACGGACCCCAAATCATTATGAAGCACTTTGCAATTGCTATCGGGCCCTATATCTAACTCCTTTTGCATATCGGCTTATACAAGCACTTCACCATACAAACTGCAGACTCAATGCTGAATTTGCCAAATTTGATTTGCCAGTCAAGTCCGCCTTGTATATCGCTTTGTATATAACCATTGTATGTGCCGACATACAATGCAAACATACCTACAAGGAAAACATACATTCACCTATGCCTGTATCAACTAGAATGCATATTCATTTCGGGTCTGGGCCCTGTATCTCGGGAATGTATATTCCCTTGTATATGTGATTGCATGTGCAAAGATACAATCACATATACATGCAATTGGTGGACCCCATCTTAGTATCTGACCTTTGCACATTGACTTTGTATATTTCCTTTGTATGTTGCCGCCGATGTATCTTTTGCTTTGTATATCTGCTTGCATCTTTCCTCTTTGCATCATTGGCCATTGGAAAGACTATTAGTTGAGCTGTCGATGCATATTGTTTCACCGATGATCCTTTTGCATATTCTCCTTGTATGTGCATCGGCCTATCAGTGAGACTCTTGCATGATCACCAATACACATTGTCACGCCGAAAATCCCCTTGCATGTGGCGAATGTATAAGACCCTTGCATCTTTTTCTTTGCATGTGCACTTTGTACATCACCTTTGTATGTCTACCTTGTATGCTTCATCCTTGTATCTTGCTCTTATATCTTCCCTTTGCATATTCAAACATACAACGACAAATGTATATGTGAATATACATTCAAAAACGCATACACAAATACCAAGCATGAAACTAAGAAACCCTGTGATGGAAAATACTTGAAGCTAAAAGATTTCTAGGTTTTTCTGGGTTTTGGGCAAAGATTCTTTAGGAAAGATTTTGGGAAATTTTGCAAGACACAGCATGAGTATTTGAAGAATTTAAGCTTTATCTCCTTCTATTTAGGCTTTCTTTGATCAAACTTCTTTAATAGAAGGAGGGAAACAAGAATATTTTGGGGTAGGCAAAATATGAGAACAGATACATGCATACAACTGGAGGCCAAGGGACATAGAAATTTGAGGGTTTAAATAAAAGACCAATAGATTTTTAAGCTTGAAACCCTAACCCTGGGTGGGTACCATCATTGGCTCTGTCTGGGGACATATGCCTCTTGCAGGCATGGTGAGAACTCCAAAACTCTGGGATGCAGACTGGTCCCCTATCCATTGGGCTATAGAGTCGAACATTGCACCAACCTGCATCACAGATCACATTTTTGAAACAAACTTGGTGGCCCAGGGCCACCAAAAAGGAAGAACCATAATTTGCCTTTGTCAAATACCCTATTTTCATCTAATTTCATTGGATCAAGCCTGAAGATACTGCCATGATCTACCCACAAATAAACCTTGTCATTTGCATATTCAAACATCTCATTGGGCTTGCCCTTATCGGCATTGCCTCTGTCAACCTCATCAGTAACAGTAACAGTACCTTGATTTTCACCATACTCAACCAGATCCTCATCATTATATGTATCATTTGCATGGAAGAGGGTTGATCCAAGTGTTTTAGCTTCATTATAGTATGCCACTGGTTCATAGGCAACTAAACATGCATTTTCATTACCAATGAATTCCTTGTGTGGAGTATCAGCTGTATGTCATAAACAAAACTATAATCAAACAAAGAACAATTATGCTCAGCACTACTACTTGTTTCAATCTTTAATTGCTCTTCCTCATCTCCATGTGTCTGAATAAAAGACAATGATTCAAACATGGAATTGCTCCTTTGTTTGCTTATTTCTTCTCTATCATGTGCACAATACTCACAATCATCCCCACAAACCCAGTCCAACAAATATTTATTGCTGCCCATAACCTCATCATTGTTTTCAGAACTAGATACCTCAACCTTGTATTTGGAGTCACCACTATGTTCTAACATGGCATCCTTAACTGGTGAACAATCCAGTTGAGCATTGTTGCCATCACTATGTTCAGACACAACATTCTCAACTTTTATATTTTCATTTTCACATTTATCTTCAAATGATGCCATGATCACTTGGTCATTTGCAACCACACAACTGCTATTCATACCAAAGCCTATGGACAGGGAATTATGTATGTACATATCCCTCATTTTTTCTGTATTTTCTAAAAACTTGTATGCCATCTGCACACTTGTTATCTTGAATTCCCTCAACAATGCACTAGAGCCCTTTTCAAAAGCTTCAAAGTATATGCCAATGCAGGCTGGAATATTAGGTCTGAAGTCTTCAGGGATTTGTGAAAGGGAAACTGTAAATCTATGACTAAAATCAATACTGGGCTCTTCATCTTGTCTTCTAATTTCCAATAATCTTGCAACAAGATCAGTAGGTTCTCTTGCAAATTCCTTTCTAAAATAGTCAACAAGTTCATCCCAATAGGCAAAGGATTTCTCAAGGAAGCTCAAATACCAATCTCTAGCTCTAGCACCAAAGGATCTAACAAAAAACCTCAACCACATATCCTCATCTCTAAATGAGTGTTTCTCCATGAAGCTGTGAAAGTTTTGGATATGTGCACCCCCATCACACACACTGTGTCCACTAAATCTAGGCATCTGATTGTAAATCTAAGCAGGCATACTTTCAACTTCATAGTCAACCCATGACAAATCTAATTGGTCATATAAGGGATCAAAAGGGCTAACAAGAAGTTTAGCATTATGGTTAGTAGACATAATAGGGTTACTAATTAACTGACCCTGCCTAGTCTCTAAGGATATCAACCTTTTCTTTATTTCTTCATTTTTTTTACATAACACTACATCTCCCTCTTGGCTGAGCATGGGTGAATACATATTTGGATTCATATAAATTTCACTCTTAAACATCTTATGTCTGCCTAAGACCTAAGGCTTCCCCTTGGCATTCAACTTGTGCAAGAACATAACAAATAAAAGTGGGAAGAAGCCGTGTACCTTTTCTCATCCAGATGTTGAAGTCTTGAATAGAATATTCTTATATCATAACAACATATATCAACCTTTCATGTGCATTGAGAACTTTTTTGTAGAGTCGCCACCTCTCCAAAGAGGATAAAATTTTCAAACAACTGAAAGCTCAAAATATTTTTCTGAGTTCATTCCACCAGCAGAGCACCATTATTCACATGAAAGATCTAGATATGCAGCAATGATTTCACACCATTCGACTCTTTCCCTAGTGGAGTCACCACTTTGTTGGTGACTCAGATGGGCAAAAAGATAATACCTTAAAATCAAGTCCCCAGTAGAGTCGCCACTTTGTTGGGTCTTTCTCTCTGAATCAGTAAAGGGTTTGCTAGTTCCAATGCACAGGAAGATTCGGCCAACAAATATAGGAGGTTACGTGAGCTACCTCCTCTTCACTTTTGGTTCTGCCACACCAAGGGGGGTATCCCTATAGCTAAAGATTTGACTTTTGACTCACCTAATAGAAAGATTTAGCTTTACAATCACAAGCAGAATACTCTCATGTATGGACCAAGATTTACATGATAGATCACAAGGTTGGCAACTTTCTTGGACATATCTGATTGGTTAGGAATGAGAGTATGCATGGGTCCTATTTCTACTCCTACAACTAACATCTTGGAATTATGAAATGATTTGTCTTTATGTTTTGGATGCAAGACAGGGGTTTTTGGATCATAACTACTACACAAGGGCAGACCGGTGCCTATCTCAGGGCAAGGAGTCAACTAGATGTATACAAATGAATAATTTGCACTGGCATTCAAGTTTCAAGGGGTTAGGACTAGTATTTGCCTTACAAACACTACCCAAGAATGAGCATTTAGCTGTCACTACTTACAAACATCCCTGTTGCCATACAATCTTCCTCATACTTAACCTGAAACAGTTTAATCCACTCCTTGAATGGAAGTCAAAAGTCAAGCATGCAATATATAAATCTATATCCCAGAATCTTAGTAACCCTTAGCAACTAGATTCAAAAGAAGGGATGCATACAACAAATGGAGACAAATAGCTAAACACATGCAAAGAAACATTTTTCATATAAACACAACATGAAATTGAACATGTATGCAACCTGCATTCAAATGCAACTCATAAACTCACAAAAAGAGACAGAACAACCAAGAAATGCTCTGTTTTCGTTATTCCCTCCAAAAAAATGCCCAAGTCTTAAACAACCGAGAAAAAATGAGTAACACAGTTCTCTTATATAGCAAGAACGTGTACTCAGCAATTAATTACATGGTCACTTCAAAATTTCACCAGATACATCGTACCATCAGAATGATGCCTAAAACATTCAATGCAATAGGCAGAAAAAGAAGGAAGAGTGGTGAACTCAGGAAACACGCAGTTGACTGGAGATTTTCTCATTAAAAATGGTAGGTGGCCTATCATTCCATCGACCATGCCTTTGCAAATTTGCCATTAATGGCCAACCTACCCGCAGCTTTTGGAAATGCAGTTGTTTGCATTCTCTGGAACATTTCCCGCCTGGAATGCAACTGCGAATGCAGGAAATCCTTTGCTTTCCAAAATTTTGAAATAGGGTCGTCAATTCCTTCTTCCCACCGAGATGTACGGCTTTAAATCATGCTGAAAAATCATCAGCCAATTAAAACATGCCATGTAGGTAGCTTTTCTCCTTTTTTAACTTTTTGCGGCATGAACAATACATTTTTACCTTTTCGCCCATTTTTGCCTTTTAATCTTTGTATATGCAGTTGTATATACATACAACTGCCTTGGGACACATGGCAACTTGCCATTGGATCTCTATCGCTAAGCATTGGCCTCTTCATCAGCAATCCATTGTATCTTTTTTTTGCATCTGTGGTTGTATATGCAATTGTATATACATACAATCACCTGCATACAAGGGCGGACCCCAAAACTTTATGAAACAATCTAAAATTACCATCAGGTATGGGCCTTGCATCTCCTTCCTTGTACATCACTTTGTATATTGCACATACAATGTGTAATATACAACCCATGGACCCCGAATCATTATGAAGCACTTTGCAATCGCTATCAGATCCGGGCCCTGTATCTAACTCCTTTTGCATATCGGCATATACAAACACTTCACCATACAAACTGCAGACTCAATGCTGAATTTGCCAAATTTGATTTGCCAGTCAAGTCCACCTTGTATATCACTTTGTATATAACCATTGTATGTGCCGACATACAATGCAAACATACATACAAGGAAACACATAAATTCACCTCTACCTATATCAACTAGAATGCATATTCATTTCAGGTCTGGGCCCCATATCTCGGGAATGTATATTCCCTTGTATATGCGATTGCATGTGCAAAGATACAATCACATATACATGCAATTGGTGGACCCCATCTTAGTATCTGACCTTTGCACATTGACTTTGCATATTTCCCTTGTATGTTGCCACCGATGTATCTTTTGCTTTGTATATCTGCTTGCATCTTTCCTCTTTGCATCATCGGCCATCGAAAAGACCATTAGTTGAGCTACCGATGCATATTGTTTCACTGATGATCCTTTTGCATATTCTCCTTGTATGTGCATCGGCCTATCTGTGAGACTCTTGCATGAGTCACTAATACACATTGCCATGCCGAAAATCCCCTTGCATGTGGCGAATGTATAAGACCCTTGCATCTTTTTCTTTGCATGTGTGCTTTGTACATCGCCTTTGTATGTTTGCATTGTATGCTTCATCCTTGTATCTTTCTCTTGTATCTACCCTTTGCATATTCAAGCATACAACGGCGAATGTATATGCAAATATACATTCAAAAATGCATACACAAATACCAAGCATGAAACTGAGAAACCCTGCGATGGAAAATATTTGAAGCTAAAAGATTTATGGGTTTTTCTGGGTTTTTGGCAAAGATTCTTCAAGCAAGATTTTGGGAAATTTTGCAAGACACAACATGAGTATTTGAAGAATTTAAGCTTTCTCTGATTGGACTTCTTTGATAGGAGGGAAACATGAATATTTTGGGGTAGGCAAAATATGACGACAGATACATGCATACAACTGGAGGCCGAGGGACATAGAAATTTGAGGGTTTAAATAAAAGACCAATAGATTTTTAAGCTCAAAACCCTAACCCTAGGTGGGCACCACCAGGACCCATGGGTGATGTGGCACAGGGCCTTGAACCACTGCATAGGTCTTATAGAGAGAGTGTTTGGTGTAAAAGCCAAACCTAAGTCCTATAGAGAGAGGAGGTGGCGCTAGACTCCAAGCACCAAAAAATCATAAAATAGTCCTCTCATGCATGAACATGTGTGCCCAAATGCTAGATCAACCCCACACCTGTGGAAGATGAAAAGCCACTCCACATAGAAAAGTAATAAAGTATCTTGTGTGGGTCAAGTAGACCAAATAATCCATGTATGAACCAATAAATAACCTCCATGATGCCTCAACATGTGTGCAAGGGTGCTATGTCATCTCTATCATGCCTCAACATATGTGCCAATGCCAAATCAAGTCCCACGTGTGGTGATGAGAAGGTTGATCTATGTCAAAAAGTGATGAATGAACATGTGTGAGCCAATGGAGACCAAGTGCTCTATGAACTAATCTCATATAATTTATAATAGAAACTTATACATAATATGTCAATGTCTTAGGAAAATAGGCATCACAATATATCACCATGGATCTTGTAATGATTCTATCGTTCATAAAAATAGTAAATCACATTCACTATATACATCAACATTTAGAGCAAAATATAGCAACTAGAAGCATAGACATGAGAGGGAACGAATTGATACTGAAAACTCCAGGAATTCATTGAGATAAACCCTAAGAGGTTGCCAAGCTCTCTTGATGCTTTTGGCTAACGACACGGGGTGAATATGACTAAGACCCCCTTCACTTTAGGCTCTGCCAAACTTAGGTGGATATACCTTAATGACCAGTGCAGACTAAATTGACCTTCACGATGGCAAATGGGTGTGAAGTAAATGTAAGGTTTGAAGGTATTTATCAGGCTAAGGTTTGCAAATATGAGTAAGGTATAAAAATTGCTAATGAATAGGACCAGTGCTTTATCTATTGGGAGAATAAATCAAGAGTCAATGGTATAATAGATCTTTATATTGACTTAACTCAGATTGTTAGGCACTTGTGTAAGTTTGTATCTTGTACAGATGTGCAAGAATGTTGAGATGCAAGATTCTTCTTATCAGATCCCAATGATATTTCCCCAAATTTCTATGACCAAGAGAAAGGATTTTAATTCTAACAGGAAGGAAACCAACTAAGATAGCTTGTTCAAAGGATTTTAACCCTGGGCAGAGACCAATAAACATAGACTATTCAACAGGACTTAAACCAAATTCCCACAGAAACCAATCACCCAGATCATACAATAACAGCAAATGTGTATTGAAAAATTAATGATATCCTTGATATATTAATTTAAACAACTTGAGAAACCACTCTAGAGACAATCATGTAACTCATAAATATTAACATTAACATAACAATTGAACATCAATTTTCTAATCCACCAAATAATTCTGATTCTTTTTATTAGTTCAGGAATTTATACTGGTTTAAAAACATAAATAGATTCTCCAAGTACTACTTTTATATTGCATATATGTCTGTAAAATAGATGAGATGATATGATATCTGATGATCTTCAAAATGTCCTTGGTATCCCATTTTATAGGATGCATACAAGCTTCAAGCCCAAAACATTGTGTCGCTTCATAATTGCATCCTTCCAACTAACTAATGTGTAATTAGGAAACATATGAAAGAGAAATAGAAGCACATGCATTGATCAAGTTCTAGCTCCATTAATCATCATAGAGTGACACGTGACCCATAGGTCTGGCAAGATCGTCCTCATCTCCATGATACAGATTGATATACCTACATTGCTTGTTGTATGACAAAATTATACTGCAACCACTTTCTTACACTGCCCTAGCTATGAACAAATTTATCTTGCCAATATGATCGATGTAATTTTGATCAATGCAGGTATCTGTCGAAATTAAATTATTTATAATTAACTCCAAAGAGAATATCTTTCACAAGCATGTATAAGTATTTCCTATCACCCTTTCTTCATTATTTATATTCTCAAGCAGTGGTGGCAATATTCCATTCAATTCATCTTTCCAAATGTCCTTATCTCGCAAACTCCCATCAGTATCAAAAAATTTTGCAATGCCATGTCAAAATTTTGGTCGAAGTCCTTCAGATCTTCTATCAGTATACTATTAAATCTCTCATGTTCACTGATCAAGTCTTCATATTCCATGCACACTTGTTTTTCAACATTAGATTTAGCTTTCAATTTTTCCTTTGTTTCCAGAATCCTAAGGTGCAGCCTTTTGTGTTCTTGATACATCTGATGTGTTCTCTTATGCAGATCCCAAACTTTATCACTATTTTCCATCATTTTGTCGAATCTTCTTTGAACTAATTCGGAAGCCATACTGTATTTAACCATTTTCAATTCAGTCTCCAATTGTTCACTTCTCTTTTGAAATTTCTCTGCTTTAAGCTTCCAATAGTTAGCATCTACTTTGGCTTCCATAACCCTCTGGTCAGCTTCTAGGTATGGGGAATAGCTACTAGATGAAGGCAATTTATCTTTGTAAGTGGCAATTTCCTGCCTGAGCCTTACATTTTCTGCCATATAGTTGTTATTCCTTCTCACCAACTGCTCAATCTGTGCCTTGGTGAATTTTGCAACATTTATATTTAGGTTGGCAGTTTCAATAGGGCCTACCTCTCCAACCCTTTGAATCATTAGGTGACCAAAGACTTCATTAGGATTGCTTATAACTTGAGGCTTTTTTGTGTGGGGGAAATAGTGACCATATTAGCAATGTTTGTTTATTAGGATCATACCCTAATCCAGATTTGATTTTGTCTAGGTTTGAATGCTAAGCTACATCTTTTTGTCCTAGTTTTTTCTGAAAGTGTCAAACACAATTGTAGAAGTCATGTCCCATCCAAGTACCAATATCACTCCTGCTTCCTGGAGTAATTCCCTTCCCTTTTCAGGAGTCATATCTTCCAGGGCTTTATCAATTTTTGACTGAAGTTCTTGCAGAACTTCATCTTGGATTTCAAGAGTGATGTTTTTCATTCTTTCTATGGCCTTCTTTCCTTTATACTCAGACAAAAAGGACTTGAATTATGAAGTCTTGATGAATTCATCATCTACAATAAAATTTTTATTGGCCAGATACCTTACATCCTCTATTAGCTCATCAGAGGTTTCTATTTCAACCTCTTCTCTTTCCTTTGGAGGTTCATATTCTTCTATAAGGGACTAGGATGCTTGCAAGTCTTTATTTTCCCCTTCCCCTTCTTCTTCAACATCAAAAGAGATATCAGGAGTTGGTTAAGGAGACAAATGAGCCATTGGAATTTCATCCTCTGTCTGCATTTCTCTGACAACTCTTCCCTTTCTTTCAAAGATATGAGTGTTGGAATTAGTTTGGACAACTGAGAGGGGGGGTGAATCAGTTGTCCCTAAATTTTAACCTTTTCTGCACTTTTAATCTTCTTTCTTAATTTACAAACAAATTAATGATGTAAACATTTAAGCATGAATCAACACATGAGCAGAAACAACATGAACACACAATACCATAATTTTTGACATGGAAAACCTGGTTAAGAGAAAAACCGCGGTGGGGGTTAACCCACAAAAATGCGTACCATTTTGAAAGTACTTAAGAAAATGGAAGGCACATGCCTTCAGGCGCACTGCCCAGAGCTCACTGCTCAAAAGGAGGCTCACTGCCTATAAGAAATTATGATTTACATAGAGATAATGAACTAAGAAATAGAATCTACATTCATGCCTGATTTAGTCCCTTTGAAGGCTCACAAAAACTTTTGCTTCTATCCTCAAATTCTTCTTTACTGACTCTTCACTCTATACTCCTTTCACTCCTCTTCTTCTTAGATCTACTTTAGATCCTTTCTTTGGATTTAATTCATTTTGTACAAGGATGATTTTTAACAACTCTTCAACAAGTTTTTATACACTTCATCAACCTTGGAATGATCAACAAGGTCGGCTAAACTTAACGCAGATCTTTACACTGTCAGCCAAACATAGCTGAGACTTATATCTTCCTCTACTAACATGCCACGCTTCATAAAATGCTCTTTAGATCATCCGCAACATGCTAGGAACATCTAGTCAGCCAAGACTAAGAAGAACATCAACTTCAAAGAGGAAATCTTCAACAACAAGCTCAAACTTCAATGCGGACCTCCAACACAGTAGCCACATGATCTAGAGACCTCCACAAGCACATTAAATTCACCAATAACATCCACTCTAAACCAAATTACTAGAATCATTTGTATCTTCCTTCGGAACCTCAAGAGCACTGTCTGCCATGACTGTCAAACTAGAAAGATAGCTTACGGACCTCCAAACCATGAACCACTGGAGTCAATGATACACACTGACTTCCCAAACATGCCTTCAGATCCAGACCAACTTACTATCACTTTGTCTCTTCTGAATACTACAAAATCTAATTCTACTCAGATGGCCATAACTTCTTCAAATCTTCATGCAGACTTCTCAATTCTTAATTGGAGCAACCTTTGACAATCCTCTACACAGCAATATGGTCCATGAACATTGAGTCTTCATTATTTTCTCAATACCCTCAACATTCTATTCTCTTGAATAGGCAACAAAATAAGGCACAGTTGACACCAATGACAACAAGAATATGTTGACATCAATGACAACACTACTTAGGCACATATTTGCAACAATGAGGAGGAATATTTTCAATCAATTCTGAAGCATTTTCATTTAATGCATCTAGCCTTTTGATAGGATCATTCATGTTCATAAAAGCACCTGTGTAACTGGGGTTTTTGGCTACCCTCCAAGCCTTAACCAACATTATATTATGGTACAAGCTCCTTCTTTCAACTACATTGTGCTCATCTTGGTTTCTAATTAGGTCATCATCAATAAACAATACATGATTATACCTTTTCAGCTTCTTCTTGGTTTTAACTGTGCATATAAAACCCTATAGGTCAAAATTCTCTCTAGCATTTCCTACAGGCAATCTAAAATACTCCAATCTTTTCTTAATTAACCAATATCCTTTATCTGATATGACTGTGAAGTCTCCAAAACACAATGTCCTAGGCATGAAAGATTGTTTATTGGAACTTTTTAAATGCATGAAATCTGAGTAGGCAAGTTGTCTCACAATTTCTAAGTAAGCTATCATGTCTAGACAAGTTTTAGGTAACAAGAGAGGGGGGCCTTCAAATCCAAATACCCTTAGCTTCATGCAATCATTGTAGGAGTACCAATCACCCCAATTGTGACTAAACTTTCCTGGCTCATACTTGTCCTTAGGCCTTAGAAATCTCTATATTTCTGGTGACAAGTTGTAGTTACAAGGGTGGCCCTAACTTTTTATAGACAGATTTCACAAAGTATTCTTCAAAATAGAGGTAATGAGACTTCTCACACCAGCTATCCCAGATAGCGGTCCACATCTGAATAGGTTTAATGTCACCATTCTTGTCTAAATCTCTTACCCTCATACATTCACTCCACATTCCAGAATTATGTCTTTCATATAGGATAAGGTGCATAAGTACAAAATAGTGACTGAACTTACTACCCCCTCCTTTCAGAGAGACTAATTCATTATGAAGAGCATTAGCCAGGAATTCAGCATAATCAAAACCCATTGCTTGTTGACTCTGCAAATCAGCAATTAAAACCATAGGAGCAATCTCCATAAATAGGGAAGCCTCAACTCCAAGCAACTAACACACAAAGTAATAGGTGTATTGGAAATACTCTTCAAACATCTCTACAGAATATGGGGGATCCTCTATCACCATAAACACTTTAAGTTTGTTTTATTCATCTTGGGGTCTATGTAGGGGCAGCCTCCACCTTTAATATTTGTTACTCATGTTATAATATTCATTGAGTAAATCTCAGAGTCTGAACTTCACATCAAAGCTACAATCTAGTTGAAAGACCATTGATATATAGTCTCTAGTGATAGGGAAAAAACACGTTCCATCTCTTAACTCCACCATGTGGTTATGAGGATTGTAGCTATTAGCTATGACTTTAAAAAATTCAACATTTACAAACACATCAGGCACTATAAGTTTTCCTAAATTTATTCTCCAGGGGTTCGACACTAGTGCATGCCTATATATTCTCCTGTAGTGATACATGAAGAGGTCATAAACTCTCATGGGTGTCCATACACCCCCTACATGTTTGTAAATCTCTTCCAATTTCTCTGCATTGGGGTTCAACTAAATGTTTCTTCTAGACCTTTGACCAGATTTTGGGCATTGGTCGATCAGGTCTTGATTCAGGTGTCTCTCATCTAACTTTTGTCTTTTAACCCTAGGGTTTTAAGATATGTCTTCCATAGCACAATGCAATAGAATTATGCTCCTTTAATATGTAATTTGATTCCGTAGCTACAGGATGCGAGCTCAGAATACTTACTTGAGTTTTGAGTTGTATTCATTGCAGAGGCTCCCCGTTGCTCCCGTATATGCTTAATGAATCAAAATTCTTTTTGAATTTTTTTTGATACACTCTATTCTGTGTATCAATGGCAGCTTTCACATCATTGGGAGGACATTAAATTCTCACAACAAGAATGTCTTGTCACCTCATCGAACCAATAAATTCTACTTAAGGAGTTTATCATTTTTTATTACCATCGAGATTTCGTTGTGACCCAAATGGATGTCATGCCGAAGTCTCATTTTTTTAAGTCTCATCGACATCTATTTACCCCTTTAATATGTTCTTTTATTGTCATGTTCACCTTTTCAAAGGGACAAGTTACCACCTCCCTTCGACATCCCAAATTTTCTTTTATGCCTTTCTTTATTTGGCATCTTCTTGACAGCTTTTCGGCGGGACTAGAACTTAAGTCATTCTGACATTCCAAATCTTCTTGAATTATATGTCACTTATTTTACTTGTGGAATGTCAAGCCGATATTCTTTAGTTCCTTTGATATGCCTTTATGCTTGGAATGTCGAAGAGACTGCAAGAAGACTCACTCTGATACTCCGACCTCATTTGTTCCTTCGATACTTTGACATTAGCCTGAAACAACAGCCAGGTGTCTATCTTCGGATTATCGAAGTGACTACAAGATGAGTCTCCCTGACATGGTGATCACTTCTCGATGTGTTTTATATTTCATTGTCGCTTTATCGGTGTGACACATTCAGGTGTCACACCAATCTCCCAATGTATCTTTAACCCCTTTCAGAGCGTAGATGAGACCTCTAAGCTGGTCATTCTGACATGCTGTGAGTCTTTTGCATGACATGGTTTTTCAAATAATAGGGGTATTAAATGTGGCCTTTTTTATTTTTGAGTGAAAGTGATTAATCAAGGGAATTAGGGTTTAATCCTTTGGGTTTATGATAGGAATGAAATGAAAATTTTATTGTGATGGTGGGAAATGAGGTTTGAATGAAAATTTTAAAATCCTGTCCCAATAGGATCCATACAGAAGGAGCAGTCGGTAGAAGAGAGGGTTCAGTTGTATTTGAGTTAGAGTAAGGATGGACTCTAGCCTTTCATCATGCTCAATATGTTCCTCTTCTGAGATATGGGAGAAGAAGATATATAGACTAGTTAACTCTCAAAGGATCTTCGAGGCAAACATAATCATATATAGCACAAAATGCAGAGGGTTGGCACTTAAGGTTATGTAATAGAATTTACAGTTGATAGTTAAATTGTATAACAAATTTTTTTATGATCTTTACTAACATTTATTAGAATTGTTGCATGTTTTACATCATTGGAATGACATATTAGCTATAACTTTTTTAAAATTTTATTATGGTATGTGCACTTTGATATGATGTAATATGATTATGGTTTCATTTCATATGTTGTAATATTAGATATATAACAGAAAAATAAATTATTGCATGAAATAAATAATAACTTTTCATTTTAAATATTTTTTTTGCAGAACATGAGTCTTCCAAAAGATCAAGATGATCCTCATGATATAGATCCAGAATATGTTGGTTCTGATATAGATCACATGGCAGAGGATGATGATGACACAAATACAAAAGACACCAAGGCCAATGACGATGATGATGACAACGATGATGATCATGATAATGATGATCATGATGGTGATGATGATGATGAGGCAGTTGTTGGTAGTAGCCAGTGACATTCATGATCATATAGACTACATCATGGATTATTGGTGATATATTGTTATGATGCCTCTTTTCATGGTTACTATCATATGTATCATTTTCACAGCCTGCAGTACCATATTATTGAGTTGTATCATTTTGACATGTATCATTTTGACTTATATCATTTAGACATGTATCATCTTGACTTGTATCATTTTGAGTTACATAATTTATCATTTTGACTTATGTCGACTATTGGACATGTATCATTTTGACATGTTATTGATCTACTAGCATAATTGACTTTCACTTGTTTTAGTTATATATGATGATGATCTTATCAGTATTGACTCATCAATTTATATATATTGAAAGTGGTCGATGATTTTTGGATGGATATTTATTATGTATGATGATTTTAATTTACTGCTCAGGATGGATGTTATCAAATTCAATTAAATTATAGATATTTGACTCACTTGTTTTAATTATAGATGATGATCATGTTATAATAATTATCTTGTTATTTTATATATATTGGATATTGTTGTAGATCTTATTCTGATGGAGATTTAATAAGTGTAATGATGTTAACTTGTATGGATGTCCATTTCCCTAAAAATTCTTTATAAATGTTATCCTATAAAATATTTCAAATGCTTCAGGGGTCTTCAAGTGGATGGAGCGTTGATTAGTGAGTTAGAGAGTATTCTGTCAAACAGGTCTGTGAGCTTGTCTCACAAAGAGGATAGAATAAGATGGAGCTACTCAAAAACTAGGGAGTATTAGGCTAAGCTAGGCTATAAGGTGAAAGATGGGGCGGTTAGAAAGCAAGATTGGCCCACTCACCTTTTTTGGAACAAAGACGTAAAAATGGAAGCAAAGCTAGATGCAACAAGCAACGTTATATCGAAAGCAATATTGGAAGCAAATCTTGAAGAAAAATCGGAAGCAAAATTGGAAGCAAAACTAGAAGCAAACCTAGAAGCAAAACTAGAAGCAAAACAAGAAGCAAAACTAGAAGCAAAACCAGAAGCAAAATCAGAAGCCAAACTAGAAGCAACAAAGGACGTCATAATGGAAGCAAAATTAGAAGAAACAAAGGACATCATAATGGAAGAAAAACTTGGTGTCAATTAGGAAGCCAAAAAAATCTATTTTCGATGCCATACCAGAAGAAAAATTGGAAGCACGACTGGGAGCAAAACTAGAAGCAAAAATGGGAGCAGACATGGAAGTAAAACTGGAAGCCAAATTGGGCACTAATTTAGGTGCTATTTCTGACATTAAATTGGTTATGCTTCCCGGCGCTATTTCAGATGCTAAAGGAGGTGCTATTTCTTGCACTACTTTTCTGGTGCAAAATCTAATGTTACATCTAGCAAAAAATTCGACGCAAAATCTGGCGCAAAAAATGATGCCGAAGAGAACATGCACTTTGGCATCGCGTTTTGTGCCGGCAGAAGTGTTCAATTCATGAACTCAAATGCACTAAATTCCAGTGCTATTTTAGGTGCTAATTGCCTGTTTTGTTGTAGTGGAACCTGATTTTGTCCTAGCTTTTGTTCTTTTGGGAAGTTGCCTTCCAGGACGGGTGCCGAATATGGGGAAATAGGAAAGTAGGTTTTCTTTTCAAAACCTACACATCGTTAATCGATTTTACACTTTGCCCAAAGTTAATATTTGATGTTGAAATAGATGTGTGTGCCATTGGAATAGATGGATTGTATGCCTAGTTTTATGTATTTATTTCCCTGCCATATCCTATTAATGTGATGCTACATTCAAGTTAGGGATGCATGTAGGTTAACATGCATGCATCAGATTCTACCATGTCATTTGTTTACAAGTTGCTAGGCCCTTTGAGTAGGGTCAAGCATTCTTCAGTTTGATTATGATTTCCTTGATCAGATTGCAGTCTTTGTTGCTAGGTATCTTGAGTGATGTTGTGTGGAAATGATCTTATGATATAGATGTGTTTGGAATCTTAGAGGACTTGGTTGCTTGTGTAATTGAATGTGTTCTCTTACCTCGCACCAATTTGGATCCAAGTGTAGTGTAGCATCGTACTCTCTCTCTAGTGGCTATAATTAGTCACATAGTTCATGTAATGTGAAACTTTTGAATTTTGATATTTATTTATTTGACTTTGATAATTTCTCTAAACGTTGTAAAGACCAACATTGAAAATTTTATTGTTATTTATGAAAAAGTATAGTCATTAAAATTTGATATTTACTTATCTTCTGACCTTGATGGTCATGTTTGATTTACTATTGAAATTGCACACATTTTTATGCCTTATTGTTGGAATTGACTTTTTCTTTCCTTTGGAATTATTTATTTATTTATTATTAGTGGCTATGCTTGAATGTTTTAAATTGTTAGTCATGTATCATGTGTTATGTTTTCTATCATGTCCATGACAGGCCTCTAATAGGTTGTGTAAGGGAGTAGGATGCGAAGAATATATTATTTCGTAGCGAGTGTGTTACTAAGAGCTTTGGTAGAATGAGTTCATTAATTATTGTTAGATGCATTAAACATTGTTGAAGTGTTGAGGAAGTTCTGAAATGGATTTTGATGTCACTATGGATCACTTGCAGTACGTTAAAATTTTGTATGAAGTTAAAAGTTTATGGGGTGAAAAAGAATTTTTGATAGAAGAATTGGAAAAATATAATAAATAATTGATGAATGTTAAAAGGAGTAATATAGAATATATGGAAAGAATAAAGGAGTTAGGAAAGGAAAAGTATGAAAAGTTTTGTGAAAATGACCTTTTGGAAAAATAATTGGTGAAAGTTCAGAAGAAAAAAATGAATATTTAGAAGAAGAGTTGAAGTTGTTTGATAAGGTTAGAAAAAAAAGGGGGGGAATGAATAGTTGCAAGAAAAATTGAAGAATCTAGAAGGAAAAAATTTAAAATTGAAAGATCAAATGATGAGTTAAAACAATTGTTTGTAGCATGCCAAAAAGAAAAATCAACTGTCAGTTTGTGAAGTCTCATGTGACATAGATGATTTGTGTTCTTTTGATCAATCACTTGGTAGTTACTGAAGTTGCTTATTGCTGAAGAATGTAAGGATGAAAACTATGATGAAGTTGCTATCATAGCTAGTTGTTTTGATGATAATGTTGGTTTGAAAATCTTGAAGAAAATTAGTTATATAGGTGAAGGTTTGGGTAAGCATGGGCAAGGAATCAAAGAGCCCATTGAGTCAGTTGTGAGGACTAAGTATGAAAGTCTTAGGTTATTGAGGTAAAGGAAAATAAAAGAATGTTTTTACAAGTACTAAGAAGTCATTTCAAGAAAAGGAGATTTTACATTGTTCCCATTGTGATAGAGAAGGACATAGAAAATAAAATTGTTGGAATTTATCTCCTTGCAAAACTTGTGGTTTAAAAAAAAATCATAGTGAAAAGACATGTTGGAATAGAGAGTTGAAAAATGTGTCAATGACAAGTTGTTTGAAAATGAATTGTGGTTGGATAAATGTATTTGATTAGCAAAAGATCGCAGGTATGTTTAGAATGTTTTATAGACATAAGTTTTCTCATGTTGAGAAAAAGGAAAAAGAATTGAAACAAAACAACCAAATATAGTGAACAAAAGAGTGTAGAGAATAGTAAAGAAATTGAAGAAATTGAATTGTTTTAGCATTGTGCAGAAGCACAAGGAGGACAAGAGTTTTTCCAAAAATTTTGAATTGTAGATCAGGTTGAAGATAAAGTTTGGTTGCAAGTAATGAAAGAGGAAATGGATTCCATTGATAGGCATGATATGAGTGGTATAGTTTTAGAGGAGTTGTTTGAACAATGGTTGGATAGGACCTAGTTGGTGCATCTTTAGAGTTTTGTCTTGTTATTGGAGATCTTGACCAATGTTTGATTGGAAGACTGATCTTTTGATATTTTATTGTGTTACCATGAGGTTGTTTATGCATTATGAGGATTGATTCTTGTCTTTATGAGTCTATGTTAATTGATTTATTCCTTCTTGGTGTGCATTAAAGATGTGATTATTATTCTTATGCTAGAATGAAGGTAATTGAGTGGTAGTTGTACCATGTGATGGATTAGACATTGAATTGGCAGTTGTGCCATGTGAATTGATTGATTGATTATATACTTGGATTTATTGGATAGACACAATGTTAAAAGTGAAATAAATATATTGTTTTGTATAAGGATAAGTAGGACCAATAGTTTGGTGGATGGTGCCACATGGGAGGATGTGGAGGAGATTGATAGATCTTTTCCTCATTTGAGGATATAGCATGGATTATGATACTTTGAGTTACTATTATTGTTTTATGATACTTTAGAGACATTGTTGGTGATAGATTTACATTATTATTTTTTATTTGTGTAATAAGGCATTGAGATGATGTCTCTTCCAAGTGGGGAAGGATGTCACATCTCATTTTATGGACTATATAATTATTCTAGATTAGTGAACATTTACTATGATTATTTTACTTTAAGAAAATTCCACATATGTGAAGGTAATTATCATGATGTTATATTTGCGTAAATTAGAAAGTTGATTCAATATTAAATATTATTGATATGATTATAATATTTTTCTTCAACTATGTTTTGTGGAACTAACCTATTGACATCGAGTTGAGTGCGAATGAATGCAGGTACTCATCGAAGATGAGAACATGGTTGAGGTAGAGGTGTTCTAGCCACTTGGCAAGAATTGTTTGGATGGTTAACCCTGATGCACTAACACACTCATACAGTATCATATTACATTATTATGAATGGTTTAATATGCATTATTGTGTGGATAATAAATGAGATTGATGTTTAGATGCTTAGAAAAATATTGTGTTTAATTGCGACAGTAAGTTCCTTTCAAATGCTTGATTTAGTCATGAATATTAATGTCTTTTCGTTTTATATTTTGAGTGGTATAATTATGTTTGAAATAATGTATTTTATTAAATTGATGTGTTAAATGTTTCCTATTTTTTTATATATAAATATGAATGTTTGGAAGGCAATATCTAAATTAGATTTAAACCATTATATTTAAATTACAATAGGTATATATATTATTATTTTAATATTATTTAAATATTTTTTGTTTGATTTAAATGACTATGTTTAATTTGAAAATAAATAAATTATATTAAATAACATTTATTATATTTATAATCCTAAATAAAAGAATTTAAAAGAATATTTATTGTCTTACATGCGACAAAAAGCTCTTTATTATTCTAATTAAATAGATAAATATGTAGTATTATTACTATTGTAATTACTTCTTGAGTTGTTTTAGTATTTGTGTTTTATTAAAAATAGATAAATTGTAATAATAATATTAGTATTATATTTAGAAATCTAAAATAAAGAGTATTATAATTTAATTACTGTCATGCAAGTGACAGAAAACTAATTAAGTTATTTATTCAAATTTAAATAGAAATTCAAAGCCTTTTTAAATGCAATCTCATGCAAAACTTAAGTATCCATCAATTATTAAAAAGCATGGAAAAACCTAAATTTTAGATGCCAAGATTAGGGAGGATTTTTAATAAATTAAAAAAATAGGTTTTTGAAAACCAGTCAAAAATAGTCATAGTAAAATGATAATAACTTTGTCATTTCTCAACGAAATTTAAAACCATAAACTATTCTGGAAAGATGGGGGAGAGAAGAACAAAACCTAGAAGGGATTTGAAGAGATTTACAGTAGTTAGTGAGAAGTTTAACAAAAGAAAAATGTGATTTTTTTATTTGGCATGAGAAAAACACAGGGATCGCCAATTTTTTTTAGCATCGATCACCATTTTTAAGTGACCAATATCTCTGGATCTGGAACTGACATGAGACAATAGGGCAACGACTTGGAAGGCAGAATCGACCCCTTTTGTGCAAGTGAATTTATCCAGGTGTTTTTCCCTATTTTTGTATGCATTACTTAATGACTGGTTATGATTGTTTAAACATAGTAAATCGGCCTGTTATTTCCATTCATTGTCTTTACTTTTCTTCATTTTATGCTGAGTGAATCACCCCACTTTCTAGCCACTATATTTAACCTTGGAGCTAAAATATAACAAATTTCCCAGTCACTGATAAAAAAAATCACTCTCTGACAGACATAAATAATAGAGCTAATATCATTCTTAATTGTTGTTAGAAAACTAGTCTTTTAATTGAAATCAACCTCTTCTTAAATGATCAAACCAATGTGCAAATAACTCTTAAACTTAGTTGATAAGTATGGTATTCCTGTAGCTGACCTTTCCCCTATAGTATTTTCTATTCTTATTCACTGTATTTGCTATTCTTATTCACTATAATTGTTGTTCCTTGTATTCTTGGTAGACCGCCCTCTTTACTTGATCTTGTCATAACTGTTGAAACCATAGATAACCAAATTTCTGAGTGCTAATAAAATCACTCCTTGGCAGACATAAAATGGATAACTTTTATATTTCTTGTTTCTTGTTCAAAATCAATCTTTTTCTAGAAATCAACTCCTCTTCTTATTGATCAAACAATGTGAAAATAAACTCTTTAACTTGGAAGAAAGTATTAGATTCATGTAGACATATTCATCTATTTATTTGTTGTTCAAAGATCTATTCTAAATCACTGTCATTTAAGTGACAGTAAGTCTGTTATGAACTCTGTTATTTTATTTTAAATATATTACAGTTCCTATCACAGTTGCGACAGGAAGACTATTTTCTTGTTACTGTGACATGAAGGTTCTTAAAAGATTATAATACATATTGTGATATATATATTTATTGAACGAAATAGTTCTTGTCACTGATATGATAGTATGATTAATAAATAACTTGGAATGCGTATTACATTACGAATTATGAATAAAATATAGATTTGGTAATTAAAATTGATTTAATAGCCTTATAGATGCAATTGTATGATCAAATGATGAATTATAGGACAACATTGATTGTTTTATTTTATTATTTATTTACTTGCTCTTGAGGAACGATAGTAATAATATTTGAAATAAGTATGCATGGATACTCATTATTGAAGTGGAGTTGGCATACGTCATTATTGATTTTATTGCTTGAATCATGGAATGGTATTGGATATGAAGTAAAATCATTAGTTTTCTATAATCTATTACAACCATGGAAATACGAATTGAGAATATAATCAAATTTCAAAATCTATATTGCTTTTAAATGATTTATGATGTTCTTCATTACTGCTTGTCCAAAAAGTATGTTTTCTTTATTGATGCTTGGCAAAGGGATTAGATGTGGTTATAGGTGATTTTAATTTATTTATTTATTTGTTTGTTATTGACTTATTTATTTATTTATTGGGGAAGGAAAGTAGATTTTTATCTAGGAATATGTTTGGGTTACTTTTGGGCTAGGATGTCGAATGTGGATTATCAGAGATGGTTTTTCCTCTTTTCAGGAATTTGTTGTTAAATGAAGCCTAATCAGACTCGGAGGTTACATTTTCCCCACTTTTATTGGCGTGGTTTCCCCCCAAATTCCTACAGGGTCAAGGGGCAGCGCCCCTTGCGGGGGTTTGGGGGTAGCGCCCCCAAGACGGGGTCAAGGGGCAGTGCCCCCGAAACCTCACACGGTTTTTTATTATTTTATAAAGGCACTAGGAGTTATTTTTCATTGACCGACATAAGAAAAACCCTATTTTTGTAACCGACAAAAAGCTTGATAAAAGCGGCTAAGGGTTAGGGTTTTGATATATTGTATTGTAGCATTTTGCAGTGGTATTGAGTTGTAGGGATTGCTGATTGTAATTGGTTTAATTTACTGGATAATAATATTGGACTCTCTGTTTGGTGGATGTAGCCCAAGTTTGGGTGAACCACGTTAAAACTTGTCTCTCGCTGTTATTAATTCTGTGTATTTCTATTTCTCTGTTTAATCTTTATTTGCATTTAATTGATATCTTCTGCCGGCTAACCCTAACAAGTGGTATCAGAGCGGGTTGTGTTTGATTATCGTCTGCAGGAAAGTCTCACGGTTGAGTGGGAGCAATGGTGGACGAGGGTAAATTGAAGGTTGATAAATTCAATGGGCAGAACTATTAGTTATGGAAGATGCAGATGGAGGATTACCTCTATCAAAAAGATTTATGGAGGCTGTTGGAAGGAGTAGCCAAGAAACCGGCAACAATGTCTAATGAGGATTGGAAGCTTCTTGACAGAAAGGCACTGGGAACCATTCGGTTGTACCTGGCACCGTCAGTGGCATTCAATATAATGGAAGCGAAGATAATAGATGGTCTGATGAAAGCTTTGGCTAAATTGTATGAAAAACCCTCAGCCTCAAATAAGGTATTTCTCATGAAGCGTTTGTTTAATTTGAAAATGGTTGAAGGTGGATCTGTCACAGGTCATTTAAATGAATTTAATACGATTGTCAGTTAATTGACTTCTGTAAATGTAAAATTTGATGAAGAAGTTAGAGCTCTCTTGATATTATGTTCATTGCCTGAAAGCTAGGATAGTTTGGTAATGGCAGTTAGTAACTTTGTTTCTGGTTCAAATACCCTGAAATTTGATGATGTTGTTGGTGTTATTCTGAGTGAGGAAATTCGTAAGAAAAACTCAGGTGGATCCACATCAGGTAGTGTTTTGAATGCAGAAAGCAGGGGTAGATCAAAGGAGAGAGGAAATGGTTCTAGAGGTCATGGGAAGTCACGAGGAAAATCAAAGGACAAAAGATCCCAAATTAGAGGATAGAAGGATTGCTGGTACTGTGGGAAACCAGGTCATCTGAAGAAAGATTGCTAGTCTCAGAAAAATAAAGGAGACAAACAAGAAGGCAATAAGGAAGCAAATGTGGTAAGTAATAAATCCGAAGATGACACTTTGATTCTTCTCTAGATAATGCTGATGATTCATTGGTTTTAGATTCAGGGGCCTCATTTCATGCTACGCCCCATAGAAGTTATTTTCTTGATTATGTCCAAGGGGATTTTGGGCTGGTTTATTTGGGAGATAACGAACCCTGTCAGATTGTTGGAAAGGGAAGAATCAAGATTAAGTTACAGAATGGGAATCATTGGCTACTACAAGAGGTAAGGCACGTTCCAAGGCTTAGTAGGAATTTAATTTCAGCAGGACAGCTAGCTGAACAAGGTTGCAATGTTACATTTACTGATAAAAATTGGAAGGTTTCAAAAAGTGCCTTAGTAGTAACAAAAGGTGTGAAAGTAGGCACCTTATATCTTTGTACAGGTCATACTGTTCCTTCTACTTTAACTGTTGCAGAGAAAAAATAAACAGGTTCAGGAACAGTTGCTGCAGGTTCACAGGAAGAGACTGAAACAGTTGCTATAGGTTCTGAGACAACGCTGTGGCATAACAGACTTGGGCATATGAGTGAAAAAGGTATGAAGCTACTTCATTCTAAGAAAGTTTTACCAGGTCTAAAATGTATTAATATGGATTTCTATGAAAGTTGTGTGTATGGAAAACAAAAGAGAGTCAATTTTCTCAGAGATGGGAAGAAAAAGAAAAATGAAAAGTTGGAGCTTGTGCATACAGATGTATGGGGACCAGCTCAGGTATCTTCTCTCGGTGGCTCTCGGTATTATGTTACATTCATAGATGATGCAACTAGGAAGGTCTGGATTTATTTCCTTAGACAGAAATCTGATGTATTTGACACATTTAAGAAATGGAGAAGCTTGGTTGAGAATGAGATAGGTAAAAGATTAAAATATCTTAGATCTGATAACGGTGGTGAGTATTGCAGCAAAAAATTTGAGGATTATTGTTCCTTTAATGGAATTCGTAGGCAGAAAATGGTTCCAGGGACTCCACAGGAAAATGGAGTGGTTGAACACATGAATAGGACAATAATGGAGCATGCAAGGACCATGAGATTGCATGCTGGGCTGCCTTTAAACATGTGGGCAGAGGCTGTCAACACTGTTGTATATTTAATTAATAGAGGTCCTTCAGTTCCTTTGGGCTGTGGTATTCTAGAGGAAGCATGGACAGGTAAGAAGGTGAGATATTCTTTTCTCAAAACTTTCAGATGTGAAGCATTTGCACATGTAGATTCTGAAAATAGAACCAAGCTGGATGCAAAATCAAAAAAAGTGTACCTTTGTTGGATATGGCATTGATGAATTTGGTTATAGGCTTTGGGATTTTGAAAATCAAAAAATTGTGAGAAGCAGGGATGTCATATTCAATGAGAAGGTTTTGTACAAAGATCAGTTGCAGTAGCATGAGAAGAAAGCAAAAGATTATGTGGTGCTAGATGATATTCCAAATAGTGATGTTTCAGTGGTTCCTCATGCTCTGCAATAGCAACCAGAAATACCACAAACTCTAGTGAATGTTAGACGGTCAACAAGGCTAAGTAGACCTCCTGAAAGGTTTTCTCCCTCTTTGTATTCTATTTTGTTAACAGATGCTGGTGAACCCGAAGGGTATGATGAAGCTATGCAGGTGGATACATAGGTTCAGTGGGAGCTTGCTATGAAAGAAGAAATGGACTCCTTGCTGAAAAATCAGACTTGTGAATTATGTAAGTTACCTGCAGGTAAAAAGGGTTTACCAAACAAATGGGTTTACCAGAAGAAAGAGGAAGATGGAGGTAAGAAAAGATTTAAGGCTAGGTTAGTTGTAAAAGGATTTGCACAGAAAAAGGGCATTGATTTTGATGAGATATTTTCTCTAGTTGTCAAGATGACTTCTATTCGTACTGTTTTAAGTATTGTAGCTGCTGAAGATTTGCTTTTGGAACAGCTAGATGTGAAAACTATCTTTCTCCATGGTAATTTGGAGGAGGAGATATACATGGAACAGCCCCACAGATTTGAGGTCAAAGGTAAGGAGAAATAGGTGTGCAGATTGAAGAAGAGTTTGTATGGCCTGAAACAAGCACCTCGACAATGGTATTTAAAATTTGATAGTTTTATGGCTGAGCAAGGCTCCAGCAGGTGTAATTCTGACCATTGTGTTTATTTTAAGAGGATGGATAATGACAGCTACTTTATTTTATGTTTATATGTTGATGACATGCTTGTAGCTGGGTCTAACATGGATCACATAAGAGAGTTAAAATAGCAGTTAGCACAGTCATTTGATATGAAGGATTTGGGGGCAGCAAAACAAATCCTTGGTATGAAAATTTGTAGAGATAGGAAGAACATAAAATTGACTCTATCTCAGGCTGCTTATGTTGAAAAGGTGTTGTAGAGATTCCATATGGAGAATGCAAAAGCTATCAGCACACCTTTGCCTAGTCATTTGAAATTGACTAAGGAGATGTGTCCTAAGACACAAGAGGAGGAAGAAAAAATATCCAAGGTACCATATGCTTCAGCTATAGGAAGTTTAATGTATGCCATGGTATGTACAAGACTGGATATTGCACATGCTGTAGGAGTTGTCAGCATGTATATGAGTCATCCCGGATTGGAGCATTGGAATGCGGTAAATGGATTCTCAGATATTTGAGAGGTACATCTAATAAACATTTATGTTTTGGGGGCTCATAAAGATTAATTACTATGTTTTTCTCTATGTATTTCTAAACCCTAACAGAATTGACCAATTACTATGTTTAAAAGGTTTAGATCTAAACGAGATGTCATTGAAAAAGATAAATATTATATCTAGCAAACTTTATTGATGGATTGATATATATCTCTGCCACATCATGTTGTAAGACAATCTACATTTTATTATTTAGAATTGCACATTAGACATCAGGTTGCATTGAGTGTTCCCTCCTGTCAGTTGTTTCCAGGTACCTAGACATTTGATCTAGGGTTGGGTTTTCTTCATGTCATAAAGGGATTCAGGAAAGTGTAATTGCTTCATGGCTGGGTGGAAGAGCACCTGATCCATGTTCCCATCTCTTGGCTTGCAGGAGAACCATTTGGGTTTGTGGCGACTAGAGTGTTTTGATTCATTTATACTTGTTGTACATGATTATTGTAATTTGTATTTGGATGTATTATGGCATGGAAGCCAATAGACTTTGTATATTATTTTATAGTGCTATCACCTAGATTGAGCATGAGATTTTTGTAAGATTTAATGACTTTTATTGATTCATATTTATGAGATTTATCTTTTACTTGTGAAGTTGTAATTAAGCAGATTAATTACATCATTTTACTTTCGTTATTTATGATGTTGTAATTTAAATGGATTACTTACTTTATTTACTTTTGTGATGATTTAAGTACTTTACAGGTTATCATTTTTATAATGATAAGTGTACACGTGGCATAGTTTTTCCTAAAAGTTCACAAACAATCTAAGCTTTACCTAATTCCATTTGCACTCATTTTTAAGGATTAATCTTGATCCTCAATTTATCCATTCCTCATCCAAGTTTAGAACCATGATTTGTGGGATTTGTTAACTTCATATTTGTCTATGTTGAGTCTCAAAAAATTTCTAAGTCCCTTATAATCAATCAGTTCATGAAAACTCCTTGTTCCAATTCTTGTCTTCACTTTGGGTCAAAGGATGATGTCATATTAAAAACCTTGGAATTAAGTCTACGTGTAAGTAGGAATTCAGAACTCAACAAAGAAAATAAATTTAAATGAAATGTTTCCTATTCTAAACTCATGCAAACCTTAGATAAAGCAGATGATAGATTGCAATTAACAAAATTTAAACAGGAACAAGGTTACCCAATGTAGGCTCTATGATGAGTGGATTTGCTCCATGATTTGAAATATGGATGCTCAAGGATTCGTGCAAAATTTCTGCAGCATGTACCTATGAAATGATAGCTATGACAAATGCTCAAAATATTTAGATTCAATAGTTAGAAGTCTAGAATTTCAAGCATCCAGGATGAAGCTTGAACAAATGAAAGGAATTTATAGATGTTTGGTTGAAGATGTGAATAGTCAAGATTTGATAGTGGATGAATGGTGTAGATTGAACGACAGTGAGTGGAGAATCTTCCTTGGCTAAGAATAGTCAGAAGGACTGATAAGGGTTATGACGCCATTTTAATGGGCTTTAAAATGGGTGAGGAAAATTAGTCATTTTTATTTTTTATTTTGACTAATTGGTTGTGCATGAGTTAAAAATAGAGGGGAATCTTGGAGGGAGTTCTAACAGAATGTGAGTAGATAATTAAATTTATTAATTTGGAGAATAAGTAGAAAATATATTTTTTTATCTATTTGGAATAAATGGAATTAGTATTAGCCTAACTAAATAATATGAATTATTTAATTAATTAGTGGTCATGGTAATGACAAAGGGGAAATTAGTATGATAATAAATGTTGACATGGCACCAGAATAAAATTAGGTGTTACGATAAAGGTGATGGAAATTAGCATAATTAAATAAATGTGATTTATTTAATTAATTTGGCGATGATAAAAATGTTAGTGTTTAGACAAATGTGCTTAGGATGCCCTTATGAAAGTGTTGAAAGTGATATTAGATGTAATGTTAGATATGTCAATTTTAAATGTCTACATTTTGTCCCTCTTTGGAATGGCGTTGCAACTATAAGAAGCAATGTCATTTCAAAGAAAGTAGATGTATGCACGTGTGATGATATTATGGTGCAGGAGCACCTAGAAAATCATGTTTTGTAATAAGGTCTATTTGACCAATGCATTTTCATTTCAGTTTGTCTCTAGGTTCTTCAAGACCTAGAACCCATTTTGTAAGTCCTAAGTTACTTAAAACACACTTTTGTCATATTGTATGCACGTAGTGCCAAAACAAGGCAGTAGGACAGTTTGAGGCAGTTGGATCGGTTGATCTTCCAACTGTTTACATCGGTTGGTTTTCCAACCACTGGCAGGTTGAGTTGATAAAAACCAAAGGAGAGAAGAAGAAGAGGGGAAAATGTAATCGTGCATTGTTCTGAGGAGAAATAAAATCATTTTGTTCTGTCAATCTAGTTTCTATTTTCTGTAGCTGTAAATTGTGTAACTGTAGATTTCTGTTCAAAGTGTAGTTCTTTTTGTGCGTTCCATTGTTGTAGTATGTAGATGTGAAGCATTCCAATGGTATGATTCCTATCGAGATCAGTGGAATGGCTTAATTGTACAGTATTTGTTTTTGTTTTCTTGTTTTGTTCTTGTATCCGATGGTGCAGAGGATCTAGACAGAGTGTTTCTGCACAGTAGATTGACCTAGCATCTCCATGTGCTAGGGATCGGTTGAAGAGGGAGAAAGCAAACTGTGCATCGGTGTAAGTTTCGTATCATTTCACTGAATGTGTATTGCGAATGCATATCGCAAAAGCATGTTGAGAATGTATGTTGAGAAAGCATGTTGAGAATGTATATTGAGAGTGTACCTTTCATTAGATACAAATGGCGACTGGTCATAACGGTGAATCAGGGTATAGAAACTTTAGTCTACTGGTGATAGCAAGTCACACCAAGTATATACTAAGTTGGTGTATCGGTGCATCGGCAAAGTAAAGTATAATGTGGCCGATAGTAATTTTCTAGCCGATAGCAAAGACAAGTTGTCATCGGTGTAATATAGCCCCTTGGGGAAGCTTTTGGAAGTTATACCAATCATCGGTGTCTCACCGATAGGAGGTGCATCGGTGCAGAATAGCTTTGGTCACACCGAAGTGTCCGCTTCCACTGTGTGCTCCACATCAAATTGGTATCAGAGCTAGTTTTGAAGATCACTTGGGTGGTGTGGTCTTGGTGTATGTCAGACAAGGAAAGTGAAACAGAGGCTAACATGATGCCTCCTAAAAGCATGTCACAAGATGCAGTGAAGAAATTGATCGAAGAGATGTTTGAGTCCAAACTCAAGGAATTGAAAAGAACCAAGGGTAAGGATAGGGAAGATGAAAGTGACAGCGATGAAGGACATACAGAAATTGAGGGAACCAGTAAGAGGACAGAGGAGATACCAGCAGACCAGAGGGCATCTGTAGATGCTTTGAAGTCATTCAATAGGGACACCATAGATGGGTTACCCATGTATAGTAGAAGTGTGGAAGCTGAAGAGGTGATTGATTGGATTGAGGCATTAAATGATCATTTCAAATACAAAGAAGTCCCTGATGATAAGAGGGTTAAATTGGCAAAGGCAAGATTGAAGGGGTCCGCTCTTGCATGGTGGAATTATGAGCAAGGAGAGAGATTCAAGGAGGGGAGGAATATGATAACCTCCTGGGAAAGGATAAAGACCAAAATCAAGGCACAATTCTTACCCCTGGACTATAACGTGCAGATGTATAAGAAATTGCAGAACCTCAGATAGAGAGACCTTGTTGTGAATGCATACACACAAGAGTTTCATAAACTTAGTGTCAGATCAAAGAGACAAGAAGAAGAGTCAAAGAAGGTGGCAAGGTATCTGAATGGCCTAAGGATGAACATCCAAGATGAGATCAGTATCTTAGCACCAGAATAGTGAACAAGTGTTTCCAAATGGCCTTAAGGGCTGAACAGAAGATAAAGAGAAAGAGTGAGCAGAATAATAGAGGTAGAGGAGGAAGAAGTTTTAGAGGCAGAGGTAGTTTTGGAGGAAGAAGTCCTAACCAGAGGCCTAGTGGTGAGTCTAGCCAAGAAGAGCAAGTTGGAGACTCAAGTAGCAGAGGAGGCTACCGAGGAAGAAGGCCTAACGGAAGAGGTGGGACAAATGGATCAGGTAGGGGATCTAAGTTCTCCAATATAAGATGTTATAACTGCAATCAGATAGGGCACCTGGCATACAAGTGTCTAGAGAAGGCCTCAACTTCTCATGGTGGTGAGAAGAGAACCACTTTGATTCAAGAAGATGCAAGGAGTGTGACATCTCCTGAAGTGAATCTAGCATCAGAAATGGGAGAAAATCTGATGATCAAGAGGACGCTGCTCAAGGAACCAGTGCAGACTGAACAGTCTCAAAGAAGGGCTTTGTTTAGAATCAACTGCAATATCCAAGGTAAGGTTTGTAAAGTTATTATTAACTCCAGTTCTATTTGTAATATCATATCTTTGGAAGCAGTGAATAAGTTGAAGTTAGAAAGGATACCCCATAGCAGTCCATATAAAGTTAGTTGGTTGAATAAGGGACAACACATACTCATCAATGAACAAGCATGGGTAGAATTTAGTATTGGGGGGTATAGAGATAAAATCTTGTGTGACATCCTTCCAATGGATGCTTGCCATTTTTTGTTAGGCAGACCATGGAAGTTTGACAGAAAGGCTCATCATGATGGAGAAAAGAATGCTTACTCATTCCAAAAGAATGGTGTAACTTATAGGATACAGCCATTGGTAGAAGGGGATCCACAACCTGAAGGGTCTAGTGTAATGCTGGTAGGAGAAAAAGAATTCATGGATACATTAAAGGAAGGTAGTGGAGTAGGTTTTGCTTTGATTGTGAAGCCTAAGGGGGAAAAGAAGGAAAATGTGAGAGAAGTAGGGCCTAAGGAGGTCAGAGATTTCCTTGAGAGTTACAAAGGAGTGATTACAAAAGATATACCTGATTCCCTACCACCTGTCAGAGACATTAGCCATCAGATAGACCTCATACCCAGAGCAGTACTCCCTAACAAGGCAGCATATAAAATGACCCATCAGCAGAATGAAGAGATAGCAAATCAGGTTCAAGAACTCCTAAACAAAGGGCTGATAAGGAAGAGCCTTAGCCCATGTGCAGTACCTACTATTTTAGCCCCAAAGAAGGATGGGAAATGGAGGCTTGTACTGATTCTAGGGCCATCAATAGGATAGCCATCAAGTATAGGTTTCCTATTCCTAGAATAGAAGATCTAATGGATTATTTGGGAGGGGCCACTTATTTCACCAAGATAGACTTAAAAAGTGGGTATCACCAGATAAGGATAAGAGAGGGGGATGAATGGAAGACAGCATTCAAAACCAATGAAGGGTTGTATGAGTGGCTTGTGATGCCTTTTGGTCTTTCAAATGCCCCTAGCACCTTTATGAGACTGATGAATGAGGTGTTGCAGGAATTCATAGGGAAATTTGTGGTAGTCTACCTTGATGATATCTCGGTGTTCAGTAAGAGCAAGGAAGAACACTTGAAACATTTGGAGATAGTCTTGAAGAGGCTACAAGATCAGAAGTTAATGATAAACTTGGAAAAGTGTGACTTCATGAAACAAGAATTGGTGTACCTAGGTTTTGTCATCTCTAAGGGTGATTTGAAAATGGATCCTTCCAAGATAGAAGCTATTTTGAATTGGCCTACATCTCGGACAGCAGGAGAGGTCAGAAGTTTTCATGGCTTGGCCACATTTTACAGAAAAGTTATTAAGAACTACAGTGATATTTGTGCACCTATGTTGGAGACCATCAAGGGTGGTGGTAAGGTGAAGTTTGTGTGGACAAAAGAGGCAGACCAGAGTTTTGAAAGTCTAAAATAGAAAGTTGCCAAGTATCCTGTCTTAGTACTTCCTGTATGTTAGGGTAAAATTGCAAATCAGGGCAAATGAATAAACACCAATGATAAAAACCCTAGCAATGCACAATGAAGCACAAGACAACATGAAAATCAAAATAAGAAATGCAAATGCAAACCGATCTCCATGCTATGCTTGATTTATCTCCATTGCTCTTCTCCACCTCGCATGAGCATGCAAGATTTTGAAGGATTATTGTTGGAAGAATGTTGGGTGCTCATTTTTGCAGCATAACATTAAGATGAAGATGACATGAGGATGATAGTTGAAGGATGCAAAGGCTCTAATGATATTTTAACAGCATAATGTTACTTGAAGCTCCATGCATTATAGAAAATTTGGCAGAATAATATTACTTGAAGCTCAATGCATTATAGAAAATTTGGCAGAATAAGGGTACTTGAAGCTCAATGCATTATAGAAAATTTAGCAGAATAATGGTGCTTAAGGCTCAATGCATGCTAATGGCTTGTGAGGGGTTTGATTTATAGAAAAGGCTTGGTTCAAATGGACGGCTGAGATTAAAAAGCTAATTGATTGATGTGGACGGCTAGGATTGATTAGGTATTCCCACTCTTCAAGGGAGTTGTAGTCATTTGACAAGTGTCAAGGAGGATAGGGCTCATGTGTGCTTGTGTACATAAAAAGTACTACATATAAAAGATATTAAATAAAAGACTGTAGTACCACTTATCTTTTTAAATGAAAGAGGCACACATGTCGGCTAAATGATAAGATAAATTAATTAAATAAATAAAATTTATTTAATTAATTGGAAAGTCGGCTTATAATGAGAACTTAATTCAAATAAAATATTTGAATTAGTTGGGATATGAGTTGGATATTAATTAAATAAATAAAATTTATTTAATTAATTGGATAAATGAATAGGATAAGATAAGATATGATGTGGAAATTAATTAAATAAATAAAGTTTATTTAATTAATTAGCTAAGTAGGATAAGGATGGGATTGAATGGGATTTTAATTAAATAAATAAAATTTATTTAATTAATTGGCTAATGGATAAATGGGATTAAGAGTGGGATTTAGGACAAAATGCTACATGATGTCTAAGTGATGTTTTTGACAAGGTGTTGCTAGACATGAACAAAGTTGGGACAAATTTGGGTGTCTACATTTTGCCCCTCTTTGAGATGATGTTCGAGATGATGAGCTTTATGTCGAGTAACATCATTTCAAAGAAGATAAGGTATGGATAATTGAAAATGATGATGATGGAAAGATATGATGATGATAGAAAGGATAGGTTGGTGATGCCCCCTCGAGAGGATAGGTGGGTTGGACAAACACGGGTAGGCTCTCGAAAAGAAATAGTTTGACTAAGAAAGATAGATAAGGGAATGGATAGAAGAAATGAATGAGGCGTTATGCTGCAATGAAAGTGAGCAACCATGATGTTTGATATAGCACTAGACGTGATGCACCAAGGTATAAGGACCAGGGTGACGATGTGTCTTGTGCCCTAGCGTAATACAACCTTGTCTAGATACAAGATATGAATATTAGCTAGATTGGTATGGATGTGATACAAATGCAAGAAAAAATGATAATACACACAAGCAAGCAAGCAAGCATGCACAAAGGATACAAAAACAAACAAGGTATTGCCCCTGTCAAGCTGTAAACCAATGATTAATTGCTGATTGTTGATGGTTGAGAATGTTGTCATTGCGGGGAAAGCTATATCCCTAGATCAACACAAGGTTGTTTGCTGAGTTGGTTGGCTAATTGACTGATTGCTTTGGCTTACAACAAGGCTAGGATCAAGACCATGGATTGCGTTTCGATAACTTGGCTAGATTGATTAACTTGATTGGTATGGCTTAAGGATTGACTTGCATTTGGATATTTGTTTGGAATGATTGGAAGATGATGAAATGCTGATTAGATGAAGTGATGATTGGATTGATGTGCTATGATAGATTGGTTGGAAGAAGTTGTTTATTGATGATGTATAAGATAGATGATAGAAGAAATGATGAGAGAAGAAAGAGGAAAATCGCTTGTGCCTGAATCTGGGCACTTCCTTCGTACTCCAGACTGCCTACATACCCTATATCCACGGGATCAAGGCACTTAATGATGGAAATGAGATGTAGTTCTAATTTTTGTTTGATTGATGAGATGATGAAAATGGATTGAATTGATTAATGAAATGTTGATGATGAGATGATATGTGGTGGATTGAGTTGCTTTTGATTTGCTGAAGTGACTGGATTTGTTTTGATGGCTAGCTTGATGTGCTTTGGTGTTGATGTTGATGATTGATAGGATTTGTTTTGATAGTTGGCTTGATGTGCTTTGGTTGTGATGTTTGTTGTTGCTGGGTTGATTGTTTTGATGATTGGATTGTTTTGAATGATGATAGTGATGGTGTGATGATTAGAGTGTCGATTCAATCTAAGCATAAGCAAGTGTTCTCAGTGTGCTCAAAGGATGTAAAACAAACAAGGTATTGCCCTTGTCAAGTCATAAACCAATGGTTGATTGTTTGTTTGTTTTGATAGATAGTGTTGTCATTGTCGGGAAAGCTATATCCCTAGATCAACACAAGGATGTGGGAACGCTATATCCCATTGATGATGATTGATGATGATTGATTTGGCTCATGACAAGATTTGGATCAAAACCTGTTGATTTGATTGGATAATGTTCCTTGATTCATTAGCTTGCTTGATATGGATTAATATGACTTGGATTTAAGATCATTGCTTAGATTGATTGGATTGATAGGATTGGAAGAGGTGATTGAAATGGATGAATGAATGTTATTGATAGGAATAATTGATGATGATGATTTGATTTTGATTGAATGTTGAAGTGGATTGTTTTGGATGATGTGATTGAATCGATCTTATTGCTTGGATTTTTCGTTGGATATTTGATTTTTTTTTGGATTTTTTGAATATTTGATTTTTTTGGATTTTTTTTGGGATATTTTGATTTTTTTGGATTTTTGAATGTTTTGGAATGTCAATGGATTTACAATTGGAGTAGCCTTTGTGCTAGATACCAATGACAAGGTAGAAAACCAAGTCTAGGTGCAAGGATGGATAAATGGATGAGCTCATATTAAATGTGATGGCAAGATCATGATAGATGGATAGATAAGAGGATAGGCCGTATAAGGGATGGATGCTTGCCTCATGATAAACAGATAGGTAGGCTATAGTGGAAAACTCATGATAAATAGATGGGGATAAGCTATAAGATGAAAAGCTCGTGATAAGGATACACCATATTGGATGGATCATAAGGGAGCTAGGATGTGATCTCCAAAGGCTATGTTGCATAGGAAGAACTTGCCCCATTCTAGGTGGTAATGCTTAGGATTTTACATGACAAAGTTCATGACCAAGGGATGACATGATGGATTGGTTTGAATGGGATGGATAAATGGTCAACGGATAGGACTTGGTTTGGAAAGAAGGTATGTCAAAAAATATCCAAACATGTTTCAACATTTAATCCCTATGTCTTCATCAAGATCAAAAGGCAGAAAGAAGGATAGACTCAACATGATAGGTATGTGGATGTAATGGCTAATGATGGTAGGATAGGATATGGCAAGATAGGACATGATAAGATGGAAAATGATAGGTTGGATGAGACAATGTGCCCCCAAGTGTAAGTGACATAGAAGATCAACCTACACATGACGCCTGTTTGCCAGGTTTTCATCATGGTACTTATCCAAGGTGCCTGTTTACCAGGTTTTCACCGTTGGACGAAGGGCTTTCTTTTTACTATTTTGATTTTTTTCTTCTTTTTTTTTTTCTTTTTTTTGCTTTAAGATGTGTTGACAATTACACATGGCGCCTATTGCCAGGTTTTCACCATGGTAATGGATAGGAGGGACTCAAGTGGCTAGTGCTATGAAGGTTAATAGTGTCCCTTTAGAGATTGATGATGTCTTCGCATGGACCATGTCAAGTGTGCTCATAGATGTTGATAAGGGATTGCATGGATGGGAGATGGATTAGGTGGATAATAGATTATGATGTGGATTATGGAAGGTTCATGCAAGGATAGATGGATGGGGATAGTGGCGTATGGTGTGGATTTATATAAGCTTATGGAATGAAGATGGACGAAAAGTTTACGCCAAAGCATGGACCATAGGGATAGCATGGGGGAGATATGTAGGATAATAGATGGAAGATGGGGAGATGGAGGTATGTGGGAATGTTTTGGAATGGAAGGGAACCAAGACCAATGGTTGCACACACCGTGATAAACATTGAAGCTTTTGGTGAGATGGTGGTGTAGGAAGCAATGGAGATGTTTGCTTAGGGGATGGTTGATGAAGTGATTTCGGAACCCACATAGATTTAGTATTTTTAGTGATTTTGCTTTGCTTGTGGGATTTTTGAAGGGAATGGAAGTTTTGGATGGAAGTAGGCTCTTGGATGGATATATTTGGTTGGGATTCTTGAGATGTGGATGAGGATACCTCATTTGACTTGCTAGCTATTTGCTTAGGAACCCAAACCATTTTACTTTTGAGCTTTGCATTTGAAGGTAAGGGTTTAGATAGCTTTGTGAATGTACTTTGCTTGGAAGATGGATGATTTAGAGACTTTTCACATTGATGTCCTAAGGCATTAGGGTCCTTAGGAGTTTTAGTTTGATTTTTGGCTTTATAAGTAAAAGCATCCAAATGTGTATTTTGGAATCCCATGGGTTTGATGGAAGTGGGGTTGGTGGAATGAATGGAAGCTTCATGTTTAGACGATGTGTGCTTTTGTTGGCCATGATTAGGAATGTAAGGATACTTATGAATGATAGGTATGTTAGGTGTTGGAAGCAATGGTGGCAAGGTGGATGGAGGGATATTTGGAGTTGGTAAAAGTGGAGGCAAAGTGGATGGTGGAAGGTGTACAGTCACATGCTTTGGACTTTTATAGGATGATGGAGTTGGAATGGCAACATATGTCTTAGGTATATGATGTGGTTTGTGATGGAAAGTGGGCTTAGGATGGATGGAGGAATTACCAACATCTTTAGCTTGTTTAGCTTGGGGTGTGTATCCAAGGCCATATGAGCATGGAGGAATCTTGACATGGTTTGGCTCCAAAATACCTTGTTCATAAAGACCTAGGCCTTTACCTTTGTAGTTCATGTTTTGGAGTATGCGATGGACAATGGGACTAGCTGTGGTTTGAACACTAGACTTGAGCTCTTTATTGGATGGAGAAAGTGAAGTGGATAAAGGTCGTTGTTGTCCTAAGGAAGAACACTCATGGACAAAAGTGGTAAGACCAAGTGGACATGATGGTGGACTTGAAGTGGAATCGATGGTGGATATGGAAGGATGATCATTAGGATCTTGATTAGCATTGTGTTCACAAAGATCCAAGCTATTTTTTTGATCTTTTATGCTTACTTGGGGGATAAGTGTCTCATCATGACAAGTGGATGTTTGCTCATTATGGATAGGGCTAGATGGTGGATGACTAGGAGCAATTTGGATATCTCGCTCATGGATAGATATAGGATTATGGATAGGATCAAGGTGCTCATGGATAGCTTCTTCATAGGTATCATCTTGATCATAGAGAAGGTACATGTTATGGATAGGTTGAATGAAAGTGTTTTGATTTTGAGTTGGACTAGGGCTTAATGTTTCCACATGTTTAGGATTAAATGCTTGACATACCTCTTGGGTTGCTTGAATGGAAGTGAAAGGCTCTTGGATAGGCTCTTGGTCAACAACATGAGAACATGATGACTCTTGACTTGGATTAATGATAGGAGACTCTTGAATAGGCTTGATGGCTTGTATGTCACATGATGGGCTTGAAGGGCTAAAAATGTTAATTAAGGACTCTTGGATAGGCTCAAGGATAGGTGGACCACATGATGGGATTATAGGATTGGACATGACCTTTGGAAGTTCTTTGGTAGGCTCATGAATGAGTGTTTGACATGTAGGTAGTTTATTACTAGCTAGTAGCCAATGGATCACATCCTTTGCAAGTGTATGGGTGGATGGGAAATATAATGGATGGATGATAAGGGTAGATGGCGTTGTAGGCTTATGATTAGGATTAGGTTGAGGGCTAATTGGATTGGATGGATTTGGATTTGGACTAGATGGGGGTGACACATGGGATTTGAATGATGTGACATGATTTCCCATTATAGGTAGGTACACCTTGTAAACAATTGGGACAAACATTGGGCATTGATTTGTATTATGGCCTTTGGTCCTATGGTATGCACAATAATTATGTTCATCATATGGACTTTCTTCACATGGTTTGACTTTAGGAAGTTCAATGAGTTTTGTTTCAAGCATCCTTTGTAAAACTCTCTCAGCCGCATCCTTTGGTGAACGATTAGAATGACATGGTGATGAAGGTAATGAAGGGCTTGGTGATCTGGAAGGTAGAGGGATTAATGGACTAGGAATGGGATCACATGATGGTGTTGGGATAGGACTTGTTGGCTCATATGTTGGCACGTGATTGGATGGTGGTGGCCACTCTAGATTGGTATCTCCCTTGTCAAAGGTAATTAAGTCTTGCATAGGATAGCTTGGGCTCATTTGATTTATGTACAAGGGACCACTTGGACTTGGATGTGATTCTTGTTGGAAAGGTGGATTTAGATCTATCAATGGTGCTTGGTGGTCTTGTTGAAAAGGTGTACTTGGACTTGCTTGATTTATGTACAAAGGACCATTGGGACTTGGATGTTGTTCTTGTAATATCACTTGGTTGCCTTGTGGATGGGCTTGATAGTGCATTGGAATGATGGCATGAGGGATTGGATAAGCTTGAGGTGGATGTTCATAGGTTGATGTGGTATTGAATTGGTGGATAGGTGGATTAAGTTGATAGGAAGTGGATGGATATGACATGTGGCTATGAAGTGGATTAGGTTGATAGTGAATGGCTAAGGATTGTTGTACTTGTTGAGCTTGACTAGTGGCTAAAAGGTGTTGGACTTGGGCTATGAAGTGTTGTAGTTGAGGTGATTGACTTACGTGGGGTTGAGCTTTTTGGATGAAGAATTGTAATATTTCAATGGCGTCTTGGTTTAGGGGTTGTGATCCTTGATAAAGATTTTGGAGGAATCTTTGGAATTTGATTGTTGGGTCCTCTAGTGTAGACATGTTGTCACCAAGTGTTTATCTTAAGTCCTTTTAGCAAGTGCTTGTTTAAGGATTTGGATGTTGATGTGGCTTGTTTGGATGATGACTAGGCTATGTTTGGGATGAAAGTGATTGGGTTTGAATGTTATTGGAAAAATGTGTAGGATGACTTGTCTTTATGTGTTTGGGTGTTTAGAGCTTGATGTGGCAATATTCAAACAAATGATTATGCATATACACACATGAATCACTCACGCAAGACACATAAGCAAGTTATTAGTTTGGAATAATGTGATGATGGTTAAGCAAGCACATGAAGACAATTCAACAAGTCCTAGTCAAGGCAAGGCCACTATCACAAGGAGGTTCTAGTGAAAATCCGGGGGACCGGCACCCCACGAGCATCCAGCAAGCCACTTAAGACTTTAACTAACCCTACTAGGAGTTTTAATATACACAAAGGTACACCTCCTTTCGAGTTAGCACTGTATGGTGAGCGCTAATACCGGTTAGACTTGGCTTTCGCCTTATCCTCTAATTTTTATAGCGGACCGGATGAAAGTACCGCTTGAGGTCGTTCCCTTGGAGTGGATACCAAGGCAGGCCTCTCTAAGGCTAAACAAAAGCAACACAAGTAAATGTTTTTGATCTCCAAGTTCGTGTTGGGACGCGAGGAGAGAGCATACACATTTACTTGGTCACACTCGCATAGGGTTCATTAACCTTAGAAATTCAATGTGTGGAAGACAATGCAAGCACTTGTTTGTTTTAAAGCCCAAATCTAAATGTGATGAAAGACAATGGTTTGTTTTAGCCCAATTTTTTGATGTGAATTTGCAAACAATTGTTCGTTTTATGCCCAAATTTCAAATGTGTTTGCAAACAATGATTAGAAGATGAGAAATGAAATGATTGCACCTGGTTAATTCGCTATCCAAATTGTTGTAGATGTTGATGTGAATGTTTCTCCAGCTCCTTATGATCACCTACAACATAAAAAAATGATATTATAATGCAGGCATAAAAAATAGGCTCATCAGGCAAGGAAAATTGTAATTTTAGATGCATAGCCGAATTAGATTTGATTATTTCGATAGATTTTTGATTCGAAAATTAAAAAATCAAAGAAGAGACCCCCATTAATTTTCAAAGAGCTTTCCGAAAATGTAAAGAAATCAGAAAAATTCCCTGATTTGCGCCCAGAAATGCGGATTTATGAAAACGGTACAGTCGGCAAAGATCTGATGTTTTCGCAATATAAACGACCTCTAAATTAAATCTGCAAAATAGAGACCCCCATTAGAATTTCAAGAGCTTTCCAGAAATATAAAAAGTTCTGAAAAATTCGCTGATTTGCGCCCAAAATTGCGATTTTATGAAAAAACATAAAAACGTGATAAATCCCGCAAAAATCGCGATAAACCCGAAATTTTTCTGCTGTAGCTTCCTTATATCATGGACAAACTTCAGATAAAATCTTGTAGAAAAATTCACAGCCGTTTGGAAGATATGATGAAATCTTTGAAACCTAGGGTTTTGTCGAAAAAACAGCGGATCTGCAACAAAAAGTTAATTAAACCTGCAAAACTCAACAATGGGGGTTAGATGAATACAAATTTTTACTATAAAAACCTGCAAAAAAGATCAAACGAAGTGAGTCCCACCGGGCGTGCCAAATGTATGTTAGGGTAAAATTGCAAATCAGGGCAAATGAATAAACACCAATGATAAAAACCCTAGCAATGCACAATGAAGCACAAGACAACATGAAAATCAAAATAAGAAATGCAAATGCAAACCGATCTCCATGCTATGCTTGATTTATCTCCATTGCTCTTCTCCACCTCGCATGAGCATGCAAGATTTTGAAGGATTATTGTTGGAAGAATGTTGGGTGCTCATTTTTGCAGCATAACATTAAGATGAAGATGACATGAGGATGATAGTTGAAGGATGCAAAGGCTCTAATGATATTTTAACAGCATAATGTTACTTGAAGCTCCATGCATTATAGAAAATTTGGCAGAATAATATTACTTGAAGCTCAATGCATTATAGAAAATTTGGCAGAATAAGGGTACTTGAAGCTCAATGCATTATAGAAAATTTAGCAGAATAATGGTGCTTAAGGCTCAATGCATGCTAATGGCTTGTGAGGGGTTTGATTTATAGAAAAGGCTTGGTTCAAATGGACGGCTGAGATTAAAAAGCTAATTGATTGATGTGGACGGCTAGGATTGATTAGGTATTCCCACTCTTCAAGGGAGTTGTAGTCATTTGACAAGTGTCAAGGAGGATAGGGCTCATGTGTGCTTGTGTACATAAAAAGTACTACATATAAAAGATATTAAATAAAAGACTGTAGTACCACTTATCTTTTTAAATGAAAGAGGCACACATGTCGGCTAAATGATAAGATAAATTAATTAAATAAATAAAATTTATTTAATTAATTGGAAAGTCGGCTTATAATGAGAACTTAATTCAAATAAAATATTTGAATTAGTTGGGATATGAGTTGGATATTAATTAAATAAATAAAATTTATTTAATTAATTGGATAAATGAATAGGATAAGATAAGATATGATGTGGAAATTAATTAAATAAATAAAGTTTATTTAATTAATTAGCTAAGTAGGATAAGGATGGGATTGAATGGGATTTTAATTAAATAAATAAAATTTATTTAATTAATTGGCTAATGGATAAATGGGATTAAGAGTGGGATTTAGGACAAAATGCTACATGATGTCTAAGTGATGTTTTTGACAAGGTGTTGCTAGACATGAACAAAGTTGGGACAAATTTGGGTGTCTACACTTCCTGATTTCAATAAAGTCTTCACCATTGAATTGGATGCAAGTGGACTGGCCATAGGGGTAGTGTTGAGTCAAGAAGGCAGACCAGTAGCCTTTTTTAGTGAAAAATTGAATGAATCTAAGATGAAGTACTCCTCTTATGATTTAGAGTTGTATGCCATGGTACAAGCTCTGAAAAAGTGGAGGCACTACTTGCTTCCTAAAGAATTTATTGTATACACTGACAATCATGCTCTCAATTTTTTGAATGGACAGGAAAAGCTCAGTCATAGACACATGAAGTGGGTGGAAAGTCTTCATGCATACACCTTCATCATCAAACATAAGAAGGGGATAACCAATAAGGTTGCTGATGCCTTAAGTAGAAGGGTGTTGACCGTGCAAGAAGTGCAGCTACAAAGCATGGGTGTTGAGGCATTCAAAGGGTTGTATGAAGAAGACCAAGATTTCAAGGAGATTTATAATGTATGTAGTGAGTTTGCCAATGCTTTCCACAGTGAATTTTCAGATTACACATTGTGGGATGGACTTTTGTTTAAAGGGAGTCAACTATGTATCCCTAAATGTTCAATGAGGGATAATATAGTGAAGGAGAAACATAGTGGTGGTTTAGGACATTTTGGGCTCAATAAGACCTTAGATCTAGTGAGAAGATTTTACTTTTGGCCAAAGATGTAATCTGATATTAGAAGGTTTGTTGAGAGTAGCATGGTATGTTAGAGAGCAAAGGGGGTCTCAACCAATGTAGGACTGTACCAACCTTTGCCCATACCAGACAAACCTTGGGAAAGTTTGAGTATGGATTTTGTGATGGGATTACCCAAGACAAGGATAGGTTGTGATAGTATGTTTGTTGTGGTAGATAGATTCAACAAAATGGTGCATTTTATTCCTTGTAAAACCACCAATGATGCTAGCTACATTGCAGGTTTGTTCTTTAAAGATATTGTCAGGATTCATGGATTGCCTTTGAGTATTGTATCTAATAGAGACAACAAATTTGTGGGACATTTTTGGAGAATCTTGTGGAAAAGATTGGGTACAAATTTGTCTTTTAGTTCAGCCTATCATCCTCAGACTAATGGCCAAACTGAGGTTGTGAATAGGTCATTAGGCAATCTGCTGAGATGTTTGACAAGAGAACATGGCAGAAGTTGGGATGTGGTACTCCCACAAGAAGAATATGCCTATAATGATTCTACAAAAAGAAGTACAGGTCTAAGTCCTTTTGAAGTTGTCTATGGTAGTCATCCTAGAGGAATGAGAGATGTTCAAAGGTTGGACAAAAGGAGTGGACATGTTGATACATTTGCAAAGGCTATGAAAGAGATCCATCAACAAGTCAGAGATACTCTACACAAGAATAGTCAGAAGATCAAGGCTAGAATGGATCAAAGGAGAAGGGATGTGCAGTACCAAATAGGAGATAAGGTCATGGTTCATCTCAACAAGAACAGACTACCCAAGGGAAGCCACAACAAGTTGATAATGAGAAAAATTGGACCTTGTAAGATTTTAGATAAATATGGTCCTAATGCTTACAAAATTGAACTCACTAATGATATTGCTATTTAACCTATATTCAATGTTGTTGATCTAACATTATATAGGAGTCCTGATACAGGAGAAGGTACAGCAGATTCTGTCCAAGACAATGCAGAGTGGGTGCAACATTTACCACCTAAGGAACCACCTAAGATGGAGTGCATCTTAGATAGCAGGACAGCCAAAAAGACACAAAATTAGACCTTTTTTGAGCACTTAGTCAAATGGCAAGGACTTCTAGACTCAGAAGCCACATGGATGCTAGAAGAAGACATCAAAAGGTGGGGTGGTGATTTGCACCAGTTAGTCTCTAAGAGGACTTGAGACAATCTTTACCCGGGGAGTATGGTGCAGGAGCACCTAGAAAATCATGTTTTGTAATAAGGTCTATTTGACCAATGCATTTTCATTTCAGTTTGTCTCTAGGTTCTTCAAGAGCTAGAACCCATTTTGTAAGTCCTAAGTTACTTAAAACACACTTTTGTCATATTATATGCACGTAGTACCAAAACAGGGCAATAGGACAGTTTGAGGCAGTTGGATCAGTTGCTCTTCCAACTATTTGCATCGGTTGGTTTTCCAACCACTGGCAGGTTGAGTTGATAAAAAACAAAGGAGAGAAGAAGAAGAGGGGAATTTGTAATCATGCATTGTTCTGAGGAGAAATAAAATCGTTATGTTCTGTCAATCTAGTTTCTATTTTTTGTAACTGTAAATTGTGTAACTGTAGATTTTTGTTCGAAGTGTAGTTCTTTCTGTGTGTTTCATTGTTGCAGTATGTCGACATGAAGCATTCCACTGGTATGATTCCTATCGAGATCAGTGGAATGGCTTTGTTGTACAGTATTTGTTTTTGTTTTCTTTTTTTTTTCTTGTATCCAATGGTGCAGAGGATCCAGACAGAGTGTTTCTGCATAGTAGATTGACCTGGCATCTCCATGTGCTAGGGATCGGTTGAAGAGGGAGAAAGAAAACCATGCATCAACGTAAGTTTCGTATCATTTCACCGAATGTGTATTGCGAATGCATATCGCAAAAGCATGTTGAGAATGTAGAGAAAGCATGTTGAGAATGTACCTTTCGTCGGATACAAACAGTGACTGGTTGTAATAGTGAATCAGGGTATAGAAACTTGAGTCCACTAGTGATAGCAAGTCACGCCAAGTATATACTAAGTTGGTGTATCGGCGCATGCGAAGTAAAGTATAACGTGGCCAATAGTAATTGTCTAGCTGATAGCAAAGAGAAGTTGTCATCGGTGTAATACAACCCATTGGGGAAGCTTTGGAAGTTATATCGATCATCGGTGTCTCACCGATAGGAGGTGCATTGGTGTAGAATGGCTTTGGTCACACCGAAGTGTTTGCTTCCACTGTGTGCTCCACATCACATTAGTGATAACATGCCCCAAGCATTGAGATTTTGATTTTAGACTTGACTGATAGATTAAGGTTGATTTGATTGGTTGAGGTTGACTGAATGATGTTTGGTTTTGATACTTCAACACTTGGAGGGATTTTGGATTTAGAATGTCAACCTTGATTTTGGATAATTATGTTTAGGGATGCCCCCTCAAGAGGATAGGTGGGTTGGAAGAACATGGGTGTGCTCTCAAAATGGATGAATGAATGAATGTTAAGAATGGAAGAAGATGAAGAATGGTGAAAGGGTTTACTTAAATAACAAGGAAAGAAATGATGATGAGAGGCTAGGTGGAATGAATATGAGAAGGCATGAAAGAAAAAGTACGTAATTATGAATCTTGCACAAAGTACCAACTATTATGAGCGACTTGATGTTTATTATAACATATGCATTATGTGTCATGATATAAGGATCGTGATGACAATGTGCCAAATGCACAAAGGACTCGTTGCAAGTATGAGGTTAACCAGTGTTGTCATTGATGTCAACATACTCATATTGCATTGATAAGAAGGATTGGATGAGCTGTGTGCTGAGGATATTGAGAAAATTAATCTCAATCAAAAACAGTGAAGAACAGTGACAAGAAGAAGGTAAAAGTACTCAATAGGTTGAGAATCAAAGGATGCAGATTAAAGGGTTTGTAGATATGAGTCTTGAGATGTTCCAGTTAAGATTTTAGAGGTTCACATGAAGATATGAAGAAGTTGTGATCGATCAAGTAGAACCGGTTCCGGGAGATGCTCCGGAGTGACAGAATGTTACAAAAAGGTCCGGTGAGATCCAGAGGTACATTGTCAGAGTCTGGGGATTGTAAGGAGTGTTTGGGATGTCCTTTTGATGTGTCATCTCAGTTTGTACATAGTTTGGAGGTCCGGAAGAACCTGTTTCAGTTTGACAGTCGCAACAGACTATGTTCTTGAAGTTCTGGATGAAGAGGAGAAGAGATTCCAGTAAGTAGAGGAAGTGCGGATGTACCTGATCACTCAGGCAAGCTTGTGAAGGTTCTTGGATCATGTTGAGGTTGTGTTGTCGGTCTGCATTAGTGTTAGAGCCTGAAATTGAAGATATTCTTCTGGATGAAGATATTCTTGTTCAGACTGGCCGACCAGATGAGTTATTCATCTTGCAAATGTTCTTGTGGATGATTGCCAACTTGTAAATGTTCTTGTGCATGATTGCCAACTTAGATGATTGTTCCTAAGTTAATGCCTTGTATAAATAAAGGTTTGTGAGTTCATTTCAGAGTGTGTCGTGGAGCGGATGAGTGTGGTATAGAGAAAGAGTGAAGGGCAGAGCAGAAGTATCTCGGGCTTAAATGGAACTGATCCAGACATGGTAAAGATGTCAATCTCCAATTCAAGTTTGTGATTCTTATCAATTTGTAGACAGTGTGTCTCTTGTAGGCAGTGTGCCTCTTTGTGAGCAGTGTGCTCGGGCAGTGAGCCCTAATTGGCATGTGCCATTCATTTTTCTTATTCTTCTAACAGAGAATAATCCTTAGGTTAATCACCCCGTGGTTTTTCCCTTAACCGGGTTTCCATGTCAAAATCTTGGTGTCCAATGTGTTGGTGTTTATCTGCTCCTGTGTTTATGCATTATGCTTTCATGAATGGTTAACTGATATGCTATTAACTAACAAAGAAGAATCAAGTGTTTGAAGTAGAAGAAAGTTTTGTACAACTGATTCACCCCCCCTCTCAGTTGTGTACCCTAGATCTAACAATTGGTATCAGAGCCAAGTTCCTCTAAAAAGGAGCTTAACCGTTTGAGGAGATCCAGGATGTCATCATAAAAGAAGGATAGTCTGAAGTTCGAAGGAACAAACTTTTCTCTCTGGAAAGGTCGCATGAAATGTCACTTGGAGTGTATGGGAAAAGCATACTTGTCCATGGTCACAAAACCATATGTACCTCCACAGGGTGGTCCGACAACTCTGAATGAAATCACAGATGCTGAAAACAATCTGCGGACCAAAGAAGCTCTTCTTAGCGCATTGACTAACTCAAAACTCTCAAATGTTATTGACCTACCAACTGCATATGAGATCTGGGTTAAACTGGAACTTCTGCATGAAGGAGATGAGTTTGTTAAGAGTGCAAGGTTGCAAAGTCTCAAAGGGAAATTTGAAAGATTGAAGATGAGAGATGATGAAAATATCACTACTTTTATGCCAAGAGTAAATGAGCTGGTGTGTGGAATCAGGAATGCTGGTGGAGTTCTGGATGAAAATGAAATTGTTTGCAAAATTCTCAGATCCCTTCCTGCTGCCTACAAAATCAAGGTTGCTACCATTGATGAATTCAGAGCCCACACAACTGTCACAAGAGAGCAATTGGCTGGCAAACTAGCTACATTTGAAATGACTGAGTTTGGAGATGATCCCCCCAAGACTGAATTTGAATTCAAAGCCAGTGCCTATGTGAAAGGCAAACAAAGATTTGATCCGGGAGAAAACTCTTCAAGGAAGCTGTCTTGGTATGATCAAGCAAGGAAAGACATGGAAGAGGAAGAAGCAGAAACAACTCATCTTGAAGCCCTCATTGCCAAGAGACTACCAAGAGGATCCGGTAAGTATGAAGGAAAATTACCCGGAAAGATCAGTAAGGTCAAATTCTAATAGACAAAGGTTCCAAAAGAACTGCTATTATGTTCATGAAGAAGATGATAATGAAGGAGTAACAGATGATGAATCAGAAATAGGAAACAAATCCAGAAATGAATGGGTGTTTATTGCCATCAAGGAAGAAGATCCAATATCCTCTGAATCTATCAATCATAAGGTTGTAGAAAGAGCTTTGGCTGCCCAAGTGGAAGAAAAGGATGATTGGGTTATTGACAGTGGATGTTCTCACCATATGACAGGTGACAAGAACAAGTTCTTAGATTTGGAAAGGTATGAAGGACGAATGGTAAAGTTTGTTGATAATTCTACTGGCAGAATCAGAGGTAGGGGAACTATTTTTTTTGATGGAAAGAGTGAAACTGGTAATGTACTATATGTTGAAGGATTGAAGCACAATCTTCTCAGCGTTGGTCAGTTAGTGGACAAAGGTTATGATCTCCAATTCAAAAATGGAAGATGCAGGATCTTTGAAAGCTCTGGAACTGAGATTGCATCCGGTACTCAAACAAAAGGTAATATCTTCCATCTGGTTGGTTCTAATAAAAGTTGTTTGTTTGTTCAAGTGGATCAGAGTTGGTTATGGCATAGAATGATGTGTCATGTAAATTTCGATAACATCATCAAAATAAGTAATACTCAGGCTGTAAGAGATCTTCCAAAGTTGGTGAAACCTACAAATAGTTTGTGCAAAGAATGTCAGCTAGGTAAATAGAGCAGAGTCTCTTTCAAAAGCAAGGATCAGTCCTCTATCAAATTATTGGAATTAGTTCATACTAATCTTTTTGGTCCGACAAGAATCAAAAGTATGCAAGGTGATAGATATTTCATGTTACTGATTGATGACCATTCCCGGATGATGTGGGTTACCTTTCTAAAAGAGAAATCAGAAGCCTTTGAGAAGCTCAAAACCTTCAAAGCTATGGTAGAGAATCAAACTGGATTGAAATTGAAGTGTCTAAGGTCTAATAGAGGTGGTGAATTCACATCTGGTGAATTCATAGACTTTTGTGAGAAGCATGGCATAAAGAGATAGTTGTCTGCTCCTAGGACTCCATAGCAGAATGGAGTAGTTGAGAGAAAGAACCGGACCATCTAGGAAGCTTCCAGGACAATGATGATGGAAGCAAATGTTCCTCAGATATTTTGGAGAGAAGTTGTCAACACTACAGTCTACACTCTTAACTGAGTTCAAATGAGAAGCAATACCGGTAAGACTCCTTATGAACTTTGGTTTGGTATAACTCCTACTGTGAGATATTTCAGAGTATTTGGCAGCAAGTGTTACATCAAAAGAGATGAAGATCTAGGAAAGTTTGATACTAGAAGTGATGAAGGAATCTTCTTGGGTTACTCCACTCAAAGCAAAGCATACCGGTGCTATAATAAGAGACTGAGAAAGATGATAGAAAGTACAAATGTGAAGGTTGATGAAGGAATTGAGAAGCCCTCAAGGTTTTATGAATATGATGAAGATGATCAGGATGGTGTTCTAGTTCAAGGAACGTAATCCCTTCCTGAAAGTTAGATTCAGACTAATCTGGTAAATTAGGAAGAAGAGGTTTGTCTGAATGAACCTGATCAAGAAACAGCAGTGCAAGAGACTCCCAAAGTTCCAAGGTATGTAACTCTAAATCACTTTGAAGATCAGATCATAGGTGACAAAAGCAAAGGGGTACAAACAAGGAGGAGAATTGATCAAAATTCAAATGAATACTGTCTGATTTCAAAGATTGAACCTAAGACAATAAATGAAGCTTGCAATGATGAAAACTGGACCAAAGCAATGGAGGAAGAGTTGATGCAAATTGAGAAAAATCACACTTGGGATCTCGTTCCCAGACCTAGAAACGAGAATGTGATTGGAACCAAATGGGTCTTCCAGAACAAACTAAATGAAGTTGGTGAAGTAATCAAAAACAAAGCCAGATTGGTTTGCAAAGGCTACTCTCAAATAGAAGGAATTGATTTTGAAGAAACCTTTGCTCTGGTGGCAAGAATTGAAGCAGTCAGATTATTTCTTGCATATGCTGCCTTCAAAGACTTCAAGGTATATTAGATGGATGTCAAGTCTACCTTCCTAAATGGTGATTTGGAAGAAGAAGTGTACAATAGACAACCGGATGGATTTCAATTGTCTGATCATGATGATATGGTCTACAAGTTGAAGAAAGCACTATATGGATTGAAGCAAGCTCCAAGAGCATGGTATGAAAGGTTGGATAAGCATCTTGTGCAGATTGGTTTCAATAAAGGTACTGCTGACAGTAATCTATATTTCCAAATAGATAATGAAAACATCTTGATTGTTGAAGTATTTGTTGATGATATCATTTTTGGAGGAAGAGACAATATGTGTAAAACCTTTGCAAATCAAATGAAAAGTGAGTTTGAAATGTCAATGCTTGGTGAAATGAATTTCTTCTTGGGTCTACAAATTACTCAAACAAAGAAAGGTATCTTTATCTCTTAGACCAAATATGTGAAAGAATTGTTGAGGAAATTTGAAATGGAAGATTCAAAGCCAATGAACACCCCTATGGCAACCGGATGTAAGTTGAGCAAAGATGATGATTCTCCTAAAATAGATCAGACAAAGTACAGATCAATGATTGGAGGTTTATTGTATCTCACTCAAACTAGACCAGATATAATGCAGGCTGTTGGTCTTGTGGCAAGATTCTAGGTTGATCCTAGAGAATCTCATGTTATGGCAATCAAAAGAATTTTTAGGTACTTGAAAGGAACAGTTGAGTATGGTCTATGGTATCCTAGAGATCAAGATTTTTCTCTTCATGCATATACAGATGCAGATTGGGCAGGAGATGTGGATGATAGGAAGAGTACAAGTGGAGGAGCTTTCTTTTTGGGAAAAAGATTGGTTTCTTGGCTAAGCAAGAAACAAGAAGCAATATCACTATCTACAACAGAAGCAGAATACATTGCAGCAGCAGGTAGTTGCACTCAACTTTTGTGGATGAAGCAAATGCTAAGAGATATTCAAGTAGAATATGAGGAGCCTATCACAATTTTCTGTGATAATTCAAGTGCAATAAATATTTCTAAGAATCCGGTATTGCATTCTAAGACCAAGCATATATCTATCAAATTTCACTTTTTGACAGAGCAAGTGAACAAGGGTGAAGTCAGATTGGAATATGTGCCCTCCAAGGATCAGCTTGCAGATATTTTTACTAAACCTTTTCCCAAGGAATCTTTTGAGTATCTTAGGGAGAAGTTAGGGGTCATGGCCCCTCTGGTGATGAAATAGGATGCACTGATGTGCATCAGTCCGGTGGATATCACAGTCATATCTTGTGATCCGGATTGATGATGGGGAGCTGCTACTAAGGGGGAGCAGCTGGTATGATTCTTACAAGTGCAAGTATGAGCCCTTTGCCATTGATGTCAAAGGGGGAGAGAAGACATGTGAAAAACAAGTGGTTGATGATCAAAGGGGGAGCAGTAAAGGAAGAGAAGACATGTGAAGAGTTGTTGCTGATAGGGGGAGCTGTGACAGAAAGGAGAAGTCCTTGTCTTGATGGTTTTCACATCATATGTTGCCATCAATGACAAAGGGGGAGATTGTTGCAAGTATCAGGTTAACCAGTGTTGTCATTGATGTCAACATACTCATATTGCATTGATAAGAAGGATTGGATGAGCTGTATGCTGAGGATATTAAGAAAATTAATCTCAATCGGAATAGTGAAGAACAGTGACAAGAAGAAGGCAAAAGTACTCAATAGGTTGAGAATCAGAGGATGCGGATTAAAGGGCTTGTAGATATGAGTCTTGAGATGTTCCAGTTAAGATTTTAGAGGTCCGCATGAAGATATGAAGAAGTTGTGATCGATCAAGTAGAACTGGTTCTGAGAGATGCTCCAAAGTGATAGAATGTTACAAAAAGGTCTGGTGAGATCTGGAGGTACTTTGTCAGACTCTGCGGATTGTAAGGAGTGTTTGGGATGTCCTTTTGATGTGTCTTCTTGGTTTGTAAATAGTTTGGAGGTCTAGAAGAACCTATTTTAGTTTGACAGTCGTGATAGACTGTGTTCTTGAAGTTCTGGATGAAGAGGAGAAGAGATTCCAGTAAGTAGAGGAAGTGCGGATGTACCTGATCACTTAGGCAAGCTTGTGAAGGTTCTTGGATCATGTTGAGGTTGTGTTGTCGGTCCGCATTAGTGTTAGAGCCCAAAATTGAAGATATTCTTCCGGATGAAGATATTCTTGTTCAGACTAGCCGACCGGATGAGTTATTCATCTTGCGAATGTTCTTGTGGATGATTGCCGACTTAGATGATTGTTCCTAAGTCAATGCCTTGTATAAATAAAGGTTTGTGAGTTCATTTCAAAGTGTTTCATGGAGCGGATGAGTGTGGTATAGTGAAAGAATGAAGGGCAGAGCAGAAGTATCTTAGGCTTAAATGGAACTAATCCAGACATGGTAAAGATGTCAATCTCCAGTTCAAGTTTGTGATTCTTATCACTTTGTAGACAGTGTGTCTCTTGTAGGCAGTGTGCCTCTTTGTGAGCAGTGTGCTTGGGCAGTGAGCCCTAATTGGCATGTGCCATTCATTTTTCTTATTCTTCTAACAGAGAATAATCCTTGGGTTAATCACCTCGTGGTTTTCCCTTAACTAGGTTTCCACGTCAAAATCTTGGTGTCCAATGTGTTGGTGTTTATCTGCTCCTGTGTTTATGCATTATGCTTTCATGAATGGTTAACTGATATGCTATTAACTAACAAAGAAGAATCAAGTGTTTGAAGTAGAAGCAAGTTTTGTACAACTGATTCACCCCCCCTCTCAGTTGTGTACCCTAGATCTAACAGGACTAACCTAAAAGATAAAGTTTCAAGTGGGTAGATGACCATGATGTCCTTGTCATGATACACTACAAGAACTTATACAGATGCAATTAAAAAAGATAAATCCATCAAGCAAGTAACACATACAAGCATAGATACAAGAATGGAAAACAAGATTTCTCCCATAGTCAAGCTAATAATCTGATTTTGATGATGATGATGATGATTGGTAGATTGGAAATAATATATCTCAATGATTGGCTTTGTTGCACCTCCAAGCAATGATACATGCAAGAGAGGTGGATGCGGGAATGATATATCTTGAAAGCCATGAAGCCTAGAGTGTTGTTTCCCTTGTCAAAGGTATAATAAGGTTGAGGATGACTTATGGACATTTAATTTTGGTTCATGGTGTAGCTAGTATGAGCATGTTCTTGGATTATGGGATCCTGATGGTTATAGGAATTCATGAGTCCATGATTGAAGCTACAGGAGAATTTTCTCGTGATAATGGCATCTAGATAGGCATTGTCATGGTTAGCTCTAGACAAATCATAAGGTTCATTAGGATATTCTTTTTGATTTACAATAATATCATCATCATTATTAATTTGAGGAGATTCTTTGATTGTGATTGTGGTTTGTGCATGAGATTCGTGCAAGGGGATTGGCATAGGGGTTTTAGCTTGCATAATGAAGTTTTCAAACTAGGGGTCTATGATGGATATGATTAAGGATGATGGGATGCTTGGATTGCAAATTATTTAGGTCTTTGGATTTTGATGCAAGATTTTCAAGTTGAAAAAAGTCAAAATGTGTTTGGATGAAAAGAGGAATTCACAAGTTCTGACAATAAATCACTTCAAGCACATGAACAAGCCTATTTTTATTCAAGTGGGAGTATCAATATTTGTGGGCTCACAAATGTACTATGTACCAAGCTATGGATATTTAGGGGATGCAAGGTCATGTACCACCTATACACCCCTTAATGTGAAGGACAAGGCCCTCCCAATAGTGAGCTCCATCTCAACAAACTTAGAAGCATGGTGTGAGTAACTTCCTGGGGCTAACTAGTTACTCGTGCACCACAAAAAAAGATGGCCAAAAGGTCTTATTTAGGCTATACATGCAACTAGGGGATGTCCTCATTATACACTAGGTGCGTGAGGCCAAAATCCATGAACTAGTGTGATGTCTAAGGCATGTGATTGCTCACTTTACTGAGTCTTACAGGCTCATTATGGGCCCAAAATGACAGCTCCACTTTTGAGGTATAGCTTTTTCTCTCCCCCTTTATATATCTTATCAGAACACGTCGTTCAAGTTGTCCCCTAAGGTGATGGAATCTTTAGGAAGGTACTCTAAAAGTAAATAAACTTAGGTCCTTTTGATCCTTAAGATCATGTTGTAGCACGAAGGGAGAGCATATGCACACTAAATTCTTTGGGTTTAAACACAAAGAGATAGACCAAACTTAAGCTTTTGATCTCCAAGATCACTCAAAAGTATGAGGAGAGAGCATATGCTTAAATTTGATCACAAACATGGATCACAAGATTAATTTCCTTTAGGAAAGAAGTATGTCACTAATATAGTGATAAAATATGATCGTTGACAAGTGGTGCTACACACAATGCATTAGTAGCTTCAAAGATTGGTCTTTGACACATGAAAATGGTTGTAATCAAAGCATAAGTTCCAAAACAAAAGCCATAAAAATAAAAAAAATAATATCCTCAAAAAGATAAATAGATGTCACCAACAGATTCCTTGTGATTTTCTGATCAATTTAAAAAAAAAAATTGCTAAATTTTGATATCATATATGAAAGTTATACTAGTTGCAAGATTAATATAGAAAAACATTATTCAAATGATTATACATGACATTTATGAAAAAATCTAAGAAAAATACTTGATCCATAGTGAAGAGGGTGGAACCAACTTTCCAACACCTATAAAAACACAAAAATTGAACTCCCCCTAGCAAAAGTTATGTTAGCGAGTGGGCGGTAGGATGGCAGGAGTAGGGGTGGAGGTGGTGGGTTAGCTAAGCGTGGGGGGGCTAAGCAGAGTGGGGGTTAAACTTTTAATTTTTAAGTTTTTAAATTTATGTGCCAATTTTTATTCACTAGTGTCTAGATTTAAAGTCAAGTTAGCGGGACTTGTGGGCCCTAATCCTACTACCATAGGGATGAAAAGGTATAGGCTACCTTGCAGGCCCAACAACCCTTCAATTTTTTTGTTTTAATTTTTTATATGTTTTGAATTTGTTTTGAATTTTTTTTTTTAAATTTATTTTTAATTAAAAATAAATCTTTTTAAATATATATATATATATATTTTTCACTTGTACTGTATGTGCCTATGCACATAGAGGTCGTACAACCTCTCCAGGCAAAAAATTGCCTCTCAGTAGAATTTTGTTTAATTTTGGTGATTTGATAGTCGATTTATAGGTTTTGATGCCTTCCAAATGTAATGGTAACATCTGTTTCACATGAAAATCCTTCTAAATGCTCGTGACCAATAAAATTTGCACCCAAATCCTACAAGTGAAATATGTGAAATCAAGCAACCAAAAATCCTAGAAAGGCAAGATTAGAGAAGGGACAAGGTACCACTGAGCATGTGCCAAAATGTATGTAGGAATTTAAACTCAAAACAAGAAAATAATTTAAATGAAATTCTTCCTATTCTAGACTCATGCAAACCTTAGATAGAGTAGATGATAGAGTGTCAATAAAAAATTCAAACATGAACAAAGTTATCCAATGCAGACTCTATGATCAGGGAATTTGCTCCATGATTTGAAATGTGGATGCTCAAGGATTCATGCAATATTTCTATAGCATGTACCTATGAAAAGATAACTATGATAGATACTCAAAATATTCAAATTCAAAAGTTATTAGTCTAGAAACCCAGAAGTCTAGAAACTATTGACTTCACCCTCAGTTGTTTGTCCCTGATGATAATACACAACTTGATCATGATTTAGTTTGGTACTTAGTTGGTTCAGTTGGAATTTGACACAGTTTTAGTTTGGCATATGGTTTATTATTGCATTATCATGGCAGTTGATATACAGAGGTGACAGTGGCATTTGACAATAACATTGGTATATGTATCATACTATATGTTAGTTGTTCTTCATTGTTTCGCATTTGAAGTGATAGTTGGGTTTCCTAGCTTGTTCGTGTTCATGACATACATGAGCATATACATGACCATGATGATGGTTTGACATACAGGAGCATATTGATAATGATTGATACTCTAGTTGCCATATGTTTGTGTGGTGTCTTTTTGGTGGTATCCTTGGTATGGTATTCTTATGAAATTAGTTAATGTTTCATACTCTACAGAACAACAGTTTTTGGCTTTGATTCCTACAGGTGGCCCATGTAGTTGACACATATTTGGCATTTGCTCTCATGATCATGTTGTTGATACTTATGCTCTTTGATGTAGTATGTGATGTTACAGTTGTTTCATATCAGGTGCATATTTAGTATGCTATCAAGAGATTTGTTTCTTTTTCCACATTGCCATTAGGTGATCCAAGGTGTTGTCTTTTTGTTAAAGATAACCAACATTTTGTATAGTGTCTGTTTGTGGTTGATGGTTTCAAAAGGCATGAGACAACACATTGGAGTGAGTTGATTGATGAAGATTCCAATACTCTATGCCAGTCAACATTATTCTTTCTATAGTCAAGTATGCAGTGATCATAACACAGTGACTTAGTATGGTTTGGTTTAGGGTATTGACCTAAAAGTTCTATTATTCTAAGTCACCTAAAATCCTTAAGATCCAAACCCTAGGATAAGGGCTTGCATTGGATGTCATTTTAGAGGAGCACTTTTATAATTTGGAGTTGACTCACTATAGTTGGTCATCTTGTCACTTAAGTGATAACCTTGAGGGGTCTAAGTCATAAAATGACCGGCCCTCTTAACTTTGTGAATCGGTCTCTATAGGTTGTGTTTAATGATTTGGGCACCAAAAAGGATCAACGATTTATATTCTATTTTGAATGGGTGCGAACAAGAAAATCAATGGTGATGTTTTAAATTCATTTGGAAAACCAACGGCCATTCATCAAACAAAGATTTTGACAGGCATCTTGTGTTACAGGTATAGAAAAATTGTTCTTAAACAGTTTTATAACTGTCATCTTGATTCTGCTGTTGAATAAGGAGAGTGAGGGTTGGATGAAAGTAAGTTTTCTATTAATGTGATGTGGCATAGGGAGTTTTTGTGAGGTTGGTTTTGTTAGTTTTGAAAATGCCAAAAAGACTATGTTGTACAGTGTGTTACAAAAAGTTGTTTATGATTGATTGAAGATATTTTTTTAAACTCTTCATAAAGCAGACATGCAATTGAAATGAAGTGAATATAGAGGCTCTTATATATTGTGAGGAACAAGAAAAAGAATTCACTGTCCTTTGTCAAGTGTGCAGAAAGTAATAGCACAAAAGGATATTTATGAAGTAGCTTTGTTTTGTAGGGTTAGATCTTATATGTCTGATGTGATTTTATTGAGTGTATGATACAGAGAGAAAGATTTGTATGACTATACTTATGAACTGTGTGTAAGTATGTGCCAGAGTCATGCCTTGTGAAAACATCTTGATATATGTGGTTATGATAAATGAAAGTAAAATAGTGGCAGAGATTGTAGACATTAATTGCAACAGAGGGTATGATGTCATTAATAGAGGCAGTGAGATAATTACATTAGTTGTAGAAATCAGGTATTCTTGTTTATGATAAGTCAGTCTATTATGTTTATTTATTTGTTATAGAGACATGATACATCATGCAAATGCTTTGAATTCTTGAATGTTATGATGTTAGTAGTTATTGTATTATTTTCAAGATAATATCCTTTTGTGTTGAAGATTTTGGTTGTCCTACAAAGGGAGACATAAGGTGTATTGTACTGCAATGAAACAGAGTGTCCCTCTGTAATTGATTTATTCTATTTGTTGTATTGCTTGTGAATTTTCTAGTGAGGCATACTTATTACCAATGAGGAATGTAATGTATCCCAGTGAGGGTTGGCTAGTGAAGCCTATAGCTAGTGAGGCAATGATTGTAGCCAGTGAGGCAAGTTTATTACATAAGCCAGTGAGGCACTTTTACTGAGTGGTTTTCTACCCCAGAGGATTTCCACTCCTAAAAATTTATGTGTTGTATTGTCACTTGTTATCTGTTTCATTTGCCATCTGCCTTATGATGTTATTTGTTATTTTAGTACTTGTTCACTTGTCTCTTTAATGCTTTTTTACATGCATTAATAAGCATTTGAGCTAGCATTTATATCTGTTGTTTAAACCTGCAATGAAAGTGTGAAAATTGTCTTGTTCTCCATAACATCGATTCACCCCCCCTCTCAATGTTACCAAGTACTCCAACAGAAACCTAGAAGTCTATAAGTTCAAGAATCTAGGCTAAAGCCCAAACAAATGAGAGGAATGTATATATGTCTAGTTGAGGATGTCAATGGTCAAGATTTGATAGTGGCTGAATGGTGGAGATTGAATGAGAGTGAGTGGAGAATCTTCCGTAGCTAAGAATAGTTATAAGGAGCGATGAGGGTTATGATGTCATTTTAATGGGCTCTAAAATGGGTGAGGTAAATTGGTTTTTATTTTTTTTATTTTGACTAATTGGTTATGCATGAGTTAAAAAATAGAGGGGAATCTTGGAGGGAGTTATGACAGAATGCGAGTAGATAATTAAATTTATTAATTTGGAGAATAAGTAGAAAATAGATTTTTTAATCTATTTTGGAATAAATGGAATTAGTATTAGCCTAATTAACTAAATAATATGAATTATTTAATTAGTATGATAATGAAGAAATGGTGACATGGTACTAAAATAAAATTAGGCATTATATTAGAAGAGAGATTCAATTTAAATAAATTTCAATGATTTATTTAAATTTGGAAGAATAATATGATAGTGAGCAGATGAAGAAGGCAAGCGCGCAACCAGGAGCAGAGGCACACAAAGAGTCTCAAGCGGGTGACTGTGCGACACGGTTGGCCTTGGATTCTATTCACGGGTTGGTGAAAGATGGTGTGCTTTCACTAGAGACGCTAGGTAGCGGTGACATCAAGCAGCTTGTGGCTACTCTTCGGTAAAGGGTCGAGGAAGTTAAGCAACGGTGGGAGTAGGGTACTATTAGGAGCACAGGATCTCCTTCCCCAGACCCTTTCACCACTATGTCTCCCTCCTCTGGTGCGAAGGCTCACATGATGCGCAACTATAGGCTATGCAAAAATTCTCTGAATCCTTACCATGTCTGTAGCAACTTTTGCAAGGAGTAGATCCTCTCCCTTGATCCTGCAGTAGACATAGGGTTTATCTCCATTTTTGCAACGACACCCAACAAGAGCTTTGCTATTGTGCCAGATCCCCCACCCCTTTGGTGTTTACCCCTCCCGATCTGTGTACCTCTTGGTTTTTGGGAGACTGCAGGGTGGATTTGGCCTCTGAACCCATCGATTTTCACATTTATGATGAGTGCATAAGGAAAGTCTCCTTAGACATTGGATCACGGTCTTTGATCTTCAGATCGGTGGGACGATGACCTTAGGTTAATGATTTCACGGCTTGGTGCATGAGTTTGTGGGACAATCTGACTCCCCCTTCTGTGCAATTGTTGGATTATGGTTTCTTTCTGGTTATCTTTCAAAATTATGAGGATTGCAAGTTTGTCCAAGACAATGGACCATGGTTTTTTGGTAGATTGGGCTTATTTATGTCCCCATGGTCCCCTTTCTTTGATCATGTAAAATTCCAAATTACTACCATTCCAATTTGGTTGTGCCTTTACAATCTACCTTTGGTTTTACAAAACCCAATTCAAATCGAATCCTTTGTCAACCAGATTGGCACCTTCATTAAGAATGAGGAAGGGGCTGATTCCAGAAGGTACACCAGAGTTTGTGCTCTGATTGATATTTCCAAGCCTTTGCCTCATATGATACACATCAACTTGTCTCTTGGCTCTTGGATACAATATATGTGAGGACCGCCCTTTTTACTACTGTTGTCATGACTATTTACAGTACTGTTATTGTTACTTTCATATTTGTGGGATAGCAGTTCCCGAAATTTGTCAGACTATTTAACTTTATTATGTTTTCAGAAAAAAACTAATTGGGTGATGTTTGGATAAGTTACTTTTCAGAAAAATGAATTAGAGATGATGGAAAATTGTAATATGATTTTTAATTATGTTAAATTGTACTAAGGCATGAGAATGCATGTGTTATTTAAGTTGCTTCGGCTATGATGAATTTATGTGGTTACTGATCTTGTAATTGAGTGTGCAGGGACTACTAATCAAACCACAGATTTCGGAGATCATTCCACACCTTGTTAATTGTTATTCCCTGTTAAGCCGATCTGGTTCCACGAAGAACCAAGATCTCTTTGTGTTTGATGTCATGATGTAATGTGGTCTTTCGTATGGTCGAGTGGGTTAGGTTACCCTCATGTAATATTATTTTTATAAGTAAGTGTTGTAAAGTGATTGAATTTGAAATTTCTATTTTTATTTAAATTATGAGGCCCTTTTTCTTGTGCTTTACCTTGACCTGGGGTGTCTTGTATGGGTTAAAATTGACCCTGGGTTCTACCCCATGGGTCCAGGGGCCCATTTGGCATGGGTAACCCTTGAGTAACCTCCATCTAGTCAACTTAACCTTCCACTGAAGTTAAGTGGCGAAAATTGGAGGTAGGAGGGGACATGATGGGTTGTACCAACACTCAACCCATCCCCTCTACTTTCCCCTAGATAAGAGATGCCATCCATTAGTAAAAGTTACCTCTTCTTTAGTAAGATTCCCCCATGTACTATGGGGACACCCATGTGAAGAAAGGAGAAAGAGGCATGGGTCACCTGTCTTGTTCCCATTTAACTCTTTTTTTTTATTTTTCCCATGAGAAAGTGGAGTCACATGAAAGGAATAAGGAGTACCCTTGGGAATGGAGAGTGACATAAGCCACCTGGACAGAATAGTGATTTTTGGGAAGGGTGAGGAGGTGACAAGTGTCACTTCCCCATTTCTCAAAATTAGAAAGAAAGAGAATTTTGGGTTATTTATTTTCAAATTTTGGGATGAGAGGAAGTTAGTTGAATTTTGGGGAAAATCTTTCATCTTTGGCCTTACCAAAAATAGAGAAGTTAGTTTGGAAGATAGAGAAGGGAGAGGGAGTTGGTGGCTAAGCTTGGAAGTGAACTCTGTGGACTCTGCAACAACTTCATTCCAGGAGGGCTTTGCAAGGTTGGTCTGAATTTTGCCTTTGTTTTTGTAGAACTGAAATGTGTATGAAATGTGTGTGAAATATGTGTTTAGATTTGTTTTCTGTGGGGTTCTTGTCGGGTTGTTTGACAGAGCGTCTCCCACTTGGGAGAAATGCTCATCAAGTTTGGGGTAGGGGAGGAGAGATCCTCCTCGGGTGCATACCTGTTCCATCTTTTGGGATGTTGAAAGCCTTGAGGGCATGTATCTGTGACTGTATTTTGACTTGAGAGTCATATACAGATTGCTTACAAATTGTGATCACACTTGGTTGAGACCAAGAGAAATTTATATGAGTTCATTTATCTGTCAGGGTGACACTCTGGAGTCGAGTGTGTCCACTCTCCTGCCCCTTATGAAACTCACTGTAGTTGAGTTTCCGTATTGTGTAAAATACCCACGGGTGTATGTGTGCTTTGGGATTGTTGTTGTTTCTGTTGTAAAGTGGAGTGTTTGAGTACCCAGGTGTGAGTATGGTCTCCCTAGCTCGGGGGTGACCCTCTTGCGGGTCTACGGTAGGGAGGAGAGCTAGACAAGTGGTATTGTCTTCTTTGTTTGTCTTTGATACGCAGGTTTTTCTCTTGGAACTTCTGGTTGGCTATTTATGAAGAAACAGTTCATCTTCTTGTCATGAGAATTAGGCCTGGTTCATTTCATAGAGATGAAGAGAGAACATCTCTCTTGTTATTGTTGTAAATTAATGATATTCTGGGAGTGAAGAAAATCACTTCCCTGGTCTTGTTATTATTGGACTTTTATTGGTTGTCATAAGTTTTCAGTTGTATACTGTTTGGGAGGAGAAAGTTCATATCTGGGAAGTTGGTATTCATGATTGAGAAGTTGTAATATGACTGTGCTTAAATTTTAAGTTGATGTTTGCAACCTTTGTTCAATAGCAATTTTTGTGTTTCAAGTATTACTGAAAAGAATAAGTTCGTTTTTGCAACTTAATCTGAGTTGTTTACATTTGAAAGTTTGGAATTGCTTCACTAGTTGAAATGCTAATTTTCTTTTCAATGTTAAAATGGAAAAGACAGTTTTAAATATTTGAGTTATTCTCCATATTAATGGGTTCTGTTAATTTAGAAGGATTAGAGGAAATCTAGCATGTAAATATATAATCTGTTGTAAAGTTATGAAGTCTTAAATGTTTATGAAAATGGAAAATTATAATTATAATAAGGCGATAGCTAGTTACCATTTCTATCAATTAAGTGAACTTGGGATATATATATATATATATATATATATATATATATATATATATATATATATATATATGTATATATATAATTATATCTACTTGTTATGACAATTTCTTTATAACAGGTTGATTTGGAGAAAATGCATTAAGTAGTGAAATTGAGAAATTTAGGAAATAGTTAAGCACATATAAGAATATTTTTATATATAAATAAATTTAAATATATATATATATATATAGAAATAGATATATATATTTCATATTTTGAGTAATTATCATTTTCCAGAATAATAGTGAAATTGAAAATAACTTATCATTTTTATGAAATTGACTGAGAAATATCAATATAAAAATAGATATATATATATATATATTTATATATATCTCTAATTATATACTCATTTATAAATATATATATATATATACATATGAATATATATATATATATATATATACATATGAATATATATATATATATATATAAATATATATTTTAATGTTGTGAGAAATGGCGGACCAAATGTAAGCCGCGGTTTAAAAAAAAACACAGTCGAATTTTTATATTGGGCGGTGGGGAGTAAACCCCACCGCAGGATGGTTAATACATTTGGAGGTGTGGAGTGGGGCGGAGCCCCACCCACACCCCCACGTCGTGGGAATGTGGGTGGGGCTCCGCCCCACTCCACATCTCCCCCCCTCCAAACCCTTATGCCTCCCGCGGATCTTGTCCGCCGCTCTGCGGCCACCACAAATTTCCGTCCGCCGCTCTGCGGCCACCCCGACCCTGCTCCTCTGTCACTGCGGCCACCGCCGCCCATGGCCGCCGTCTGCTGTGAGTCTAAGGCAAAAAAAAAAATGTTAGGGCTTGGGCCCTAACATATGAATGGGTTATTTGGAATATAAATTCAGTTTATTTTTATATAGCTCTATATATAGGCATATATATATATATTATATATGTCTATGTATATAGCTCTATATATAATATAATAATGATTATATATCTGTATATATATATATATATATATAGATGGAGATATAGATATATAAGTTGTGGTAAACCATTTTGTCCATACATAGACATTAAAATAAATATATTATAACTATGTATGTATGTATATATATATATATATATATATATATATATAATATACATAGGAGTAAATCTATGAACCAATTTATTGGGCCCTCGTTTAAAATCGTTATAAACTATGTTTCATGGATATAGAAAAAAAAAATATAACAAATATAATCTCACAGGAGATGTTATTAAGTGTTGAACACAACAACCAAAGAAGATATATTACCATGAACAGAGTTTTATAAAGTGGTGAACCACCTACATCTATTGACAACGTCATACGAATTACAATCAGTGTATGAATCGTAATTAAGAGTAACAGTAACAACAGTAATTCTAAACAAGAGAAAATAAAATTATAATTGAAAGAGAGTTTAGGAATATCCAGTGATACTCTGGAAAGAGTTTCTCGGAAGTTTCAACTAAAAACGCACGAATAATCACCCAGAAAATGAAGAGGAAAATTACACAACTCCATGCTCAAAAGAACACTGGAAATAAACTTAAGAAGCCACCACTAACAATCCATGTGGCCATATTAATCTCAACTGTAGCAAACGATCTCATATGTAAACCTGTAAGAGGTTCCGATGAAGGAAAAAAAAACTAACATTGGAAAACACAGAGGAGAAAATGTGCGACATTTCTCACACGGGATAAGAGAACTAAGTTGACGGACCCTTCTGTCAATTGTGCTTAGGAACAAGTTGACTAAGTATTTACGAATAGGAGGAACCTAGATCGGGGAAGATTAGGAGACCGAGTCCAGCGAAATAGTAAACCAGCCTTTGTGACCTAGATCATCTGAAATTAGGTTTAATATCAACAATAACTGCGGTGATAACCCTGATTGACGTAAATCACGAAGAAAGGACAGGATGCACATAAAGAAAGTATAGAAAATGAAAGAGAGAGAGAGACCGAAATATAAACACACTAAATGAACTAAGAGATAGTTAAGGTAAGGGCGATAAAGATATAATCCAACTTAAGAACTTGTGGAAAGGGAAGAGAGGGCAACCAAACCGCCTTGTTGAAAATGCTAAGTCATAGGAGGAGTATGTTTCAGGGAACAAGAGAGGAGACAGACAACCGTGCCTGGCTGAAAAATGACTAAATAGGGAGATCACTAGCCAGTTTAGTCGGAACAAGGCGTCGTGGGGAGTGGTTCCTCTATCAGCGAACCACGTGCGTAAATGAGTGCAGCGTAATTCCCACTAACGCCGTAAGGCATTCTGCTACCGAACATTGCCGAGGATTCGATTTAAGAACTTTGGTAATCTCACTCTTGCAATGACGTTAGCAGCGTTGTATAGACCCTCTTGTTGATCTATATGCTTCTGGTTGCACGCCATTGTACTTGTATTCCGCCGATGAGTATAGTGTTTCGCCATGAGAGAACACCGTTGAGCATGCGTACGCATGTGAAAGGGGTTTTTAGGACAGTGTGAGAAAAGTTTTTCATATCTCGTGTCATAACCACATGACAGATGTGGCTATGACACGTGCGATGTGTGTTGTGACCACAAGGAAAATGTGGGCATGACAATATATTAATTATGAAGGGCTTCCTGAGAGATGCTTCAGGTGCAATCAACTTGACCATAAGATTGTCAGTTGCCATTCCAAAACTAGCAATGGCCAATGGGCCATCAATCTTAAGAAATGGGTTCGCAAGGAGGGCAATCCTGTCACTGATTTTGTTTGGAGAAATCATGGCATGTTCCTGGAACATTGCTCTTCGTCTTCCCCTGAAGTTGGGGCTAATGAGTAGTCTGAAAACATTTCCCCTCCATCTAGTGGAGCAGAGGAAGCACAGCTCCAGCAAGTGGATAGCGATAAGTAATTGAATTTAGGGGTCTTAGGGAAAAAGGAGCAAGGGTTGGTTCTCTCAAATGACCAAGACACTTTGGTTCAAGCAGCTTCTATGTCTGGCTCAAAGCATCGCTCCATTACCTTCACTACTAGAAGGGATTCAATTTTGGTTGAGGATGGCAAGTGTAGGGGAAGGGAAACTGAAGCTGAGAAGTTGATATTGGATGCCCAGGATACGATTGATGAAGGCACTTAGTGGATGATGGAAGAACTTCTCACTAGAAGCAAAAGAAAACAAAAGAAAGGCTGATTTCTTGTGATTCTATTGGTATATCTTTGTTGATTTTTTAAGTCTTTGTGATGTCATTTCCTCTATTCCCATTCATCTCTTCTACTCCCCAATTTCAGGTCTAAAGCATTCTTATTTTTATGCTCTATATGTTATATGGGAGTGGGCCCTTAACCCATATCTTATGTATCAAAAAAAATAAATTAGGTATTACATTAAAAGTTGATGGAAATTAGATTAATTAAATAAATGTGACTTATTTAATTAATTTAGTGATGATAGAAATGTTACTGTTTAGATGAATATGGTTAGGATGGTCTTATGAAAGTGTAAAAAGTGATATTATATGTGATGTTAGATGTGTCATTAGGATGTGTGATTTTAAGTGTCTACACTAAATATTTCCAAACATTGAGTATCAAAGGTTCAAAACGAAAGTTTTTTAAAGTGAAGTTGCAAGTTTTCTTTCAATTGGACATTTTTTACAAATTATGTCACAACCACCTCCTACTACAATACACTAAGAAGTTTCTTTATCATTTTGTATTTTTTGCAAATTGTCTAGATCACTCTAGTTTCCATCATTTTTGAACTGTGAAACTTTGTAACTTTTATGCAAACAATCAATTTTGAAAAATTATGCTGGAGGGTTCCATTTCTCTACCCTATTTGTAAAAAGAACTTTGGAGTTCTGGTGCTATTGGTGAATAGATTTGCAATATCAAATCTCCAATAGTTATTGGGGTAAAAATCCCTCAACTCAAGGTGGTGAGGTTGCCTTTATTAAAAACCAAAAGATTAAAAAGCTAGAAAATTGTACACTTTACAAGATACTTTCATTTGTTTAGATTTTTACAAATATGGACAAAAAGAAACTTGTAAAGATAATGCATATGTGGGTTTATCAAATAGAAATAAGAATTTAACAAAACCTACATAGAAGTGATAACTTTGAAATAAGTGAATAAAGTTATAAACAAATTTAGCAGATTGCAAAGAAGAATTCAAATAAATAGTATTTATATCTAAACATAAGAAAAGATACACCCATGACATTAAATGAGACTCAAAGTTCTAATCTAAAGTTTATTATTTCTAAAAAATTTTGAAAGCTCGTAGTCTTTTGTTCTCCCATACAATTTTTCAAAAAATTGTTCCAAGTTCAATAACCAAGTTTACAATTATAAATCCTTGTATTTATAGCTTTGGTTCAATAATTTATGGGAAGTTATGAAAAGAAAAATACATATTCCCATATATATCAAAGTTACTTTTGAAAGATTAAAGTTCAAACATTACAAAATAAGGCATATATTTAATCATTATATTTCACCTTAAGTTTGACACTTAGAAGGTCATCAGTATGTTTAAGTAGTAGTACTTTTGCTTGATTTTTCTTCTCCATCGTTGTTGTCTTCAATAATAATATTGTCATCCAATGCCTTCTCATTCCATTGATATTCTCTAAATGCTTCCAACATCTCATTGAGTGTATCCATGTCAAGGCCATTAATATAACTGGAATGAAAGTGGTATGAAACATAAATGTTTGCAACTTGGTGAAATTTTATGTGCTTCTTATCCATCTACTTCTCAAATTATTTGAACATGAATTTAATCTTAATTAATTTATTTAAGATAGAGGAGTCAAAACTGAAAGTTTGACTCAACCTTTTGATTAATTACTTCAACCAAGTATCATTTGAAGGAGTCAACATGTTGTCCTCAAAATCAGCTACGCTCATTTTTAGTAGATAACCCCACGAAACTTGTCCGTTTCGTGAATCTACACTCTAAGATTAAGATCGCAAATTTGCTGCTTGAACTCCACACCTATCAAACATGCATTGTCGGTGAAATTCGCCGCTCGGACATGTATGGAACTTCCCTCGTGATAGTGGCGAAATTTGCCGATCAAACATGGAAAGCGACGAACACAATCTAGTCATCAAATGCAGCATCAGCATTTTTTGCCGCCCAGGCATAAAAACCTTTCGTTCCTTTTGCATGTAGTAGTGGTAAAATCTGCCGCTCCTACCAACTCAAATTTTCCCAACACATGCAAAGGCGGCAAAATTCACCGCCGATGCAAATAATACCAAAACCCCCATATGCAAGGGTGGCGAATTTTGCCGCCCGTGCAAAAAATATCTCAAATTTTCCTAACACTAGAAAATTTCCAATTTTATTTTCCCAAACCCGCTTCTCCTCTGATTCTTGGCCAGCTCGCAGTATAGCCCCTTTTCAAGCGCATTCCCATAGTCGTGATCACTCAACATGCAATTTTCCCAGATTGCCCATATTTTCCCTGATTGCATGATCATGATTTCTGTTGCAGTTTCTCTTGCGGAGCTCCGTTCAACGTCAGACTTCTTCTCGGTAAAAGTCATCCAAATGACTGACTTGTCTCCGAAGAAGGAAAAAGTGATGAAATACAAATATCAAGGTGTTTTCCCAATCACCTCAGTCCACTCTAATGTAGAGGACATTAGAGATACAGAGATTGGCCATGTTGATATGGCTGAGTTTGTAGAGAGAACCAAGTCAAGCAATCCCAGTGCCATGATGAGGAAGATAGTGGAAAGTAATATTCATCTGGTATCCTCCTTCCCGGTGGCGGCTCACAATACAGAATTTGTTCTTCAGTGTGCCCATTTCTACAACAAAGATATCAGAGCTATGGTGGACGCCAGTGGTAATGTGATAATCAAGTTGGATCCTGAGTTCATTGACAAGGTGTTCATGTGTCCTCCTGCGACAGAGGTATTGAAGCTTGATTTCATTGAAGCTCAAAAGGAATATGACAAGAATCTAGAGAAGGCAAAGAAAGTGATCAACAACAAATGGTTGAAGACTGCAAGGTCAGGTTTGTCAAGGTGGCCACGCAGTTTTCCTCGAAGTGATTTTGTGGAAGAAGTCGGTGACTTAATTACCCTCCTCAGCAGGATAAGAGGTTTGTCCTCCTCTTCACAATTTCATGAATGGATGTATCCTTTCATTAAGGTCATACTCCAAGGCAAGCAGGTTATTTTCTGGGGAGAGCAAATCAGTAACGCTTTGCATGATCAGCTGACGAAGGTATCCACTACCTCCAAGTTCTTCATGACTTCCTACCTGGTATACATTGCAGCCTCCATGAGGATTTTTCTAGGATTATCATCAGAAGGGGATAGAAGAGTAGTCCCAGTATATCAGTATTATTCTCAGCTAACTCTAAAAGGTTCCATTCACCATTTCAGGAGAGTGAATGATGCATTCTTTGCTGTATTCTTGTGTCTTTTTGATCCCCAGCTGGAACAGAGAAGAATTTCAGATGAGGCATGGACAGTGGTGAATGGCTTTGGTTGTATGTTTTTGCAATTTCCTTCTTTTTCATACTTGAGGGTTGGTTTTCTCCAAGGCTACCCTTATATGCTTCTGACGTTTCCTTCAGATAGACTAGTCTTGATGGAGTTGTGTAGACAGATGATTGTCGTGCATAACAAGCAAATGGAACTCAAGAAGCCTGGCTTTAGATTTCCAGTAGAGATCAGCAGATATTCAGTGTTGACTGTCGCGAAGGCAAGGGCTATGGAAACGGAAATGCAGTTGGTCACCATGAAGCAATTCAAGAGGAGGCCAAAGTTTGACTACCGGGGTGTGAAGGATAAAATCAAGAGGAAAACACAGTTTCACGAACCCATGGTGGAAGATGTCTGGATAGATTTGAGGACAGAGGAAGACATCAGGAAACTGGACTATAGCAGGCTGTCTCTAGATCAAATTGAATATCTGGGACTTGCTGATATTCCAGAAGACCTTGTGGATGATGGTGAATTGGTTGATGCCAAGTATGAAGCAGAACAGATAGCTGGTACTCCTCTACCTCCAATTCAATGGTCCCAAAAGGAGATGACTTCGCTAAGGAAGAGATTTGAGCCCATATTGGCTAACACCAATAAGTGGCTGGAAGATAAAGGAATTACGCTGAAGGAATTCCTCACTAGTTCAGAAATAGAGGTTCAAGAGCAGACTGGTAAGAAGGTTGAAAACAGAACGAAGAATAAGAGTGATGCTCCATCATCCTCTAAAACACATAAACCTAAAATCAGATTTGTGACGAAGAAAGCAAAAGTTGTTGAGGAGGAACCTGAACCAAAAGAAATGGAAGTCGAAGAGCCAGCGACTGAAGATCCGGCAACTGAAGAGCCAGCTACAAAAGAGATGGATGTCGAAGACAAGGATTCAGAGCAACAAGATAAAGAGGCTTTATCTCCACAAGACAATACACCTGTTGCACCCCCTGTGCCTGCTTCCCCCATTATCATTCCTTCCTCTGAATCCCCCTCTCCTCCTGAAATAATCTTTGATAATCCCCACAGCACTTTTGAGAATGTTCTCCGTTCGTCTGATTCCATTCCTAGTTTGTCATCTTCATCTTTTGATATTGGTGACACATCTATGTTTGATCATTTTGTGATGCATACTGAACAAGTTTCAAGTGCCAATGTAACAGGTGCGGTTTTTACCAACACCCCGCCTATTGTTTCCACCACCAGTACAAGCACAGTTCCAGTAACACCAGTGGTAGGAATGGACTCCAATGTGAATACTTCTCTGCTTCCACCTTGGTTGTCAGCTTACATGCCAAAGAGGAAAAAGCAAGTCATCTCTCCGGATGATTTTGATTTTACTAAGCTGGTACCTGCAAAACCTAAGGCTCCGAAGAAACCAAAGATCCTTTCAAGGGTACTTGAAGATAAGGGGCAGAAAATTTTGGAGATAGCAAAACCCCCACAGGATGCAACTATTGAAAATTTTGATATGAATGACTACTCAATTTCTAGGGTTGAATTGGGCAAAATCACCCATGAAAGTGCTAAAAATGATATGCAGTCAGCCATGGACATCCTGATCCAGAAGTTTGACAGGGAAAAAGAAATGAAAGATTACTATAAGGCAAAGGTAGAACAGCTGACTACGGTGGTAAGAAAGATCACTTTAAACTCAGAAGCAGTTACTCCAGAGGCCGTATCTGTAGAAGACCCTGTCATTCTGAAGGCAGAAAAGACTCACCTCCGAGGAAAAGTACTTGAAGAGTACTTAGACAGGATGCGAGCCCAGGGAATCTCTTTGCTCACGGAGGTATTTGAGAAAACAGATAAGATGAGGAAAGTAAGGGCAGAACTCAACGATCTCATTGATGCCATCTCTCATGATATTGAGCGCACAGAGGATACTCATGATAAGTGGGTGGAAATGAGGAAGCTGAAAATAAGTACCTTGATATCCATTGGCACCATTTCTAACAGGGATTCATACACTGAAACAAAGGAAGCTCTGATGTACAGGAGCAGTATGCTAAGGAATTTGATCAAGGATCTTGAGGCTGCAAAAGAGATCAGCAAAGAAAATGATGTCAACCTTTTGCATAAGTTGGAGGAACTGCCTTGTAACTTGGTATCACAAGATAACCAATTCCTGTCAGCAGAAGAAATGGTCAAAGAATTTGAAGACATGTTCCAAAAAGAATTTGAAGATAAAGTATTTTCAATAAATTTTGTGGACAACCTCTTGGACAACCAGTTAACCTTGGACAATCTGAAAACCAGGTTAACCAATCATGCCAAGTCAATCACTACAGTAAGGGATGCCATAGTGAGGGCCAGGATGATCTTCAAAAACACATTCAACCCAGATAGCATTGAAATGCAGGCGACCTTCACTATGTATGATGACCACGTGAGAAAAGGTGGTGACACAAATTGAAGCAGCTGGTTTTTTCCCTTAGTTTATTTTCTGATTTTCACATGTACTTTCAAAACAATTTTGGCCATTTTTACATGTACATTTTCAATATGTAATTACATGTAAAAATATAGGAAGTCCCAAGTCAATAAGGACTCCTATTTTTGAATAAGTCAAAGTAGTTGTAGATTTCCTAGATTTTCTCAAGGTCTTTCCCTATAAATAAAGGGGACCTCTTTTGTAAATTTTTATCTTTTGTCTATTGCAAGAAAACTCTGCCGAATTGAAAAGCAAATCAAGACTTTGTGCTTATTTGAAAATCAATATTCAAATATTTATCAATACAAGAAAGCAAGTTCAATTCCAATCTTTGTCTTGGGATTGTTTGTGTTGTGATAGTTTTGTTCTTATGTCTTGCTATCATAATCTTATTTGATAATAATTGAAGTGTGGAGTTTGTTTCAAGTGATTGAAGAGCGCTCTTAATTTGATTCTAATAAACTTTGTGTTATCAAATCGGTTGTGGGTTATATGTTCATGTTTGTGAGAATACAACAGTTTGAGGACTTTGTGCTGCAAGTTGTTATATTTGAATTACTTTTATCATATTGAAGAGGGGTGAAGACTTTGGGCTGCATTCTACTTCAAATAGTTCCAGTTACAAGTAGTGAGTGAGGTAACAGAAAACTTTGTGTTTCTGTGATATTGTGATAATTTATAAGTTTTATATCAAGAGTTTGAAATATAAACGTCTATTCTAAAAAAAGAGAATGAGATGAGATGGAACCACCACAAACATAGTTTTTAGTGTACATAAATTTGATAAGTGTTTGATTTACAAAAGTTAAGTAATTAGAGGGAACCTCCCCTCGCTGAGAGGAGAGACTTTGTCTCATCATAGCTGTGGCTGATATACCCATTTTGCCGTTAGCGAGTTAACGACAAAATATTCACCCAATAGTTTTTTGGCGACTCTACTGGGGAAGAACGCGCAACTTGAAGCCTCACGCTTCGAGTTGAAGCATTTTTAGTTCTTTTCCATTTTCTTGTAATATTGTGTTTAGTATAATACAGTCTGGCAGATTCCCGGTACACCAGAAGTAAGAGGGCTCAGGGTATTATTGATCCTGCATTTGAGTTGATGCAGCAGAATAATTTTGGATTCTTAACTCCACGGCCTCGTCTTCAGCGCACCAGGAGTTTTCCCCCTACAAACACCAGGTCCCCAATACCAGGTGAAGTTTTGATTGCTAGTGCTAATAGAGTTTTGGTTGTTCATACGCCACCAAGATTTGTTATACCACCTTTTAATCAGCGCGTCATGGCAGCCCAAGGTCCTTGGGGTAATACCTTTGGTCCTCTAAATTTGACCCCACCATTACATGAACTACCTCATAGTTCAAGAAAGAATTTCCCCAAATTCTATGGTGACGGAAAAGTTCATCCTGATGAGCATATTGCGGCTTTCTATATAGCCTGCAGTGTGATAGGTGTCGAGCACGAAGACGTGGCTGTGCGACTCTTTGTAGAAACACTACAAGGCGCTGCCGCAGATTGGTTCTATCACCTCCAAGCCCAGACCATAACAAACTGGGCTACTCTCAAAACAAAGTTCGAAGCCAGGTTCAAACCTGCGGAGGATGCTCATGCATTGTTGGCATAGCTGACACAGATGAAAAAGGAACCTCACGAACCAATGAGAGATTTCATTGCTAAATTCAACAAATTGAGAAACAGGATTCCCACCACCGCTGAACCCACAGCGGAGAATCTCAAATGTTTCTTTATCAACACACAGCTTCCGGAGGTGAGTTTCCTATTGAGGCGAGCTGCTCCTACTGATCTTGCTGCGGCTCAAATTCTGGCAACTGAGGTAGAAGATGATCTTATCCTGGCAGGTAAGATAAGAAGGGACACTAATAGAAACAAAAGCTTCTCTTCTACTGAGAATCATTCCACAAGCACCACGGATCCCATGGTGCAAAAGCTAGCAAATGAATTACTAGCTCTCAAAAGACAAATGTCCCAAGGTATATCTGCACCTCCTTCTTACCGAGATATACCAAGGAGGACATTCCCAAACAATTCATATCAAGGCAATGCTGCTAGGAATCAAGGACAGCAAAACCGTCTTCCGCCTACTCAGGGGAAGCTTGCTATTGAAGCAGCACCGGTCAACTCTGTCGTTGGATACTATGAAGGGGAAAATGAACTTTCTTTCCAACCTGAGTTGGAATATGAAAATGGTGCTAATCTCTTTACAGAAGGAGAAGAAGAGATAGCTGGCGACTCTACCATCAGCTTTCTGAACTACCAGGACGAAGCTGAAAAAGGAGAAGTGAGTGAAGGAGCATATGTTGTTTTCACTAGGTCTCAAAATCAGTCAGCTCTTCAAGCTAATAAAGGGAAAGCCAGGGAAGAATCTCAACTGGCGATTTCGATCACTAAACGGGGGACTCCTCTACCTTTCCAGTCAAAAGACCCGGTGGTCAATAAACAAGTAAGTGCCTCTAATGAATTTGTACCTTCCACTTCTACTCCTCAGACTAGTGCTGTCACTACTAAAAATCAAAATGATGGTTTTTCTTCCTCCGTATCTAATTCTTTTCAGCAGTTCGATATAATAGACCATGCTAGGAGAACTAAGATACAAATGTCTGAAGTTGAATATTTACAGGCTAATCCTGAACAATTTGATAGATTAGCCAAATATGTCAAAAACAAGGCTGTCCCTGTAGGACAAGAGTTTCCTAAAGCTACTCATGACTCCTTCAAAAGTAAACCTACCCAAAACAATCTTGTTACTACGCCTCCTGTGGTTTCTGGAAAAATTGACCCCTTCTATGTTTCCCTACTAGTGAATGGTCACAAGTTGAGCAATTGCGTAATAGATTCTGGAGCCTCAGACAACATTATGCCTGCTAAGGTAGCAGATGCCCTTGGCCTCACCTTAACCAAAACTTTTGGGAGGTGTTTCTCTATGGAGAATAAGCAAGTTCCACTTTTGGGTCAAATCAAGGACGCCCAATTTGCATTTGTAGCTTTTCCGGATAAGAGAATTAAGATGACAGTCTTGGTAGCTGATGTTCCAGCTTCATACGACATCCTCCTTGGACGTAATTTCTGCAAGGATGTGGGTGGAGAGTTGAACATGGATTTGTCTGAAGCTAGGATACCTGTTAAAGGTGTCATGCAGAAACTACTTCCTGAGAAGGAGGCGAAATATATTGTTACTCAAACATCAAACCCCAAAGCTCAAATTTTGTTTGAATCCTCAGGAATGGGTAACTATTTTCTATCTACTGAAGATTGTTCCGATTCATCAGATGAGGCTACATCGGGTGATAGCTCCGATATGTCAAATGGAGACTCAAAAGAGTTTTCAGACGAAAGTTCAGGTAAGGGTATAGCAATTCCAGATTCTTCCCTCACCGATGAAGAGGAATCTTCTGACTAGAGGAAGTCTAAGAAATCAAATTCTGATGGAGTCTAGATTTTAGAATTTGATGGCAGCTATTCTTCTACCGGTTCTGGAGCCAGAGTGGTTTTGATATCACCACAAGGTGATATTTTACCTTTTTCATATAAACTACAGTTTGACAATACCAATAACACCGCTGAATACGAGTCCTTGTTGCTCGGATTGGAAGCGGCGCGTGCCAGAGGTGTTAAGATCCTGCATGCTCAAGGGGACGCCGAATTGGTAGTTTGTCAAGTAAGAAATTTGTACCAAACAAAAAATGAAAGATTGAGACACTATCGCAATCGCGTATGGGATTGCATTGAAGATTTCGATGCTTTCAATATTTCAGATGTGCCAAGAGAGTTCAATGACCGTGCAGATTCATTGGCTATTTCTGCCACTCTCATGGTGCCTCACAAGGATTTCAAAGGAAGCAAGTACACTATTGAGCTGGTCTTCAGACCAAGTGTACCTGATAACGCTGATCATTGGCAGGTGTTCAATGGCGATAATCAAATCATTGCTTTCCTAGAAAAGATGGATAGTTTTGACGAGCTTTACTTTGAAGGAAGCGAATCGCCACCTCGTGAATATGTTTCTGAGGTAGATTCACAGACTGGCGAAGAATTTCTACAGTTGAAAGGAAATAAAATCCCAAAAGGATTGGTTTCCCTTAAGAGACTCTTTGATAAACATGACAGGTATATCAAGCAGCGGCAACAACAGTAGGATTTGAGTTCTTCCATGGAATTTGAGCAGGTCAATTTGGGTACAGAAATAGATCCTAAGATGGTCAACATCGGAAAATGTTGCATTGCTGATGAAAGATTCAAATTCATTACCCTCCTCCGCCATTACATTGATGTTTTGGCTTACTCCTATGATGATCTGAAGTCTTTCAGGCCTAAGGAGGTTTGACACGAAATTCCCCTCAAAGCTGGATCATTGCCTTACAAACAGAAGCAGAGGCAATACAATCCAAAGATATCAGGTACGATTCTTTCTGAAATTCAGAAGATGCTGAATGCAAGGATTATTTTTCCAATTCATCATTCCACATGGGTTTCAAACATAGTACCTGCAAGGAAGAAGAACGGAGAAATCCGTATCTGTGTTGACTTCAGAAACCTCAACCAGTCTTCCTTGAAAGATAACTACCCTTTGCCCATCATGGACCAAGTATTGCAAATAGTGATAGGTTCAGAAATGCTATCTATGTTAGACGATTTTTCAGGGTATAACCAAGTGGAGGTAAACGAAGCTGATCAGTTCAAAACTACCTTCACCACACCACGGGGCACATTTGCATATCGCAGAATGCCTTTCGGTCTGATCAATGCTGGTGCAACATTTCAGAGAGCGATGGATCTTGCCTTCAGAGATGAAATGGGTAAGTTTATCGTGGTGTATCTCGATGATCTGACTGTTTTCTCCAAAAACCGTCATGATCATGCGCATCGTTTGCGACAAGTGCTGGAACGCTGTCGGCAAAATGGTATTTCCCTCAATCCCAAGAAGTCACTTTTTGGGGTGACGGAAGGTAAGCTTCTTGGGCACATTGTATCCCGGGAAGGTACTATGATTGACCTAGAGAGGGTTAAATCTATTCAAAGTCTCACTCTGCTAGCAAGTAAGACTGCTGTTCATTCTTTCTTCGGAAAGGTGAATTTCCTGCGAAGGTTCATTCCTGAGTTTGCAGAAAAAACCCATCACATTGTTAATATGATGAAGGGTAAGGCCGCTTTCCGTTGGACCACGGAAGGTAAGGAAGCGTTCGAGGACATCAAGAGAGCTATTGCTTGTGCTCCAGTTCTTGTTTGTCCCGATTACACTAAGGATTTTGTAGTCTATAGCTACGCTTCAGAACACACACTTTCAGCTATTCTGGTTCAGCAGAATGAAGAAGGCGTTGAATCCCCCATATCATTTATGAGTTGTCCTCTAAAAGCTCATGAATTGAAGTATTCGAATATGGAGAAGCATGCCTATGCCGTAGTCAAAGCGGTTAAGCATTTCAGGTTCTATATTCTAAACTCACACACTGTTGTCATGGTGCCTGATACAACAGTAAAATCCATCCTAACTCAACAAGAGTTTGGAACAAAGAGAGGTAATTGGATCGCTAAGATCCAAGAATTCGATCTGGATATCAAGCCTACTAATCTTGTGCGGGGTAAAAATTTGTGTCAATTGATCGCAGGCAACGTTCCAAAAGAGATAGGGGACGAAGAAGAAGAAGTTGTGGACACGCCAACTGTCCTTTTTGTTACTACAACTAATGAGTGGTATTCCAATATTGCTCATTTCCTTACCTATGGTGAGTGCCCTTCTCACTTGTCTTATAAGGAAAGGAGAACTGTCAAGTTAAAAGCTGCTAACTACATCCTTTGGGACAATGGTTTGTACAAGAGAAGTCTTGACGGTGTATTTCTTCGTTGCATGGATAAAGCGCAACAGGGTAGACTTTTGGAGTCTTTCCACAATTTGGCTTGTGGAGGGCATTTTTCAGCACCTGTAACGGCTCACAAGATTCTGCGAGCTCGATACTATTGGCCCACACTATTCCAAGATGCGTACAATTGGGTATGCAGGTGTGAGTTATGCCAACAGTTTGTTGGGAAACCAAAATTGGCAGCCTTACCTCTAAAACCAGTGGTGATTGAGGAGCCCTTTCAGCAATGGGATATTGACTTCATTGGCGCAGTGAATCCATCATCAAGTGCCGGACATAACTATGTCCTCACAGCAACAGACTATTTTACCAAATGGGTGGAAGCTATTCCAGTCAAACACGCCACTTCTGAGCTGGTATGCAGTTTTCTTAAGGAGAACATAATTTCCAGGTTTGGAGTTCCAAACAAGATTGTAGCGGACAATGCTACTTGTTTTTCCTCTTATGAGATTACTGAGTTTTGCTACGAACATGGGATCACCCTTTCCCATTCTTCAGACTATTATCCGCAAGGGAATGGTCAAGCAGAATCAAGCAATAAGAATCTGGTCACTATCATCAGGAAGCTGGTAGATGAGAATCAAAGAACTTGGCATAAGGCATTGTTTGATGCTTTATGGGCAGATAGGATTACACCCAAAAGAGCGATAGGCATGTCGCCATTTCAACTTCTATATGGTCTGAATGCGGAGATACCGATCACCTTGGAATTGCCAGCGTTGAAGTTGGTAAAGGCATTGGAAGATAGAACTTTTGATAGTTCTATTGACAAAAGGATCATGTATTTGACTGAACTGGAAGAGCAGCACACTGTTGTGGTGGACCGTATTGCTAAGCACCAAAATCAAGTAAAGAGACTCTTTGACAAGAAGGCTAAGGCTCGTGAGTTTCAGGTTGGAGATCAAGTCTTGCTGTGGGACAAGAGGAGAGAACCAAACGGAATGCACGGAAAATTTGATTCCTTGTGGAGAGGTCCATTCACCATTCATCAGTTCTGTGGTGAAAACAGTTTCTTGCTGGAGTATCAGGATGGGACACCATTCTTGTTGCCTCACAGTGGACAACATCTGAAGCACTTCAATCCTTGAAGTTTCAGATAAGTTAAATTGTACATTTGTATAGTTTTGTGTTTTATTTTTGCGTTTTCGTTTAGTCTTTTGTGTCTTTTTCTTTTTAGCTTGACTCTATAGCCCAATGGCATGGATGAAGGCATTTAGAGACTAGATTCTACTCCCCTCAATCGTTTCAGAGTTCGGTTGAAGGAAGTTCCCCAGTTAGAGCCAGCTGTTGTCCTCAAAATTAGCTACGCTCATTTTTAGTAGACAACCCCACGAAACTTGTCTGTTTCGTGAATCTACACTCTAAGATCGCAAATCGAGAAAAGATTTTCTCATTTTTGTGCGAGGTCAGTTGACATTTTGAAACTCGTTTGCGACGTTTCCTTGAACTGGTTTCTCGATATTTGCGAAGAACATTCAAGTCATAGATTGTTTAAAATGTTGACTTGAGTCATTTTTAAGAGTTAGTTTTTTAAAATCTTGAAATGCAAGAGCGGCAAAATTTGCCGCTCCTGCGTATATCCTTTCACTCACATGTAAGGACAGCAAATTTTGCCGCTCCTTCATGTGCTTTTGTCTTGTTCTTTTAAAAAAAACATGTAATAGCGGCAAAATTTGCCGCTTTTACATAAACCTTTCACTTTACATGTAGAGGCGGCAAATTTTGCCGCCACTACATGCATTCTTTTGTTTTTAATGCAAAGTCGGCGAAATACGCCGTCATTGCATGTTTTGGTTTTTTCTTCTTTCCTGCGCTGGCGCCCGGAATCACCGCTAGCACAAGATTTTCGGGATTTTGGTCACGCAGTGCCATTAATGGCCACTCGTGCCACTCTTTCAGCATTTATATGCAGGTTATATATTGTATTTTGACGTTTTGTTTATTCATTTCATTTTCTCTGCCGAGCTACTCTCCAAAACCCTTCCTCATATCCCTAGATCGCGCCATTGAGGAGATCAATCCGCATTCAACGCCACCGAACGTAGGGTTTTCAAAGTCTCAGAACGGGTAAGTTTCTCTCTTGTTTTCCGTTCTCCTCCTTCCCAGGTATATCATATACGCTTTGTGTTTCATTTTTTTGTTTTGGTTTGTTCTTTAAAGTTTGTTTTTGTTTTGTTGTTGTTCTTGGTCTGTGGTTTTCATTTTGTGTTGTCGCCTAGGTTTTGCCCTAGGTTTTCACCCTAAAACCCAATCAACGCCACTCTAGGTTTTGACCCTAGATTTCCCAAACCCTGGCTATATGCCATTGTTGTCTAGTCGGCCGATTTCACCGAACCTTCAATTGTTTCAGATGACCCTTGCCGTGTCTAATCGGCGAAGCCCGGACTTCACTTCACCTTGCATGTAGTAGCGGTAAAATTTGCAGCTTGAACTCCACACCTATCAAACATGCATTGTCAGCAAAATTCGCCGCTCGGACATGTATGGAACTTCCCTCGTGATAGTGGCGAAATTCGCCGATCAAACATGGAAAGCGACGAACACAATCTAGTCATCAAATGAGGCATCAACATTTTTCGCCGCCCGGGCATAAAAACCTTTCATTCCTTTTGCATGTAGTAGCGGTAAAATCCGCCGCTCCTACCAACTCAAATTTTCCCAACACATGCAAAGGCAGCAAAATTTGCCGTCGATGCAAATAATACCAAACCCCCATATGCAAGGGCGGCGAATTTTGCCGCCCATGCAAAAAATATCTCAAATTTTCCTAACACTGGAAAATTTCCAATTTTATTTTCCCAAACCCGCTTCTCCTCTAATTCTTGGCCAGCTCGCACTATAGCCCCTTTTCAAGCGCATTCTCATAGTCGTGATCGCTCAACATGCAATTTTCCCAGATTGCCCATATTTTCCCTGATTGCATGATCATGATTTCTGTTGCAGTTTCTCTTGCGGAGCTCCGTTCAACGTCAGACTTCTTCTCGGTAAAAGTCATCCAAATGACTGACTTGTCTCTGAAGAAGGCAAAAGCGATGAAATACAAATATCAAGGTGTTTTCCCAATCACCTCAGTCTACTCTAATGTAGAGGACATTAGAGATACAGAGATTGGCCATGTTGATATGGCTGAGTTTGTAGAGAGAACCAAGTCAAGCAATCCCAGTGCCATGATGAGGAAGATAGTGGAAAGTAATATTCATCTGGTATCCTCCTTCCCGGTCGCGGCTCACAATACAGAATTTGTCCTTCAGTGTGCCCATTTCTACAACAAAGATATCAGAGCTGTGGTGGACGCCAGTGGTAATGTGATAATCAGGTTGGATCCTGAGTTCATTGACAAGGTGTTCATGTGTCCTCCTGCGACAGAGGTATTGAAGCTTGATTTCATTGAAGCTCAAAAGGAATATGACAAGAATCTAGAGAAGGCAAAGAAAGTGATCAACAACAAATGGTTGAAGACTGCAAGGTCAGGTTTGTCAAGGTGGCCACGCAGTTTTCCTCGAAGTGATTTTGTGGAAGAAGTCGGTGACTTAATTACCCTCCTCAGCAGGATAAGAGGTTTGTCCTCCTCTTCACAATTTAATGAATGGATGTATCCTTTCATTAAGGTCATACTCCAAGGCAAGCAGGTTATTTTCTGGGGAGAGCAAATCAGTAACGCTTTGCATGATCAGCTGACGAAGGTATCCACTACCTCCAAGTTCTTCATGACTTCCTACCTGGTATACATTGCAGCCTCCATGAGGATTTTTCCAGGATTATCATCAGAAGGGGATAGAAGAGTAGTCCCAGTATATCAGTATTATTCTCAGCTAACTCTGAAAGGTTCCATTCACCATTTCAGGAGAGTGAATGATGCATTCTTTGCTGTATTCTTGTGTCTTTTTGATCCCCAGCTGGAACAGAGAAGAATTTCAGACGAGGCATGGACAGTGGTGAATGGCTTTGGTTGTATGTTTTTGCAATTACCTTCTTTTTCATACTTAAGGGTTGGTTTTTTCCAAGGCTACCCTTATATGCTTCCGAGGTTTCCTTCAGATAGACTGGTCTTGATGGAGTTGTGCAGACAGATGATTGTCGTGCATAACAAGCAAATGGAACTCAAGAAGCCTGGCTTTAGATTTCCAGTAGAGATCGGCAGATATTCAGTGTTGACTGCCGCGAAGGCAAGGGCTATGGAAACGGAAATGCAGTTGGTCACCATGAAGCAATTCAAGAGGAGGCCAAAGTTTGACTACCGGGGTGTGAAGGATAAAATCAAGAGGAAAACACAGTTTCACGAACCCATGGTGGAAGATGTCTGGATAGATTTGAGGACAGAGGAAGACATCAGGAAACTGGACTATAGCAGGCTGTCTCTAGATCAAATTGAATATCTGGGACTTGCTGATATTCCAGAAGACCTTGTGGATGATGGCGAATTGGTTGATGCCAAGTATGAAGCAGAACAGATAGCTGGTACTCCTCTACCTCCAATTCAATGGTCCCAAAAGGAGATGACTTCGCTAAGGAAGAGATTTGAGCCCATATTGGCTAACACCAATAAGTGGCTGGAAGATAAAGGAATTACGCTGAAGGAATTCCTCACTGGTTCAGAAACTGAGGTTCAAGAACAGACTGGTAAGAAGGTTGAAAACAGAACGAAGAATAAGAGTGATGCTCCATCATCCTCTAAAACACATAAACCTAAAATCAGATTTGTGACGAAGAAAGCAAAAGTTGTTGAGGAGGAACCTGAACCAAAAGAAATGGAAGTCGAAGAGCCAGCGACTGAAGATCCGGCAACTGAAGAGCCAGCTATAGAAGAGATGGATGTCAAAGACAAGGATTCAGAGCAACAAGATAAAGAGGCTTTATCTCCATAGGACAATACACCTGTTGCACCCCCTGTGCCTGCTTCCCACATTATCATTCCTTCCTCTAAATCCCCCTCTCCTCCTAAAATAATCTTTGATAATCCCCACAACACTTTTGAGAATGTTCTCCGTTCGTCTGATTCCATTCCTAGTTTGTCATCTTCATCTTTTGATATTGGTGACACATCTATGTTTGATCATTTTGTGATGCATACTGAACAAGTTTCAAGTGCCAATGTAACAGGTGCAGTTTTTACCAACACCCCGCCTATTGTTTCCACCACCAGTACAAGCACAGTTCCAGTAACACCAGTGGTAGGAATGGACTCCAATGTGAATACTTCTCTGCTTCCACCTTGGTTGTCAGCTTACACGCCAAAGAGGAAAAAGCAAGTCATCTCTCCGGATGATTTTGATTTTACTAAGCTGGTACCTGCAAAACCTAAGGCTCCGAAGAAACCAAAGATCCTTTCAAGGGTACTTGAAGATAAGGGGCAGAAAATTTTGGAGATAGCAAAACCCCCACAGGATGCAACTGTTGAAAATTTTGATATGAATGACTACTCAATTTCTAGGGTTGAATTGGGCAAAATCACCCATGAAAGTGCTAAAAATGATATGCAGTCAGCCATGGACATCCTGATCCAGAAGTTTGACAGGGAAAAAGAAATGAAAGATTACTATAAGGCAAAGGTAGAACAGCTGACTACGGTGGTAAGAAAGATCACTTTGAACTCAGAAGCAGTTACTCCAGAGGCCGTATCTGTAGAAGACCCTGTCATTCTGAAGGCAGAAAAGACTCACCTCCGAGGAAAAGTACTTGAAGAGTACTTAGACAGGATGCGAGCCCAGGGAATCTCTTTGCTCACGGAGGTATTTGAGAAAATGGATAAGATGAGGAAAGTAAGGGCAGAACTCAATGATCTCATTGATGCCATCTCTCATGATATTGAGCGCACAGAGGATACTCATGATAAGTGGGTGGAAATGAGGAAGCTGAAAATAAGTACCTTGATATCCATTGGTGCCATTTCTAACAGGGATTCATACACTGAAACAAAGGAAGCTCTGATGTACAGGAGCAGTATGCTAAGGAATTTGATCAAGGATCTTGAGGCTGCAAAAGAGATCAGCGAAGAAAATGATGTCAACCTTTTGCATAAGTTGGAGGAACTGCCTTGTAACTTGGTATCACAAGATAACCAATTCCTGTCAGTAGAAGAAATGGTCAAAGAATTTGAAGACATGTTCCAAAAAGAATTTGAAGATAAAGTATTTTCAATAACTTCTGTGGACAACCTCTTGGACAACCAGTTAACCTTGGACAATCTGAAAACCAGGTTAACCAATCATGCCAAGTCAATCACTACAGTAAGGGATGCCATAGTGAGGGCCAGGATGATCTTCAAAAACACATTCAACCCAGATAGCATTGAAATGTAGGCGACCTTCACTATGTATGATGACCACGTGAGAAAAGGTGGTGACACAAATTGAAGCTGCTAGTTTTTTCCCTTAGTTTATTTTCTGATTTTCACATGTACTTTCAAAACAATTTTGGCCATTTTTACATGTACATTTTCAATATGTAATTACATGTAAAAATATAGGAAGTCCCAAGTCAATAAGGACTCCTATTTTTGAATAAGTCAAAGTAGTTGTAGATTTCCTAGATTTTCTCAAGGTCTTTCCCTATAAATAAAGGGGACCTCTTTTGTAATTTTTTATCTTTTGTCTATTGCAAGAAAACTCTACCGAATTGAAAAGCAAATCAAGACTTTGTGCTTATTTGAAAATCAATATTCAAATATTTATCAATACAAGAAAGCAAGTTCAATTCCAATCTTTGTCTTGGGATTATTTGTGTTGTGATAGTTTTGTTCTTATGTCTTGCTATCATAATCTTATTTGATAATAATTGAAGTGTGGAGTTTGTTTCAAGTGATTGAAGAGCGCTCTTAATTTGATTCTGATAAACTTTGTGTTATCAAATCGGTTGTGGGTTATATGTTCATGTTTGTGAGAATACAACAATTTGAGGACTTTGTGCTGCAAGTTGTTATATTTGAATTACTTTTATCATATTGAAGAGGGGTGAAGACTTTGGCCTGCATTCTACTTCAGATAGTTTCGGTTACAAGTAGTGAGTGAGGTAACAGAAAACTTTGTGTTTCTGTGATATTGTGATAATTTATAAGTTTTATATCAAGAGTTTGAAATATAAACGTCTATTCTGAAAAAAGAGAATGAGATGAGATGGAACCACCACAAACATAGTTTTTAGTGTACATAAATTTGATAAGTGTTTGATTTACAAAAGTTAAGTAATTAGAGGGAACCTCCCCTCGCTGAGAGGAGAGACTTTGTCTCATCATAGCTATGGCTGATATACCCATTTTGCCGTTAGCGAGTTAATGACAAAATATTCACCCAACACAACAGAATTTATGAATTGGTCTTTTGTTGGTAAACATATTTGTCACTATGAAAATAAATATGACTTGCCCAATTGAACAATGACTAATGTCCCAACAAATGGAGAGGTTGTGATTGAAAAACAACCTTCCTCTGCCTTTGGAGGAGTAGCTTCCTCTTATGATAACAATAAAACTTTCTGGGTACGCTTTTAAGAGAAAACAAGAAAGATGGGTAAACTAAATGAACAAATAAAAGGAAAACAATAAAAACCTAAGTGATAACACTTTCATATTTTTGAGAGATTACAGACTTAAAGTGATTACCATAATGATAGAAGTTAAGATTTATCAATATGTGATATAGATATAAGAGAAACAACTAAAGTTGTCAATAAATGAATTTATCCCACATAAGAATGAATAAATATCAATCTCCATAATACAAAGACTTAATGGAAATTAAAGCACATCAACCCAGTTGCAATAATAGTTTATGAATGAATAATGACAAATGTTCCCCAATCAACATAGAGATTATAATAAGAATAGCTAATTTTCTAACATAAGAAATAAAATAGCATAAAGAAACAATGCACAGGCACACAATCCAACAATATCATTTCTTTATTGATATGCAAGAGAAAACATAAGCTTTCTTTCTTTGTTCTCCAAAAAATGGTCGAGGTCCAAAATTCCCTCTATCACAATCGATCTTAGCATAAATAGCTTTCATACAATGATTGTTTTTAAAATTATCTTTAGTTTAAAACTTAACCGATGAAATAAAAGATTGTTAACTTAAAACTAAAGTCTTTTATAAAGTAATATCAATGTAACTTTATGTTGTCCAAGATAAAGATGAAATTAATTTAAAAACATAATGATAAAGACTAGTTCTCCTTTTCTAGAACATCCTCCTTAGCAGCTTCAGATTTATCTGAGGAAGATGTTAATCCCTTGTAGATCCTGAACTGTTTCACTAGAAATACTATCAATTTTGAGTTAACGATAGTGGTATTGAGTAGCTTAATCCTCCAAGTCATTAAACTTTCTTCAATTTCTTTCACTTTCCCATGCAACAAAGACAAATCATTCTAAATGATTGTGGTCATAGTTGATATTAAGGCCAATTTCTAGAACTTATTCATGTTGATCACATGTTTATTAAATAGTTCCTTTGTAACCAAATCCTTAGAATTTTGCTTAATTGTTTGGAGGTCTTCAATACCTGAATTATCTTCCTTCAGGATATCTATTTTGAAACTCAAACAACTATTGTAACCTTGAACTTGACATGTTTAGATATTTTTATCAATCTCTTCAATTATGAGGTCATTTGCTTAATCATCATGGTTCTCCATTCAAGAATTTTAAGACAAGTTATTGCTTTGAAATCATCCTGCTTAACCAATATTTTCTCAAAGACTATTGTTTGCAAATCATGCTTAGATATCTCATCTACATCTTTAGTTGCAAGTTGTCATGCTAGGTCTTCTTTCTTAAACATAAAATTTTTTACATTTAATTCTTTAGCTTTAGTGTCAGCTTCTTGATATAACTTCACAACTTCTTCAATGTACATAAGACAATCAATGATTATCTGCTCCACCCAAATTTCTGAAGCCTTTCCATCAGCCTGGTATCTACTTATATTTTTGATGATGTCCTTGTCAACCCATGCTATGTCAACATCCCCTGAAGTAGATGGTGTACTTAATGATTGTGTAGATGTGTCAATGACATTTTATATAGGAAGTCAAAAAATGAACTTGTTCCTCCAATTTCTCTCTAGCCATTTTCTCCTTGTTAGTGTGTTGTACTAGTTTAGTAGCTGAAACTTGAAATTTGTGAATATCTCCTTCACAAGTTGAAGGACCTAGTTCAACATGATTAACTTGATAGTCATCTTCAGTTACATCATTTTCATCCTTATCATTAATAGGTTGACTAATCTCAACATACTAATTTCCCAAAGTATCAATCATCAACCTAGATGCCAGCTGGGCTTTCTTAGCCTTCTTTTCTTTAGGACTAGGACTATGTAACAAACTTGCAGCTGTATCAAAATTTGCATCCATTACTTCTTTGTATTTCCTCTTCTTACATACAACCTCTTTCAACCACTGATTAGATGAAGGAATCCTCTAAGGAATAGTATTAATCAATGAAGATATGGGAGGAAGAGTGGTCTTGATTAAAGTATCTTCTACTTCATCACCTTGATGTGGAGGAGGAGGAGATTTATGAACTACAGACTCTAGATTTGGAGAATGTGGAGGAGATGAAGAATTATGAAGATTATCTTCCTGAAATGTTTGCATTTATAGGTTGTTAATCCTCTTGTTGAGTGTTCTCTGAAACTTGAGATCTGTTGACTTACAATTTATGCCTACCTCCAATATCATCTTGAGCACATCGGGTTTTTTGGTCTAACCCTTTCTTAGGATCATCTCCATCATCACCACCAATTTCATTGGATCTGGCTCTAGATGTATACACATTAGAGGTTGATGTATTTGAAGCTACATGTGTATCTTCATGTTTTTCATTTTGCTTTTGCCCTCTAGAGGATGTGGTCTTAGGTTTTGTGGTAGTAAATTCAACTATTTTTTGGTTCAACCACTTTTGAGATTTTCTTAACACGAAGAGTGATCTTTCCCTGATATCAGCACGACCTCTTTCTCTTTCCAATTTAGGGGAATAAGAGACTAAAACTACAATATGTCAACATACAGTTGATCTATCATACCAAAACCATCATCAACTATACCTATTGTATTCCATCCTAGCTCATATTCTTCCATTTGTTGCACAGTTACTCTAGACCAGTCTCTCTTCCTTACTTCAAAGTTATTTTCACAATCTACCTAGTAATCTTCCAAATGTGGGCAATGAAAAAAATTTGGCCCTAACTTTAATTGATTCTTTGCATAGTCTTTACTGTCATAAGGATGTCTCATAGCATAGAAATGCATTGTAATCTTCACTAGAGACCTCTCCTCATTTTGAGATTTAGTGGATGATGGACATGTATAATAGCTTAAACCAATGGGAAATGAATATGTAGCATCCTTATTCCTATCTTTGCATATTTTATTTACATTAACTATTTCCTTACATATATCAATTAGAATCAAGTGATCACCTAGATATTTAGGCAGTTTATAAGGAAATTCATCGAAACCACCTATCCTGATATATGTAAATTTTGGAAATTGAATAAAACATTGTCATATTGACAAATCAGATTAGTAACCTCTGGAGAAATTTGTAATCCAACATTCACATACAATTCCCTAACAGTTACCATGGAGAAAGCATCATTAACCCTTTGAAAATGTTTATAGCTATTCTCTTGTTGTAATTGGGGATATACATCATAAATCTGAGTGTACCCATCATAAACTTATGTTGTGCACTAACCAAGCCAAGAATGCATACTTGAAATAGCATAGAACAAATAAGAATTCATGTAGAATTCTTGAGTTCTTGGGAAATTTACTAGTTGTTCATGAAGGTGATGACTAATAATTTTTCCCCGATCTATAAATACTGATGTAGAATAGATAATCACAATAAAATGACACATCTAGAACTCAAATAGATTGGTGCCTTCACTTCCAACCACTTTGTGTAACAAGGTAATCATATCTGAAATATCATCATGAAAAAGAGACCTCTTCAAGTTTCGAGGAAGCTTAGATCCTTCTTGGGCACTTTCAACTAGACTTTAGCAATATTATTGAGACACAATGCCTTTTCATGTGATAAAAATACCAAGCTTGTTGTTTTCTTATCTTAGCATATTCTTCCCTTACTAGTAATCTCAACATCTCACTTATCGATTGTCCATTCAATTTAGCAAAGACCTAGTCATCTGCAGATTTAATCTCCCTAAACTTCGCTTTGTAGTGTTTAATGCAAGCCAGTACTAGGTCTACACATTGAAATGAGGTAGGAAATCCACCAGTATGTGCTAGGCCACTTTGGAAAGTTGCTTCCACCATTTTGGATCTCAAGTTTTGTGACATTCTTTGCCACAATTTATCTAGGTCAACATGCCCTAGTTTTTTGTTACCTACATTGGACAAAGATTTTTCTAGCACGGATTCTCTTTCAAACCCTTGGTAAGAAAATTTCATTTTATGTAGCTCAAAGGCAGTGGGAAGATGCACTAGGGTTTGATGCAAGATGAAAAGGAAAATTGGTAGAAAGCATAGAATTTGAGATAGAATTTGTTCACAAGAGTGGGGTTTTGTGTGATGAGCAGTTGATATGCACTATGAAGTGAAAAATAGGGGAGATGCCAAAAAATATGGAAGAGAGTTCACTATGGAAGATATGGATACTTACCTTATAGTCACAAATAGTTGCATTCAACCTTTGAGCTTGATATAGCTGAGTATACAGGCAATGATAACTTTAAGGAAACCCCCCTAAAAATACCTATAAAATCCTAGTGAATCCTAGCTAAGTGCTATAATTTTCCTAGTGAATCTTTCCTTTTTTTGAAAAAAATATTAATTTTCCTAGATAATCTATAGATATTATTAAAATTTTGTAAAATCTTAGCGAATTTTGTAAAATCTTGGTAAAAAAAATTACAATGGTGAATCCTAGCAAATAATTACTAAAGAAATTAATTACAGTGGCGAATCTTTCCTTTAAAAATTTTCATAGTTGGTTGGCACAATCCCCCAATATATTTTTTTATTTTTTGTAATGCTGAAGCAGGGGCCTGGGGGCGGCAGCCACTAGTGGGGTCAAGGGGTAGTGCCCCTTGTGAGGGTCAAGGGGGACAATGCCCCCTTGCGGGGGTCGAGGGGGCAGTACATTAGAGCACACACAGATTCAATATTTTAAAATATCTCACTTTAAAATGAAGACTAAAATAAAAGTTAATTTTTTTCCATCAATTACCTTTTTAATCAAATGGTTATGGTTCAATTCCATGGCAAGCCCAGAATTTGTTTCGGGCCACACAATTAAATCTAATCGTGTGGCCCAAAACAAATTTTGGGCCTCAACAATCCTTTTCAAAGGCATATGTATAGAGTGCCCTAGAATTAAACCACATCCATTCGATTAAAAAGGTAATTGATGGCAACAAATAAAACTCCTTTTTAAGGTGAAAATATCCCTAAAATTAAGTAGGAATTCATTATTAATGGCGATATTGACCCAAAATTAATGGAAGAAATATAATATTAATGGAGAATATAATAAAGATTTGTAATTACATTATAAACTAGTGGCAAATTAGCTCTAATATCGCATAATTTACCTGGTGAATCAACTTGATTTATTAGTTTAAAAAATAATGCATTAGCGAATTAACTAGGACTAAATTAAATTTCTGTAAAAATCAGGCGATTTAGTCTCTTGTAGAGCTCGTGCTATTCGCCATTTTTTGAGGCCCCAATTTCAACTATTCTCTAACTGGCAAAGATTCACCACTAAAAGAATCCTTGTATATAGGGCTTCCTCTTCTCCACTCCAACAATGACGATAATACATCAAATAACCGATGAAAAAACTTTTATAAACACTTCATTATTTGCATACGTCACCGGCTATCGGGTGGGTTATTTTATTTTATGTTTGCATTTATCAGAGTTTTCAATCTAAACAAGAACACTATCAGAGATTTCTAGTGTTCCTGGAATACTTGAAAATCCTGACGGTTCCAAGTTGTCGGGGATTTACACCTCAACTGGAACTATCTGGTTTCATTTCATTCAATTCTTCATTTTAATATCTTCTTTGTTCCAATTGATTGGAGATTTCTATATGACTTGGAACTACCCAATCACCTTGTAAAGTTGTCTTATGTCAGGATTTTGAGGTTCACTTGGAACTGTCAGATTTTCAATGTTCCAGGAACACTCTATTTTCTTGATTCATTGAAAAATTCTAAGTGTCGAACTTCTTAGGCATTTTTGAAATGACTGGGAACTCATCAAAGATTTGAGATCATTAGGAACTCATCAGACATTTTGAGTGTTCTAAGAACACTCTAAAATGCCAACGTTAGGGATTTCTAGGTGACTCAAAAATATCTGATTTTGGGCCTCTTTTGAAAAAGACTAAGTGTTTGGGCTTGTCAGGATTTTATTAGGAACTTCAAACTTATCATAGTTTTACGATGTTCCTAGTACTAAGGAAGTCTCCAATTTCTTCTAGGACAAGACCAAAACTCTGACAAGGAAATGCTTAGAAACATTGAAATTTTTGAGGAGAAATAAACAAGTTGAAGCTTGATAACCAAGGACAATAACATGAGATTAAAAAGTAATAAAATTTTAAAACTTTGCTCAAAATTAAAGTTAACATCTTTGTTGTAGAAGTTTTCTATGATCTTCTCAATCATGTCATGGATCCATCATTAGATCTACAACATCATTTTGTGCACCATCTAACTTATGTATTCCTTCCTCCAGTAGATCAATTCTTAGCTTTATGATTGTAGAGTCCCTACTATGTCTAGTAAATTTGGCGATATTCACACAATTCAGAGGAGAAACCTAACTAAACAGTCCATTGTAACCTTTGAAAAGACCTTCATTGAATTATCAACCAGGGCTAGTAATCTTGTGATGGCACTGGCATTATATGTGCTTTCAAAGATCAAAACTACTTAACTCATCTAGTATAGTGTCATAATTCAAAATGCACAATGATAAAGAAAGTAATGTTGATACTGTTGCTACGAGTACTTGCAATATAAGACTGTAACTAATGACTATAAAGAAATGAACACTAGGGTTTAACTTGGTATTGATAATTTATCCTACACTCCTAACATACACTCTACACTCTGGAGTACAACAAGTTGAACAACTAGAATATCTTGAAGAATGCATTTATGAATTGACTCTTATAACAAAGTAACATATAGGAAATGAAGTGAGGGACAATTACTTTGAGTGGCCCTTGCTCAAGTGACTATCTCCACTGGTATAACTCAAATCTAGTTGCTCATATTGACACAATCATACTAATTCCAATTCATTCATTGAACAATCCTTACAATATCATATAAGATTCTACTGACATATTTTATTCATGCATTCATCATCAAAAACATAAATGTTGTCTATGTAGCTAACTTGAAAAAGATCTAGTAACTATATCAGCGATTGAAGAAATCTACTTAAAACTTAAAAACTTAAACTACCTCAACCACCAAGCCATACATATAGGTATTGGGGATTTTATTGGAAAAAGGTCTCTTAACTAAAATCATAAATCACCACTCTCTACATACATGAGTGTGATAAATGCCAAGTAACTTATAACTGAAAAAGAAAGAAAGAAGAATCCTAATGAAATTGGATTGCTAAAATAGAGGAACGTGGACTGGTTGAATCAGTCACATTAGACTCCTAGGTGGAACAGAGTCCTCCTTCAATTGTCTTCATTAATTTTTATCACAATGCATAACCATCTTCATCAAGTGCCTCCATGTTGTAGTTGTTGCATTCAATTTATCTTGGAACTTCCCCTGCTCTGATGTCTGGGAACTCTTTGGTTGTGGGTTGCACCTTGCAGTTGCTATAGGCTACAGTTCATCTCCTTCATCTACAAGATTTATTTCATAGACCATGCACACAATACTAACAACCATAGCTAAGCACATATATCCTTTACAATCCATACATATCCACACATAATCATGCAATAATCATCATATTTAACCATATTCCATATACTTAATAATCAATTTTAGGATTGCATAATAAGCATAAAAGATAGTAAAGTGTAGGAATATGTATAGGACAAATGTTTTAGAATGTTTGAGAACTTGCATAAAAACATAAGAAAACTAGCCAATAACTAGACCCATCATTTCCCCCCAACTACCCATTTGCTTTTCCTCAAGCAAATCAACTAAGGCTAGAGGATGTAATGCAAGGTGAACTCCCTAAAATCTGTAACAACATCCACTCCTTCAACCTATTCCAAATAAAATCCATTATGATATGCCAGTCTATTCATCCTGGTAACCTCTACCTTCTCACACTCCACATTCTTCTTCCCTGTCTAATGTGGCACTGGGTATAGAATCATTGGTAGCGGGAAAGTAAGTGGTACCCATGCAAGTCCCTATCCTCTGGCAATATCCATATATTTCCGTACTCTTTCTAACATGGCCAAAAAATTATGAACAGAGTGAGGTTCTTTTCTTTGCAACTCAGGGGTCAAACTGTTCCATCTGTCTTGCACAAACTAATAACAATTGTGGATTAGTCCAACAATTAAATGTTGCATCCTTTCATAATCATGTAGTCTCAAATTTATAATTATTCTACCCACACCCTTATGATCCAAGAGTTGTTTCCATTCTCAAATGATTAAGTTAGGGGTTTTAGATTCTCTCCTTATTGGGAGAGCAATTGATTTTTCTCTCTTCAGATATGTTTGCATGATTTCACCCCTCAACTTCTCATTTCTGAAATAGGATGCAAGTGCCCTCAATTGTAAATCAGGCCCACAAAACCTAATGGGTTTCATTCTGTATCATCAGGCACAACATAGTTATGCAAGTAGTACTGACATAACTGGTCTTGCTCTTTTGATGTGGCAGTAGAAAAAACTTTTAGAAAAATCATTTTTCCACTCATTGCAACTGATTTATTACTGATCAATTTACTAAATTGATAACTCAAAAATTTGTCTTGCAGAAACAGGGCATAATTCCTAGTTAGAGGTCTACATCTAACAATTTGAGTAGCTTTATCTGCTATCTCCTCCATCCTGACTGCTAGCCTTCTCAAGTCAATATCTTTTATTTCTATTGCCTAAGTATGCTCTGCAATCATTACTTATTTTTCTTTCTTCCACTCTTCCTCTCATTTAGAAAAGTTTTGAGTTTCTTTCCACAGTTGATATCCTAGGGACATAGTTGTATGACAGGTGGGGGTTTTAGTGATAGGGGTCTCCTTTCCTTAGTCATTAGCTCCTTGTTCCCTGCTATGACTGTAGCCAATTGTGCAAATAAATCTGATTTTGACCCCTATCCTTGAGTGTTCAGTTTTTCCTCCAACTTCTGTATCTTTGCCTCTCTTTTCTTGTCCCTTTCTTCATAAGTTTTGACCAGTTCTTCCAGCTGCTTAATTCTCTCAAAGGCTTCCTACAATTCTCTTCTGACATTTCCTTCTTCAAGCAATAATTCCTCATCCTTTAAAAATTGATCAGAACCATCCCTAGTAGACTCATAACCCTCATTTTCAAGGTTAGTTGGGGTTTCCTTCCTAGTTTTTTCTAGCAACAAAAATATCCTCTGATTCATATTCAGAGGTAGTGGAGATATACCATTTCCTTTTTGTGGGAACTTGTACATTTTCAATTACATTGGCTTCCTATTCAGAATCAGTGTCCACTACCACAACAACTTTTTCTTTTTATGATTGCTTAACCCTACCCCTCATAACACCTTTCTTCTTCATGTGGTGTGAATGCCTAGGTTGGGTAGATTTCTTTGTCTACACCTTTGAAGGTGCAGAAGAAGAACCATCTCTTTTCCTTGTGGTCTTTAGTGTTCTGGTTTTGGGCTTACTAGAAGATGAGGGTTGATGCACTTCCTCTATTGTGGGTTGATCAGATGCTGTGTGTGGCATATTTTGCACATCCCTCTCCCCTGATTCTCCCTTATTGTGGGTGAATGAAGTAGCAAGTTGAATAGGAGGAGTTTCTCTTACAAATGCAATAGGTGATCCTATGTTGCCTGGTATTGATGGTTCCCCTAGAATATCATTAATATTTCCACAAGATAAAAATCTTTCCCAAGATACCTGTGGGTACTGTACCCTAAAGCTCCTCTTTAGTAACAAGACAATTAAACAATTATGTGATAGTGCTGAATTATTTTCCTTTCTTTGATACTCAAACCCCATTCTCTTCAACAAATTATACATAAAATTTGGCACATTGACTATTTTATTATGGCGAAGGTGACTCAATAGCTTAAAATGCACATTGTATAAAAGGGATTGTCTACCATCACAAGTAATGTACTTAATAATATAGGAAGCACAAGAATCCCATACCCATGGATGTGATAGTCTTTTGGTACCTTGTGACATCGAGTCCAAGTTTTCCCCTACCTCGTTGAACTCATCCCTAACAGCTATTGCATTTGCCTTGACAGGGAATTCTTCTCCACTTCTAGGTGGACCAAACACTTCTACAATTGAAGCCTCTGAAGCATCCACCTTCAAACCCTTAATAGTGGCTTCATCATGTTGTAATGTGGCTGCAAATTGTCTTGTCATATCTTCATTATATTCAGTGAGCTACAGAAAATAATTGAGCCATCTTCCTCATGTAAAAATTGGCAAAACAAGCCTATCTTCCAATATTATTTGATGTACCATGGGTTCCCTCTTGAGAAGATCACCTCCCATGCTTGCTAATTCATTCAGCTCAAAATTCAAATTGAACAATCCTCTGCTCAACCCACAATTCTCTATTCACAATTCTCAGCTCAACCTCTTGTTATACTTCATACAATTTGGTCGCTTGCAACTTCATGCACTAAGCTTGAACTAGTCTAAACTAACTTCTGAATTTAGAAAGAGGATGTTGGCAAGGCAAAAGGTTATGATGCAAGAAGGGCAAAGAAAGGGGCTTAGTGGCTTTTGGTGGAAAAAATAACAATATTTTTGTTGTTTTGAACATTTACTATCTCCCCCCAACTAAATCTAGAAGTGTCCACACTTCAATGCTTATATGAAGTGGAATGAAATGATTATAGAATATGGAGATAAGATTAATAATGAAAATCATGCAGAATTAAATGCAAGCACATAGAGAATGTATTAGAAAACTGTGTTAATTATGTTATGTTAGTATGCGTACCTGTTTGAGTTGTAGTGAATAGAACTCCATGCATGTGAATCTATGAGAAGAGTGTCTGCAACATAAACATGATTGGACGTTAGATCATCACTAAGAGATTTGAAATTAAGGATAGGTTGGCATGTACGAATGGGTAGATCAATCATGCATGCATTGATATGACAGTTGGTGGTTGCATGCGCGAGAAAAATGGAATAATTGTTGGTGACATGCAATTAACTCGGCGTGAAATTTGAAATCTCTGATAGATACGTGTTGCAGGTACCTTCTTCAACAGGTCCCAAAGTGAATGTTGGCATCTTTTAGTTACCTTGATACAGATCCCTACTACATAGTGAAACTGGCTTCATGATGATTGTGGCACTGGTGTTGTGTGTGCACGTGAAGAAAGTTAAGGAATTATACCTGAGTGACCTTAGGAGGTGAGTTGTGTAGCTCATCTATTGAGTCACTGTGAGAACCGGTAGTATCTACATCTAGGTTATTGTCTCGTGATAATATGGTAGTGTTTGAATTAGGGTTTGGAATAGTGCATTGCTTTAGAAAAGCATCTCATGTAGCTAGCTTTATGTAGAGCTTTAATCTGTGGCCATTAACCTTGATAGTGAAAACCTGACTGCATCTATGGTCTATAGTTTGATTGCTTCATTGGGAAATACCTATTAGATATCATAGGGGCCTAACCATCTAGATTGTAGCTTTCCCTTATAATCTTTGTATTTGGAATCATACAATAAAGCCCAATCACTGACATGGAATTCTTTGGTCTTGATAAATTGATCATGCCATTTAGTCCTCTATTTTTGAACTATTTCTGTGTGATGGATAGCCTCCATTCTAATTTCATCTAGCCCATTCAGAATATGTAGCCTCTCCTTTTGTGCTTCTATCAAGTCCATGTCAAGTTCTACTACTATCCTTAGTGTCTTATATTCAAATTCAATTGGTAGGACTATTGTTTTGTCATACACTAATTCATAAGGTGTAAAGCCTGTAGTTATTTTCCATGTTGTCCTATATGCCCACACTGCTTCTGGCAATCTGGTTGCCCAGTCTTTTCTGTGAATTTGCATTGTTTTGGTCAGAATATGTTCAATCTCCATGTTTGTAACCTCCACCTGCCCATTGGCTTGGGGGTGATAAAGTGTTGATTTTCTATGTCTGATTTCATATTCTTTAACCAATGTAGATATGAGTTCAAAAGTGAATTGGGGACCTTGATCAGTGACAATTTCTCTTGGGGCTCCAAACCTAGTGAAGATATCTTCATACAAGAACTTGGCTACATTCCCATCTCTTGCAAATTGGAATGCTTTGACTATTGATAACTAAGAGGGGGGGGGGGTGAATCAGTTATCCTAAACTTGCTTCCAATTCAAACACTTAAATCCACTTTGTTATTCAAGAGCATAGCAATTAATCATTCATGAAAGCATAAAGCATAAACACCAGAGCAAATACACATCAACGCATGAGACACCAAGATTTTGACGTGGAAAACCCGGTTAAGGGAAAAACCACAGGGTAATTAACCCAAGGATTATTCTCTGTTAGAAGAATAAGAAAAATAGATGGCACATGCCAATTAGGGCTCACTGCCCAAGCACACTGCTCACAAGAGGCACACTGCCTACAAGAGACACATTGTCTACAAAGTAATCAAGTATCACAAACTTGAACTAGAGATTGACATCTTTACCATGCCTGGATCAGTTGCATTTAAGCCCAAAATCTCCTACTCTGCCTTTTACTCTTTTTCTTCGCTATGCCACACTCATCCACACAATTCACACTTTGGAATGACTTCGTAAACCTTTATTTATACAAGGCATCAACTTAGGAACACTCATCTAAGTCAGCAACCACTTTTAGATAATCCAGAAGATGTGTAGTACATTCAGTTAGCCTGTCTCAGGAAGAACACCAACAACCGGTGGTCTTTACATCAAATCCAAACTCTAACTTTAATGTGGACCGCCAATAAGAATTGTACACGATCCAAGGATCACCAAAACCTTCCTAAGTCACCAAGAACATCCGCACTTTATCAGCTTACTAGAATTCTTCTCTTCTTCATCTGGAACTTCAAGAACACAGTCTGTCGCCACTATCACAATGAAAAAGGTGCTTCCGGACCTCCAAACCATCAACAAATCTAGTTGTCACTTCTCACTGATTTCTTCAACACTCCCTCCAATCCACAGAATGAGATAATGCAATTCTGGAGCTCACCAGACCAATCTGTGATACTCTTGCACCACTGAACATCTGTCGGAACCAGTTCTACTAGAGCGACCATAACTTCTTTAGATCTTCATACAGACCTCTAAAATCTTAACTAGAGCATCTCAAGACTCATATTTGAAAACCCTTTAAACCGCATCCTCAGATCTTCATCTTATCTTGGACTTTTACCTTAATGTCATCACTGTTCTTCACTATTCCTGATTGAGACTAATTTCCTCAATACACAGCTCATCCAATCCTTCTCATTAATGCAATATGAGTATGTTGACATCAATGACAACACTGGTTATCCTCATACTTGCAACAATCTCCCTCTTTGTCATTGGTGGCAACATATGATGTGAAAAACCATCAAGACAAGAACTTCTCCTTTCTGTCACAGCTCCCCCTATCAACAGCAGCTCTTCACATGTCTTCTCTTTCTTTACTGCTCCCCCTTTGATCATCAACCACTTGTTTTTCACATGTCTTCTCTCCCCCTTTGACATCAATGGCAAAGGGTTCATACTTGCAACTTTAACACATCAGAATCATACCAGCTGCTCCCCTTGAGTAGTAGCTCCCCATCACCAATCCGGATCACAAGATATGACTATGATATCCACCAGACTGATGCACATCAGTGCATCCTAGTTCATCACCGGAGGGACAACAACCCCTAACTTCTCCCAGAGATACTCAAAAGATTCCTTAGGAAGAGGTTTAGTAAAGATATCTGCAATCTGATCCTTTGAGGGCACAAACTCCAATCTAACTTCATCCTTGTTCACTTGCTCTCTTAGAAAGTGAAACTTGATAGATATATGCTTAGTCTTAGAATGCAACACCGGATTGTTAGAAATATTTATTGCACTGGAATTATCACAAAAAATTGTGATACGCTCCTCATACTCTACTTTAATATCTCTTAGCATCTGCTTCATCCATAAAACTTGAGTGCAACTACCTACTGCTGCAATGTATTCTGCTTCAGTTGTAGACAAAGATATTGCATCTTGTTTCTTGCTTAGCCAAGAAACCAATCTCTTTCCCAAAAAGAATGCTCCACCACTGGTACTCTTCTGGTCATCCACATCTCCTACCCAATCTGAATCTGTGTATGCATGAAGAGAGAAATCATGATCTCTAGGATACCACAAACCATACTCCACTGTCCCTTTTAGATATATAAAAATTCTCTTGATTGCCATGACATGAGATTCTCTGGGATCAGCCTAGAATCTAGCAACAAGACCAACAACTTGCATAATATTTGGTCTAGTTTGAGTGAGATACAACAATCCACCAATCATTGATCTGTACTTTGTCTGATCTGCCTTAGGAGAGTCATCATCTTTGCTCAACTTGCATCTGGTTGCCATGGGAGTATTCATTGGATTTGAATCTTCCATCCCAAATTTCCTCAACAATTCTTTCACATATTTGTTCTGAGAAATGAAGATCCCTTTCTTTGTTTGAGTGATTTGCAAACCCAAGAAGAAATTCATTTCACCAAGCATAGTCATCTCAAACTCACTTTTCATTTGATTTGTAAAAGTTTTACACATGCTATCTTTCCCTCTAAAGATGATATCATCAACAAATACTTCAACAATCAAGATGTTTTCATGATCAATTTTAAAATATAAGTTACTGTCAGCAGTACCTTTGTTGAAACCAATCTGCACAAGATGTTTATCCAATCTTTCATACCAAGCTCTTGGGGCTTGCTTCAATCCATACAGTGCTTTCTTCAACTTGCAAACCATATCATCATGATCAGACAATTGAAATCCATCCGGTTGCTCAATGTATACTTCTTCTTCCAAATCACCATTTAGGAAGGCAGACTTGACATCCATCTGATATACCTTGAAGTATTTCAAGGCAGTAAATGCATGAAATAATCTGACTGCTTCAATTCTTGCCACTGAAGCAAAGGTTTATTTAAAATCAATTCCTTCTATTTGGGAGTAGCCTTTGCAGACCAATTTGGCTTTGTTTCTGATTACCTCACCAACTTCATTTAGTTTGTTCTAGAAGACCCATTTGGTTCCAATCACATTCTTGTTTCTAGGTCTGGGAATAAGATCCCAAGTGTGATTTTTCTCAATTTGCATCAACTCTTCCTCCATTGCTTTGGTCCAGTTTTCATCATTGCAGGCTTCATTTATTGTCTTAGGTTCAATCCTTGAAATCAGACAATATTCATCTGAATTTTGAGCAATTGTCCTTCTAGTTTGCACACCTTTGCTTTTGTCACCTATGATCTGATCTTCAAAGTGGTTCAGTCTTACATACCTTAGAATTTTGGAAGTTTCTTGTACTTCTGTTTCTTGATCAGGCTCATTCAGACCTATCTCTTCTTCCTGATTTATCGGATCAGTCTGAATCTGACTTTTAGAAGAGGATTGAGCTCCTTGAACTAGAACATCATTCTGATCATCTTCATCATATTCATAAAACCTTGAGGGTTTCTCAATTCCTTCATCAACCTTCACATTTGTACTTTCTATCATCTTTCTCAGTCTCTTGTTGTAACACCGGTATGCTTTGCTTTGAGTGGAGTAGCCCAAGAAGATTCCTTCATCACTTCTAGCATCAAACTTTCCTAGATCTTCATCTCTTTTAATGTAACATTTGCTACCAAATACTCTGAAATATCTCATAGTAGGAGTGATGCCAAACCAAAGTTCATAAGGAGTCTTACCGGTATTGCTTCTGATTTGAACTCGATTAAGAGTATATACTGCAGTACTGACAACTTCTCTCAAAAACATTTGTGGAACATTTGCTTCCATCATCATTGTCGTGGATGCTTCCTGGATGGTCTGGTTCTTTCTCTCTACTACTCCATTCTACTGTGGAGTCCTAGGAGCAGACAACTGTCTCTGTATACCATGCTTCTCACAAAAATCTATGAATTCAACGGATGTGAATTCACCACCCCTATCAAACCTCAGACATTTCAGTTTTAATCCAGTTTGATTCTCTACCATAGCCTTGAAGATTTTGAACTTCTCAAAAGCTTCTGATTTCTCTTTCAGAAAGGTAACCCACATCATCCGGGAATGATCATCAATCAGTACCATGAAGTATCTATCACCTTACATACTCTTGATTCTTGTCGGACCACATTGATCAGTATGAACTAATTCCAATAATCCGATAGAGGACTAATCCTTGCTTTTGAATGAGATTCTGTCTATTTACCTAGCTGACATTCTTTGCACAAACTATTTGTAGGTTTTACCAATTTTGGAAGATCTCTTACAGCCTGAGTATTACTTATCTTGATGATGTTATCAAAATTTACATGACACATCCTTCTATGCCATAGCCAACTCTGATCAACTTGAACAAACAGACAACTTTTATTAGTACCAACTAGATGAAAGATATTACCTTTTGTTTGAGTACCAGATGCAATCTCAGTTCCGGAACTTTCAAAGATCCTGCATCTTCCATTCTTGAACCGGAGATCATAACCTTTGTCCACCAACTGTCCAACACTGAGAAGATTGTGCTTCAATCCTTCAACATATAGTACATTACCGGTTTTGTTCTTTCCATGAAAAGAAATAATTCCCCTACCTCTGATTCTACCAGCAGAATTATCACCAAACTTTACCATTCCTCCTTCATACCTTTCCAAATCTAAGAACTTGTTCTTGTCACCTGTCATATGGTGAGAGCATCCACTATCAATAACCCAATCATCCTTTTCTTCAACTTGGGCAGCCAAAGCTCTTTCTACAACCTTATGATTGACAGATTCAGAGGACATTGGATCTTCTTCCTTAATGGCAATAAACACCCATTCATTTCTAAATTTGTTTCCTATCTCTGATTCATCATCTGTTACTCCTACATCATCATCTTCTTCATGAACATAATAACAATTCTTTTGGAACCCTTGTCTGTTAGAATTTGACCTTGTAGATCTTTCCGGACATGTTGAGGCAAAATGACCAATCTTATTGCAATTGAAGCACTTAAAGGGTAATTTTCCTTCATACTTACCAGAACTTCTTGGTAGTCTCTTTGCAATGAGGGCTTCAAGTTGAGCTGTTTCTACTTCTTCCACTTCCATGTCTCTTCTTGCTTGATCATACTATGACAGCTTCCTTGAAGAGTTTTCTCCCGGATCAAATCTTTGTTTAACTTTCACAGAGGCAATGGCTTTGAATGCAGATTCAGTCTTGGGGGGATCATCTCCAAACTCAGTCATTTCAAATGTAGCTAGTTTGCCAGCCAATTGGTCTCTTGTGACAGTTGTATGGGCTCTGAATTCATCAGTGGCAGCAACCTTGATTTTGTAGGCAGTAGGAAGGGATCTGAGAATTTTGCCAACAATCTCATTTTCATCCAAAACTCCACCAGCATTCCTAATTCCACACACCAGCTCATTTACTCTTGGCATAAAGGTAGTAATATTTTCATCATCTCTCATTTTTAGTCTTTCAAACTTCCCTTTGAGACTCTGCAACATTGCACTCTTAACATACTCATCTCCTTCATGCAGAAGTTCCAGTTTAACCCAGATCTCATAGGTAGTTGGTAGGTCAATAACATTTGAGAGCTCTGAGTCAATTAAAGCACTTAGAAGAGCCTCTTTGGTTCACAGATTGTTTTCAGCATCTGTGATTTCATTTAGAGTTGTCGGACCACCCTGTGGAGGTACATATGCTTTTGTGACCATGGACAAGTATGCCTTTCCCATACACTCCAAGTGACATTTCATGCGACCTTTCCAAAGAGAGAAGTTGGTTCCATCAAACTTCAGACTATCCTTCTTGTATGACGACATCCTGGATCTCCTCAAATGGTTAAGCTCTTTTTAGAGGAACTTGGCTCTGATAGCAATTGTTGATAACTGAGAGGGGGGGTGAATCAGTTATCCTAAACTTACTTCCAATTCAAATACTTAAATCCACTTTGTTATTCAATAGCATAGCAATTAATCATTCATGAAAGCATAAAGCATAAACACCAGAGAAAACACACATCAACACATGAGACACCAAGATTTTGACGTAGAAAATTTGATTAAGGGAAAAACCACAGGGTGATTAACCCAAGGATTATTCTCTGTTAAAAGAATAAGAAAAAAAGATGGCACATGCCAATTAGGGCTCACTGCCTGAGCACACTGCTCACAAGAGGCACACTGCCTACAAGAGACACACTGTCTACAAAGTAATCAAGTATCACAAACTTGAACTAGAGATTGACATCTTTACCATGCCTAGATCAGTTCCATTTAAGCCCAGAAACTCCTGCTCTGTCTTTTGCTCTTTTTCTTCGCTATGCCACACTCATCCACACAATTCACACTTTGGAATGACTTTGCAAACCTTTATTTATACAAGGCATCAACTTAGGAACACTCATCTAAGTCGGCAAACACTTTTAGATAATCCGGAAGACGTGTAGTACATCCGATCGGCCTGTCTCAGGAAGAACACCAACAACCGGTGGTCTTTACATCAAATCCAAACTCTAACTTCAATGCGGACCATCAATAAGAATTGTACATGATCCAAGGATCACCAAAACCTTCCTGAGTCACCAAGAACATCTACACTTTATCAACTTACTGGAATTCTTCTCTTCTTCATCCGAAACTTCAAGAACACAGTCTATCGCCACTGTCACAATGAAAAAGGTGCTTCCGGACCTCCAAACCATGAACAAATCTAGTTGTCACTTCTCACTGATTTCTTCAACACTCCCTCCAATCTGCAGAATGAGATAATGCAATTCCGCAGCTCACCGGACTAATCTATGATACTCTGTCACCACTGAACATCTGCCTGAACCGGTTCTACTAGAGTGACCATAACTTCTTTAGATCTTCATGCAGACCTCTGAAATCTTGACTGGAGCATCTCAAGACTCATAATTGAAAACCCTTTAAACTGCATCCTCTGATCTTCATCTTATCTTGGACTTTTACCTTAATGTCATCACTATTTTTCACTGTTCCTGATTGAGACTAATTTCCTCAATACATAGCTCATCCAATCCTTCTCATTAATGCAATATGAGTATGTTGACGTCAATGACAACACTAGTTATCCTCATACTTGCAACATTGACTTCAACCCATTTTATCAGATAATCAATGCAAACTAAAATATACTCCTTGTTATTAGAGGCTAGTGAAATTGGGCCAATGAAGTCTAGCCCCCATTTATCAAATGGTGCTAGTGCAATTTGTGGCTACAAAGGCATCTCATCTGTCCTTGTTGGTCTGCCCATTCTCTAACATCTCGTCACAACTCCTTGTATACTTTATTGAATCATTATGGAGAGTTGGCCAATAATAGCATGTTGTTAAGACCTTAAATGTTGTCATCTTGGCTGCAAAGTGAGCCTCACAGGGCTCATCATGACAAGCTTTTAAGATGTGGGTGCTGCCACAATAATGGGTTACACTTTCTAGGACATCATAATTTTTGCTGAAATCACATATTTTTAGAGAATATAATGATTTAAGCCTTGAAAAGTTTCATTTAAAGGATTTTAATTGAAGAGGGTTTGATCAAACCCCCTTGGATAGAACCCCGCTAGTTTTAAACCATACCTATAATGGAGTCTCCTCTACACCTATCAAAATGCTGATAAAAAACCACTTTTGATTTACCTTTTGGGGGATCAAATGAATTCATTTAAAATTTATGTTTTGTAAGTATGTAGTCCTTATTATAAGCTTCCCAAAAGTATAATTTTAAATATATTTAATTTGACTATTATATTTATTTTTTATTTCTTGTGAATGTAGGTTTTTCACCAAACATCAAGTTCTTTGTTCTACACATGGAAAATTAGTAAATTAGTGAAAAAAAATTCTAAAAAATATCTATACCCTAGGTATTGATGTCCTTGTTTCAACAAAAAAAGAAAAATTGAATTTCAATACATACAGAAAAAGTTATGTTTTACGGAGTACACCTGTGTCTAAATTATAATTGGTCTGACTTCAAAACTTAATTAAAAAAAAATATTCAACAAAACATTATGAAACCAAATGCATGCCCTATATATCAGTGTTACCAATCTAAATTCAAAAGAATCAAAATTTTATCATTTGTAGAAATAAAGTTATGTGCTACAGAATACACATCATTTTTTAAAAATGTTGTTTACTATTAAAAACTAGTTATCAAAGGAGACGCAAAAATTTCTACAATTTAACTCCAAATTTTTTAAAAATATATATATTTAGAATCTACAAACAAAATCTCACAAATCACTAGTTCACATCATCTTCAAATTCCTAACTGTTTAGTGGCTATAGGTGTCAGAAAGTGAAGATTTGGTTCAAAATGTTGATTTCAATGTCAAGTTTGGCCAAAAAGTGTAACCTATTATTGTGGGATGACCCATGTCAAAGACCTCATCTTCTCTTATACATCTCCTCATAATATGATTTGGACCAATATAGAATAAATAACCAACAATCCAAGAGTATGGAAAGCTTTTATGCACTAGTTGTCTCTTTTCTCTAGGAGAGAAATGTGATGGTATATGCCCTGCCACTAAGTAATTTGCAATGTCAACAAACCATGATGTGTGTATATTGAGAGAAAACAAATGATCATCTAGAAAAGAGTCATCTACAACACCTTCTTCTAATTGTGTAGGAAACCTAGACAAAAAACCTTCCACCACATTAGCTTTCCCTGGATTATCCACTATTGTTATATCAAACTCCTATAGTAAGAGCAACCATCTGACTAGTCTACCTCCCACCACAAGTTTGTTCATTAAGTACCCGATTGTAGTATGATCTATGTGGATAAAGACTGGATAACTAGTGATATAATGTCTAAACTTGTTAATGTCATAGACAACTGCTAACATCTCTTTCTCTATGATAATGTAGTTAAGTTCTGCTCCTTGTAAATTCTTGCTAATATAATAGATAGCATACTCCTTATTACCTTCCTTTTGGCCCAATACAACTCCTATAAAAAAATCAGAAGCATCAGTGTGTATGTGGAAAGGCAATGTCCAGTTTGGTCCTCTCAAGATAGGTGCTTGAGTCAAAGCTGTCTTAAGTGTCTCAAAAGAGTGCTGACATTCTGTGGTCCAGTCAAATTCTATATCTTTTGCGAGCAGAGTAAACAAGGGTGCTGCAATTTTACTGAAGTCCTGAATGAATCTCCTATAATAGTGTGCATGGCCTAGAAATCTCCTGACATCTTTTTGTTTTTGTGGCATAGGAAGTGTAGAAATTATGATCTCAATTTTATGAGGATCCACTTGAATTCCTTCACTTGATATAAAATATCCTAGAACAATCCCCTTGAGTCATCATCATGAAACATTTCTCATGACTCAATGATAGATTGTGTTCTTGACATATTTTTAGGACTTTCTCTAGATTGTTGAGTGTTGTTTCATATGTTTCTCCATATGTGGTGAAGTCATCCATATAAATCTCCATGGAATCATGAGCATAATCTGACAAGATACTTAGCACTGCCCTTTGGAAAGTGGTTGGGGCATTACATAATCCAAAGGGAAAAATAGAATAAGCATAAGTACTCCAAGGGCATGTAAATGTAGTCTTATCCTAATCTTCTAGAGCTATCTTCATCTGGTTATAGCCACTAAAGCCATCTAAGAAGGAGAAGTATGTTTTACCTACTAGGGAATGAAGTACTTGGTCAATGAAAGGCATTGGAAAGTTATCCTTTTTAGTGGCTATGTTTAGCTCCCTATAGTCCACACATACCCTCCATTTGCCTCCTTTCTTAGGCACAATGACTAAAGGTGACACCCATTGGCTATCACAAATAGGGTAAATGAAGCCTACATAAAGTAATTTTTGTAGTTCAGTTTTAACTATTTCTTGCAAGGCAGGGTTCATTCTCCTTTCAAGCTGTCTAATTGGCTTGAAACCATCATTTATGTAGATCCTATGCATGCACAGGTCTAGATCAATTCCCTTCATGTCATTGTAATCCCATGCAAAGGCTGATGAATGTGCCTGCAACACAGTGGTCATGGAATTCTATTGTTCTTTAGTTAGGGCATTGTTAACATTCAACATTTTACTTGGCATGATTACAAATGTTTTGGAAGCTGATTGCATAGATGAAAAATCATATCCACTGATGTTGGGAACACACTCTTGTGGCAGTAAAGAGTGGAAAAGTTGGGATATTTCTTCTGAGGAATTTGTAGGTATAATGTTCTACGGTGGATCTTGCAGACATGCCAGACAGTCTTGTTGTTGCGGGTCCCTACCATAGTTGTTCTATATAATGTGGTCAATTAAGTCATCCTCATCTTGGTTTTCCAATAGGAGATTGCGTTCAATGGTCATGATTGTTTGCAGGGAATAGTTGTCTTCTTTTTCCAAGGTAGGCCATATAACTTGCTCTAGATTTTCATGAGGTTGGGCTAGTGGAAGAGGACCAACTTCTTGGTTATAGTTCCATTTGATATTATCATGTTCCCAGACCTACATCCTATGAATGCATCAGATGTTGCTAACCATGGTATCCCTAAGATAAGTGGATATCCTGCAAGTTTAACCTTTGGCTATAAGACTATGAAATTTGCAAGATACTCCCATGAGTCTAATGCTATGACTATGTCTTCAATGATCCCTTCAGGTTTTACTGTGGACCTATCTACCAACTATAAAACAATTGGTGTAGGCTAAGGTTAGGTAGCTGAAGTAACTGCATTGTTTCCTTAGTCATGACATTAATGGCTTCCCCTAAGTCAATCAGGGTATTTTTGATGAGGGTCCCATTTATCTTAACATCCACTACTAGACTTCCAGGGTCAATGTATTTAGGGATAGTTATATTCCCTAGCATGATATCAGCAAGGTTCCCTAAGATATGGACTATCTGAGGATCCTTCCTTTTTCTCCCTAGCTTTTTAAGGTAAAGGTCCCTTACTATTTTAGTATAAATTGGGATATCCTTGATAGCTTGAATGAGGGGGATTTTGATACTAACATTCTTGAGTTGTCCTAACATTCTTGAGTTGTCCTAATAGATCTATCTCAGCTTGGCTATGATGTTTTATAATGGATAAACACTTAGGGAAAGGAGGATCTAGACTTGAGATAGTCTAATTTACCTGATTTGACTTAGCCTCCAGAGGTGAATTGTCTAAATCTTCAGTTGTAGGTTCCTCATCTACCATCTCAATGATTTGAGGGAATGAAGGCCTACCTAATGTTTTCCTTGACCTGAGGTGGACATCACTCACCTCTACCCCATAAGTGGGGTATTGAATAGCCTCATTACTGTATGCCTATTAGACAGGCTTGTTATTTGGTTTAGGTGCAAGTTGGGCAGGCAGTTGTGGTGCTCTTGCTGGAAAAGATGTTGGGTTTGATGGATTGGGAATAATAGTCTATTGTTGTGGCTGAGAAGGTAGTAAAGGTTGTGAGTAATTCATATTTTGGTTTTGCCACTACTGTCTTTTTTGTCATTGTGGCTGCCATTGGTTTTGTTGTACTTGCCATTGAGAATTGTAATTGGGACCGTGGAAATTTTTTTGTGGCCATACATTTGGTTGTTGTTGATTCTAGTTTTGCTAATGTTTTTGGCATTGTTGAGGGTTTTTCCATTGGTTTTGGGTGTTGGCCAAGGCTGGGGGTTCCAACCAGATAAACTATGATTACCAATTGGAAATGATGCATTAAAACTTAGAGGGTCTTGTGGCATACATTGTCTTGGTTTCCATGGATTTCTTTGTGCAACATAGAACAACTGCCCATATTCACTTTCAAATGGTTGAAAATGTGGTTTCTCTTATTTATCTTCTTTAATACTCGCCACCCTTTTGCACTTGCAATTGGCTTTCCTTTGTCTGCAGTTGGGGTAGTATTCAGTAAGTATTGCCTCAGCCTCTTCCTTCTTCTTCTTCAAATGTAGAGTGTCCAACTAAGTAGCTAGGTGACTTATAATATCTTCTTTCATGTTGGTCAACAGGTTGCTCAATTCCACCCTTGAAACTAAATTAGATGTCTTGCCAATGGTAGATGTTCTTTCTCCCCTTATCTTCTTGGTAAAGGACCTTGAGTAGTTTCTGCAAACTTTGTAGATATCATCAAAGGGTAATTGAGACACATCCCCTACCCCAATAAGATTAAGGGCATCCATGCAGTCATCATTGACTCCTCTCAAAAATACAAGCTTTAGGGATTCATCTAAGAGTTGATTTTGTGGGTTTTCTTTAGACAGAATTGGAACCTTTCTACATAATCTTCTAATGGTTCATCTTTTTGAGTCATCCTGAAAATGTCATCTCTTCTCTTATCAATTCCTCTACAATAATCTTGGTACTTCTCCAAGAATTTTGTTTTCATTGTGTCCTAATCTAGAATAGTGTCCTTTCCCAGTCCCATAAACCATCTCAAAGTAGCATCCTTCAAAGTAGCAGGAAATAGCTTGAGCCTATGAGCATCAGTTGTGTAGTCATAGCTTCTACACAGGACATCAAAATCGAACAAGAATGTATCTGGATCCTCAGTCACCAAACCATAGAAGATTGGTAATGCTGAAGGAAGTATATTCTTCAGAGCAGTAGCCCTCTCTTGGTTGGTAATTAGAAATTCAAAAGTCACATTTTCTGGTGGATCATCCACTGCATCAGCCATGGTTAGGAAGGTCCTTTATGTATTATCAGTAGATGTTGATGAGAAGGAAATTTATTCTTCAGTAATACCCTCACTCTTATCATTGTAGTCCCCAATATCTATTGTAGCTTGTTGGGTTGATGGGAGAAACCTTCCCAAAGTGTCTCTCTACCTCCGCATACAATAGGTATGACTTTATATAGCAACGGCTCCTGCACAATGTTAGTGAAATGTTCTGGTGTTGGTGGGATGAAACCTAAGTATCCTATTCTCTGAAAGCAAAATGTTTAAACTAGGAAATCTTGGAAATAACAAGAACTGATCTCTGAAAGTAGCACCATCCCCAACAACGGTGCCAAAAATGTAGAGTCCTTACTATGTCTAGTAAACTTGGTGATATTCACACAATTCAGAGGAGAAACCTAACTAAACAATCTACTGTAACCCTTGAAAAGACCTTCATTAAATTATCAACCAGGGCCAGTAAGCGTGTGATGGCACTGGCACTATATGTGCCTTCAAACATCAAAACTACTTAACTCATCTAGTATAGTGTCATAATTCAAACTGCATAATGATAAAGAAAGTAATGTTGATACTGTTGCTACATGTACTTGTAATATAAGACTGTAACTAATGACTATAAAGAAATGAACACTAGGGTTTAACTTGGTATTGATAATATATCCTACACTCCTGACATACACTCTACACTTTGGAGTACAACAAGTTGAGTAACTAGAATATCTTGAAGAATCTAATGCATTTATGAATTGACTATTATAACAAAGTAACATACAAGAAATGAAGTGAGGGATAGTTACCTTAAGTGGCCCTTGCTCAAGTGACTGTCTCCACTGATCTAACTCAAATCTAGTTGCTCAGATTGACACAATCATTCTAATTCCAATTAATTCATTGAACAATCTTTACAATATCACATAAGATTCTGCTGCCATATTTTATTCATGCATTCATCATTAAAAACATAAACATTGTCTGTGTAACTAACCTGAAAAAGATCTAATAACTATATCTGTGATTGAACAATCTACTTAAAACTTAAAAACTTAAACTACCTCAACCACCGAGCCATACATATAGGCATGGGGGAGTTTATTGGAACAAGGTCTCTTAACTGAAATCATAAATCACCACTCTCTACATACATGAGCGTGATAAATGTCAAGTAACTAATAACTAAAAAAGAAAGAAAGAAGAGTCCTAATGAAATTGGAACTTCTTGCTAAAACAGAGGAAAGTGGATTGGTTGAATCAAGCACATTAGACTCCTAGCTGCAACAGAATCCTTCTCCTTCAATCATCTTTATTAATTGTTATCACAATGCATAACCATCTTCATCAAGTGCCTCCATGTTGTAGTTATTGCGTTCAATTTACCTTGGAACTTCCCCTGCTCTGCTATCTGGGAACTCTTTGGCTGCTGCTACACCTTACAGTTGTTGCAGGCTACAGTCCATCTCCTTCATCTACAAGAGTTAGTTCATAGAACATGCACACAATACTAACAACCATAACTAAACACATATATCCTTTACAATCCATACATATCCACACATAATCATGCAATAATCATCATATTATAACCATATTCTATATAATTAATAATCAGGTTCAGGACTGCATAATAAGCATAAAAGATAGTAAAGTGTAGGAATATGTACAAGACAAATGTCTCAGAATGTCTGAGAACTTGCATAAAAACATAATAAAAATAGCCAATAACTAGACCCATCAATGACCTCAATCTATTGTAGTAGTAAGGATTGATCTACTGTATTTTGAATCCCCTCTGGCACAAGAGTTTCAAATTTCACCTTTGACATTACTTTGATTTGTGGAAAATTATCTCGATGCAACTTTAATTCTTCTTTGAAATTAGCTAATAATTCTTAATTAGGTTAGAATCTCCATTATTTACATTATCTCTTACAAGGTGTTCAACAAGTGGGAGAATGTTGGGAATTAAGGTGTCTCAACCTTGGTAATTCCTTGTATTATTTCATTGTATTTATTTATTTATTGCCTATTATTGTAATTAGGATGCATATCCTTATTGTCATCTTGTGAGAGTTGGCACGGTGATGTGTCATCCTACGTGGAAGATGACAACATGTAAATGTGTCGTCACATGAGGAGATAGGTGTCCCACTTAGTGGTAGGAATATTTTTCCATGTGTCAGCATCTTGGATAGTGTGTAAGGGATTATTGACTAAAACGGATATGACAGATTCCTATGACAAATCTATGACGCGTAAGAGTTGTAAAAGGAAGATTCTATGACAGGTGAAGACATGTGTCACAGGGCATCTTGGAAGAAGGCATCTTTGGGCACCCCAAGGAAGGTTATGACATGTTGTAAGAGAATATGTTATTTTTAGCCTATGTATGACAGATTCTCTTACAATTATAAGATATGACAGCTATGATGGATTCTATGATAGTCGTAAGTGTCGTAAGAGTATCTATCATTGCCCAACTTGGGAATAGGCAACCTCTTTGGGATGGGGTGATATGACAAGTGTCATAAACATCCTACAATGTTGGACAAGTGTCCATAGGCATGGGTTTTGGGCTATGAGGCCATGTTGGATGCCCATCTCAAGAAAGAGCCATTTTAGCCTTGTATCTTCTATATAAACAGGTGCTTTGGAGAGGAGATGTATTATGTGATTGATAGGTACTGTTATGCTGCTAGATTGTCTCCAGATACAAGTGTTAAAGACTCCTGCAAGAGCATTGGCTCTGAAACTATATTGTAACCTTGATTGTTTACTGTAATACATTTGAGTTGTGTTTTGGAGTGGGGTTTTTCACCTAATAAGGGTTTTCCCCACGTATATCTTGTCTCTCTCTCTTCTATCTACTTTCTATGTGTATGTGTATTGCTGCAATATCTCTATTGTTGGGTTAACATTGTTGTAACTGTAAAGATTAAAATGAATTTGCACTCATCTCTCCTCATTAGATTAGTGTAGGAAGCAATTTCTGCACACCTAGCTTCCTTTCAGTTGGTATTAGATCTTGATCACCTTTGGTCCTAGTTGTTGGATAGGGGTTTTTTAGCTAATCTTAGGTTGAGTGGGAGCTTTGTACAGAGCATTATGTAATCTTGTTGTAGGAAAGATATGGCAGGCACATCCAGAAGATTAGAGGTGGAGAAATTCAATGGCACTAATTTTGAGTTATGGAAACTTAAGATGGAAGACATGCTTGTTGATCGTGACCTATGGAAAACCATATCCAGTGTAAAACTAGCTACAATGGCACAAGATGATTGCGATCTCAAAGATCGAAAGGCTAAGGGTCTCATAAGACTCAGTCTAGATGATTCTGTCCTGTTAAATGTCCATGAGGAGAAGACCACGAAAGATCTTTGGAAGAAGTTCGGAGATGTTTATCAAGCCAAATCCCTAGTGAACAAATTTTTTCTAAGAAAGAAGTTGTATTCTCTGAGGATGGAGGATGGAGGATCTATTGCAGATCACCTAAATGCCTTCAACATGTTAATTGCACAACTGACATCCGTTGGTGTGAAGATGGAGGAGGATTGGTGTATGACCTTGCTTTTTTCTTTGTCAGACTCGTGGGATCATCTTGTTATGGCTATTGGGAGCACCACATCCACTTTCACAATGGATGAAGTGGTATCTTCACTATTATCTGAAGAGATGTGGAGAAAGTCTTTTGAGGCAGCCAAAGAGGCTCTTGCGGTTCATGGAAGACCCAAGGAGAAAGGGAAAAAGAAGGACAAGAAAGCTGAGAAGGGCAGATCCAAATCCCGTGGGAGATCTAAATCTCCTGAAAAGTCTAAGGCTCTCTGTTGGAATTGTGGAAAAATTGGGCATTTCTTAAAGGAATGGAATGAGGAAAAGAAAAAGAAGAAGAAGAATGTCCCAGATTTAGATTCTGACAAATCACAAGATGATGGTGATGCCTTCATCGCAGCCTTGGCCACCCATGCATTTGATGATGTGTGGTTGATTGATTATGGTGCATCATTCCACATGACCTCGCATCAAAGCTGATTTATGAAGTATGAAGAGTTAGATGGTGGAAGAGTGTACCTAGGTGACGATTCTCATCTAAAGATTGTTGGTCATGGAAGAGTCTCAATCCAATTCCTTGATGGACGAGTGAAGGGGATCACTGGGGTTATGCACATCCCAGGCTTAGAACAGAACCTGCTTTCTGTAAGTATGTCGAATGATGCAGGTGTGTAGGTTGTCCTTTCGAAGGATGGATGCAAGATAACTAGAGGATCGATGGTGCTTACGAAGGGTACTCGGAGAGGTACTCTATTTCAGCGAGAGGCATGCACTTCACAGTGCAATAGTTCTTCTGACTTGAAGAAAAGAGCTACAGTCACTTCATCCCCACCATCTGAACAAGCAGTGAAGAAATCTATTATAACAAATTCTAATGGTAGTGCATCTTGTGTATCCAAGGGTGCTCATGCTTTGGAAGTTAAGCTTCCTGCTGAAAAGACTATGTTATGGCATACGAGATTTGGCCACATTGGTCAGAAGGGTCTTAGAACCCTAAAAAATAAAAACCTCATTGAGGGGTTAAATGATTGTAATCTTGAGTTTGACTTTTGCAAATATTGTATATATGGAAAGCAAAACCGTGTTTAGTTTTACTCTAGTTCTCACAAGTCTTCTGGTGTGTTGGACCTTATTTATTCTGATGTGTTTGGTCATGTTAGTGTTCCTTCGATTTCCAAATCTATATATTTTGTATCTTTTATAGATGATTATAGTAGGACATGGATTTATTTTCTCAGAAACAAAACTGAAGTCTTTAGTCAGTTCAAAGAGTTTAAAGCTTTTGTTGAGAATCAGACTCGTAAAAAGATTAAGTGTTTGAGAACTGATAATGGTGGTGAGTTTTGTTCGGCAAAGTTTGATAAGTTCTGTAAAGAGCAAGGGATTGAGAGACATAAGACAACTCCATACACCCCACAGCAAAATGGAGTTGTAGAGAGGATGAACAAGACACTGATGGAGAGGGCTAGGAGTATCCTTAGTGGAGCAAGCCTCGAATAAAAGTTTTGGGCTGAATCTGTAGCCACTACTTGCTACCTGGTAAATATGTCTCCTACATCAGCTCTTGTTGGTAAGAAACCTATGGAGGTGTGGTTTGGTAAGAAGCTTTTAGTTAGACATCTTCATGTTCTTGGTTGTGAGGCATATGCACATGTGCCTAGGGAGAAATAGTCTAAATTGGAGAACAAGACTGTTAAGTGTATTTTCATTGGCTATGGAGTCGGTGTGAAAGGATACAAGATTTGGGATCCTGTGGCTGAAAAAGTGTTGTATAGCACAAGTGTTATCTTTAGAGAGCTAACACCTTCTTCCATTGTTCTACAGCTGGAAGAAATAGAAAAGAAAGAGGATGTGGTTTAGTTTCCTTCTACCCCTGAGAAGATTCAACCGACAGACCCTGTGAGACCTGATGATGAGGAGAGCTCTAGCAGCTCTGAAAACTTAGAAGAAGAAGCAGAACCTCAACCTCAGCCATTGAGAAGGCCTACACAAACAAGGAAGCAACCTAATAGGTTTGGTTATTCATTACTTGATTCTAGTTGTGCTTTTGCCTTGCTTACTAACACTGATGAGCCTAGAACTATGACAAAGGCTATGGGCATGAAAGATGCAAGTTCCTAGAAGGATGCCATGGAAGATGAGATGGCTTCTTTGGAAAAGAATAAAACATGGGACTTGGTGCCTTTGCCTAAAGGACCAAAACCTATTGGATGCAAATGGGTGTTCAAGAAGAAATTTAGTTCAGATGGCAGTATTGAAAAGTACAAGGCCAGATTGGTTACGAAGGGGTATTCACAAGTAGAGGGAATTGATTATGGTGAAATTTTATCTCTTGTTGCAAAGCTGACATCTATTCAGTTCCTGTTATCTCTTGCAGCAGCTTATTACTTAGAGTTGGAGCAGATGGATGTGAAGACAATATTCCTTCATGGTGATTTGGAGGAAGAGATTTACATGTTACAGCCAGAGCATTACATAGAGAAAGGTAAAGAAAATTTGGTTTGCAAGTTGAAAAAGTCTTTGTATGGTTTGAAGTAGTCTCCTAGGATGTGGTACTTGAAGTTTGATGCCTTTGTGTTGGCAGTTAAATTTCTGAGATCGAAATCAGATCATTGTGTATATTACAAATTTGACAATGATCGCATTCTCATTATTGCATTATATGTTGATGATATGTTGTTAATTGGGAATGGTAAGAATATGATTTCTGATTTGAAGTCTCAGTTGTCAGCATAGTTTGAGATGAAAAATCTACGGGCAGCCAGGTACATTCTGGGAATGGAAATTAGAAGAGACAGAGCTAACAAAAAACTTTGGCTAAGCCAGATTAAGTATGTGAAGACCATGTTGGATAGGTTCAGCATGGCAAATTGTAGACCATTGTGTGTTATTGTTTCTTTGGGGACAAAGTTGTCTATTAATGATTGTCCAAAATCTCCTAGTGAGGTGGAGGACATGAGCAAAGTACCTTATGCTAGTGTTGTTGGTAGTTTGATGTATGCTATAATATGCACAAGACCATACATTTCCCAAGCAGTGGGAGTCCTTAGTCGATTTATGGCTAATCCTTGATGGGTACATTGGGATGTAGTTAAGAGAGTGTTCATATATTTGAGGGGTACTTCTGAGTATTCCATATGCTATCATGGTAATGTTATAGGACCTCCGCATTCTATTTGTATTCGTGGATTCATGGATTCTCATTGGGCGGTTGACATTGACAGCAGGAGATCCACCAGTGCTTATGTGTTCACCATGTTCGGTGGTGCAATTAGTTGGATGAGTAAGCGACAACCTGTGGTTTCTTTATCCATGACAGAAGATGACTATATGGCAGAAACTCATGCTTGCAAGGAATCCATTTGGCTTAAGAGATTGTGTTCAAATATTGGTGTTGATGTAGGACAGATTACGATTTGTTGTGACAGTCAGAGTGTGATTTGCCTAGCAAAGAATCTAACTTTCCATGCCATAACAAAGCATATTGATGTACAATTTCACTTTGTGTGAGACATGGTAGAGGATGGGAAGGTGAATTTGGAGAAGGTAGATACTTTGAAGAATGTTGCAGATGCATTGACGAAACTAATGGGCACAGAGAAGTTCAGATGGTGTTCGGAGTATATGGGCCTCTCAGCCTATAGCAGTTAAATCCTATTATTTCCATTGGCTCTTACAAGGTGTTTGACAAGTGGGATAATGTTGGGAATTAAGGTGTCTCAACCTTGGTAATTCCTTGTATTATTTCATTGTATTTATTTATTTATTTCTTATTATTGTAATTAGGATTCAAATCCTTATTGTCATCTTGTGGGAGCTGGCACGATGATGTGTCATCCTACGTGGAAGGTGACAACATGTAAATTTGTCCTCACATGAGGAGATAGGCATCCCACTTAGTGGTAGGAATATTTTGCCATGTGTGGGCATCTTGGATAGTGTGTAAGGGAATATTGACCAAAACGGTTATGATAGATTCCTATGACAAATCTATGACATGTAAGAGTCGTAAATGGAAGATTTTATGACAGGTGAAGACATGTGTCACAGGGCATATTGGAAGAAGGCATCTTTGGGCACCCCAAGGAGGGTTATGGCATGTTGTAAGAGAATATGTTATTTTTAGCATGTGTATGATAGATTCTCTTACAGCTGTAAGATATGACAGCTATGACGGATTCTATGACAGTCGTAAGTATCGTAAGAGTATCTGTCATTGCCCAACTTCGGAATAGGTGACCTCTTTGGGATGGGGTGATATGACAAGTGTCATAAACATCCTACAGTGTTGGACAAGTGTCCATAGGTATGGGTTTTGGGCCATGAGGCCATGTTGGATGTCCATCTCAAGAAAGAACCATTTTTGCCTTGTATCTTCTATATAAATAGGTGCTTGGAGAGGAGATGTATTATGTGATTGACAAGTACTGTTATGCTACTAGATTGTCTCCAAATACGAGTGTCGAAGACTCCTGCAAGAGCATTAGCTCTAAAACTGTATTGTAACCTTGATTGTTTATTGTAATACATTTGAGTTGTGTTTTGGAGTGGGGTTTTTCACCCGATAAGGGTTTTCCCCACATATATCTTGTCTCTCTCTCTCTTCTATCTACTTTCTATGTGTATGTGTATTGCTACAATATCTCTGTTGTTGGTTTAACATTGTTGTAATTGTAAAGATTAAAATGAATTTACACTCATCTCTCCTCATTAGATTAGTGTAGGAAGTGATTTCCTCACACCTAGCTTCCTTTCATTTTTCATTGTCCTTGAATTCTAGTTTAGGGTGGAACTCATATACCTATTTTTGGTCTTCTCCTAAGCACATTATTCTATTTCTAGTCAAGATAGGAAAGATGGCCTCCTTATTGTTGTGTAGTCTTACAACACGCATCATTTTGCCTCGACAAATAGGGACCCAATTTTGTTTGTCCTTTCTATCTATGTGTTTTATGTTGTGGGCGGTAATGGTAAAATAAGCATCCTCATCCAGGTCAAAGTTAAGTCAAATTTGAAGTTGAGAATAATCCCATGTGGAAGCCACAAATGGATAGAGGGTAAAATTCTGCTCAACTTTGCCTTTTGGATCAAATCAAAACTCGTTGAAACGAGCGAGTTGTGCTCAATTGAAATTCTGGTCAATCAGATATTTTGGTCAACCGAACATGACATTCGAAATGTGAAAATATCATGTCTAGTCCTTATATCATGTCCACTCCTAATGTCAAGTCACAAATGCATAGTAACGATATCCAAACCTGAAGACATTATCAAAGATCATTGATTCGATATCTATCCTGACCTAACATTGGGCAAATATCCTAGGTTTAAATATCCATACCCATATCTAGTCTGAAACCATCAAATTTGGTGTAGCAAGTCATGAAACCTTCTACCAAATAGGATATTTTAACATGACATGATCAACTGAGCAAATGTCCTATCCATGTCCATATCTAATGCACCGAATATATTAGACTTGACATTTGAACCAGATATTTTACAAATGTCCATGTCCATACTCAATCCCATATCCTATCCCTAGCGTTTAACCCATTGAATTTTCAACTAGATATTTTGGAATGAACATTCTGTAATGGTATTTTAGAAAATGTCCCGACCCTCGTGATTAACTAAGTTCCTGTCACTTCCCTCCCCAGTCAATAGGGTTTGACCATGAAATTGATGATGTCACCTAACAAAGTTTCCGCCGGATGTCTACCCAACCTCAGTCAAAGTCAAATGGATATTTTGCACTGGACATCCTAACTGGACATTAATCTTCAAATGTCCATCTGGTCCTTAAGCTTTAATATACTACTTTTGGCTGTTGATATTTTAAATTCAAATATCAGCATTTTTCCAATTGTTAATTCTGCCTGTGGCCAAATGGTAATTGCTTAACCAAAATGCAGTGGGCATTTAATGTGCCCATAATTAGCAAATATTAGCATGATAAGAGAAAACCTTGATGCATTTTTTTTGAATCACAAAGCATTTGTTTGAGATTGAAAGAGCACAAGTACAGATAATTATCTTCAAAGGCAAATTGCAAAAGGTTGATATAACATATTAAGCTCAACTAAACAAAGTCCATTGCATAGTAAAAAACAAGGTGGTATCCCTATAATTAGGTATGAATATGACAAACCCCCTTTTACTTGATCGTTGTAGTAATTTTTCCTTACTGAGGGTAAAATCCAAAGGTAAATCATAGGGTAAATTTGGTATTACATCAGGATTATTAGTGATTATGGATAATTTGGTAAATTTACATTAATTTACCCATTTCAGTTCCTTGATGCCAAAATTAACTATGGATACCTGTATTGCACAAGACAAGATACAGAAGAGATGAGATTGTTGCAATGAATAATTCAAACCACCAATGTCTTCCACTTCTAGAGGTGTGTGGAGCAAATCTAGTTACGTGCTAGATACTCATTAAGGGAAGATAGATCTAGATGTCTTTAGAGCTAGAATCCAGGCTCATGAAGAGGATGCTACCCTAGATAACATTGTGAAGAGTGGAATAAATAATGCAGCTAGGTTTCCATACACCGTAGAAGCCCTAGAACTAGTGGTTGAATGTTCTCAGAGATATAGCCCAGTAGATAAGAAGGTTGAGCACCAGGGGCATGTTTATGCTGACTTCTCTACCAAAGGCATAATAGAAGCATTCAGGTTACCCAACAGTTGTGATATGGTCGAGGTAGATGTGAATGCATTGTCTACAGAGTATAATGCCAACCTTGCAGACTACCAAAAGATCATGTATACATCCTGGATGGATCCAGCCACTAGGAAAATGGCAATGTCTAAAATGCCCCAAAACCTCTACAAGTTTGATCTCAACTTGAAGGTGCAGTATAGGATAGCCCTACTGAGAAGAATGTTAGGAAAGATAGATTCAGGGACATTAGAGCCATGGATGTTTGGCTTAATTTGTCTGGTGAAAGAGAAGGGCAAGGTAATGCACTGGGCAAGACTCATCAGTGAATCACTTCATGAGGGTAGGATAACATGGAAGAAGAGAAGACAAATGTTCTACATGACATCCTATGTAGTTTATGCATGTGCATATAGATCCTGGTTCAATGGATTGTAGACAATGGGTAAGTTAGGGCCCCAACCAATGGATCAACTAGTGTGGGAGTATTACCCACAATTAGAAAGGAAACAATCCATCCTACACTACAAGGTAGTAAATGACTATTTCATGATGCATTTAGTTTGGCTGATGGAGGGAGATCAAGCTAAGAGGCTCTCAAAGGAGGCATGGGAGGTGATACAACTACATGGGTCCTAGCTCATCCAATTCCCTACCTTCACCTATATTAGAATGGAGGGATTTGAATGTAATCCATTCATGCTTCCAAGATGCCCTATAGATAAGGTATTGCTTCTAGAGATCACAAGGTAGATTATACCTTCTTTTGAGGCATATGTCACAAAGAATAAGAGAGGAAACATCAGGTTCCTAATAGATATCAATTGGTATACCTGCTTGAACATTGATAATGCCAAATTATCTGAAGCTGAGTTGCACAGGTTGAACTTGCATTCATTCCCTCATGCAAGGAGTTTTGATCCATATCACATAATGGAGAAGTACACCAAGATGAAATTGAAACACATCCCTCACATGGAAGATTTATAGGCTAACTGCATAGATGAGGAGGATATGAGGAAAAGAAGATATCAAAGATTGACTTTGAATCAAATCAAGACCTTGGGATGTTTTGAGGTACTGCCATAGGTCAAATCTAATGATGGCTAGGTCTTGGACCCCGAGTATGATGATAAAAGGTTGTATATAGAAACCTTACCCCCTCTGGATTGGTCTCAACCTAAGGAGACATCCATTGACGCTATCACCAAGAGGGTCCTAACCACCACTCAGAGGTGGGTCAAATAGAAGATGAATGAGCTAAAGGGTAAAGGTGTGGCTATAACCTATGATAAGAAGAGAAAGATGAAAGATAGAGAAGATTTGGAGTATGATGATTTTCTCATTTAAAAGAGAAGAATAATGGAGGCTAAACTAGCCAAGCCGAGGACTTCAACATCAAGTGAAGCCCTAGTAGCAGAGGGGATCACCGTTGCTATGAGGTCCTCACCTCCAAGGGATCAGCCCTTAAGAGAAATAACCATCTCCAGCATGCCTACTAAAGAACGTCATCCAACGGACATATTAGGGGGATTGTTTATCCCTAAACAAAAAAGGGGACCTATCACACCAATGAGGGGAGTTGTGGCTAAGCCAATCAAGTTCTTGGCTATAGCAGAAGAGCCCACGAAGATGGAGTTGATGTTTGCAATAGGTCAGTCTTAGTAGGCCCACCCTCTCCACAAGTCAAACTCCAGGAACATCTAGTCGAGCAAGTGGAGGCTTACCATGCTCAGACTGGAGGAGAGGTAAGGCAACTGCAACATGGCCAATCAGCTCAGCACATCATGCAGGTGAAACATGAACTAGCTAAGGAAGCCAAAGCACAAGAGAAGGCCAGGGCTAAATAATTACAGTTGTCATTAAGTGGAGTAATTGACTTAACTGATGATGAGGTCACATGGGATGTGACCAATGATCCGGTGGGTTCCCTGCTTACATTTTCAGCAACACTTCAGCAAGAACCTCGTCAAGAAGAGTTAATAAGGAGTTTGATGGCCACAAAGGATGCTAGAGTAGAAAACATATCAGATATAGAGAGGTTAGGATCACCTCAAGATCCATTGGGTAGAGTTCAATTGGATGACCTGGTCACCAGAATAACGACAGATGAAGAAGAGATGGATGCATCCCGACCTGAGGTAACAGATAAATCCACTATGGAGGTCCCGGATATTCAAGAAGAAGTTGCTCAAGATATTCCTACAGAAGGAGAAGTTAGACAAACTAAAGAAATAGTAGGAAGAGGATTGGATGAGTGAGATCAACAATTGGCCCCACATGAGGAACATTTACCACAAGATAAAGGGGATGAAAAAATGCATGATGTAGGTGAAAATCTTGAGATTCCTCAATAGGAGGTCCCTTAAGAGAAGGTGCCACAACAAGAAAGGGGTTTAGATAAGGACATCGATATGATAGTCAAGGATGCTCAAATCAAGCAATCAGGTCAAGGAGGACCAGTAGAGGATATACCAGAATGGTTGGCATTCAAGGTAATGGAATCTCATGTCAACCTAATTCCTTTTGATTTCAAGGCTTTATTTTCTACAAAGGAACCCAGGCCCAGGCACAAGGCAATGGTAGTATCCTCCATTAAAAGGGATACAACTAGACATAAGATAGTGCATTTAGCTATTCCTACAATAGATAAGTCCAAGGGAGATATTACAACAATTGAGTATCAAATTACTACTCTTGACTTAGGTCACGCAATTGCAGAGCAAGAAATTGAAGAGCTTAAAAGTAGTGCGGAAGCAACAGCGGCCCAGATATGTAAGGTAAAGATGAAGAACAAGGCGTTGAAGGACTGTAATGCTTAAGTTGAGGCCTTTGTGAAGGGGTTAGTAGCTCTAGGGATGCAAATCATAGAAGTTCCATCTAGTCTAACGTTGGTAACACAGGAGGAGATAACTGATCTGGATGCGAAGAAGCATCAGGCCCAAGTAATGCACAATTGGTTTCAAAAGTTTATAAAGAATGGAGAAGAGGTAATTCAGGTTTCCTTATCCAATTGGGATGCTTTAGCATATATCTAGACATAGGCATGCATCCTAAAGAAAGAATGTATTACAAGGCTTGGTTAGAATGATCAAGACCTTGGTGTTTTGAAGAATGTCCACAAGATAAATGATCAAGTGATGTTGAAGTACAAGATAATGATAATTGAGACTATGCCCAAGATATCAATGTGGATAAAGGATTTAAAATTTGAGGTAGATATCTTGAAGGGGTGTAGACATAAATCTATCAACATAGGCAATAAGGCACATAACCTCCTAGCAAATGAGATGGAGATCTTAGAATAGTTGCTCAGGACCTTAATGGATGAAAATGAAACATATGAAGAGTAGGCATCTGTAGGATCTTTTAAGGTTGTATTTGAACCTGGCTTGAAGGATTTGATGGAACATTTTTTGGAGATAGTCATAGATCAGGTAATGGACTTATCTGTTAGGATAAGAACATACAAAGAAAAGATAGACAACAGGACTAGTAAGCGGATATCCATAGGTGATCAACTTCAAATGCAAGATTATGCTAAAAATAGGGCACAACAATTTGATAAAAAAGAGATAGATAAAATAGTTAAATCATATGACTTGTATGAGAGCCTGGATTCCATTGTCTTGATAGAGTCTAAACATGGGTCTTCAGATACTGAATAGTCTAGAGTGCATGAGAAGGTGAAATTTTCTAGATGATGGCATCTTGAAGATGCTAAAGAATATTCCATTTCCAACTATCTTATGTTCCATATTTGCAACTGGCAATCACGTACCTTGAGTTTTGACCGTGGATGTTTTTGAAGTTGATCCTGACTGTTGGTGTATTGTAACCAATCTCGGTTCCTTATTCTATAAAAGGACCTAGATCATTTGTAATTAAGGGAGACTAAATTGATGAACTCTACTGAGCATTAAGTTTATTGATTTGACAACTTTGTGGCTTATTTTCATGGTTCTTTCTCATATCAGTTGTACATTTGCATATATTTTTGAACATATAATGGACATGAAGCTACAAATTATAGTTCTATTGTAAATCTTAAGTAATCTTTATTGATTTGAGTATGTAATGTTGAATTGATGTATTCTTTTGAAGTGCATTCAACTGATTGCTTATTGCTATCAAGTTTCCTTGAAGATTCACACCTCTTATTTGTAACTGTGAATGTTTTTGGTGAAGTATGAGTAGGTTTGCCTCATTTCATGATTATGTCTGGATATACATGTGGATTGCTAGTGAAATTTAGAATCCTTAGGACTTTTTCCTTCTAACCTAATCTTTTGGCATTTATTTCATAAATTGTGGTGAGAAATTACAAACAATGATAAATCTAAAGCAAATAATCATAAATATTGATGAATTGTATACTTTAAAGAAGATCTTTAGGTAGATTCATAGTATATGTGCAAAGATTAGTTCAAATAGAGATCATTTCAAAAGAATTGATCAAAGTTAGAATCATTTCAGATGAACTAATCAAAGTTAACAATAATTTTTGAAGAACTAATCAAAGTTACATCAAATTTGCAGTAATATACTTGAAATCTAGTTGTTCATTTGAGAATTTGACATAAACTTGTGAGATATTGTGCAGATTGATCTAAATATGTAGGATACTGGTGAAGTATGACATGATTTTGGTATAAATGACTTGGAAGCATGTAAGTCCCCAAAATGGAAAATAGCAACTCACAACAAACCCTAAGCGACAACAAGTAGTCAAGCCCTGACCATTGGAGACTTGGGACCTTAAATTCCTAGTGAATTTAAAGTTTTTCAAGAGGAATAGAGGTTTGCTTTATGAACTTATTATTCCTATGAGTGTGACTAAACATCGCATCAACACTTACCATAAGGTAGACAACATTCCCCCATTGGTTTAGCAAAGTGTAGAGATGCTCAAGCTACAAAGCAACCTTGTTGGCTTGAACTTGGATCTGCATGAGGCACATTACATATCACTAGTGATTTGGAGTGAATAGTAAAATTAATATCCATAGTAGAATTAACAAAACTAATAGAATTTTTATCTTTACAAATGTAAAAAACCATCTCCAATATGAAATCATGCCACAACTAGGAAAACTCAATAGGAAATTTGGTCCCATCCCCTAGGATGACATTGTGGTAGGCTTGAAAGGCAAATAAGATTCACAAAAAAAATAAAAATTTCCTCATAATCACTAGATTTCCATCCAAAAATATGAAGCCATGTTGAGGGTTGGGAAAAAGATTGCATATAGCATTGTGTCTTATTCCAATGGATACTAGAGCTAGAAGATAGGTAGAAAGTGTCAAGACATTTGAAAGCTTGGCTAATGTTTTCCTCTTCTATGAGAATCAAGAATGAATCATTTGTAAGGCACCTATTGGCCACTTGTTGAGAGGCATATCTAGGCAAGGTAATTCCTTTAACATGTTTTTGTGAAATATTATTGGCAAGAAGATAACTAAACCCTTCAAAAATAAGCACATGAAGTGAAGGCAAAAGAGGGAAACCTTACCTTATAGAATAGAAAAGGTAAAAAGGTTTCTATTGAAAACCATTAATGGTGAGGTAGGAAGAATCATTAGTAAAGAGAATCTAGACTGGTTGAATGAATGTGGGACCAAAGTTAAGATCTCTAAGAGTGGAAAGAATGAAATTCCATTCAATCTTGTTGTAATCCTTTTCAAAACCAATTTTGATGAAAAGTGTGTGTTGGTTTGACTTGTCTACCCATTCCATACCCTCCTGGACAACTATAACATTGTCAAAAATAAATTTACTTTGAATAAATCTAGTCTACTTAGGACAAACAACCAATGTGAGGAGATGTTTGATATGCATGGCTAGAGCCTTGACAATAATTTTGTAGGAGAGATTCAAAAGAGTGATAAGCCTCTAGTTGCAAATAAATTCTATATCATAAGCCTTACGTATGAACTTGATATTTCCTTGGTTCAAATTATAGATCCTAGAAAATTGATATGAAAAACTTCAAGATATACTTGAAACAAATTATTGCAAACATCATCCCTAAGGATTTTGTAGAATTCACAGGGAAAACCATCGTAATGAGGCACTTTGTCATTAGCCATTCTAAATCTAGTTGAATGGAGCTCCTCATGTAAGAAAGGAGTTTGTCACAAGTAGCAACTTGGTCTTTAGAGAGATTGCATGAAACTACATCCAAACATATCTTAAGAGCCACTTCCTTCTCAAGGGACACGGCTTGATGTCATGACCACATTTCCCATGCGGTCACGACACACAACACACGTGTCATGTCCACATTTTCCATGTGGTCATGACACGAACTATGAAAAACTTTCCTACCTATCCCTAGAAACCCCCTCGCACGCGTCTATGTGCTCGGTGGCATTATGCATAAGGCGTAAACATAACAACATAACCACAAGGGTGAAGGCCATCTAGGGGGTATGCGACACGTAGAGTGTCACTTCTAGGGTTAGACTAATTTAATCTGAACCCTAAGTTTCCTAGGTGAAGATGATTTCGTCAGCATCGAACCCTATCTAACTCAGATCGAAAAGTGATAAAGCAATATGGTAAGATGGCACGTGATTCAAGTGGAAAGATGGAATGGAAATAAATAAAGCATCACATCAAAATAAACCTAGGAATCTAGCAAAATTTTGGCAGCATAACACATTTTCGATAAACGCAAAAATAAAATTTAAAAATAAATCACAAATAGGAAAATAAAATTTAGGAGTAGAATTAAATAAAATAAAATTTAGGAACAAATTTCAAACGACTTAAAACAAAATAATAAATTAAGTGCCTTACTAAGGCCTAATAAATCGACCTGGCATAAAGGACTAAAAATTTGAAATAAATAATAATAAAATTAAAAATAATAATAATAATAAAATAATAATAAACGTCTAATCGGACCTCAAAAATTCAAGTCCGTTAATAAACATAATTTCGGCAATTATGTTTATTATCGAACTCAGAACAAAAGGGAAGGGAGGAGGCTAAGATACTCCCGCAAAAATAATAATATAAAAAAAAATAAACAATTAAAAGGATGATATCACGATAGGGAAAATTAAAATAATACCCTAAGTAAGCTGAATTAAATATGCAGGGGATAAACTCCCAATGAAATAAAATAAATCTCCCTCCTAAGAATTAGATTCACAAGATAAATTTTAAATAAACGATTAAGTTAAATCTCCCCTAATAAATCATCGAAAAGACTAGGCACGCCAGTGACTGAAAGTCAAGGATAAATTGAGATAAATAACTATTAAATAGACGTAACCCAAACTGACGAGATCTGAGGAGGAATATAGTTCTCACAATCGTAATTACTCCCATAGAATTAAGTAATATTATATATCAATATTAACATCAAATATCAAACGCCCTCTAAGGAAAGCTCACAAGGTTAAATAAAACAAAAGAGTTAAACCCCTAAATAAAATTAGGGATATACCCAACTAGCAAAAAAAATCTTCCCAACATTCAAGAATTTGTTTAAACCCTATGAACTTATTAACCTAAGATGCCAATGATTTACAAACAAGGGGGTAGTAACTCAAAGAGCCAAGAAGATACACCCCCCCTGCCACCACTAAGATTCTAAGCCTAAGGGATAAAATGTGGCCAACAACAAGGATGAGAAGGGCCAAACCTGCGGTCACCAAGATAAGGCAAAAGCCTAATTAAAATAAAATAAAATAAAATGAACCAAGACACCGCACTCCTAAGGAACCCTATTGCCACACAGGAGAAAGTGAATAATACACAACGAGGGGAACCTCGTCCTAGCCCTAACCCTAAAGTTTGATCATTCCCAAGTGTAATGCGGGGTCTACAGGGTAGAGGATGAAAGTCGCCATGGCCGCCACGAACCAGGACAGGGCCGAGTTTGTTCCTTCACTTTTTTTTGTCAAGGGATCCACGGTGAGTTTCCTGGTCTGTGCAAGGGGGTGAGGACTCCTGACGGCTGAGCCAAATGGGACGGCGGGAGGGTGAGGTTGATGCTGAAAACAATGGAGGCCAGCGCTCGCAGGTGTCAAGGGTTTTGATGGGGGTGGGGGGTTTGTCTCCCCACCCCACTCACAGTCCAAACGATAATAGTGAAGACGGTGGCTTACACCCGTTGCCCTGTCCTCCACCGCAAATGGTAATATGGCCCACAGCGACCTGAGTATGGGTCAACCGACACCCTCCTAAGTGGTAGCTAGAATAGCATAGGTTTATTTATCTATCTCATTTCTTGTTAAAAAAGATTTTCGGTAAAAGTTTCTCTACAGGGCAGTTTATTCATAGTTATGGCACTTAGATGTGATTAAGACAAGAACCATCCACAATTTGTTATCTTGTTTAAAGCACAGTTTATTCCACACTACAACCTATAACAAGCAAGTTTGCACAGGAATGTTGTTGACAGGGGTACAAAACATACCAGTGGCACACAGGTGGGTAGATCTCCCTACAACAACCGATTCTATTCTAAGATAAGGCTCACAAATGAACTAATTGAGAACAGTAAAGTGATAACACAATTTCATAAAGATACACACACACCTGACAGTTAAAAACTTCCCTCCAACTGAAAATGAGGTTAACTACTAAATACATTCCAGAATGATAAATGCACAGAGTAACATATATATATATATATATATATATATATATATATATATATATATATATATATATATATATATATATATATATATATATATATATATATATATATATATATATATATTTCCTTTTATCTTTTTTGAAAAGAAATATACAAGGTTGGGAATGCATTCCAGTCTAGCTTCTACAACAACAATTATTATGAGCTTAATAATACATCACAAAAAACTAGGTTAAACTTTCCTCTCTTTTTTTTTCTCTTTGAAAAATGAAATAATAGGAATATCTGCATTTGTATGGAGCAATTAAAATATACAAAGTTCTTTTTTTTTTTCTTTTTTCCTTAAACAGCACTAAGGTAGAAGTTGTATTTTAGTCTAATCTTCTTTTCTTCCAACAACAACTAATACAAGAGGAACTCTTACCACAACAAACAGATAATAAAACCCCACTTTCTCTTTCTTGTTGCACTACAATCCATTTAATAGTACACATAAATATATATATTTTCTTTGAAGGAAAAATTCAAGGCAGCAACAGAAATAATGTCACATGCATTTCACAAAATTGTAACTTCCACTTAAATACTAAACAACCTTTTAATAAAGTAACAAGAATATTTCACTTACAGCATTTAATACAACCATCTCCATGGCAAATTATCTTGACAAACTTTTACAAAAATACATTACAATCAGGCCACAATGGCCATGGCTTCAACAGCCAAAAGAATGCTACAAAGCCACTCAAAGTGGGCTCCACTACAACTTCTTTTCTCCACTCAAATCTTGCAACAAACACAACAACAAGAACAACAAAACTAGCCACTTCGCAAAGCTCTCCTCCCTACCATAGACCCGCAAGAGGCTCACCCCTGAGCTGGGGAGGTAGGGATTCACACGTGTATAAGAATCCACAACAAAATATCAATCACAACCACACCAAAAACACCCATAAGTTTAGCACAAAACTCAACTCATAAAAATGAGTTGTAGAGGGTAGGGAATGGACCCCTCAACTTCAAAGGGCTCCCAAAGAGATGAAATAACATGCTCATGGCCTCAAGCCAAATAAAATCTCCCAAAACACCACTCTCCACAAATAAAATCACAATAATCTCCATGGCACTCTTGCCATTCAATGAACTTCTCCACAATAAAAGCTCTCAAGGAGAAAATACATAATGTGGGAGAGACCTCAAGGAGTTTCCTTTCCCCTACCCATAACAAGTTGAGCATTACCTCCATTGGAGGTGCTCTCACCATACTCTTATCCCAACATCACAATGCAAACAACAAACAACCAAAACTTTAACACAATACATTAATAGCAAGGGTGAGAAAACAAGTTTTGAAAGGCCTACCTTCAAAAGCCCTTACAATGGAAGCAAGTTGGTGAAGAGCTCCAAGCCTTCCCAAGCCTTCCAATCCTTCAAGCAAATCCTCTAACTCCTCCAAACTCCTCCAAAAAAAAGCAATAAGAATAAAATTGAAGAACCCCACACTCCTCAACAAGAGGAGATAATATAGGCCATGAATTTGGCCTTGAGGAATGAGAAGGTGACACTTGTCACCTTCTCATTCCTCCTCCCATGCCACTTGCAAGGGAGAGGAAGTGTGCGGATGACAAGTGTCCTCCTCTCATTCTCTCTCAATCCTCACCTCATCCACTTGTGCTCTCACACATGTGTGAGAGGACAAGTGGTGAGGTGGCAACTCCACTCACACCCACAAGAGGATAAGGGATGCCATATGGCATCCTCCTATTCTCTCAAGGAGCCATCTTCCTCCATGATGCTCTCACATGTGTGTGAGAGTCTTGGGGGAAACTCCCCACACACTTGGGAGTCTTGGAGACCTCCCAAGTCTTCCTTGGGAAAGGGTTCCCAACCTTTGGGAAGGGAGATGAGTCTTTCCCAAGGCATGACTCATCTCCCACTTCCCTTATTTCAAATTTTCGTCACTTTTACCAAACCAAGGTTTAGAGTGACCAAACCTGAGTCAAATCTAGGGTTAGATAGTCCAAGTTGACCCTAGACTCAAGGGTAACCACCTAGGGTAGCTTTTGGGACTCCAGGGTTCACAAAGGGGGTTAAAAATCACATTTAAATGGCCTCTAAATAAAATAAATACCAAGTGGTGTAAATCAAGTAAAATTATACAATACTCATTATTAAATAAATAGACAAGGGGTACTAAGGCCGAAATAACCAAATTAAATCAAGTACTTAAATCATCATTTAAATTCAAACGTGATCCTTATCCCTCTTGGGAATGGATCGGTTTACAAGGGATAACATAGTGTGAATTCTACCTCTGATTTTCCCGTGGCTAGGGAATGTGAAACCTGCACATCTCGATCAAGTGTCAGTCATATCATGGAAATCATAGCCAAAGCAACTGGAATTAAATTCACGCAATTCGAATACATCAATAATCATCAATACATAACTCCAATTTAAACTACATTTTAAATCATATGTCAAATAGTCGACATCACATAATTAATTAGAAACTCATTACGAAATATCATCTAATATATCCCATGTGTCAAATCACCAAATATCATCCACTATGATTGAATCAAATCACATATGTCAAATCAAAGTCCTATCATAAACAGGAGATAAAAGAAACAAGTTTGCATAATAAAACCATAGTCACTAAAGGTCTAATAATGTCATCACAAAATAGCATAATCGATCAAAATAAGGGAGGTGAAATAATCGGCCTCACACTTGAGCTTGAAAGACTCTAGTCTTATTGGACAAAGGCATGGAGGTCACCAGGAATAGTAAAAAGGTGTTGAACATCCTCCTTGATGCACTTAATTTTTTGAGATGATTTTTTTGGCCACAAGGCCTAGAAATATTCTTTTCAAACATGATCACCAACTTTTAACCAATGAAGTTTGGATTTGATCTAGGCTTCCCTAGCAATGTAGGCATCAACTATCTATATAAGGCAACACTACTTAGCCCCCTAAATTTGGAAGAGTATGTGGAAAGGCACTACTTCAAGATGAGTGGAGAATTGGCCAAGATTTGATGACATGGCCACATAGGATTTGTGATGTATCTAGGCCAACTGACAACTAAACATTCTCAAAAAATGAGCAGTATATATGATGGTGTTAAATAGCCAAACAATCCAATCATGATCTCCTTTTAGATGTGGCACCAAATTCCAAATGCATTTTATCTGAGCCAATGTGGACTTGTGCTATAGCAATAATGTGTTTAAAGAGAATTAAGTATTTTTAGCCTTGAAGTTTTGTAGGCCACACTCAATTTTGAACTAGATCAACAAATGGTCAAAAAAATTAATAAGGCATGGGTTCAACTAGAATAGACTAATAGTTGACAAAGGAAAAGTATGATTTATCTAATATCATAGCAGTATCAAGTCTCTTAGCGACTCTTTAGACCCACTATGCAAATTGGACCAAGTGTACCAAATTGGAGATGTGCTTTGGTGGTCAAGACTTAGGTCATAAAGGCCTAATTTATTACACATATAAAGCTATGTCTCTTTTTTATTGACTATCCACTACATGGATAATTGGTCATGTTTGTTAGATGGCACCTCAACCATGTTGAAGTCACCATTAGGAACCCATTGTAGTGACAAGTCATTTGCAATCCATTTCCAAAGTAGCATCCTTTTACCCACATCATACAAGGCATAGATATTGACAAAAGAAAAAATATCAATTCTCAATATTCGAAAGGGCCCATTAGGCTCTATTAGATGGTTCACAACCATGGGTAACATAGTGGGGTTTCCACTTGGCATTGACAAATGTTACCATGCCACCATGAACCTACTCATAATTACTATTGAAAAAATTACTATCTAGCTATAAGACACAACACATGAGTGAAAGAAAAAAGCCAACAAACTTAATCTCCTAAAGATAAGGAATATTTAGAGGGGTAAATCTCTATCAAAAATCCTACACCATGAATTAAGGACATTTCCTTGGAGTCCAATCCTTGCAATGCAGTAAATCCAATTTTCTTAATCTAATCTAACATTTGAGAGAGAAGGATCCAAATTGCATCTACCATTTCTGAGGAACATATTCTCCTTCTTCGACATCTTGGGGAGGGCTACGAGACTATCTTCCTACCTCTAGTGATGATGCAATTGGAACTCCCAAATTCAACAAGGAAATAACACTCACTAGAAGAGGAGTACTTGAGATCCAAGGCTTACTAACCTATTTAAAGGAATCACCAAATGAGAGGTATGAGCTAGTTGTAAATCAACCTACTTTCTTTGCTTTATCACTAGCTTGCAGCCAAGAGGATCCTACAAGTTTGTTGATTTGTCATTAGCTTTAACCAACCACAACTTAAAGAAGTTTGGTCATTGGAAATAATTAATTTTTTAATCCATTTGAACATCCAATAGAAAAATTAAGTTTTTTTCTTTTCTTTAGAGGGAATAAGTATTTATATTTGTGATTTATTTAGTTTTTACTACACTTTTCAAAAGTAAAAATAAAATAAAATAATTACTCAAATAATAAATGGTGGCTTTCAAAAGTAAAACTACAACTTATCTTTCTATGTAGTAAATAAAATAATTCTAAAGTAAAATAAAATAGCTCTGGACTGATATGGCATGTTTTAGATAGATGTATTTAAGAGCAACCCCTACCTTGCTTCACTACTTTAGGCGCCATCCACCCTCCTCTCATCAATATTCCATTTTCCTTAGTATTCCAATTTGATGGTCTTGTATTAGTGAAATAAATCATTTTTTTCCTCAATAAAAAACTGAAGGAATATTATAGACATAACTCCCTTAATGAGTTTATTTGGCTTTACCTATACATAATTATTATACCTATTCCTTCTTGCGTACATATTAAATACAACTTTTAAATCAATAAGAAGATGATCTTTGGGATTGCATCTTTTAATGAATTTGTAAAGGTAAATCTAAATTTTAAGAACATATTTAAAAAAATCATTCATTTCTAGATCAATGACAAAATTAAGTCATCCTATTTGTCATCAATTGATAAAGAAAGGAAGAGAATTAATTAAATTCTCATTATTTCTTTATCATCCTCTAACATGTGGTCTCAAAGGCATAATAGCACACTTGGGAAAGCTTTTTGTATTTTATTTTCTCACTATGGAGGAGATGTTCCATGGTCTCCAGCATGTCTTGCTAGTTATTTGAACCCTACACCTCCCTCCACACATTGCTCAACTTCCTTGCATTCTTTCTCTTTGTTTTTATATCCTTATGCTGGGAGTGGGGATAATAATTACAAATCTCTCTTTAACTTGTATTCCTTCTCTAGTATGGTCAACACTTGTGTTGCACTTGGGGCTAATGCTCTTTGTCTCTATCTCTTCATTAATATTTTTATTGATGTTACCTATATTTGTTATAAAAATGAAATAGAACACCATACTATTCTATTAGATATTGGATCACGATTACAATAATGTAAATATCTCCTTATATAGAGTTTAGAGATGAAATGGATAAGCACCATGCATGACAAAGATTCTAAAAACTAAAAATAATAATAAAGCAAAATCACTTAAGTCACTAAAGTTACTTTATTACAAAGATAAGTCTTATCCTCTAATACCCCCTCTTAAGGCTTACTGCTAAAACAAAATAAACTTACAAACTAAAACACACAAAACCATGTACTCTTCAGAATCTTTTCTTGGAAAATAATTCTTCAACCATGTAGAACTCCATCAAGTTACTTCATAACCCTCATAAAGGTGTAGCTCCCAAGTTGAATTCTTGAGTTCGTAGATTACCACCTTCCTGAACTCTTGAATCACAGATCTCCCAAATCATTGGACAATAATCCATATTGAGAAACATCCCTAATTCTCCATCATGTTATCTCATAACCCTTGTAAGGGTTTGACTCCCAAGATCAACATACTTCCAAACTATCTAGGCAACAATCCATACTGAGCTTCAACTACACTAGATTCCTTTCAATCTTCAAAGTGTGGGATTCTTTAAAATGCATAAAAAGAACATTCTTCACCATTGTTAGCATCTCGAGGATCTTCTTGAACAATGGCTACATTACCTCCATTTGATTTTTCTTTAATCTTTCCTTTGAGAACATCATTTGTTGGAATTCTACAATTCCAAGTTGTGTGGCCTATTTTCTTGCAATAGTAGCATTCAGTCCCCCTTTTCTCTTTACTTGATCTTCTATAATTTATGTATAATGATGTTTTAGTTTGAGGATCATCCTCTATTTATCCTACAATTATTCTATTTTCTTCAACTAGAAGAGCTGAAATTATATCGTCCAGATTTTGAGAAGATAGATAACTAAGAGTAAAGATGACATTGTTGAATTTTGAAGGCAAAATTTTTAATAAAATGGATTTGGCATCCTCATCATCTAATGTAGCACTAACTTCTACTAGTTTTCAATGGAGAGATCTCAAATTATTTATGTCGCTAGACATTGTGACTTTGTCAACCATCTTGAATTTGAAAAGTTGAATCTTTAAAGAAAATTTAGCATTAACCTCTTTTTCTCCAAATAGTGTGTTCAAATTTTTCCAAATTTTCTTAGATGGTTTTGCGAGATCTATATTATGTAACTTAGAATCAGAAAGAGCAAGACCAATAATGGATTTTGCTTTATCATCTCTGCTTTGTCACTCCAGTACTTTATTAGCATTTGTAGGTAGTTTCTCATTTCCATTTACTATTCCCCACAGGTTCTTAAGCATCAGTTGCATCTAGATTTTTACTTTTTAGGTGTGGAAATTGAAGCCAAAATATTTATCTAATGGAATTTCTATTTTTAGAAATTATACAAACCTAGGCAAAAGAAATGCCAACAACTCCATGCCCTAGCTACAAACTATTCCAAAAACAAAATGAGAAACCCTAGTCTAAAAATCCTTCAAATTCCTTTTCAATCCTAGCTAAAAAATGTGGCATAAACCCTAGTTGTGATCTGCATGTGCCCTAGATGAGGATTTAAAAAATTGATTGCAACTTCAAACCCTAGTCGTCTCACAAAACTGAATTGAGTGCAATTTTTATCAGATGAATCTTCCATGATTTAAATAAAAACAGTGCACTATTTCATGTAGAAACCCTAGCACAATTTTTACAAAACATGCCCTTTGATTTTTGATAGCAAAAAAATCCACGACTTGCAGATGATTGTCACCCATGCAACCTCTTTTTCAAATGAAAATAACCTTCTTTTTTGTTAAAATCGCCTAATTTTACTATAAAAACAAAACCGTGAGGTTTTTAATTCTTTTTATGAGAAAACCCTCAATTTTTTAAAACAATTTGCATGATTCTTTTAAAAACAAAAAAAACTCCATGAATTTCAATGAAAAATCCATGACCTCCTATACAAACAACCTACAATTTTTAACTTTGTTGGGCAATTCTGATTCACATGACTCCCTACTCTAATACCATGTTATAAAAATGAAATAGAACATAATATTATTCTATTAGATATTGGATCACAATTACAAAGACAAACATCTCCTTATATAGAGTTTGGAGATGAAATGGATAAGCACCATGCATGACAAAGATTCTAAAAACTAAAAATAATAATAAAATAAAATCAATTAAGTCAGTAAAGTGACTTTAATACAAAGATATGACTTACCCTCTAATAATATTAATTTCATTCTCACCTATATTAATTTATTTCTCAACTTTAGTATTCTTTGAGATATGAATGAGATTATTTTAATGTCTATGTTAAAACTTATTTCTTCCTATAATTCATTTGTTCAAGTGTAGAAAATGTGTGTCTCTTGTTGTGGAATGTGAATTCAGATGAAGAGTTTGTTGCAAGTACGTGCTATTATGTGTTGTCATTGATGTCAACAAGCTTGTGTTGCCATTGGTGTCAAATGTGCCTTTTGTTGTTGCTATTGTTGTTTGACTGAGTTACTGTGTTGAGGATGATGTGATTGCCTTGAAGAAGTGATGAAGATGTCAGAAATATATTTTGATGGTTGGTTTCCAAGTGCTTTTAAGAAATTTTGATTAATAAAGGAAATAGTGTGTTGAAGAGATTGACTAGCTTAATAGAGTTGTGACCAATTTTGGCTCTGCATTTCTTCCTAATTGGATATCTAATTATGTGGTTTGGATATGTTGTTTAGAGGTGTTCAGAGATGTTATACTCCAGATTTTTTGCTCCGGTTAGTTGTGCAGAGAAAGTTATGTTCACCAATGTGCGGACAGTGTTTCTAAGTTATGCAGAACTATCTAGGAGAAACTGTTTTGTTCCGCATTTCTCCGTAGGTTTATTTCTGGCTTTGCAGTTCTGGATTCATGTTTATAAGGTCTATATCTTTCTTCAGTTCAAGTGGTTCATGGTTTGGTTCTCCACAAGTACATTTCTTAAGTTGCAATTGATGATAAGTATGATATAGTTGGTTAAGTACTCCGGTGTGAATTTTCTTCAGGTGAAAGATGTTGCAAAACATTTTGTTGGTTTTCAGGTTCTTGTGGATGTTTCTAGATCATGTTCAAGCTTAGAACATGGTGTGCATGTCATCTTTTGGTCTTGAGGAAGCATGCACTTAAAATTTCATAGTATTAACACAAGTTTGGCCGACTTGGCTGTTTACTCTAATTGTGGTTGTGCTTCGTTGATTGTGAAAGCATGATGAAGCATGTAAGAGTGGATTTAGGTCTGTGCTAAGGAATGATGGGGTCCACATTCATTCCTTTCCTTCACAGGAATGTTTTGGTCTAGATCTAATTTGAATTTTATGGATTAAGATGTGTTGCCGACCTTGGAGAATGTTTGTGGCAAGAATTCATGAATGGGGGTACATGCAATGGATATGATTTTTGTAATGTGAATTTGATCAATACAGTGAGAGCTTTCATGTGTTAGGCTACTGGATGCAGTGAGCAAAAGGTGTCTACTATTTTTTAGTGTTGCTGCGAAGGTGATGGTTGTATTGTGGTGAATATTGAGCTTCATTAGAACTGAACTCCATGCATAGGCTAGATGTAATTATAGCAGTTCATCCCTGGCAGTGAACATCTTCTTCTTCTATCTCTTTCTTCTAGACAATGAGTCCTTTAGCAATGAGCCTTTCTTTCTTCTAGGTAGTGAGCCCTAGGCAGTGAACCTTTTGTAATTCAGTATTGCTACTACTCTATATTGTGAGCTAATCCTCACTGTGGTTTTTCCCTTCTTAGGTTTTCCACATAAAATCTGGTGTTGTCTTGTGTTTGGTGCTATTATGATTCAATTTTTGTTATTTTCTTTGATGCTTAATCATCATAACAAGTTTAAAGGTTAATGTAGATCTGAATGTTTGTGAGGGTTTGAAATTTTTGATAAAACTAATTCACCCCCCTCTCAATTTTCTTGTGTATTCAACAATTGGTAGCAGAGTTAGGTTCCTTTGAAGAAATCTTAACAGCTTGAGGTAGATCTAGGATGGCACACAAGAAGCAAATTCCCTTGTTTGATGGATTAGACTATGTACTCTAGAAGGTAAGGATGGAAGCCTTTCTAATTACTCTTGGCTATGAGATCTAGAAATTTATTAGGTCTAATTACATTGTACTTGAAAATGGTTTAAGTACTGAACATGAGATCAAAGCTGCTGAAGTAGATGGTAAAGCAAAACATTCTCTTTTAAGTGGACTTACTAACTTTGAGTTGGTGAAAGTTGTGAATTTGAAAACTGCTAATGAGATTTGGAAAAAGTTGGAAAGTGTTTATGATGGAGATGATAAGGTCAAACAAGCTAAAATGTATAATTTGAAGCTCACATTTGAGACCATGCGAATGTCTGAAGATGAAAACATTTCAAGTTACTTGTAGAAGGTGGATGAAGTTGTCAATGGCTTCAAAGGACTTGGCAAAAATATAGATGAAAAGGAAGTGATATTGAAGGTACTCAAAACTCTTCCTTATTGAAAATAAAGGTAGAACTGCTACTATAAACTTTAAAAACTTGTGTACGCAAAGCTGAAATTAAGATTAATCTGTAACAATTAATGAACAAGTGATTTTGCACTTTTAATCCAATGTAGAATAGAAGAGAATAGAAGAGAAGAAGCTTGCAAAGTATTTATGTGGAGAAACCCTTTCAGGAAAAAACTCCACACTCAAAGATGTTTCTTGCGTGTATTAAATCTCTTTGGAAAAGATTACATTCAATACTAAAATTCCTCTAAGTCCTTGATGCACTTCACAAAAAAAAGCTTCTTGCTTTTTTCTCTAAGTCTTTACAAAAAACTTCTTTATTTTTTTTCTTCTTAGTCTTTTTCTTCTTTTTAACTCTCTAGAAAATGTATGGGGCTCTTAATTAATTCAAGAAGCTTCATTTAATTCAAGAGCTTCTTAATTCAAAAGCTTGAAAAATAGAATACAATAAATTGTAGTTGATAACATAGCAACCAATGCTCATGCAAAAACCAAGCACTCTAAATTGAGAATACTAAACTCAAACAATGTCCAAGCTTTCAGTTAAGTGCCTCTTCATGATGTGGGCACCCAAGATAGCTAAAAATAGTTTTGCCAACATCAAACATATCTCCAAATAAAATCATCAACAAAAAGTCTTCCAATTGGGTGTCCATATTTGCTCAATCACTTTCTGTTGACTAAAGTGATCAATACACATCAATTTCATGCAAACAACATGCAATATTGATGTCCCCAAGGTTATTCTAAATTACTTTGTTCTATACATGAAAGTGACATGCAAACACCGAATTCAACATGCAACTAATACCCATTACCTGAAACACTGAGATGTACCATCCTACAATTTTTGGGAGTTGGAGTGTCTTGCAACTAATATCTTAAAACTAACATGCAAGCATTTTCAACAACATGCAACTGATACCCATTTCTTGAATCACTAAGATGTACCATCCTGCAAGTTTCTGGAGTTGGAGTGTTCTATAAGTAAACTCACAAAACTGACATGCAACTACATGCAAGGTCATATAACTGACATGCAACAACATGCAAGGTCATACAAGTCCATAGGAGTGACATGCAACAACATGCAAGCACATGCAAATGACATGCAACAACATACAAGTCCATAGGAGAAACATGCAAGTACATGCAAGAAATATGCAAGTACATGCAAGTAACATGCAAGTCCATGCAAGCAATATCCAATTCATGCATCTCTAATACTGTAGTTAACTCCAACATTATCTCCATGCAAGGTGTCTCAACATTATCCACTCATGTACATAAAAAAGCACAACTCCAAGTCTAAATATAAGTCCCCATGAAAAGGGGACGCCCAAGTCTAACTCCCACTCACTAGGAGTTATCAAACTCTAAATTTAGACTTAGGAAAAGTCAACAAAGTCTTCATGGTTCTCATCTCAAAGTGGGTGCCCAAGTTTGATTTTATCCAATAAAGAATTAATTGCAAAAGTCAAAGTGATGTAATTAATAAATAATTAATCTCTCAAAGTCCTAATGTGTTGGGGAACACATTCCAAGAACTTTGGAGACACATGAATTGGTTAGGATTGCAAGTTAATGGCAACTTATCCCAACATTCTCCCACTTGACATTATACATTGCAATAACTCTAAATGATATAATCAAACTTTAAATCAAGTACAGTGATCAAGGCCAATTGCCTTCCTACACCAAGAGAACTTATCTGTAGTAACTGGCTTCGTAAGATAATCTGCAACATTAACCAAAGTGTTAACTTTTTCAATCAAAACCTTACCATTCTAGCCCATTTCTCGCACAAAGTGATACTGAACATCAACATGCTCAGTACGAGAATGATACTTAGGATTTTTTGCTAAACAAATAGTACTCTGATTGTCACAATTAAGTCTTACTATTCTGCAATCAAAACCAATACCACTAGTACAAAAAGAGCAATATATTACTAAAAAAACTACTAAAAATTGCTTATAAATGACCAAACATGGTCACATGACCATTAGTAGTTTATTGTCAGTCATTTATAACGTGACCAAATTGATGACTAAACCATTTTTAGTCATTTATTGGTTTTTTTGATTGATCGATTTGGTAGTATATTTAGTCATTGATTTAGTCATATATTTAATCATATTTATTCACTGAGTTTGGTCACATGACCATTAGTAGTTTATTGCCGGTCATTTATTTTGTCACATGACCAAATTTATAACGCGACCAAATTTGTGTCAATTGGTAGTAAATTTATTCATTGATTTCTATCATAGTATATTTAGTCATATGTTTAGTCATATTTATTCATTGATTTTTGTCAATTGGTAGTATATTCAGTCTGATATTTGAGGATTTAAACATAAAACACATAAATACACAACAATCATCAATTGCACACAATAAGATAGCCATTAAGAAGGCAAAATTACTGAACTTTGATTAAAAGAAAGGTGTTCTTATAGGTTCTACAAGTCTGAAATATCTATCTTGCTTGAAAAATGCTTAGAAATAGAGTATTAAAATGTTTATTTTCAGTCACAAGACTAAAAATCTAAGTTACAATGCACATAAATGACAGAGTCAAAGGATTCCAAACAATTTGTTCATAATACATGTATTTTGGTCTAACAGCGGGAACCTTTTCTGCAGGTGAGAACACCTGAAGTTGTAGTAATAGAGCCCACAATAGAGGAATGACTTGCTGCCATACTCAAAGCTTTGGCATAGCTTGAGGATGCTCCAGCCCCTGATGCTCTGAAGAATGCCTCATTTAACATTAGATCTCCCTCTGATCACCAATTCCAATTCCTCCATGTACTTTCTGATGCATCTTCATGCTTTGTCACCTGCACATTACTCATACTCATCATAACTATTCTACATCCATTGTAAACCAAAGAGATAAATAAGAGACGAGTTGTATAGGCCTTTTACCTCCTTTTTGAATTGATTGCCAGGGGCAAAGAATCTATTGCCTTGGCTATTAATGGTGGGGGTTGCACTCCCCCTGATGGCATACGTATCCCAGTGGGTGTAATCATTGTTCACCACATGGAAGTATCCATGTTGGCCCCTGTTAATTTTGTAAGCTTCCAATAGAGAATAGACTGATAAACTTGATATTCTAGCTACCATTTTTTTTAGATTTGACAATCTAGTTGTTTTTGAAACTAAGTTTATTATTAGTAATACAATGAGAGAAGAAAAGCCTTAATATATCATAAACATCCATTATAGATGCAGAGAGAAACTAGATGAAAGCAATGAAATTGCACATTAAATAGCTATAGAATCAATAGATGTATTAAAGCATCCAGCCACCATATAATCAAAAATAATCTTCATCTGTGTTATTGTGGACAAAAGAAAATTAGCTCAACCTACAAATTTGATTTTCATGTTATTCCTACACTATAGTATAAAGATCAACTGTGCATTTCTTCTATTTCTTATTCTCCTTGTTTCTATAATAGTACACTAGTCTAAAATCCCCAAACACCCCCACATAACTAGACTACATCTAAAAGCCAATATACAACTTAATCAGGTACACTAGTCTAAATTAATATGTTTAGTATCTAGCAGACCCCTCAAATGCTCTTTTTCTTCAACGTCCTACTTACAAAACTGCTCAATTTATATTAAGCATCTCTTAGAACATAAATTGCTATGCTTTCCATAAGAATTATTTTTACACTTTTATGATGCATTAGTTAAATTATCACTCCATGAAGACTCTTGTGGATCTAAAGAGAATATTGCAGAAAGGAGACAAACGAGGCCTTTCTTTTGACAAGAAAAACTTCTATTTTTAAAACTAGCCCTTAAATTCTCTGTATAATATTTTTACCAAAATAATTCTGACAGTTGTTAGCTTAGACACATTCACCTGTAGATGATATGGGGCATTCCTTATCCTCAAAATTATTTAACACTGGAAAAGGCTTTTCCCTCCATACTTCAAAATGTGGAAGCACAAACAAGGCACGTGAACTGTCTGATGGAATGGCTCAAGGAAATATGGTCTCATGGACTGCAATGATTGCAGGATATGCACAAAATGGATTTGTTGAAAAGTCTTTAGAAATTTTAAAGCAAATGCAATTGGCTAGTGTGAAGCCAAATTCCACAACCTTTGCCAAAATCTTCCCTACCTATGTCAAAATGGGAGCTTTGGAATGTCAATGCTTCCAAATTTTGCATCACCCACTCTCTCGTAGGCACTTCAAGTCATGCCAGCGGTGATGTGGGAAAAGCCCCGCATCACCACAGGCATGACTTGAAGTGCCTGCGAGAGAGCGAGTAATGCAAAATGTGGAAGCATTGACAAGGCATGCGAACTGTTTGGCAGAATGCCTCAAAGAGATGTCATCTCATGGAATGCAATGATTGTGGGATATGCATAAAATGGATTTTTTGAAAAGGCTTTAGAAACTTTCAAGCAAATGGAATTAGTAGGTGTAAATCTGAATTCGACAACCTTTGCCAACATCCTCCCTACCTGTGCCAAAATGGGAGCTTTGGAACAAGGTATGGACATCCATCATAACATAATGGAAAGAGGATTTTTGTTAGATGTTATAGTTGGAAATGTTCTGGTAGACATGTATGCAAAATGTGGAAGTATAGATAAGGCACATGAACTATTTGATGGAATGGCTCAAAGAGATGTCATCTCTTGGAATAGAATGATTGCAGGATATGCACAAAATGGATTTGTTGAAAAGGCTTTAGAAATTTTAAAGAAAATGTAATTGGTTGGTGTAAAGCCAAATTCCACAACCTTTGCCAGCATCCTCCCTACCTGTGTTAAAATGGGGCTTTGGGATAGGGTATGGACATCCATCAAAACATAAAGGATAGAGGAATTTTGTCAGATGTTGTAGTTGCAACTGCCCTATTAGACATTTATGCAAAATGTGGAAGCATAGACAAGGCATGTGAACTGTTTGACAGAATGCCTCAAAGAAATGTGGTCTCATGGACTGCAATGATTGCAGGATATGCACAAAATGGATTTGTTGAAAAGGCTTTAGAAATTTTAAAGCAAATGCAATTGGCTGGTGTAAAGCCAAATTCCACAACCTTTGCCAGCATCCTCCCTACCTGTGTGAAAATGGGAGCTTTGGAATAGTTGAATTTGGCTATATCAAGCAAAAGAAATAATAGTTGAATTTGGGTATTATTTTAAATAGTCATCAAACACATTCCATAGCATGAATTTTCTCAGAAAATACTGTGCATTAAATATTTCACATTCTTGACAGAACATGGCTATATGGCTGTAGTAATTATTTAGAATTCTATCAAAATGCATACACATTTCCAACAGTAAGTTGACATGGGTAAAAGCAATTAGAAATTTTTGAAGTGTACGCTGCTCCTCTTCACTAAAAGTGAGCAGTTATCACTTACAGATAACATAAAAGATTGTTCTGGGTATTATTTTAAACATTCATCAAACACATTCCATAGCATGAATTTTCTCAAAAAATACTGTGCATTAAACATTTCACATTCTTGACAGAGCATGGCTATATGGCTATAGTAATTATTGAGAATTCTATCAAAATGCATACACATTTCCAACAGTAAGTTGACATGGGTAAAAGCAATTAGAAATTTCTGAAGTGCACGCTGCTCCTCTTCACTAAAAGTGAGCAGTTATCACTTACAGATAACATAAAAGATTGTTCATTCACAAGACATGCCTAAGTTCTAATCAATTCCACAAAAAAGTTTGATTTCAGTAAGTCTTTAATGCTCAAAACTTGAAATTATAGGTGATTTTAAAGGGAAACATGATCAATTGTGACATTATAGGCATGTACCTCCTTGTTGGTGACATACTCGTCTAAAATAGAGTCAAATGTAAATTCACTTTTCTCCACATATGCTGTCAAATCCACCTACAAGACAAGAATAGTTAGTAACCCCTATAAGTCAAAATTTAAAGCATGTAAAAACTCATTGTTAAACATGTCAATTTAAAAACTCTTTATTTTTCTTCCTAACAAGAGTCATATCCTATAATTTGCTTATTTACTTAACACCTAATTAACCATAGAGCAAAACTAAAGTCTAATATGGTGAACGCCAGTTAATCTTGCCAGCAACTACTTAGAAATAAGAAAACCCTTACAACACTTCTAAATACATCTAATTAATAATGAGCCAATTGTCTTATGCACAAAACACATAGAAGTCCCAATCATAAGCTATGCATGAGATAATCCCAACTCAAGGATTCTTTGGTCAGTTTTATCTTGTTAGTATTGTTCACTGATCACTACTACTATGAGATGTTTAACTATTCACTTTAATATAAGAATATGTAGAGATTCTGGAAGAGACTGTGTGTTGCTTTTTTGGATCGACATTTTGGATCACACTCCTGATGATGGGTCACATAGTGTGATCTGAAACGTTGATCCAAAAAAAAGCAAAACACAGTCTCTTCCAGAAGCTCTACACATTCTTACATATCATGGACTGTGGAAATATCATGTCTATATTCACTTTAATATTGTCCTAAAAGCACTTTAACATATAAACTATATCCAAAACAAATAGACAAATAACAATTTCCAATAATCTTACAACAATCCTTTTTGAGTAAGAAAATGATACCTTTAACTTAGTCTAATGAATAGTTAATGAGCATACCTTTGAATCAATTGTAACTATGTCGTCTTCCTTTCCAGCCAACTCCTTTTTGTTTAAAGGCCTTTTTTGTACCTAAAAACATGTCAAAAAAATTCAATCATGATCCCGATACATCAAAGATTCAAAAGCATAAACAGTTACCTCACATAGAGTAAACCACCTTAACTTGTGACTCAATAGAGTTTACTATCAAACTTATGTGTGGTAGAACACTGCAGCAAAGCAAACACCAGATGAGCAAACCTTAAAACAAAACCCACTTTAGATTTGACCTTTCAACATATTCACCATTACCTCTCCCATTTTACATGCAATGGTACAACTTGGCAATAGAAAGCCAAATCCATAAGGTCATATTCCCTCAATCAAATTATGTTTCTTCAAATTCCATGGTTCTCTTGCTTTACAAGAACAAAATCACATCTTTAGTTCATAACACTCTCACGTGTGAATCTACAGATTGAATTTTTTGCATGCATGCCTTTGTCCCTATTTTATCAATCTGTGCTAGTAATATAACCCCCTCTTATGTAGACAACATTACAGGACACTCTTTTTGTCAAAATGGAATATGACCTAGATACTATGCAATTTTATTCTTAGAACTCTTGTCCTGATAAAATTAAATCAATATGCAATACCTTCCCTCATTAACCTCAATTCTAGTTAGAAACATAGGAAATGAATGGCTTTGCATTAACAATGTCTACATATCAAAGTGAATCATATTTTTCCACACATTTATATATGAGAATGCTACAAAAAATATGAGAATGTGATTTAACCTTTAAGGTTCTGAGTATGATTTAACCTTTAAGGTTCTGGGCAAGGGAAGTTTTGGAAATTGTGTGTTGCTTTTGACAGGTTGAAGTGAAGAACTTGGATGCCAAAAGACTAGGTAGTGAGGAAAAGGAAAGGAAATCTAGGTGAGGTATCATGAGAAGAAGTCAAGAAAAGAAAAGAGATAGCAAGATGTAGCAACAAACTTAGAAGGAGAAGATGGCAGTCAATAAGATAAGATCAGAGTTTGAAAGAGATATGGCAGAGTTTGAAAGATGTATTGAGCTTACAACGCAGCAGTGTCTTGAGAAAGTATACCAAGGAAATGTCAAGTATTGGTCAATGAGAAAGAAGGTTAAGTGGCCTCTAAAGGTGATTGTTCAAAAGAGAAGGAAGCAACAGGAAGCCAACAGATTAAGGAGATGGTTTAAAGTATTTGACAATCCATCCAAGGAAAGAGATGTGGAGGCAAGTAAGTCTCATTGATTTGAAATTAATGAAAGCTTTGAGTGTGTAAATGCAGGCATAACAGTAAATGAGGAAAAATCCTAAGTGTAGAAGATGAAATACTATGTCATCCTAAGGAAGGTGAGATACTTGGTGAATGCATATTGAATTTTGTTTTTGATAGTGAAAGGTTGATGAATAATGAATATGTTTTGTGTTCTCCTAGAGAAAGACTAGTGTTTGATGAAATGCATGATGAATTAGATGCTTTATTATTGGAAGAAAAGGACATGAATGATAAGTTGTTTGCAGCAGTACGACAAACTAAATAGTTCAATGATGAAGGCAGCCCTGAAGTGTAGCAGGAAGTATTCAGTCCATATACAGAGATTGATCACATCATTTGGAAGGAGATGACAGGTTTGGCAAAAGAAGAACACTACTTTGTGTATGAAAGTAAAGAGAAATTAACAACTGAGATGGAAGTGTTAGAATATGCTATTTATCAAAGGAGACCATTAGAGGACAAGTTCAGTCCTAAGACAACCATAGCACACATGGAGGATCTCTTGGGTGTTGAAGTGGAGTGTATGGTGCAAGGAGATAAGGAGGAGATCTCAAGGTCTCAATATTTTATTTCTAATCTTTCATTGGACTATGTATGTGCAGGTTTGTTAGACAAGGAGATAAAAATCATTAAGAAGCAGACTCTTGAAAGAGATCAGGTTCAAAGGAGGATGCCAAAAGAGGAATACCTTGCAAGGAAGGAAGAAGAGAAGGAGCTGAGAAGGCAACCTAGAGCAAACAAGTGGAAGACACAAAGACAAAGCCAAGAAGACATCAAGAGAATAGTGCAGCAGAATTGGAAGATCAGGAAGAAAAAGAAGACCTGCACTCAAGTGGGACTTGAGTCTTCTTCCCCTTGGGTGTATGGTGCAGGGGCATCAGGAGCCTCATAAGATTAATTTTGACATTTTTGGGTTTTAGGTTGATGGTGTGTTTTAGTGTATAATAAGGTCATTTATGACCATTAATCATATTAATCCATTTTTTGTGTGTTAGAGGGTCGTTGGTTTTAAAAATGTAAAAGTTGCCAAATGTTGCTAAAAGTTATCATGCAACTTGGACAAGTGGTCAAAAATGCAATAAATAGTTACATGAAATGGTTACAAATCATTGGGATTGGTTTTAAATACATAAATACACATCAAAAGTCGAATAGAAGAGGAGAAGAATGGATTTTTGGTAATCTTGATGAATAGAAGCAAGCTTTTTGTGGTTTTTAACGTTGCAGTTCTATTTTGTTTCTGTATATGGCCTATATGACCCATGTAATGACCTGAAATCAATTGGATCATGTGGGTATGTGAATCTACTTCATTTTTATTTTTGTTGCATCAATTTTCATTGAGATTTGTAAAAGTTATGGCCATTTTGGTGAATGTTACTCTGTTTTAACAATGTTTTCCAGAATTTACAGTCTGAAAATGTGCTAGTACGGCCATGTATGGTATAGTATGAGCTTGAAACTAATTATAAAAGTTGAAGTCATGAGTCTAGTTTCATATTCTTTTGGTTTGAGCAAATTTTATTAATTTTTGAATGAGTTCTACCATTTTTGGTGAGAACAGTTATGTAACAGTCCTAGGGTTTGCACAGGAACAATCTTGTTTTATCCCTAGTCCACACAAAGAAACCCTATTCCATTTTGACATATATTTAGTAAGGGCCAAAAGGGTATCCAAAATAGGTTTTACATTTTCATTTGCAGGAGTTTAAAAAAGTTATGCCCAAAAAGGTCTAAATCGTTGCTCCCATGTTTTAGGCTCAGGAACACATTGCCTAGAGTGAACTAATGTGCACATTTGCATCATTTGTATTGGACCATTGTTGGAATGTGTAAAGTTTGTTGTGAGTGAATCCTTTTTATCTCTGCATGTCATTTTTGAGGAGTTGAAACATAACATGATGCTTTGCCTTTGTTCATTGGAGTCATTTTTGGAAGTTTGCACATAGGAGCAGTCATGAGGAACATGCAAGATCACTTTATCATTTGGGTCTATTTTCATGAAGAATGTCTTTCCTCTGCATCATATTTTATCCAAATATGAACAATATTCTTAACATGATGTTGAAAGTTCACCTCACTATTTTCTTGACACAAAATACTTAGTTGGTTTACTTTCATATAAAAGAGATGACACCTTATGCTTAATAATAAAATGAGAGTTCAAAAATTGATAAGGTAATTTATTCAAGTACCCAATATGATAAGATGAGATAATTTGTTCAAGTGCAGAGTCTAGCGTAACAACTCAATAAAGGCATTAAACACATCCATCTGCAGCAAAATTAACAAGAAGTTGAAATAATAAAATACAAGAAAATGGCATCATTCATCTAAAACTTAAATATAACCAAAATATTAATACTTTAACATTTTCCTCTCGCTCTTTAAACATTTCTATCAGCCTTGGACAAGCCTACAAATCAGATTCCATGCAAACTTAGAGCTCAAATGACAATAATAAATTATGATTCCAATGAAATATTTCACTTATCAAATAAGAATATTAATCTCTAGGAGTAACTAATGAATGAAAAAGATACTATCTTAAAACTGTGATCATACTCACCAAGGTATTTATGCAATTGTTGTGTCCATTAATTAAAGTAATTAAATAATGATAAAAAAATTATGTTGATCTAAAGATGATTGTCTTAACTGCACAAAGAAAGATGTGAAAATTCAAAAGCTCCAAGCACCGTGTAGGTTATACTTGACAGTAGCATAAGTGAATCAATCTTTTGTCCATAGGATATGTTGCAGACAATATAATCTTATTATTTTTAGAAAATCAATACACAAATGAAGCTCATGGCCTTAACTTGCATGTGTCAATATGTGGACTTTCTATAGGGAACATATTAATGTCTAGAGAACTACTTTCATGCGTTGCCAAACCCTCTTCCATTCTACTAACTGCCTAACTATTATACTGCCCTCTTACCCTTCCACTTATTGTTATCTGATCGTTCATTTCTTTGAAGGACTATCATTCTTTTGAAAGTCATAACATGGCTACCTTTGCATGTGGATTGTCCCTTTATTCCATAAGCACTCTATACTTCAATGAGTTCTATCATACTTCATGGCACCAAATGATAACAAAGACTCTTGAAAAATGGTTTAAAAGACTCAATTAGGACTATTATATGATTGTCCCTGGCTCAATATCATTGAAAATACTCATAATGTCATTTGATGTAGACTGTGAAAGAGCCAAAAGGGTATCCAAAATAGGTTTTACATTTTCATTTGCAGGTGTTTAAAAAAGGTTATGTCCAAAAGGTCTAAATTGTTGCTCCCATGTTTTAGCCTTACGAACACATTGCCTAGAGTGAACTAATGTGCACATTTGCATCATTTGTATTGGACCATTGTAGGAATGTATAAAGTTTGTTGTGAGTGAGTCCTTTTTATCTCTACATGTCAATTTTGAGGAGTTGAAACATAACATGATGGTTTGCCTTTGTTCATTGGAGTCATTTTTGGAAGTTTGCACATAGGAGTAGCCGTGAGGAACATGCAATATCACTTTGTCACTTGGGTTTGTTTTCATGAAGAATGTCCTTCCTCTGCATCAGATTTTATCCAAATATGAACAATATTCTTGACATGATATTGAAAGTTCACCTCACTAATTTCTTGACACAAAATACTTAGTTGGTTTAACTCCATATAAAAGAGATGACACCTTATGCTTAATAATAAAATGAGAGTTCAAAAATTGATAAGGGAATTTATTCAAGTTTGCAATATGATAAGATGAGATAATTTGTTCAAGTGCAGAGTCTGGCGTAACAACTCAATAAAGGCATTAAACACATCCACCTGTAGCAGAATTAACAAGAAGTTGAAATAATAAATACAAGAAAATGGCATCATTCATCTAAAACTTAAATATAACCAAAATAATAATGCTTTAACATTTTCCTCTCACTCTTTAAACCTTTCTATCAGCCTTGGACAAGCCTACAAATCAGATTCCATGCAAACTTAGAGCTTGAATGACAAGAATAAATTGTGATTCCAATGAAATATTTCACTTATCAAATAAGAATATTAATCTCTAGGAGTAACTAATGAATGAAAAAGATACTATCTTAAAACTGTGTTCATACTCACTGATGAGTGCCAAGTTACACCCATGAAATACATCTTTTTACCTCTCTTTTTCTCCTTCCTGATCCCATCCTTCTTAATGTCTGCGCCCAAATAAGCTAGCAAGATCGTTCTAGTTAATGATTAATTGAGATAGATTACTTAAGATCATAATTTCTGATTTAGTGACTAATGTGCATGGAATTGATGAAAAAATGTAGAAACTTCTCTCTTTTTGAATCAATACGTGTAGATGCCAGGAACAACAATTTTTGTGCATCTCCGAAGATAGTCTTCAATGATCTCTGGAGACAATACCAGAACACCACAACACCAAAGTTTTGAAGGAAAGAGAAAGCCTCTCCAGAGCTGAACAAGGAAAGCTACAGACATATCTTCGAAGCTACAAATAGGGACAGATATCTCCAGCGCCTCCTGAGAGCAGGGCATATTTCCAGCATAAGCTACCAATCAGGCACTCTTAGCAGTGATCATAATACCCCTCATTTCACTCAAATCATCACCTGAGTGATGAAGGGTCATCTTTAGTTAAACTGCTAGAGTTTTTATCTTTTTAAAGTTTTTGCATGAGTTACAGATAGAACTAATTCAATATCCATATTTTCAAGGCCTCACTGCCCAAATGTGTTAAGACTCAAACTTAGAATTCTGAGTGGACTTTTGTTCCACTCAAGTCTACTTTTATTGCATGATTATTTTCCATAGTTAGACAACTAGTGTAATAAAGAGATGGATGTCATCTCATAGAAGAACTGGTAAATAAGATAAGTGATATGTCATCACTCATTTTCATATATACTTATAGAAATAGCAGAAGAAATATACATTGATTGATTTTATTCTGATTCTCAATAATCTCAGTTCTGTGATATCAATATCTTCCATGAATGCAAAGTGAATGGAATTAGGTTGAATTTAGTTGTGATCTTCTTTTGTGCTGATTCCCTACTATAGCCTTTAGCCTCAAGGGTGTGGAGCAAGGGCCCACTCTCACCACCAAGGCAGAAGACTAGTACCACTGTTTTATTACTTCAGGTTTTTGATGTGAAAAGTATTTACTGATTTTGATAGATAGATGCATGTTACTGTTTTTAAGATTGCTTTGAGTAAATTTCCTATTTAATTATGTTTTCAGCATTCCTTTAATTCCTTCAGCAAGTAGACAGATTAATCTCTTCAAATTAGTAGAAGCTTTTAGGATTAGCTCAGGAAACTGGTAGCTGTACAATCCCTAATTGCAGATAGCCAAGGACACAACCCCTAGATTTTGACATCTGAAAACAAATTAAATGATGAGGTACAACGACACCTTGTCATTTTTGGTGTCGTTACCGGGGATGTATTGTGTTAATTAGGGAAACTTATTTAAAATAGTTTTTAGGATAGATTTGTATGGTTAGAGCTAGAGATTTAAAAGGAAGATATATAAAGCAGACACCCCAACAACAAGCTATAGGGGAAAGCAGTGGTGTGGCACAAGATCTTGTTGAAGAAAGAAACCTAGAACCTACTTTAGAAGTTGCACCTCAAAGCAACAATCCCTTAGATCCTCCAAATCTTCCACTTGCCAATTATATCCAGGAATTACAACAAAAGTTTCAGGCAGATCCTTTGATAGAACCTAATTTCCTAGAACCTCATAGAGAAGAACTAGTACTAAACATGGATAATGAAAATCATGAAGAGGAAAATCAGGCTCCAAGAACCTTCTCATATCCTATTGTTTTGGCTACTGGAGACAATGCTCCTATGAAGAATATCTCACCAGCACACTCGCCAAATTTTAGAGGATTTTCTTCTGAGGATCCAGATCAGTTTTTATTTGAATTCAAAGTAGTCTACCAAACTTATGATTATGGTTCAGATAACCAAAAACTCAAACTATTCCCTTCAACCCTGAAAGATTTTGCGATGAGATGGTTTATGGGTTTACCCCAAAATTCTATCCATTCTTGGGATCAGATGGAAACAAAATTTTTGGAAAAGTATCAAGATTACTGTAGATCCAGTAATAAAAATGAAGAATTGTTTAAAATTAGGCAGGGGGAGGAAGAGACCTTAGAGGACTATGTGAATAGGTTTAATTTCACCTTGAGAAGGTATGGCAATCTAGTAGATCACTCCTTGGCCAAAACCCTGTTTGTAAAAGGATTGGATAAAGAATCAAAACAGGCACTGGATCTAATGGAAAAAGGGAATATCAACAAAATAGAAATACCTACATATAGAAGAACTCTGCAGGAACTATTCTAGAACCCAAGATGGGTGAGGTCATCTAAAACTTTTAAAGGGAAGAATGAAATAGGACAGTTAATGGAAGAGATTGCAAATCTAAAAATAGATATTCTAGTCTAATTAAATACCACATTGGATGGAATTCAAGCAAAAACTAGAACAACTGATCAAAACAGAGCAACTGAACCACTCTCCATCTATTGTCTTAGGTGTAGAAACAAACATCTATTGAGAGAATGCCCTTTGGACAAATCAGAGATTTGTCAGATCTGTGATAAGGAACATCCTACCAGTCAATGTAGTCAACTTCCAGCCTTGAAAAGATTGAGTAAGAAGAATGTTGTAATAGAAGAGGAATTGAACTATATGGGACAAAAACAAACTGGAAATTTCCCTTATAATCAGTATCCAAACCGGCCTTCTTACAGGGGTCCTTCTAATTGGGGAAATAATCAGTGGAATCCAACTTGGCATGGGCCTCAAAATAATCTTCCTTGGGGATAGCAGGATTGGCCAAGTCAACATTGGCAAAACCAAAATTGGCAAAATCAGCCTTGGGGAAATCAATAGTGGCCACCATAGTTTGGATCACAAAACATGCAACCTCAATGGGGTTCTCAATAGGGATATAATCAATAATACCAGGGACAACCTAGACATTTCCAACCTCAACAACAAGCTTTACTAACTAGACCCTCCAACACACAAGGTCAAGCACAAAATGAACCAGTTAGCCAACCACCTTTACCAGCTCAGCCTATACCAAACCCACGGAATAAACAGGGAGCAGCTGTTTACATGACAAAGCAAGAAAATCTAGCTGGAATTAATGCTATATATTCAAATAATCTCCAGCTGCGTTCTGGGAAGGCATTCCCAAGACCATCTTCTCCAACTATAGTTGAAGTAACCAATGATGAGAAACCTGAAAATCCATCCACTCAACCCTCGGAGGAGATTACTAATGAAAAAGTGCTAGAAGAATCATCCTTAGACAACTCTAGAGTTGCTCCTAAAAGACTGACTCTAGAGAACATTCCTAAACACAATTCTAACAAGAGCTTCAGAGATGCTCTAGAGATGGAAAAACTAGCACCATATCTAGAATGACTTAAACAGTATGTTCCCCAGAAAAAGATCTTACAAAAACAAGTCCAAACCAACCTAGAATTAGAAGTTTTACAAGAAATCAAGCAACTAAACATTGAAATTCCTCTTCTCTAAGCAATCAGAGATGTACCAGAACTAAATCAGTTCATTAAACAATATTGTATCAAAACGCAGGGCAGGAATAAAAACTTTCCCACCACAATACAAGTGGAAGGAAAAGTAGTAGATCTATTGATGGGAGAAATTCTCCTCCCGAAATATGGAGACCCTGAAAATCCTGTCATAACTATTTTCATCTCAGGGGTAGAAATTTCAAATGTTCTGGTTGATCTGGGAGCAGCAATTAATGTGATGACAATTTACACAATGAACAAATTAGCTCTATCAGGTATCCAGTCCACAACTACAATTCTTCAACCTGCTGACCAGTCAGTAGCTGTTCCAAAAGGAGTAATCACTGATGTACCAGTTGTGATAGATTCATGGGAATTTCTGGTGGACTTCCCGATATTAGAACCTAGAAACCAGAGAAATGCTTATCCACTGATTTTAGGAAGACCATGGCTGGCTACAGCAGCAGCATCTATTGATTGTCAAACTGGAGATATGGTCATTTCTAATGGGATAGATTTGAAGAAAATATCTTTGTATCCTCCAGCTAAACCATCAATACATTATACAGGAAGAGTATGGGTGGATGACCCAAAGAACAATGACAACAGTGCCTTAGTGGCTATGGTAACCATCAAGGAACATCTAGGAGGATTAGAAGAAGAAATATACTATGAAACAACAGAAGACATCACTCACATCCTAATCAATAAAGATGTGATGGAACTCACCCAAGATTATAGGAGAGAACTTCTTACTTCTTCTCATTGTACCCTCGCCAACATCATTCCTTGTGGGGAAACCTTTTACAGAGACTTAGCCACTTTCCATATGTTGCTTTCACATTCTTGTCCTCTCAATACCATGACTCCAATGTATGGATTAACTACATCTATGGATCAAATCACAAAACAGGTCATGATTTTACCAGGGAAAACACTTAATATTAATACTCAGTTAACAGCAAATCAAGAAGAAAAACTTATCCAACTTCTGATTTCCCATTCAACATCTTTTTCTTGGGAATACCAAGATATGAAAGGCATGCCTCCTGAGATCTATACCCATCATATATACACTAAGGATATTAAACCTGTCAGACAGCCCCAGAGAAGATTGAATCCTGCTTTAAAGGACATTGTCAAAACTGAAATAGAGAAATTACTTCAAGAAGGGTTTATATATCCAATCTCAGATAGTCAATGGGTCTCACCCCTTGTCATAGTGCCTAAAAAGAATGGGAAATGGAGGGTGTGTATTGATTATAGATAACTAAACAAGGCCACAAAAAAGGACTACTTTCCCTTACCATTCATTGACCAAGTACTGGACAACCTTGTTGGGAGAAAGTATTTTTCTTTTCTAGATGGATTCAGTGAGTATAATCAAATTCAAGTAGCACTTGAAGACTAGGACAAAACCACCTTCACATGCTCTTGGGGAACTCTTTCTTACAAAGTTCTTCCCTTTGGGCTATGCAATTTCCTAGCTACATTTCAGAGACTTGTTTTAGCTATTTTTGCTGAACTAGCTAACGAATGCATGGAGGTCTATATAGATGACTTTACTGTGTATGGGGATAATTTTCAAGAAGCTCTCACAAACCTTGAGAAAGTATTGAAATGTTGTGAGAAAAAGCAATTGTCCCTTAGCAATGAAAAGTGCTTTATGATGGTGGAGGAAGGACTTGTTTTGGGACACCACATTTCAGAAAAAGGGATCAAAGTGGATCATAACAAGATAGAAGTGATCACACAGTTGCCTTCACCCAAAAATTAGACAGATGTTAGAAGTTTTCTAGGTCATGCATGCTACTATACGAGGTTCATAGAAAATTTCAGCAGAATAGCTACCCCCCTGTTTACCCTGCTTAACAAAGACACAGAATTTCTATGGACAAAAGAATGTCAATTAGCATTTGAAACCTTGAAAGAGAAGCTTACTGTCACACCAATTCTGAGAGAACCTAATTGGACTTTGCCATTTCACATACAAACTGATGCATCAAATGAGTCCATTGGGGCAGTTTTAGGACAAAAAGAGGAAGGAGAAAGTATGCATGTCATTTATTACATCAGCAAAAACCTTACCTCTATAGAAAAAAATTACACCACAACTAAAAAAGAATTCTTGGCAGTCATCTATGCTATAAACAAATTTAGGCATTATATCACTGCATATAAGATATTTGTACATACTGATCATGCAACCATCAAGTACCTAATGAATAAACTAGTAGTGGGTGCAAGGAACATCAGGTGGTTATTGCTATTGCAGGAATTTGATATTACCATAGTTGATGATCTAGGAAAGTTTAATTTAGTTGCTGATTTTCTGTCAAGATTGCATATAGGAGGAGAAAAGCAACCAGTGGAGGACAAGTTCCCAGATGAACATCTTTTTGCTATCTCCTCTACTGCACCTTGGTTTGCTGACATAGCTAATCTTTTAGCTACAGGCTTGTATCCATCCCATTTTACCTCAAAACAAAGAAAATGTTTAGTTAAAGAAAGTTTATCTTACAAATGGTTGAATGGTTTACTATTTAAATGTGGTCCTAATTTCATTCTACGTAGATGTTTAAAGGTTGATGAGATTTTTGATGTGTTGAGAGCATGTCATGATGAACCATCTGGCGGCCATTACTCCTTCCACCGGATAGTCCACAAGATCCTCGAAGCTGGTTACTACTGGCCCTCTCTTCATAAAGATACAAAGAAGTATGTGCAGTACTGTGACCAATGCCAAAGGATGGGATAGCCAACCTTTACCCAGGAGATGTTACTGCATCCTCAAGTCATGATGGAACCATTTGAGCAGTGGGGTCTAGACTTTGTGGGACCAATTTCTCCACCATCATCATGTTGGCAAGAGACACTATATGGATTCATGAATGTTGTCATTGATGGCAACAAAGGTTATCCCACACATCCACAATGCATGATAAGTCCTCACCAAAAGTCAGATTGAAGAAGTGTTGAGGTCCGGTAAGCAAGAACAAAGCAGTCAAAAAGGTCCGACAGACAGGTCTGGATCTCTCAGTAGAAGTATCTCAGTGAAGTGCGGATTTGGGGAAGTCAAGAGGAGTATCTTGACTAATAGATTCCAAGGTTTGAGCCTCCGGTGTGGAAAGGATAAAGAGATATGAATGCTTGAGTATCGGGTTCCCAAGTGACAGTGTGAACAGAGGAATAACTGACTGGTAGAACATCAGACATTATTTTGGATGTGTTACTGATGATGGAAAGGTTCTTAAGGCATAAGTTATGTTTGGCTGACGTGATTGATGACTTCTACAAGTATATGCTTGATCAGCATTACTTGATGTGCAAGGATTCAGCCAATAGATCAGAGTTTGTGAAAAGATTGACTATTCTGAGTGCCAACTAGAAAGGTGATGAAATCACTTGTGCAGATATATATACAAGATGGAATTAGTTATAAGAAGTGTTGTGGTTGAAAGTGATGTGTGAAGAAAAGCAGTAGAGCTGAATAAAAGCAGAAAGGAAGACTCAGTATGTGAAAGAAGAGTAGCATAAAAGAAGAGGAAAGATGAAGTGCAATAGATCAGTATACAAAGCCTAACCAGAACTGAACTCCAACATATGTTGATGCTCCTTATCAGTTCAATTATTGTATTACACTCTTTATAAATTGTAGATAGTGTGTCTCTTGTAGGCAGTGTGCCTCTTGTGAGCAGTGTACTCGAGCAGTGAGCCCTAATTGGCAAGTGTCATTTTGTACTTCCATTCTTCTAATAGAGAATACAATCTTGGGTTAATCACCTTGTGGTTTTCTCCCTTAACAGGGTTTCCACGTCAAAAATATTGTGTCATGTGTATTTCTATTTCATGGTTATGTTTGCTTGTTTGAATTGATGCTGCACTAATTATTAAGAAAGTTTAGAAAGCTGAAATAATTAAGATAACTGATTCACCCCCCTCTCAGTTATCAACAATTGGTATCAGAGCCAAGTTCCTCCTAAACAGAGTCTAACAGCTTGAGGAAGATCTGGGAATCCAAATGGATGCATATGGTTTAAGGGAGCAACTCAAGACTGCCCTTGATAATCTTGAGCAATCAAACTCTGAAGTCAATGAATTAAAGGAAAGACTAAAACAAGCTAATGATTTCATGAGAGAACTAAAAGACAAATTAAGTCTCTCTATGAAAAAGAGAAAGGAGCTACTTCAGCAATTGGCAAGTCAAGATGAAGCACATGATGCAAATGAAGATCTAAAGGAGAAAACCAAGTTATGTAAAAAGCTATCAAAAGAAATCATTATGGTAAGACATGAAATGGAATCAAGAGTTATAAAGTTTACCCAAGAGATTGAAGAGAAAAGAAAAACTGAAGATAATCTAAGACAATCTCTCAAGGAGAAATCAGAAGATTGCCACAAGATGGATAGAATTATCAGACATCTTGAATCTGATCTTGAAGATGCTAAAGATAATGAAGAAAAACGTGAGGATCAAATTGTCTCTCTCAAAAGGGATCTTCAAACAGCAAATGAATATAAAGAGAAATTCAAGATAAGTTCTGCCCAACTTGAAGTTCTTCTTCAAAGCCAAAAGAGGGTAGATGACAAGTGTGGTTTGGGATATGAGAAAGGAGAAAGCTTCGGATCTGGTCAGAAGAATTTTAGATTAGAAAATCCAAGGAACAGGCCTAGAAGTCCTCTGGTAAGGCAGCCTAATGCTCAAAGATATCCATCCTTCAATGGATACTGCCACAACTTGTCATGCCCACATTTCACGTGCGGTCACAACATGCAAACACGCGTGTCATGTCCACATGCATCATGTGGTCATCATTTGAACTGTCAAAAATTTTCCTTACTACTCTAATCTTTCCCTCACACACGTAGGTGTGCTCGGTGGCATACACCTAAGGCGTCAACAAAACTGTTGATTTCAGAATATTCACCTCTCGTGCGAAATTTCTATGTTGGACTCACTATCTTTGTGGGCAGGCGTTCACAGTTTTACTCTCGGTTCAATTTTCAATGTTTGAACTAAATGGAAACCATCTGGTCTCTAGCTAGTTCTCTCAGTTTTTTTTTAGTTTCTTGCCACACATTTTCCCTCCTTTATTAACACTGTTTATTGTATAATTATATTCCTGTTTCATTCGCTTAGTATAACTTTTTAAATTATGAACAATTAATTCCCGTAACTTATTCTCCCATTAAATTAGACTGATCCTAACATCTTTATGTTTTATTGTTAAATTATAAGTCCTATGGTAGTTATTCTTTAACTAACTTTTCGATAGATATATATATCTTATGTTTCTATATAAATATATTTTCCTTTTAAAATAACAAATTTAGGTTTACAAATATACATATATAATACTTATAGTTTTATATATACATTTATATCAATTATTTGATTAAATCTTATGAGCATTGCTACCTTTACATATATATATATGTATGCAATAGCTTTTTGAAGCATAATCTTTTCTTTAATATTTATTTAACAATTAATATTTGTATATATCATTATTTATTTGCTTTTATGAGGTATTACCCCACTCATAAATTTAAAAGTTTTATTAATAAAAACAACTCATAGTGTTGGGAATTGAATTAAATTATTATATTGTTATAAGAACAACTCATAGTATTGGGGTTGAATTAACCCTAACTTTTATTGTGTTTTGTGATGAGTTGCAGGGTGGAGAGGCAACGACGGCGACGATGGAAAAGGCTGCAGTGGTGGTGATGGGGTCACAAGCCATCGGAGGGCAATGGAGGCACTAGTTCCAGGCTGAAAGGAGAGGCGGATAGGAGGGTCTACGGTGGTCGCGGCGGCAGTGAGCGGAGGCTTCGGTGGAGGATGGGGTGTAGGCCGTAGAGGGCGGTAGTGGAGGGCACTGTCGGCGGAGGACTGCGAGGAGGGCAGCCCGCGGGAGGGGGAAGTGTTGGTGATGGCGGAAGGGGAGCGTGAGACCTGGTGCAGGCCGTGGTGTTATGGCAAGGCGGGGGTGTGGGGAGGGGCGGAGCCCCCACCCACCTCCCACTACGTGGGGTGTGGGTGGGGCTCCACCCCTCCCCACACCCAATAACTCAGCGGCGATGGTGGGAAGGATCAAACCCTTCCCACCACCATACCATGATTTTCATCTTCGTGTTGTGTATGGATACAGCGAATAACTGTGATATAATTTTTTTTTTTTATATCAATAAATGAAATAACAAATACAAAGAATTAGATATATGTCTATTTACTGCCATTTACAATTTTTATTTCATTTTATTTTTTATATGTATATAAATGCAATATCCAAAATTAGACTTCATACAATTAGTGTTTAACAAGAGATATAGAAAAATCGTCTTTTCCCTCATATTAAATCTAATTTACTAATTTTCAATTAAATATGTGATACCATAAAATATAAAAAGGAAAGGATAGTTATAATTACATTGGCTCACTACAAGTAAGTTTATGACTTAATCACAGATTCTTTTTCATTTCCAAAGATAAAATTACAATTTCCAAAATTAACTAAATACGTAATTTCCTCCAAACAATACAATAGTTAAATTTATCATTTTGTCTAAGTCCACAACTAATTTCACTACTTAACAATTAGTTATACAAGTATAAAATTCACTGTAAAAATTCACAACTACTAACACTTAAAGGAGAGAATTGCTATCTTCTCCTCCATGCTCACACAAGTGGTAAGATGTAATGAACTGTAACATCACAACTAATGACACAAATAAGAGGGACATTACTCTCTCCTCCCAAATAACAAAGTTTACAAAATCTGAGGGAGAAAAATCTCTCCTTTAACAAATTCATCCAGGGAGAAATTTTAAGAGACCAAGCTCCCTTCACAAGTAAGGGAAATGAAACATTTTTTTTTTCTAACCAAGTAAGGACTCCTCCAAACCATGCTCTGAGAGAAACCTGCAAGACAATCAAGGAAAGAATACACCACACAACAAGCTTTCCTCCCTACTATAGACCCACAAGAGGGTCACCCCCCGAGCTAGGGAGATCATCCACACACCCAGGAGGAAAGGTCTAGTACACTCCACAACATTGTCTAACAATAATCAAAGCAAATAGCTCACAACCCCCGTGGCTTTTCTTACACCACAAAAACTCATCTAGGAGAGTTTAAAGAGAGTAGGAATTCTAGGGATATCACCAATAAGCTCTTAAGCCTTATAGTCTTTTGGCTCAAATACACAAACATGTCCTCAAGGCCTTCCTATTCCAAGAATAGGAATGCTCCCGAGGAGGTTCACACCTTCCCTTCCCCATACATTATGAACTTTGTCTTCCAACTGGAAGAAGCTCCTTCGATCACCCAACACAAACCCAAAATAATAGAAAAACACATAGACAACATTTGCAAACCTCATTCATCAAACAGATCCTACAAGGTGAGTAGTCTTGTTCACTAACCTTCACAAGCCCTATTATGGATGAAATCTGATGAAGAGCTCCACTCTTAGCCTCCTCCAAGTTCTCCTTCTTTCCACAATAATCCAACCCCCATTCCACTCTCCCTCCTCTCCTCTTTTAAACTAATTCCCTCCCTTTTTCCTTATTTCCCAAGTGGCATTAAACAACTAAACCCATTCCTCATCCATTATCCTAGTGGACTTAAAACAATTAACCCCACTCAAGAGGTTCCCCACTCTAGCCCTTTTACAACACATGGAGGAATAAAATAACATAATTAAAAATAGAATTAAAGAGGGAGTGGATAACACACCACCCTTTTTAAGGGAAACCCCACCAAAACAAAGGCATAAAGAGACAAGCACTCCATTATTAGGGGATCATGGAGTTATTCCATGACTTGGAAGTGGGCCTGAGTGTGGATTCCACTCATCCCATTGTCCCCCATGCTTCCAAATTCGTCACTTAACTTCACTGTGAAGTTAGAGTGACCATATGGAGGTTAACCCAAGGTTATCCTAGTCAAAAAGGTCCCTAGACCCATGGGGTATAACCCAGGGTTGATTTTTACCTAGTTAGAACTCCCAAAGTCAAGTAAAAACACAAGAAGAGGGTCTAAAAGAAATAAAGTTAAAACAAGATTCAAAACAACATTTCTTTCAACACATATCACAATATAAGTAAATCAGAAGATAGCCCTAATTCCCTTGACCTCATGCAACATTACAACATTTCACCAAACACGAGGTTGATCTTAGTTCCTCATGGAACTTAGATCGACTTCACAAGGGATACAACATAGGGTGTGGAATGATCTCCTGTATTTGTGGTTTCGTTAGTAATACCTGCACACTCAAACTTGAAGTTAATAACACATACAAATATCATAGCCGAAGCAGTATAAATACATGCATACCTAAACATTCTACCATATAAACATACTGAACTCATATTAAAGTTCCTTTTCTAATATTATCCATTCATTTTTCTCTTAAAAGCAACATCTAACTATCATTGCACGATTGTTTTCTTAAACATCAAATAGGTTTAATAAACAAGATTCCAGGATCAACAGTCCTTCAACATAGAAGTAATAGCAATAGTACTACAAATAGCCTTATGAACTGAAGTGGAAAAGGTAGGCCTCACATCCTCCCCCTCTAAGATTGTACTTCCTCCTGGAAGTCGTCAAGGAGGTAAGGGTAAAGAATCCTCAATCTCATTGCATCTTCCCATGTTGCAGTGAACTCGTCATACAAGTCCCACTGGACCCTAATCTGGTCCAGCTCTCGTCCTTGAAGGCCCAGCGCTTTGAAGTTTTAACTATTGATTAATTCATTTGGATGGAGATACTAATCATGTATCTAGATTTGCAGGTATCATGTAGACATCGGTTATTGAAATGAACTGGGATTGTTCATGTTGAGGCAAGGTAAACAAAAAAAAAAAAAGATTATGGTGTACTCATTATCTATCTTAACTGTTTAAGGTTGGTGCAATTCTTAGAGATAGAACTTATGGATGTATGTGAGAAAAAAAATCATACGTTTAGTTACTACTACTATAGTGGCCAAATTTATATTCCACCTTAACTCCAAGGTTATCCAGGAATGACATATATTAAGTGTTGATTTACGGAGTCAATGTAGTTCATTCTGATGTGAGACAAATGAGAAGTTTGTTTAAATAAATTCATAGTCGTTCTCTCTTGGTAAGGTAGATGTTGAAAGATAGGTGTCCCAAATCGATATTTTAAATGTGCCCTAACCTATGCGAGGAAGGATTCGGGAAAACTGTCTAAAGTTATTTAGGGGTATGATTTACTTATACTAAGATATATCATAGTAGTTAAAGACTCCAATGACTAGTTAATTATAAAAAAAAATGAATATGCTTGTCCATAAAGGTCAACTAATAAATTCAAGCCTGAAAAGCTACCCATTGCAACACCCCAAGGTAATCAACGAAAACCACATTATGATTAGATCGTTCATCTTTTTCAAAGAGATATTACTTGTATGAAGCTTTTCAACTGTAACAGAAGCACTAACCAATTCTAATACCGAAAGAATATCAATCTTTTCTATTCTTAGGTTGTAACAATTTTTCTTTACCTAGAAAAAAAATTAGTACTTGAAATAAGATTAATTTCTATCCTACTATATTTGTTTGAATTTCTATCTCATAGCAAGGTGGATAAATCTTTACAGGCGGATAATTTTTTTTTTTTTGTATTCCTACATGTATTCTTTCTAAATGAGTCAAATGCTTAGAATCTACTAATCAAACTATATTCACATCAAAGACTAGCTTTAACTCAAGAAGCAATTTAAGAATGCAACCACTAACATGTACGGAATCCACTACTAAATGTTGAAATCTCTCCTTGCATATGTTATAGCCTTTAAAATAGTAAAACTCCCTTTCATACAACCTTTTAAAAATAGTAAATTGCTCTGTAAAATACGATGCAACCTTTAAGAAAATAAAATAAATCTCAGGATCAGATTTGACAGTTGACTTTGCTTATCAAACAAATTTTCTTACAGCAGATGTTCTGTATGTGGTGCCAGTAAAATACTCGATACATCAATTACACATATTTGCATTCATCCACATTACAGGTGTTAACTTCACAGGGCTCACATAAAGGTTCAGGGGATGTCATAGTCTCATCTTAAAACCAAGTAACCAATATCCAGTGCCAAGTAACCAAAGATCCAAGAACCGAGTAGAATGATGGTCTCAAGGCCACGCGCCTAGGGGCCTCGTCATACATTCTCAAAATGGCCTACCTCTTGTTTGTATAAGGGGTTTAACCTCCAAGAGATAGCCAATCATAAGAACAAGATCACTAGGAAGGTAAGTGGATTATAACCAGCCCATACTAGTCCACACCTACCCCCATCCTCATAAGTTTCCCACGTCTACTTCCTTATATACACTCTACCAAAGGTCGCTCCATCGACATGGCGAGAACAACATTACAACACAAGACCAACACTTGCAAACAAAAATAATCTAGCTTAGCCACCATAAATAACAATTATACCAAACGAAAGGAGTTTCAAAATTCAACAGTAAAATAAATAAATGTGTGCCATTTCAACAATAAATCAACCATAACCACAAGGGTTACGTGAAAAATGGAGAAATCAAAGATTTGTGGCTAAGCTACTTTTAGACAAGATTAAATAACACAGTTGGTCCACACAGACAAGATACAAAAAGGTCATCAGACAACCAAAAGAAAAGATCGTAATCCATGAAAGTGCACATCACATCACTACGTGACTAACATTAAGTCACCAATAAGGAAGGAGGGAAAACACGGTCGCTACACATGTTATGCAAACACAACCAATGCAATAACATCATGTAGGTAGGTATTATTAATGCGCCTTCACGTACTCTTACGTGGAATCGTGCCCTTCTCAAAGGTAGCACGTCATTAGTATAGAACATTGTGCCCTTCTCAAAGGTAACACGTCATCAATATAGAACATCGTGCCCTTCTCAAAGGTAGCACGTCATCAGTATAGAACATCGTGCCCTTCTCAAAGGTACACGTCATCATAGTGTAAATGTCTCTAGGATGCTATGCATCCACTCAAATAAGATACCAAAGGTAAGATTATATCTGCACCAAGTACATGGCCTCGATCAATTCACATGCCCATACCAGTCCCTAACCAAGATCCCAAGTCCAATGTCAACAATACCATCAAGGAAATATAGCATGATAGGATAGCACGATGGGCCTCGCAAGGGTCCATTTACTAAGGGGAAGTAGGGGGTACTCTGGCATAGGAAGGTATGGTTGGTTGGGTAATCCCAAACCAATGCCACAGCATGTCACCATAGCTTCCTAAGTTCTTCCTCTCCACTACCTCTCTCCACACATGGAAGGTCTCCAACTCCAAGATTGGACCTTACAGGGTAAACATACAAACAACCATACAAGCACGAGTCCATCATACTTGTAGTTATACACTTAACCCGTGGATGGATACCCAGTATTGCAAGCTCATGAGTACACTAGGCATGTACAAGATAATCACAACACATCGCAATCACGCTCTTCTATTACTCACATCCACAAGGTAACACATAACACAATTTTCCTCTACCATTCATTACTTATTGACGGGAAATCAACTTTCATACACAAGGTCACATAATTATTTACCATAATGATTTATAAGGAATCTACCCAAAATCATTTAAAATTCACCTTTATGAGGTCTAAAAAGAATCTAACTATAACTTCGCATTAAAAGACAAGGCAATACACCCCAATCAAGTATACCAACATACTAGCATTTGCATAATAAGTCATAATTGAATCAAAGCAACACTATTTCAACTCACGAGATGTGTCTCACAACACCTCACACATCAAGGAGTTTTTTAAAACAAACATAAAATACTACATGTGAATTATGCACCATACATGTACTTATCTGACAATCAAGCTTGTACAGAGAATGTATATCATAAGGAGAATCTAATAAAAAGCTTAAGTCGTTAATTTAATATTTTACCAAAAGATGCCAAACATTATCCGCACACAAGGTATGTGCAACTTCTTATCTATTTTACACAAGGAATATTTATAAAATGCTAAATTCTCATTAAGGAAGTACTTTACCATGTTCAACAAGCACACCATTTACCCTTGTATCTACTCGAGAACATAAATTATTTCATAACAATTCTAAGCAAAAGTCACGTTTACTCCTATTTCTTTCATAACCTTTTACACTCAAAGGCGATGTATACATCACTCAATGACTTGCACTCACGGGATTCAAAGTAGATACATTTCATGCAAGTATTTCTAGTTACCCAGCCCAAGGAGACAATGCCAAACCCACATGATAACTAGGGTTAAGAGTGAAGAAGATCTGCTATTCAAATATCATGATAACACATGCAAGGTACACAAGGCAAGAACAATCAAACAAGTCATTAAGACTACATTATTCATTCAAAGAACCTGAGCATGACAGTGCACCATCATCTCTTTCACATCCACATTCATAACATAAATCAAGGCGCTATACAGGACTATCTATTCCCATGTTGCTAACCTCTAAACCCATTCACACAGTGCATACTAGAGAACAACACCACACTTTACAAAAAGAACACAAGGGCGAGAAAGGGCCCAATACAATCTTCTCATACTAGACCAACCTACCCAAGAGGAGGGTCGACAAGAGGAACACAACCATCCCCAAAATACAAGCGGAAGACTTCAATAATCATGTGACAAGGCCATCATGATGACAACATAAGAGGATGGGTATTCCTCTAAGGTGAAGGCTAGTCGACAAACCACAACCTCACTCTCTCGCAGCTACACGGAGTAGGACAAGGGTCAAACCACACTCAACCCTCTCCATGTTGGCCCAGACAACACGCAAACCCTAAGATCACAATGTTGAAACATGGGCTTTGATACCAAATGTCATGCCCACATTTCATGTGTGGTCACAACACACAAACACGCGTGTCATGTCCACATGCGTCATGTGGTCATGATACGAACTGTCAAAAATTTTCCTTACTACTCTAATCTTTCCCTCACACGCGTAGGTGTGCTCGGTGGCATACACCTAAGGTGTCAACAAAACTATTGATTTCAGAATATTCACCTCTCGTGCGAAATTTCTATGTTGGACTCACTATCTTTGTGGGTAGGCATTCACAGTCTTATGCTCGGTTCGATTTTCAATGTTTGAACTAAATGGAAACCATCTGGTCTCTAGCTAGTTCTCTCATTTTTTTTTTAGTTTCTTGCCACACATTTTCCCTCCTTTATTAACATTGTTTATTGTATAATTATATTCCTGTTTCGTTCACTTAGTATAACTTTTTAAATTATGAACAATTAATTTCCGTAACTTTTGCAATAACTTTGGTCATAAAGCTAATCAGTGCAGAAGGAGAATGAATCTGACTAATAATCCTTCTCCGAACAATGCTTCAACTGCAAAAGGTATGGTCACAAATCTCATGAATGCAGAAATATGCAAATGAACAATTCATTCAATGGTAGATGCTTTGCATGCAATAGAATGGGTCATATGGCTAATCAATGCAGATCAAGAGGATATCAATCAAATATGCAAAGAAATGTTGTTTGCCAAATTTGTAATAAATCCGGTCATATAGCAAAATTCTGTAGAAGCAAGAATCAGGATAAAAGAGGTCCGGTATATTATAATCAGAATCAAGATAAGGGAAAACAAAAAGTAAATGCGGATGAAGTTCAAAGTAAGATGAACAAGATTTGGGTGAAGAAAAGTACAAAGAATGTAGGGGATGGATCCGCACCAGACTCTGGTGCTGATATTCCTTCTGGAAATTAAAAGGTGAGCTCTGGCTCAGGGGGAGACACAAAGAAAACCTTGTTCCCCTAGCCAGTCAATTGGTGCCAGAACTGGCACAAGGAGAGCTACAGATTAAAAGGGCTCATACAAGAAACATATAAAAGGGGTATGGTAAAGATTTGAGAGATCCGCAAGAAGATTTGAGGAATCTAATCCTTCCAGAATTGATCCGGTAAAATAGTCTTCCGGTAAAAATAGATTCTTTACAAGTTCGGTCTGGTATGATTCAAACTATGGTGTCTTGATCTGTAAATAGATCAAATGACTAATAAAAGGAAGATAGATTATCACCACTCTCCTAGAATAACTTCAAAATCTGTCTCAGTGATCCGGAAAGGTTTTGTCTCTGAATAAGATAAACAAGGCAAACTGGAATGAATTAGGCTGCGCATTTATTGCTGAATGAAAATAAGGGCTTCTCAGAAATAAAAGAGTTCACTCGCTCATCATTTGTACACTCACATTTGAAGAAAAGAGAAAAGGAGCTCTACAACTACTTCTCCCAAAGATCAAGATGATTCTTCATACAACTCAATCTAGATTTCATCGTGTGTGCCCTAAAATAGCGTAAAAGGTATTCTTCGTTCTTGATATCTCTTAGTAAGATTCCTTGATGATGGCTACTCCAAATATAGTAAAGATTTCTGATAGACCTCGCCCCATATTTAAGAAGCATCCATACAAATCCTTGGAGGTAGATCCCCTAGGAGCCTTCTCTAGTGTTCCGCATGGTGTTTTGCACACAGAAGATATTAGGGTTTACATACACGCAAATGTTGAAGAGTTTGGGGAATTCAAACTAAGAGATATCTATCACAAACAATTGATAGACGATGCTTTTGAGCTTAAACTAGAATATAAGAGCATCTAGGAGAAACATTTTGACCAGTTCATTCATTTCCCCTGCTTTGAAGAAGATGAATGGGTCCGGTATGTGTTGAGTAGGGTACATGACAACTTTCTATGGCTTAACAGACCTTGCAAAATCACCAAGGAAGCAATTAGGGCAGTAGCAAGTTTACACTCCTCCGGAGGAATTCATGTCCTCAAATCTGTCAAAAACAACATTGTAACTAAGGCCATTGGATCAAAATTTCATAAGAGGGCAATGACCATTGAAGATATTACTGACCCAGATATCAAGTTTGCATCTATGATAATAGGATACATGATATATCACTCTAGTAGGGAGAATTCAGTATCCGGAACTGCAGTATATACTGCCTATGAGATGCTGAGAAAGAATGCAGAATATGACCTCTGTGAACTTCTTTTGAGCCAATTAATGGAAAACATACAGAAGATCAAAAAGGAAAAGAAGAACTCCTTTAAATATGGTGGACTAATATTATGCCTATTTTTCTACTTCATGAATGAGCTGCCTGGATCAAATGGATGGGTATGGCAAAATGAGAAACCGGTAGCAATCCAGATCAGAGATTACTTGCATGAACTTGGAGATGCTAAAGCAAGAAATACAGCCCTGTGGGGATATTTCAAGAATTTTTAGAACATGATGCAAGCTAGAGAAAGGATTCCCCAGTCTATTGTTAAGAAATACAAATACACAGTATGTTTTATGGTAGAGACTGATCAGTGCCTAATGGAGGCAATAGAACCAAGAACTGTATGGATCATGCCCATGGGGTATGAAGTTGATGAACAAATTGTGGAGCTGCATGTTCAACACATGCTAAGTTAGCCAAAGGATCCAAAGGCAGAAAGGTTTGGAACCTTTGAGGAGCTGAGTGTAAAGATTCATGTGGAACTCAGAGAACTAGAGATCAAGAGGAAGGTGAGAAAAGAAGTAGAAAATGTTGCCAAAGGCCTTGGCATCTCAAAGGAGGCACTTGATGCCCACAGGAAAAAGATGGAAAGGGCTGAGGAAGAGAAGAAGAAGGCAGAAAAGAAAAATGAGGAAAGTGCTCCGACAAAACCTTCCACTCGGACCAGATCATCAAAGAGATCTGCACCTACCACTACCAAAGGCTCAAGGACATCAAAATCGGAAGCACAATCATCTGGCAAAGGAGAGAAAAGAACAAAGACAAAAGCTACAAGAGCTTATGCCAGTCAAAGGGATGAAGAGGAGACTGAATCTAATGAAGAAATCAGGAAAATGAAGAAAAAGAAGAAAACATCCAGTCAACCCTCTACCGGACAAAAGGAAGAAGAAAAGATAGAGGAATATGTTGAAAAACCCACTCTTCACATTGATGACATAATCAAATCAGTCACAGTGGACGGAAATCTTCAGCCAATGGTTGAGTTTTATGATGATTATGGTGAAGCAGATCAGAAAATATTGCAAGATGCCATAGTCTGGTACCTAAATATCTACAACAAAGCATTTATTGAAATTATATCTCTAATTCCTAAAAGCTTGGAGAAGGAACTAGAAACAAGAAAGAACAATGCCCAAGCTAAAGACCTAGAAATTTGGGAATAGTTAGCAATTCAGCTATATCCTTCAATCGACCCCAAGACAATGAATATGGTATTCAAAGATTGTAAGGATGAGTTCAGAAGCAAAGCAAGGATGAATCAACTTATGCTTGGTGAGACTGACAAGGTAGCTAAGGACATAGAAGAGATCCTCCAAAAGGCCTTCAAAAGATTTAATCTTCCTATTATAGAGGATTTGGGTTCTGACCCCTCGACCACAAGTGTTGCAGAAAAGTCTACTGAGAAAATAACAGAAGAGGTAATGAATACCAATGCAGAAACAGCTAAGGACTTGGAATCCTCTGCTCCAGAAGAGGTGGCCCATGAACAGACCAACATCACTCCTTCAGGTTCCCCTACTGACTTCGGATCCAAAGGAGAAGAAAGAATAAAGGAGAAAGAAGCAGAGGTGAAGGGAAAAGAAGATATCAGTACAAAGGTTGTGGAAGGGGAGAAAGCTCCAAAAGACAGTTTTGTGACTGCAGAAGAAAAGAAAAATCTTTCTCCGGCAAGAGACACTATAGAATCAGTCAAGGACTTTTTGACAAAAGCAACTATGGAGATTGATGAACCGGAACTATTAAAAGGGCCATTAAATTTTGACTCTCTATCTCCAGTGCAAACAATGAAAATAGCTTCATTTGCAAATGCGAAGGTCAAAGAGAAACTACTAAAATCTCACATGGAAGACTGTGAGCTTATAGAGGCAGCATCCGAAATGTTGGAAAAGATCATGCCATCTTTTCAAAAGGATCCCACAGCCTCTTCTTCCGGTAATCTCAAAACTCTAGTCAACAGTGTTAGCACACATTTTGATTCTCTAGAGAAGTTAGCTGAAGAAAAGGTCCGGAAGGAGTTTTTGGATAAGAGATTCTCTGAAGTATAGGGTCTGATAACAAATGATAGGAAAGTTATGGACATTGGGATAAAGAGCTTGGAAAATGCTCTTAAAGATGGCAGAAATATGTACAAATTTTGCTTATCTTGGCCCACAGTGACCAAAGATATTGAGAGGAAAGTAAAAGAACAAGAGGATAAACTATTAAGTCTGTCTCAAAGTTTTGATCCTCTCTCATCATCTATAGTAAATCAAGAGTGTCAGACTATTGCAATCACAAATACAATAAAGAATTTTGAGAAGGAAAGGAAGAACATAATTAGCCGGATGGGTGAACCTAGAAGGATCATTATCCCTAAGTTAGAGGCCATGCATGAGGCCATAAGTGAAGCTCAAATCACAGCCCAGACCAATGATCCAACAGATCTAAAAAGGGTAGATGCGTTTACATTCCTGTTGAGCGGTCATATTTCAATTTTGGACAGAATGAGGCAAAGTTGGGCTACAGAATTTATTCAATTGAAGACAACTTTTGCAGACATACTTCAGTATATGTAAGTATGCCATATGTATATACTTATGCGGCTAAGTATAGTTGAATTTTTGAAGGTTTTGATATGCAGACCCTACCCTTTGCCATTGATGTCAAAGGGGGAGTGAAAAGCAGTGAAAAATGAGGAATCCAACTAAGGGGGAGCTCCAGAAAATGTATATAAAAATAGAGCATCAGCCAAGGGGGAGCATAGTGTAAACACTTAGTCATTTTTCACTAAGTGTTGCCATCAATGCCAAAGGGGGAGATTGTTGGCAAGAGACACTATATGGATTCATGAATGTTGTCATTGATGGAAACAAAGGTTATCCCACACATCTGCAATGCATGATAAGTCCTCATTGGAAGTCAGATTGAAGAAGTGTTGAGGTCTGGTAAGCAAGAACAGAGCAGTCAGTAAGGTCCGACAGACAGGTCTGGATCTCTCAGTAGAAGTATCTCAGTGAAGTGCAGATTTGGGGAAGTCAAGAGGAGTATCTTGACTGATAGATTTCAAGGTTTGAGCCTTTGGTGTGGAAAGGATAAAGAGATATGAATGCTTGAGTATCGGGTTCCCAAGTGACAGTGTGAACAGAGGAAGAACTGACTAGCAGAACATCAGACATTATTCTGGATGTGTTACTGATGATGGAAAAGGTTCTTAAGGTATAAGTTATGTTTGGCCAACCTGATTGATGACTTCTACAAGTATATGCTTGATCCGTATTACTTGATGTGCAAGGATTCAGCCGACAGATCAGAGTTTGTGAAAAGATTGACTATTCTGGGTGCCGACTAGAAAGGTGATGAAATCACTTGTGCAGATATATATACAAGATGGAATTAGTTATGAGAAGTGTTGTGGTTGAAAGTGATGTGCGAAGAAAAGTAGTAGAGTTGAATAAAAGCAGAAAGGAAGACTCAGTATGTGAAAGAAGAGCAGCATATAAGAAGAGGAAAGATGAAGTGCAGTAGATCAGTATACAGAGCCTAACCAGAACTGAACTCCAGCATATGTTGATGCTCCTTATCAGTTCAAGTATTGTATTACACTATTTATAAATTGTAGACAGTGCGCCTCTTGTAGGCAGTGTGCCTCTTATGAGCAGTGTGCTCGGGCAGTGAGCCCTAATTGGCAAGTGCCATTTTGTACTTCCATTCTTCTAACAGATAATACAATCTTGGGTTAATCACCCCGTGGTTTTCTCCCTTAATAGGGTTTCCACCTCAAAAATATTGTGTCATGTGTATTTCTATTTCATGGTTATGTTTGCTTGTTTGAATTGATGCTGCACTAATTATTAAGAAAGTTTAGAAAGCTGAAATAATTAAGCTAACTGATTCACCCCCCCTCTCAGTTATCAACACATCAGGCAAAGAGTACATTCTAGTATGCACAGACTATGTTACTAAGTGGGCTGAGGTTCAAGCATTACAATTTGCAAGAGAAGAAAAAGTTGCTCATTTCCTTTACAATAAGATTTTCTTAAGATTTGGAGCCCCGAGATCAATAGTTTCAGATAGAGGACCTCAATTTACTTCACAAGTAATCAAAGCATTCATAGATTTATATCAAGTCAAGCACAGAAAATCTTCACCTTACCATCCTCAAGTAAATGGACAGGTAGAAGTAACTAATAGGGAACTTAAAAATATTCTGACAAGGACAGTAGCAATGAACAGAAAAGATTGGGCTAGTAGATTACCTAAAGCAGTTTGGGCTTACAATACCACTTGGAAGTCCACAACAAAGTTCTCACCATATGAATTGGTTTATGGGAAAAAGCCTATTTTGTCTATAAAATTTAAACTCCAAACACTTAAAACTGTGTTGGATATTGGTCTACCATTGTCTATAGCTCAACAGAACAGAATTCTTCAGCTCAATGAGTTGGATGAAATTCAGACAGAGGCCATTCAGCAAACAAAACTGGTTTAGTATCAGAGGAAGCAATGACATAACCAACACATCAAGAGGAGGACATTTCAACAAGGTGATCGGGTTCTTCTTTATGATTCTAAATTCAAAGAGTTCAAGGAGAAATTACAAACTCACTGGATGGGTCCTTATCAAATAAAGGAAGTCTTTGAAAATGGAACTGTATTATTAGAACCTATTGATGGAAGCATAGACACGTTCTTAGTAAATGGTCACTGAATCAAACTCTATAAAAGACCATTTACTAAAGAGGAGTTTCTTAATAATTTGTGTTTTGATACACGGGATACCTCCTCTGTCATAGTGTTGGATTGAAAAAAAAAAGCAAGGTTGAAAACCAGCAAATGGCTACCTTCTAAAAAAAAAGAAAAAAAAAAGGAAGGTTGAAAACCAGGAAATGACGGCCTTCTGAAAAAAAGAGAAAAAAAAAAGAAAAAAATAGAGAAAGATGGAAAACCAGTAAATGGCTGTCTTTCTCGACCAAGGGAATTGAAAACCAGCAAATGGCGGTTCCCTTCTTCAGGACAATTGAAAAAAATTGAGCTACGAAGGTGATTAGGTGCAGGGAATTAGTCAAATGCATCTCTGGTGCTTCCCAAACTAGGAGCACCTCTAGCGCTTCCCAAACCAAGAGCACCTCCAGTGCTCTGTCAATAAAGAAGTCAATTTCAATAATAAGGTAGGGGACCCACCTCTCTAGGCAATAAAGTGGACACATCACATGATGAGGTCATCATGACTCATCCTCCACTTTATCACAAGAATAAAATAAAATCAGCATGTATTTCATTTGTAGGGGTATTCACAAAGATGGCGCTGATGTCACCCAAAGAACGTGGATTCTCAAAGCACTCAGCATAATGATTGCAGGTCACGTACCAATGGAGTAGTGGGCATCATCTCAAGCCACAAAAAGTTGTTCATGTGTCGTGACGTGTGCAATCTCATAAAATGACGTAGCATCTCTGTCATGTACATTGCCCTCATCATTAAAAGTGATCCAGGTAATTCTATCTTTAATTAATCATTAATAGCAACTGTCTTGTCTTTCTGTTTTTGGGTGCCGCCACTATGACACATCCTCCTGTCATCATTTCCTTTTCCAAATTCACGTATGCCACCCTCTGTGTTGTACTACCACCTTGCCTCCAAAGTGTCCTATCACTCTGTTGCATTTATGACTGCCTAGGTACTCTAACTAATCTGCAAATCTTCCACAAGCCTAAGCTGAGAAACATCCTAATCCTCATTTGAACATCCAAAATACCCTGAAGAACAGAGCAAATTAAACAGTCCTCCGGAGCCTACGGAGTTAAGAGGAAGGGACAAACTGCAAGGAGGAGAGTAAGGAATTAAGCACAGAAGGTGGAACCAATTTAGCAATGGGGGTAAAGAAGAAGTCTAAACTAGAGAGTGCTACGAGTCTTCTACAAGATGAAGTTGCAGCAAACATTCTAAGAACTGCAGGATGGCTGGACATTCTAGAAAAATTTGAAGGGTTTCAGGAAGATGTCATGGATGAATTCCTCAGAAATCTAAAGGACAATCAGATAGCTGTTAGAGGAGTCCAAATCAATTTCTCCTCAGCCACTATCAGTCACATTTCTAGACTTCCTAAACAACGTGAGAGGTTTTATCACTTGAAAACCTTATACACTGATTTAATTAAGAATTTCTCTGTTTGAGGTGAACCTGCAATTTAACTACATTCAAATAAAAATGAAGTCAAAGGAATTCTTAGGTCTACCCTTCCAAACCCTTGGCAATCTATTGCCACCTGGCTGATGAAATATTTTACTTGTGATGGTCAATTCTCTCTAGTTTTAGGACCAATCATGAAAATGCTGATTTTTCTAATGCATGGGAATGCACACCCTAATTTTAGCATAAACATTCCCAATTTATTGTATTCTGCCATCAGGGCAACTACAGAAAGATATCATCAAAATAAGGGTCCCATGAAACATCATGGCCTCATTTTTCTAGTAGTCAAACACCACTTCCTATCTTAGGCCAATGGGGAATAATTATGGCAAAACTTTCTTGAGCAGAATCCCCAGGATAGAGAACTAGAGATGGCACAGCCAGGAGGTGAGAGTTCTCCTACTCAAAAAGAAGAGGAAACTAAGCCTTCAACCTCCTCCATAGCTGTTCACAGAGGAAAGAAGTCCTCACAGGAGGTAACTTCATCTGTAGCCCCTATTCCTGACAAAAAGAAGAAAGGCAAAGAAATTACAAAACCTGCTCCTAAACAAACCCTATATATGACTCGATCAGTTAGGAGAAAGATGACTCTAACTGAGGAATCTTTCCCTAAGGAATTAATAGAGGAGAGGTTAGGACAGAGAGCAAAGAGATTCTGGGCTGATGAACCATCTCATGATTCAGATGAGATCCCTCTGATCAAGAGGATGTTGAAATTTCAAAAGAACAGCAATTGTTAGAAGAAATTGAAAACCTAAAGAGACTACTCTGGGGGAAGAACCTGATTATTACTGACCTCAAAAAGGTCAGAATAGAGGTAGAAATGGAGCAAAAATAAGTCATTGAAAATCTACAAATAGAGCTCCAAAGCAAAAACAAGATCATCTAGGAGAAAGAAATAGAATTAGAGGACCCGAAAATTGAGAAAGAAACAGAACTAGAGGCCCAGAAAATTGAGGCAGTCAAACTGTTGGAAGAAAAAGAGAAAGAAGCAGCACAGAGTGTTTCTGAGCTCACCATGGCTAGAGACAATAGCCTCACAATAATGGCAGCATTGACTGAGAAAATGCATAGCCAGGATAGACAGTTAACTTGGGCCAACAACAAACTAGATGACCAGGAGGAATATATTCAAGAGTTGGCTAGCCCAAGGGCAACCAATGAATAGGAAATCCAAACAAATGCATATGTGGGTCCAATCCCCATTGACATTCCTAAAGCCCTATTCCATTGGGAGAAGAAATGTAGAGAATATGAGGCTTCCAACCCTATGATGCAGTTACAAAGGGCAGTCACTGCCAAAACAAAAAGAATAGCAACTCTGGAAGGCAAAATCATTGAAATGGCCTCCCTTTTTCCAGAAATTCTATCCTGTAGGCCTCCAAGTGCCAGCTATTCTATGTTCTTAGAAAGAATACTGCAAAGGAAATTCTCTTTAGTCTTGTCTGACCTGGTTGAGGATACAGAGATAGCGGAAGGATTCATGACAGCATATACAAGAAGTAATGATGAGAACAAGAATTTCCTATGTGAATTATACCTGCATGGGTTCTATGTTAATGATATAACTTTCATTCTCAATCATTTTGTGGGGGAATGCCAGCTTAAAGCATTTATGTCCCTAATGAGAAATCATCAGATCTGGAATGAAAGGATGGAAGATCATCTCAAGAAAGATTTAGAAATAGATCTCTTCATCAGGAAGGAATGTCCCAATCCCAATGCTTTTAAGATCCAATGCAGGTCCCTTATCTATCACCCTAAGAGTAAGGACAAAATTTTACCATTATACTTAAAAAGTTTGCAAGAGTGCTCCATCGATTTTAGTCTTTTCATGAACAGTTCAGCAAACTCAGTACTTGCCATTGCAAAGAAAAGCTGGAATGTTTTGACCTCGGAGAAGAAAATGAGAGAGGTGGTCACCCCTGCAAACTTAAGATTATTTATGAGAAAAGAAAAGTTAATATCCAAACTAATGGATAACCATAAGCAGGAATGGATAGGTGGACGGTTCAAGCCCCCTCTGATAATTGAGCCACTTCCTGTCTGGGCTGAATAGATAGAAGATGAGAAATTGCAAGACTGGTTGAAGCAGGTTGATGAATAAGAGGCAATGGTAATATCAACCGCACAACTTGGACCACCTATGCACAGGATTATAGCTTGACTGACAAGCTACTTCACCAGAACAAATCCAGATTGTGAGAAGCAGGAGGTCCTACCAAACCTTAGGTATGGGGGGGATGATGAGTCCCAAGTTGCACCCATGAAATACATCTTTTTACCTCTCTTTTTCTCCTTCTTGATCCCATCCTTCTTAATGTATGCACCCAAATAAGCTAGCAAGATCGTTCTAGTTAATGATTAATTGAGATAGATTACTTAAGATCATAATTTTTGATTGAGTGACTAATGTGCATGGAATTGATGGAAAAATACAGAAACTTCTCTCTTTTTGAATCAACAGGTGTAGATGCCAGGAACAACAATTTTTGTGCATCTCCGGAGATAGTCTTCAATGATCTCCGGAGACAATACCAAAACACCACGACACTGAAGTTTTGAAGGAAAGAGAAAGCCTCTCCGAAGCTAAACAAGGAAAGCTACAGACATCTCCGGAGCTACAGACATATCTCTGGAGCTGCAGACAGGGACAGATATCACCGGCACCTCCTGAGAGCGGGGCATATTTCCAGCATAAGCTACCAATCAGGCATTCTCAGCAGTGATCATAATACCCCTCATTTCACTCAAATCATCACCTGAGTGATGAATGGTCATCTTTAGTTAAACTGCTAGAGTTTTTATCTTTTTAAAGTTTTTGCATTAGTTACGGATAGAACTGATTCAATATCCATATTTTTAGGGCCTCGCTGCCCAAATGTATAAGACTCAAACTTAGAATTTTTAGTGGACTTCTGTTCCTCTCAAGTCTACTTTTATTGCATGATTATTTTCCATAGTTAGACAGCTAGTGTAATAAAGAGATGGATGTCATCTCATAGAAGAACTAGTAGATAAGATAAGTGATATGTCATCACTCATTTTCATATATACTTATAGAAATAGCAGAAGAAATATACATTGATTGATTTTATTCTGATTCTCAATAATCTCAGTTATGTGATATCAATATCTTTCATGAATGCAAAGCGAATGGAATTAGGTTGAATTTAGTTATGATCTTCTTTTGTGTTGATTCCCTACTATAGCCTTCAGCCTCAAGGGTGTGGAGAAAGGGCCCACTCTACCACCAAGGCAGAAGGCTAGTACAACTATTTTATTACTTCAGCTTTTTGATGTGAAAAGTATTTACTGATTTTGATAGATAGATGCATGTTACTGTTTTTAAGATTGCTTTGAGTAAATTTCCTGTTTAATTCTATTTTCAACATTCCTTAAATTCATTCAGTAGGTAGACAGATTAATCTCTTCAAATTAGTAGAAGCTTTTAGGATTAGCTCAAGAAATTGGTAACTGTAGAATCCCTAATTGCAAACAGCTGAGGACACAGCCCCTGGATTTTGACATCTGAAAATAGATTAAATGATGAGGTACAATGACACCTTGTCACTCACCAAGGTATTTATACAATTGATGTGTCTAGTAATTAAAGTAATTAAATAATGATAAAAAAAATTTGTTGATCTAAAGATGATTGTCTTAACTACACAAAGAAAGATGTGAAAATTCAAAAGCTCCAAGCACCGTGTAGGTTATACTTGACAGTAGCATAAGTGAATCAATCTTTTGTTCATAGGATATGTTGCAGACAATATAATCTTATTATTTTTACAATATCAATACACAAATGAAGCTCATGACCTCAACTTGCATGTGTCAATACGTGGACTTTCTATAGGGAACATATTAATGTCTTGAGAACTACTTTATATGATCTTTCATTTCTTTGAAGGACTATCATTCTTTTGAGAGTCATAACACGGCTGCATTTGCATATGGATTGTCCCTTTATTCCATGAGCACTCTATACTTTTATGAGTTCTATCATACTTCATGGCACCAAATGATAACAAAAACTCTTGAAAAATGGTTTAAAAGGCTTAATTAGGACTGTTATATGAGTATCCCTGGCTCAATATCATTGAAAATACTCATAATGTCATTTGATGTGGACTACAAAAGGGCCAAAAGGGTATCCAAAATAGGTTTTTCATTTCCATTTGCAGGTGTTTAAAAAATGTTATGCCCAAAAAGGTCTAAATTGTTGCTCCCATGGTTTAGGCTTAGGAACACATTGCCGAGAGTGAACTAATGTGCACATTTGCATCATTTGTATTGGACCATTGTTGGAATGTGTAAAGCTTGTTGTGAGTGAGTCCTTTTTATCTTTGCATGTCAGTTTTGAGGAGTTGAAACATAACATGATGGTTTACCTTTGTTCATTGGAGTCATTTTTGGAAGTTTGCACATAGGAGCAGCCGTGAGGAACATGCAATATCACTTTGTCATTTGGGTCTATTTTCATGAAGAATGTCCTTCCTCTGCATCAGATTTTATCCAAATATGAACAATATTCTTGACATGATGTTGAAAGTTCACCTCACTAATTACTTGACACAAAATACTTGGTTGGTTTAACTCCATATAAAAGAGATGACACCTTATGCTTAATAATAAAATGAGAGTTCAAAAACTGATAAGGTAATTTATTCAAGTTCCCAATATGATAAGATGAGATAATTTGTTCAAGTGCAGAGTCTAGCGTAACAACTCAATAAAGGCATTAAACACATCCATCTGTAGCAGAATTAACACGAAGTTGAAATAATAAAATACAAGAAAATGGCATCATTCATCTAAAACTTAAATATAACCGAAATATTAATACTTTAACATTTTCCTCTCGCTCTTTAAACATTTCTATCAACCTTGGACAAGCCTGCAAATCAGATTCCATGCAAACTTAGAGCTCGAATGACAAGAATAAATTGTGATTCCAATGAAATATTTCACTTATCAAATAAGAATATTAATATCTAGGAGTAACTAATGAATGAAAAAGATACTATCTTAAAACTGTGATCATACTCACCAAGGTATTTATACAATTGTTGTGTCCATTAAGTAAAGTAATTAAATAATGATAAAAAAAATTGTTGATCTAAAGATGATTGTCTTAACTGCACAAAGAAAGATGTGAAAATTCAAAAGCTCCAAGCACCATGTAGGTTATACCTGACAGTAGCATAAATGAATCAATCTTTTATTTGTAGGATATGTTGCAGACAATATAATCTTATTATTTTTACAAAATCAATATACAAATGAAGCTCATGACCTCAACTTGCAAGTGTCTATATGTGGACTTTCTATAGGGAACATATTAATATCTTCAGAACTACTGTCATGTGTTGCCAAACCCTCTTCCATTCTACTAACTGCCCAACTATTGTACTGCCCTCTTATCCTTCCACTTATTGTTATCTGATCTTTCATTTCTTTGAAGGAGTATCATTCTTTTGACAGTCATAACATGGTTGCCTTTGCATGTGGATTGTCCCTTTATTCCATGAGCACTCTATACTTTTATGAGTTCTATCATGCTTCATGGCACCAAATGATAACAAAGACTCTTGAAAAATGGTTTAAAAGACTCAGTTAGGACTGTTATATGACTATCCCTGGCTCAATATCATTAAAAATACTCATAATGTCATTTGATGTGGACTGTGAAATGACTTAGTATAACCTGGGCACCCTCCTTAAGGACTGTGAAATGGTGTGATGAGCCACACAATGGGATACCTAAAACAAGTTCATGCTCTGGGTAACAGGGGTCCAGGAGTGTGCTGATGTTTATCTACTTAAACAACCATTATTAAAATTCTAAGTTAAAATCTTATAAACTAACATTCTATAATTATAAAAGATTTTAACTTAGTAATTGTGTAATTTTAAGAGATTTTAAAGTTATGGAATAAAATATTAAGAACATACAGAGAAGATCCACGCCCAACAGGTGTAAAAAGATTATGGTATACTACCATTGACATGCGGAGGAATTAAAAGTACGGATTTGAAGCCATTGTCATGCAGAGGCAAATTAATGAGTCGATGGCAGAGAGATTTGATTCTATGCAAAATAGCTCCCAGAATAATATCGTAAATAAATTCTTAACCAGAGATATGACATATTCAAAGAACCATTGGAAGCATTACCATCTGAAAATTATACAATGCCATGAAATTTAGATTAAATTCACTTACCTGAGTCTCCAGTCATTCCTCATGATTCCTTCAACCTGGAAACCTGGCTACCTACCCCTATTATCACCATCTAATTCTCCCATGAAAGTATTCATATTCACAAGAAGAGAGAAGAATAGAGCAAAACAAATGAATGGAATCAAAACCCCTTCCTTCTCAAATCTTTTAGGCATTTCCATTTATGAAAAGTGATCCCCCAATAGAGAAAAAAGAAAAGTCCAAACAACTTCATGCTCGGGTAACAAGGGTCCAGGAGTGTGTGAACATATCTTTTCTATGTGAATCAACAAGCAAATTATTGGAGAAATCATCATCATAATGGTTGTGAATCGACAAGCCACATAGGAACCTATCAACGCAAATCATGTTTAGTTCTTTGCACACATTGGAAGTGCCCTAGAAAACAAAAAAACATGCAAAATGTAGAATGTACAATGAAAAATATAGTGACGAATAAAGGGCACACGCACTGAAGAAATAATATTTTAAACCATTACCTGTTCAAATCCGTGACACGATGCTTGGATAGATTGCGATCTACGGGAAAGAATGTCAATGCCATTTGAAAATAAGTTATTTAAACCCTCTTCTTTGTCCTGGTAGCCATTTCACCCTGTTCTGATGCCTCCATGAAGAGAAATATTCACCACATATGTATCCCAACATGCAAAACACACATTCCTGTTTGCAAAAAACAACAAAATAGGAATTTAGGTTTTGCCCATATTCCCTCCATGAAAAATGTGAGGGAAATCAAAACATTACGTTTTGTCCATTTTCCCTCCATGAAAAATGCCTCAAAAATCAAAACTTACCCACTTTAATATCATATTGTGACTAATTATTTAGTCATTTTTATTTGTGTGACTAAATAATTTATTTAGTCATTTATTTGTGTGACTAAATATATTTGTGTGACGATCAAATTAGTCATTTAGTTAGTCATTTATAGCTATGTTACAAAAAATTAGTAGAATTTAGTCATTTTTAGTTGTCGTGACTAAAAGTTTTTGTCATGTAGTCATTTATTTGCCAAAATTCTACTAGTGTACATTTCCCGAGTCTCTTTAACCAAACAGTCTCTTTGGAGGCATGTATAGCAGCCATATACTCTGCTTTTATAGTAGACAAAGCAATTGTGGGTTGCCTCTTACTCATCCAACTTACTGCAGCTCCAAACAAAGTAAAAACATAGCCACTTGTGGACCTTCGACTATCCAAGTCACCTGCCCAAGCAAAATCAACAAAACTATGTATGTCCAATGATTTATCAACACTATCAATACTATGATAAACCAAACAATAATTAGAAGTTCCTCACAAATATCTAAACACCCTCTTAACATAAGTCCAATATTCTTTACTAGGGTTAGACATAAACCTGCTTAAAACTCCCACTGCTTGTGCAATATTTGGTCTAGTGCAAACCATTGCATACATTAAACTACCAACAACACTAGCATAAGGAACATTAGAAAACTCTTCAAAAGCATCATCAGTGGTAGGACACATGTCTAATTTCAGCTTAGTACCAATAGGAAAAGGAATGCTAACTAGTTTGCAATCATGCATATTAAATATTTGCAAAATTGTATCAACATACTTACTCTAACTTAACCATAGTTTTTTGTGAACACGATCCTTGTTGATCTCCATTCCAAGAATGTATTTTGCAGCCCCTAAGTCCTTCATATCAAAAGAATTTGAAAGCTGAGTTTTAAGCTCTCTAATCATTTCCTTATTGTTCCTAATAAACAACATGTCATCAACATACAAGACAATAATTAGAACTTGATCATCAATAATCTTAAGATAAACACAATGATCTTTTTCACTTCTAACAAAGCCAACTTTCAATTCAAAAGCATCAAACTTTTGATACCACATTCTAGGTACCTATTTCAAACCATACACATATCTTTCCAATTTGCAAACCAAGTCTTCCTTCCCTTTAACAACAAAACCATCAGGTTGCCTCATATAAATCTCCTCCTCAAGATCCCCATGTAATAAAGTAGTTTTAACATCCATTTGCTCTATCTCAAAATCAAAATTTACAGCAATAGACAAAAGGAATCTAATAGAAGTTAATTTAGCAATTGGAGAGAAAATTTCATTAAAATCAATACCCTCTATTTGGGAGTAGCCCTTGGCTACCAATCTAGCCTTGTACCTTTCTAGATTACCATCTGCACCAATTTTATTTTTATAAATCCACTTACAACCAATGGATTTTTTTCTCTTTGGGCAAATGCACAAGATCCCAAGTGTCACAAGTGTCCAAGGAATTCATTTCCTCATGCATAGCTTGCAACCAAGACTCACTCTCTTCTAAAGATAGAGCCTTTCTAAAAGATCTAGGTTCATCATTAGTACTCAATAAAGCAAATATACAACGAAAATTAGGAGGGATATACATGTCAATTGGATTATGTTGCCTTGTGGATTTTATTACAGTAGGAGTAAGAGGCTCTATTTGTTCTTCTGTATGCTCATCCTAAACATCATTATCTGAACTCTCCAAACTCTCTTCTTATTCTCCACTCTCAAACCCATCTATTTGATCCTCAACATGTGCATCTTCTTGCTTATTTGTATGTGTTTCAAAATGCACTATTTTACCCTTTTCTTGTTCCTTTGGTTGTTCTTCACCTTCATAAGCTCTAAACTCTCTAAAAATAACATCTCTTGATAAAATTATTTTCTTGGTTAGAGGGTTCTAGAGTTTGTAACCTTTTACATTTTCACCATAACCTACAAAGATGCATTTTTGAGCTTTTGGATCTAGTTTAGTTCTTTTCTCTTTAGGCACATGAACAAAAGCCTCACAACCAAATATCCTTAAATGTGAAATTGAAGGTTTTCTTTTTAACCACATTCCATAAGGAGTCTTATCTTCAAGAATGGAGCAAGGAGATCTATTAATTAATTAACAAGTACTTATAGCCTCATCCCAAAAACATTGATCTAGCTTAGCATTTCTTAACATGCTCCTAGCTCTTTCCATTAAGGTTCGGTTCATTCTTTCTACTACCCCATTTTCTTGGGGAGTATAAGGTGTTGTTTTCTGTCTCACAATACATGCATGCTTACAAAATTCATCAAATTCCTTAGAACAATATTCACCATCATTATTTGATCTCAACACCTTTATTTTACAATCTATTTGCTTCTCAACTAAGGCCTTAAATTATTTAAACTCAGTAAAAACTTTATATTTTGAATTCATAAAATAAATCCAAGTGTATCTTGATACATCATCAATGAATGTGACATAATATCAAGATTTTGCAAAAGATTCAACATCCACAGGTCCAAAAACAGCTGAATGTATAATCTTTAATAAAATCTTTGCATTATTTGTTCCACTAGGAAATGAAGATCTACTTTGTTTTCCAAACATACAATGCTCACAGAAATCATTTTTACCAACAGAATAATCTGAAATACCATCAACCATTTTTTTATTAATAATGGTCCTAAGACCTTTTTCACTGATGTGGTCCAATCTATGGTGCCACAACATACATGTATTTTTAGTGTCTGTTACATTGGCTAAATTATTCAAAGTAGTTGCATTTAATCTAAACAAGTTTCCCATTTGAGATCCTTTAGCAACCACCCAATTCCCTCTTACCAACCAACAATAAGACTTATCAAATGTCACATTCGTTCTAGAATCATTTAGCTTTGATACAGAAAGTAAATTTCTTGCTACTCCTGGAATATGCAAAACATCGTGAAGGGTTTTAACCCTTCCATCACTGAAATACAACTTTACATTTCCTTTGCCAATTATCTATTTTGTACTATTGTCAACAAGGAAAACTTCACCTCCATCATATGCTGAATATTTTGAGAACCACTCCTTGTTGGGAGTCATATGGTAGGAGCAACCTGAATCAATAAGCCAAGCATCATTACTTATTGTGTTAGCTGAAATAATTAATGTATCATTGTCACCATCCTCCAAGGCTTTTTCAATGGAAGAATCAGAACTATTTTTCTTGTTCTTGCAGTCTTTCTTCACATGTCCCCGTTTGCCACAGTTCCAACATTTTACCTTGCTCTTACCAGGGTTAGAATGACCTTTAGACTTACCCTTCTTCTTATCTCCTTTGGGTGTATTTTCCTTAGTTCTACCCCTTACATGTAAAGCACCTTGGGATCCACCATTTTTGGACTTTCTTCTCATTTATTCTAAAAGAAGAGTAGCAATGATATTGTCCATCTTTGGATCTGCACCACTACCACTAATAGAAATAATTAGATTTTCCCAAGATTTTGGTAAAGAACATAATAATAAGATACATTTATCCTCATCCTCAAGCTTAACATCTATAGATGCAAGTTGACTTAAAATCAAATTCAATGCATTCAAATGGTTTGCAATAGAATCTCCATTTTTCATCTTTAATGAATACAATTGACTTTTGAGGTATAACTTGTTAGTCAAACTTTTGGTTTGATAAATATCACCTATCCTCTTTCATAGCTTGTATGGTGTAGCTTCAGTAGAAACATTCAAGAGGACGACATCTGCAAGGCACAACCTTATGGTTCCTCATGCTTTTTTATCAAGTTTCAACCATTCTTCATCAAACATAGTTATAGATGGATTTTTCTCATTTGAAACAACAACCCATTGTTCTCTTTCTTCTAAGAGATCTTCCATTTTCAATTTCCACATCTCGTAGCCAGATCCATTGAATTTATCAATATCCATACGAGAGGTAGAACCCATTATATACAATCTTATTCACAAATCTGTAAAACCTACAAAAAAAAGCTCCCACTACAGCCAACAAACCTTCAACACTTTAAGAGAAAGGTGTCCATCACTCCACACAACCATTAGCTTTGATACCAAATGTTGAAAATGAAGGTAAAACTGTTGCTATAAACTTTAAAAATTTGTGTATGCAAAGCTAAAATTAAGATTAATCTGTAACAATTAATGAACAAGTGATTTTGCACTTTCAATCCAATGTAGAAGAGAAGAGAATAGAAGAGAGAAGCTTGCAAAGTATTTACATGGAGAAACCTTTTTGAGAAAAACTCCACACTCAAAGATGTTTTCTGTTGGATTAAGGATAGACAACTGAGAGTGGGGGGGTGAATCAGTTGTCCAAAACTTGCTTATAATTCAAACACTTAAATCCACTTTGTTATTTAATAGCATATCAATTAATCACTCATGAAAGCATAAAGCATAAACACCATAGCAGAAACATATCAACACATGAGACACCGAGATTTTGACGTGGAAAACCCGGTCAAGGGAAAAACCACGGAGTGATTAACCCAAGGATTATTCTCTGTTAGAAGAATAAGAAAAATAGATGGCACATGCCAATTAGGGCTCACTGCCCGAGCACACTGCTCACAAGAGGCACACTGCCTACAAGAGACACAATGTCTACAAAGTAACAAATATCACAAACTTGAACTGGAGATTAACATCTTTACCATGCCTAGATCAGTTCCATTTAAGCCCAAAAACTCCTGCTCTGCCTTTCGCACTTCTCTTCGCTATACCACACTCATCACCGCAATACACACTTCAAAATGAATTCACAATCCCTTATTTATACAAGGCATCGACTTAGGAACAATCATCTAAGTCGGCAAACACCTACAAGATCATTCGCAAGATGTGTGATACATTCGGTCGGCCAGTCTCAAGAAGAACACCAATATCCGTGGTTATTCTTCAAATGCAAACTCTAACTTCAATGCGGACCACCAACATTAACTGGACATGATCCAACGATCATCACAACCTTTCATGAATCATCAAACACATCAACACTTCATCATCCTACTGGAATTCTTCTCTCCTTCATCCGGAGCTACAAGAACACAGTCTGTCATCAATGTCATAATGCAAAAGGTGCTTCTAGACCTCCAAACTATGAACAAATCTAGTTGTCACTTCACACGGACTTCTTCAACACTCCCACCAATCCGTAGAATGAGATAATGCAATTTCGGAGCTCACTGGACCAATCTGTGACACTCTATCACCACTGAACATCTACCGGAACCAGTTCTACTTGAGCGACCATAACTTCTTCAGATCTTCATGCGAACCTCTGAAATCTTGACTGGAGCATCTCAAGACTCATATCTGCAAACCCTTTAAACCGCATCCTCTGATATTCATATTATCTTGGACTTTTACCTTAATGTCATCATTGTTCTTCACTATTCCTGATTGAGACTATTTTCCTCAATATCCTCAGTACACAGCTCATCCAATCTTTCTCATTAATGCAATATGAGTATGTTGACATCAATGACGACACTGGTTATCCTCATACTTGCAACAATCTCCTCCTTTGTCATTGATGGCAACATATGGTGTGAAAAACCATCAAGACAAGAACTTCTCCTTTCTGTCACAGCTCCCCCTATCAACAACAACTCTTCACATGTCTTCTCTTTATTTACTGCCCTCCCTTTGATCATCAACCACTTGTTTTTTACATGTCTTCTCTCCCCCTTTGACATCAATGGCAAAGGTCTCATACTTGCAATTTTAACACATCAGAATCATACCAGCTGCTCTCCCTGAGTAGCAGCTCCCCATCACCAATCCAGATCACAAAATATAACTGAGATATCCACCAAACTGATGCACATCAGTGCATCCTAGTTCATCACCGAAGGGGCAATAACCCCTAACTTCTCCCGGAGATACTCAAAAGATTCCTTAGGAAGAGGTTTAGTAAAGATATCTACAATCTAATCCTTTGAGGGCACAAACTCCAATCTAACTTCACCCTTGTTTACTTGCTCTCTCAGAAAGTGAAATTTGATAGATATATGCTTAGTCTTAGAATGCAACACCGGATTCTTAGAAATATTTATTGCACTTGAATTATCACAGAAAATTGTGATAGGCTCCTCATACTCTACTTTAATATCTCTTAGCATCTGCTTCATCCATAAAACTTGAGTGCAACTACCTGCTGCTACAATGTATTCTGCTTCAGTTATTGACAGAGATATTGCTTCTTATTTCTTGCTTAGCCATGAAACCAATCTCTTTCCCAAAAAGAATGCTCCACCACTGGTACTCTTCTAGTCATCCACATCTCCTACCCAATCTGCATCTGTATATGCATGAAGAGAAAAATCATGATCTCTAGGATACCATAGACCATACTCAATTGTTCCTTTTAAGTACCTAAAAATTCTTTTGATTACCATGACATGAGATTCTCTGAGATCAGCCTGGAATCTCACCACAAGACCAACAACCTGCATTATATCTAGTCTAGTTTGAGTAAGATACAATACTCCTCCAATCATCGATCCGTACTTGGTCTGATCTGTCTTAGGAGAGTCATCATCTTTGCTCAACTTACATCCGGTTGCCATGGGAGTGTTCATTGGCTTTGAATCTTCCATTCCAAATTTCCTCAATAATTCTTTCACATATTTGGTCTGAGAGATAAAGATTCCTTTCTTTGTCTGAGAGATTTGCATACCCAAGAAGAAATTCATTTCACCGAGCATTGACATTTCAAACTCACTTTTCATTTGATTTGCAAAGGTTTTACACATACTGTTTCTTCCTCCAAAGATGATATCATCAACAAATACTTCAACAATCAAGATGTTTTCATGATCAATATTGAAATATAGGTTACTATCAGCAGTACCTTTGTTGAAACTAATCTTTAAAATATGTTTGTCCAGCCTTTCATACCATGCTCTTGGAGCTTGCTTTAGGCCATATAGTGCCTTCTTTAATTTGTAGACCACATCACCATGCTCAGATAACTGAAATCCATCCGGTTGTTCAATGTACACCTCTTCTTCTAAGTCACCATTCAGGAAAGCAGATTTGACATCCATCTGATACACTTTGAAATCTTTGAAGGAAGCAAATGCAAGAAATAGTCTGACTACTTCAATTCTTGCCACCGGAGCAAAGGTTTCCTCAAAATCAACCCCTTCTATTTGAGAGTAGCCTTTGCAGACTAATCTGGCTTTATTTCTGATTACTTCACCAACTTCATTTAGTTTTTTCTAGAAGACCCATTTGGTTCCTATCACATTCTTGTTTCTAGGTCTAGAAACAAGATCCCAAGTGTGATTTTTCTCAATTTGCATCAACTCTTCCTCCATTGCTTTGGTCCAATTTTCATCATTGCAGGCTTCATTTATTGTCTTAGGTTCAATCTTTGAAATCAAACAACATTCATCTGAATTTTGAGCAATTTTCCTTCTAGTTCGCACACCTTTGCTTTTGTCACCTATGATCTGATCTTCAGAGTGGTTCAGTCTTACATACCTTGGAATTTTGGGAGATTCTTGCACTTCTGTTTCTTGATCAGGCTCATTCAGACCTATCTCTTCTTCCTGATTTACCGGATTAGTCTGAATCTGACTTTCAGAAGAGGATTGAGCTCCTTAAACTAGAGAACCATTCTGATCATCTTCATCATATTCATAAAACCTTGAGGGCTTCTCAATTCCTTCATCAACCTTCACATTTGTACTTTCTATTATCTTTCTCAGTCTCTTATTATAACATCAGTATGCTTTGCTTTGAGTGGAGTAACCCAAGAAAATTCCTTCATCACTTCTAGCATCAAACTTTCCTAGATCTTCATCTCTTTTAATGTAACATTTGCTACCAAATACTCTGAAATATCTCACAGTACGAGTGATGCCAAACCAAAGTTCATAAGGAGTCTTACCGGTATTGCTTATGATTTGAACTCGATTGAGAGTATAGACTGCAGTGCTGACAGCTTCTCTCCAAAACATCTGGGGAACATTTGCTTCCATCATCATTGTCTTGGATGCTTCTTGGATGGTCTGGTTCTTTCTCTCTACTACTCCATTCTGCTGTGGAGTCCTAGGAGCAGATAACTATCTCTTTATACCATGCTTCTCACAAAAATCTATGAATTCACCGGATGTGAATTCACCACCTCTATCAAACCTCAGACATTTTAGTTTTAATCTGGTTTGATTCTCTACCATAGCCTTGAAGATTTTGAACTTCTCAAAAGCTTCTGATTTCTCTTTCAGAAAGGTAACCCACATCATCTGGGAATGGTCATCAATCAGTAACATGAAATATCTATCACCTTGCATACTCTTGATTCTTGTTGGACCACATAGATCAGTATGAACTAATTCCAATAATCTGGTAGAGGAATGATCCTTGCTTTTGAATGAGACTCTGCTCTGTTTACCCAGCTGACATTCTTTGCACAAACTATTTGTAGGTTTTACCAATTTTGGAAGATCTCTTACAGCCTGCGTATTGCTTATCTTGATGATGTTATCAAAATTTATATGACACATCCTTCTATGCCATAACCAACTCTAATCAACTTGAACAAACAGACAACTTTTATTAGTACCAACTAGATGGAAGATATTACCTTTTGTTTGAGTACCAGATGCAATCTCAGTTCTGGAGCTTTCAAAGATCCTACATCTTCCATTCTTGAACCAGAGATCATAACCTTTGTCCACCAATTGTCCAACACTGAGAAGATTGTACTTCAATCCTTCAACATATAGTACATTACCAGTTTTGTTCTTTCCATCAAAAGAAATAGTTCCCCTACCTCTGAGTCTACCAGCAGAATTATCACCAAACTTTACCATTCCTCCTTCATACCTTTCCAAATCTAAGAACTTGTTCTTGTCACCTGTCATATGGTGAGAGCATCCATTGTCAATAACCCAATCATCCTTTTCTTCAACTTGGGCAGCCAAAGCTCTTTCTACAGCCTTACAATTGACAGATTCAGAGGATATTGGATCTTCTTCCTTGATGGCAATAAACACCCATTCATTTCCGGATTTGTTTCCTATCTCTGATTCATCATCGGTTACTCCTTCATTATCATCTTCTTCATGAACATAATAACAATTCTTTTGGAACCTTTGTCTGTTGGAATTTGACCTTGTAGATCTTTTCAGACATTTTGAGGCAAAATGACCAATCTTATTGTAGTTGAAGCACTTAAAGGGTAATTTTCCTTCATACTTACTAGTTCCTCTTGGCAGTCTCTTTGCAATGAGGCCTTCAAGTTGAGCTATTTTTGCTTCTTCCACTTCCATGTCTCTTCTTGCTTGATCATACCATGACAGCTTCCTTGAAGAGTTTTCTCCCGGATCAAATCTTTGTTTACCTTTCACAGAGGCACTAGCTTTGAATGCAGATTCAGTCTTGGGGGGATCATCTCGAAACTTGGTCATTTCAAATGTAGCCAGTTTGCCAGCCAATTGGTCTCTTGTGATAGTTGTATGGGCTCTGAATTCACCAATGGTAGCAACCTTGATTTTGTAGGCAGCAGGAAGGGATCTGAGAACTTTCCCAACAATCTCATTTTCATCCAAGACTCCACCAGCATTCCTAATTCCACACACCAGCTTATTTACTCTAGGCATAAAGGTAGTAATATTTTCATCATCTCTCATCTTCAGTCTTTCAAATTTCTCTTTTAGACTCTGCAACCTTGCACACTTAACATATTCATCTCCTTCATGCAGAAGTTCCAGTTTAATCCAGATCTCATAGGCAGTTGGTAGGTTAATAACATTTGAGAGCTATGAGTTAGTTAAAGCGCTTAGAAGAGCCTCTTTGGTCCGTAGATTATTTTCAGCATCTGTGATTTCATTTAGAGTTGTCGGACCACCCTGTGGAGGTACATATGTTTTTGTGACCATGGACAAGTACACCTTTCCCATACACTCCAAGTGACATTTTATGTGACCCTTCCAAAGAGAGAAGTTGGTTCCATCAAACTTTAGACTATCCTTCTTGTATGATGACATCCTGGATCTCCTCAAGTAGTTAAGCTCCTTTTAGAGGAACATGGCTCTAATACCAATTGTTGGATTCAAGACAGACAACTGAAAGGGGGGTGAATTAGTTGTCCAAAACTTGCTTATAATTCAAACACTTAAATCCACTTTGTTATTTAATAGCATATCAATTAATCACTCATGAAAGCATAAAGCATAAACACCAGAGCAGAAACATATCAACACATGAGACACTGAGATTTTGACATGGAAAACCCGGTCAAGGGAAAACCCACGGGGTGATTAACCCAAGGATTATTCTCTGTTAGAAGAATAAGAAAAATAGATGGCACATGCCAATTAGGGCTCACTGCCCGAGCACACTACTCACAAGAGGCACACTGCCTACAAGAGACACACTGTCTACAAAGTAACAAGTATCACAAACTTCAACTAGCGATTGACATCTTTACCATGCCTGGATCAATTCCATTTAAGCCCAAAAACTCCTACTTTGCCTTTCACACTTCTCTTCACTATACCACACTCATCACCGCAATACATACTTCAAAATGAATTCACAATCCCTTATTTATACAAGGCATCAACTTAGGAACAATCATCTAAGTCAGCAAACACCTACAAGATCATTCGCAAGATGTGTGATACATCTGGTCGGCCAGTCTCAAGAAGAACACCAATATCTGTGGTTATTCTTCAAATGCAAACTCTAACTTCAATATGGACCACCAACATTAACTGGACATGATCTAACGATCATCACAACCTTTCATGAATCATCAAACACATCCGCACATCATCGTCCTACTGGAATTCTTCTCTCCTTCATCTGGAGCTACAAGAACACAGTCTGTCATCACTGTCATAATGCAAAAGGTGCTTCTGGACCTCCAAACTATGAACAAATCTAGTTGTCACTTCACACGGACTTCTTCAACACTCCCTCCAATCCGCAGAATGAGATAATGCAATTCTAGAGCTCACCAGACCAATCTGTGACACTCTGTCACCACTGAACATCTGCTAGAACCGGTTCTACTTAAGCGACCATAACTTCTTCAGATCTTCATGCGGACCTCTGAAATCTTGACTGAAGCATCTCAAGACTCATATCTATAAACCCTTTAAACCGCACCCTCTAATATTCATCTTATCTTGGACTTTTACCTTAATGTCATCACTATTCTGATTGAGACTAATTTCCTCAATATCCTCAGTACACAACTCATCCAATTCTTCTCATTAATGCAATATGAGTATGTTGACATCAATGACAACACTAGTTATCCTCATACTTGCAATAGTTTTCTACTTGTATTAAATCTCTTTGGAAAAGATTACATTCAATACTGAAATTCCTCTAAGTCCTTGATGCACTTCACAAAAAAAAGCTTCTTGCTTTTTTCTCTAAGTCTTTACAAAAAAATTCTTTCTTTTTTTCTTCTAAGTCTTTTTCTACTTTTAACTCTCTAGAAAATGTATGGGGCTCTTAATTAATTCAAGAAGCTTCATTTAATTCAAGAGATTCTTAATTCAAAAGATTAAAAAATAAAATACAATAAATTGTAGTTGATAACATAGCAACCAATGCTCATGCAAAAGCCAAACACTCTAAATTGAGAAGATTGAACTCAAACAATGTCCAAGCTTTCAGTTAACTACCTCTTCATGATGTGGGTGCCCAAGATAGCTAAAAATAGCTTTGCCAACATCAAACATATCTCCAAATAAAAGCAACAACAAAAAGTCTTCCAATTGGGCATCCATATTTGCCCAATCACTTTCTATTGACTGAAGTGATCAATACACATCAATTTCATCCAAACAACATGTAAAATTGATGTCCCCAAGGTTATTTTGAATTACTTTGTTCTATACATGTAAGTGACATGCAAACACCAGATTCAACATGCAACTGATACCCATTACCTAAAACACTAAGATGTACCATCCTGCAATTTTTGGGAGTTGGAGTGTCCTGCAAGTAATATCTTAAAACTGACATGCAAACACTTTCAACAACATGCAATTGATACCCATTTCTTGAATTACTGAGATGTACCATCTTGCAAGTTTCTGGAGTTGGAGTGTTCTGCAAGTAAACTCACAAAACTGACTTGCAACTACATGCAAGGTCATATAACTGACATGCAACAACATGCAAGGTCATACGAGTCCATAGGAGTGACATGCAACAACATGCAAGCACATGCAAGTGACATGAAACAACATGCAAGTCCATAGGAGTAACATGACACAACATGCAAGTACATGCAAGCAATATGCAACAACATGCAAGTAACATGCAAAAACATGCATGTCCATGCAAGCTATTTTGACCACATGCAAGCAATATCTAATTCATGCATCTCTAACACTGTAGTTAACTCCAAAATTATCTCCATGCATCTCTAACACTGTAGTTAACTCCAACATTATCTCCATGCAAGGTGTCTCAACATTATCCACTCATTTACATAAAAACACAAGTCTAAATATAAGTCCCCATGAAAAGGGGACACCCAAGTCTAACTCCCACTCACTGAGAGTTATCAAACTCTAAATTTAGACTTAGGAGAAACTTCAACAAAGTCTTCATGGCTCCCATCTCAAAGTGGGCGCCCAAGTTTGGTTTTATCCAATAAAGAATTAATTGCAAAAGTCAAAGTGATATAATTAATAAATAATTAATCTGTCAAAGTCCTAATTTGTTGGGGAACAAATTCCAAGAACTTTGGAGACACATGAATAGGTTAGAATTGCAAGTTAATGGCAACTTATCCCAACATTCCTAAAGTTTATAGTCATAAGGTTTCTGCTATTGAAGAATTACAAAATTTGAATCAGCTTACCAAAAATTAGTTGCTTGGCACCCTAACTACTTTTGAAATAAGAGAGTTTGGCACAACTAGTGGAACTGCAAAGGATGAGACTAGTTTTAAGGCTAGCAAATTAGAGAAGACTATGGAATCAAATCCGGAAGACCTTGATGAAGTGGAAGCTAACTTTGTGAGAAGGATGAAAAAGGGTACTAGAAAGTTTAGTGGTAAGTTGCCTTTTAAATGTTTCAGTTGTGAAAAAATAAGTCATTATGCTTCAAGATTCCCAGATAGAGATCTGAGAATTAAGAATAGGGAAAACAGAGGTAAGATTGTTAAGAAAAGTTACTATGTTAGAGAAGATGCAAGTATATCTGATGATGATGAATCTGATTATGAGGATGATAATGATAATGAATGCTTATTCATAGCCCTAAGACATGAAACTATTTTTGCTAACTCTGGAAGTTGTGTGAAGGAAAAGGGTCTTAAAGCAAGTACTAACCCTAAAGGCACTACAATGCCTGCCTTTCATGCTAGAAGAGAAAAAGATGACTGGATCATTGTGAAAGGAAGCTAGGTGTGCGAAAATCACTTCCTACACTAATCTAATGAGGGGAGAGCTATAAAAATTCAATTTAATATTTAGAATTACAGCAACATGAAACATATAACAGAGATATTGCAGCAATACACATAGAACTAGAAAGAAGACAGAAGAAGAGAGACAAGATATAAAGTGGGGAAAACCCTTATCGAGTGAAAAACCCCACACTTAGAACCCTGCACAATGTATTATCAAAACTGAATATGGTTTACAATACACTTGCAATGCAAGCTTCAATAGTCTTCGACACTCATGCCTGAAGTCAATCTGGCAGCATAGCAGTACCTGTCAATCACATACTACATCTCCTCTTCAGAGCACCTGTTTATATAGAATATACAAGGCAAAAATGGCTCTATCTTGGAATGGGCGTCTAACTTGGCCTCATGGCCCAAAACCCATGCCTATGGACAGTTGGTCAACATTGTAAGATGCATCTGACACTTGTGCATACACCCCATCCCAAAGAGGTAACCTATTTCCAAAATGGGCTATGATAGATGCTCTTACGACCGTCATAGAATCTGTCATAGCTGTCATAACTTACAGTTGTAAGAGAATCTATCATACACAGGCTATAAAGAGCATATTCTCTTACAACATGTCATAGTCCACCTTGGGGCACCCAAAGATGCCTTTTTCAAAGATGCTCCTCGACACATGTCTTCACCTGTCTTACAAGCTTCTATTTCTGACTCTTACATGTCATAACTTCATCATAGGAATCCGTCATAACCGTTTCGGTCAACATTCCCTTACACAACATCCAAGATGCCAACACATGGCAAAATACTCCTACCACAAAGTGGGATGCCTATCTCCTCATGTGAGGACAAAATTACAAGTTGTCATCTTCCATGTAGGATGACACATCACTGTGCCACATCCCATAAAATGACAATATGTAATTTACAATTAATTTACATAATAGGCAATGAATAAATAAATACAATCAAAATAATGCAAGGAATTACCAAGGTTGAGACACCTTAATTCCCAACATTCTCTCACTTGTCAAACACCTTGTAAGAGCCAATAGAATAACAGGATTTAACTGCTATAGGCGGAGAGGCCCATAGACTCTGAACACCATCTGAACTTCTCTATGCTAATTGGTTTTGTTAATGCATCTGCAACATTCTTCAAAGTAGCTACCTTCTCCAAATTTACCTTCCCATCTGTTGGTGTTTTTCCTAGACTGGATGCTTATTCCCAATTACCCTACAAGGTAGACATCATTGATCAACAGGTTTCCTAGGCCAGGGGCCAACAGTATAGGAGATAGACTCTATAAATATCTCCTCTTCTTCTTTAGGCTTTGCAGAACCAAGGCGGGTATTCCCTACTCAACATCCATAAAATAAAACTATGACTGATTTGGATGTTGACACAAAGCAGATAAATCATCTCTTATGCAGACCAAAACTATGAGATAAGTGCAAAGGGGCTAGCTTTGGGCCTATATTCAGTTGTAGACAAAGGATTTTGGTCCTAAAAACTACTTTTAATGTCCTAAATGTTTGTATTTGAAGTTTGAGTTTGATTTTTTGGTATTTGGATGCAAAACTGAGACTTTGGGTTGCAACCTAGATACAAGACCAGATCGGTGCCTATCTAGGGCTTAGAGTCAGTAGACATATATATGTGAATGTTAATCACAGACCTAAAACAACAATCAAATTTCAAGGGGATTATGCAATGTCTGCCTTACAGACAATACCCAAGACAAAGTATTTAGTTATTTCTACTTACAAACATCCTTACTACAATGTATTATTCTCAATACTTAACCCAAAACATTCAATCCACTCCTCAAGTAGAAGTAAAAGATTAAGCATTCAATATAGGAAACCCATATTCTAGAATCTCTAACACCCCTTAGATATTCAGATTCGGAAGAAGAACACATTCAATCTTGGAGACAAATAACAGAATACATGCAATAAAGCATTACTCATTTAAATCAACATGAAACTGATGAATTCTGTATATAAGACATTCAACTTACAACTCATAAACTCACAAAATACCCAGAACAAAGCCACCAACAAAGTTGTATCTTCTTACAGCACCAAAATTTGTCCAATTTTCAACAACTGAAATGAGTGACACAGCTTGTCTCTTATAGCACAAGTATGTACATTCAGCAATTAATTACAAAGTCTTCTCAAAATTTTGAAATTCTGCCAAATACAGAGCACCATGAGAATGGCACTTAAAACAATTAATGCAGAAGGAAGAAAGAAAAGATGGGAGTGGTTGAACTCGAGCCCCACGCTGCCACATGAGGATTTTCTTCTTCAATCGGGTAGCTATCTAGTCAATCAGGCCATACCTCTGCAATTCCTATGCCATTAATGGCACACCAACCCGTAGGACGTAGCAACAGTCCGCACTCTGAAGATTCCCGCCAGAAAAGATGCAGCGATCACAGGAAATCCCACGCTGATAAAAGTTTGAACCATGACCATCGAATTCCTTCCTACCACTGAGATTTGCAGTGCCAAAATAGTCTGAAAAGTCAAGAACCAATAAAAACGTGCCATGTAGGCACCCCGTGCATCCATCGCTAACCATTCTAAAAATGTGAGATCAATAATCCCACATTCACCCCGCAATTCTTGCTTGACTGCCTTATAAACCAAGCCATGAGCAAACCTAGTGTTGTGCGCTTTTGCCCTACACGACCAACGAACCACCTGCCATCAACCTGTCGCTTTGACTCCTGCCGACACCAAGACCCAATCGGTGAGACCATAAACCATCAGCGAACCTGAAAACTCACCTGTCGATATCACTTGTCACTCCGATGACCACCCCGCATACACCTTGTCCATCGAAGATCGGTGACACCCAGGAAACATTCACCGATGCATATAATTATGCCGATGACCCCGCTGGATCAGTGAGACCAACTCCATCAGCCAAACTCCAGCCTACCTCTCTGATCCCACAACTCTCGCCAACCGCTATTGAACCATACTCCGTCGGCCAGACCCCACACAGTTAGAGTGACATCTTTCACGCCTACCAACTTACATACACTTCATCGGCCCTTTGGAATGACCCTTTAACACCACTGCCGATGGGCAAGGTCTAGACGATGAAAGGAACAAACCACTATGGACAACATAATCGCTGAAACAAAAGCCAACTCACGCCGATGGATTCAAAAATTTTAGGGTTTGAATGAAAAACCCTGCAAACGTTCAAGCTTAAAACCCTAGACATAAATGGGTAACAACACAGGCTCCGATTAGGGACGTGCAGGTGCAAGACTGCAGCGAGGACCAGACTACTCCGGGGCAGACCAGACAAAACACAAAACTCAAAACATGACCAATTATACAAGGCATGTACAAAACATTTACATCTAGTTTACAGTGTGCATAGAAGACATTCATCTATGAGAAAAAAGATTTAAGGAATTTACCGTGCACAGGCAATTCCAGTGGTTCACCATTGAGGGCCTGGAGAAAATATGAATCATCTTCATGGATATTGCCAATTTGATATGGGCCAGTCCATAAGGGCTCAAATTTACCATGCTTGCCCTTATCCTGGCTCCTTGCATTCTACATAAGGACCAAGTCACCTATCTGAAACCTTCTCTCTGTAGCCCTCCTATCAAACAAATATTTCACTTTTTGTTGCTTCCTGATATTTGTCTTGTGTGCTTCTCTTCTGATTTCATCTAGTGCAACCAGCTGATTTATTCTTTCAGTCATTGAGTCCTCAATCTCCTCCTCATTTTCTTGTATGAATTTATAAACTGGTAGGAGGTTATTCATAGGCAATCTAGCTACTGCACCATATACTAATTCAAAAGGCAACCTTCCAGTCGCTTTCTTGACTGTCACTCTGTCAGCCCACAATGCCATCTTCAGCTTTGAATCCCAAACCCTTTTGTTTTTATCCATCATCCTTTTGATAATTTTCATGAGACTTTTATTGCTCGACTCTACTTGACCATTTCCTTGGGGATGGTATTGTGATGTATGGGACAAATCAATTCCATAATTATTGCAAAAATTAACAAATTCACCAGACCTGAAGCATATAGCATTGTCTATGACCACTTTGGCTAGTACTCCAAATCTGACAACAATATGTTCTAAAATAAAATCCATCACCACCTTGCTGGTAGCTTTTTTAGTTGAAATGGCCTCAATCCATTTAGTGAAGTAATCAGTAGCGACCAAAATCCAACTGTGTCCTCCACATGATTTTTCTGAGATTTCCCCTATAAAATTAATTCCCCATTGCTGAAATGGAGCGTCTACAGTTATAGTCCTAAGGGACAATGCACCTTCATATTTTAGCTTTCCTAAGAACCTTTGGCAAGTATCACATTTTCTTACCATTCTTTGTGCATCTAAGAAGAGAGTTGGTCACCAATAGCCTGCTCTAAGAATTTTGTGGGTTATTGTCTGGGCAGTATAGTGTCCACCACACACTCCATTGTGCATGTCACTTAAAATATCCTTAGCCTAATTTTTATCTATACATCTGAGTAGCACACCATCAGGATTTTTCCAATATAACTCTCCTTGAACAATGATGTATTTAATAGCATGTAGCTTCAATGTCCTCTTTTGATTATCACTGAGATGGGAAGGACAGTTCAAATTCTACAAATAATGTACTATGTCCTTATACCATTCAGATTCTGACATATTTATAACTTCATTGTGCACTGCATTCACTTGGCATGCCTTTAGATTTGACTGTGTCATCAATTTTACCAAACCTTGTCCTCTTACGAATTTTGTGATCTGTACTTCAATGTTGAACTCCTACAATTTATTTATCCATCTGCATCTTCTTCCAGTTACCTCCTGCTAAGTAAAGATATCTTTGACTACTGCATGAGGCACATATGCAACTATCCGAGAGCCTACCAAATATGGCCTGAAACTTTTTACTGCTCTAACCAGTGCATATGCTTGCTTCTCCATGATGTCATACTTCAACTCAGCAGCTTGCAATGACCTGCTAAAGAAAGCTATAGGTTGTTCAAAACCTCCTACATTTTTCTGCAATAAACATGCAGCAATAGTATGGAAAGAAGCAAATGAGAATAGCTGAAATGGCTTAGAAAAATTAGGAGATTTTAGCACAGGAGCCATCTTTGTAGCCTCTTTAATGCTCTGAAATGACTTAGTTGCTTCATCTTCCCATTTGACAGTTGCACCTTTCTTCAACATCTAGGAGATATCTTTTGTAGTTTCTGCACAATTGGGGATGAATCTCCTAACAAAATTAATTTGCCCAAAGAAGGACTGAATACCTTTCACTATTCTAGGGATCTAAATTTTGTCAATTGTAGCCACCCTTTCAGGATCAATCCTGACTCCATCCTTGGAAATAATGTGTCCAAGCAATTTTCCTTCCACTGCCCCAAAAGCACATTTCTTTGGGTTGAGTGAGATTCCATACTCCAGTGCTCTAATAAAGATTTGTTCTAAGTGCATGCAATGTTGCTCTTCCTTTTTTGAATAAGCTGTCAAATCATCCTGATACACAGCCAAGATTGAGTCAATTAATCCTGCAAAAGCAACATCCATAGCCCTCTGAAATGTGGCACCTACATTTGTCAGCCCAAATGGCATTCTCACATATTCATATGTTCCCCATGGAGTGGTGAAAGAGGTTTTGAATTGTTTTGATTCTTTTACTTTCACTTGATTATACCCCAAAAATCCATCCATCATGGACAAAAGTTCACAGCCAGTCACCTTCTGCAACATGGCTTCCATGTTTGGCAATGGATAATTGTCCTTCAAGGAAGATACATTCAAATTTCTAAAGTCCACACAAAGCCTTATGTCACCATTTTTCTTTCTGACTGGGACAAGATTGGACATCTAAGTTGAGTGTCTGATGGGCATAATTATTCCAGCCTCCCTAAGCTTCATAAGCTCTTCTTGCATTTTTGGAGCTAAAGTTGGGTTGATAGGTCTTTGTTTTTGTCTAAATGGTTTAGCTCCAGGCTTCAAAGGGATTTCATGCTGGAATAAATCCTCTCTATAAGATTTTAGGTCCTCATATGACCAAGCAAAGACATGCTTATACTTTCTCAGTAATGCAATCAACATAGTTATGAGGTGTGGTTTGAGCTATTTTTCAATATATACCTTCTTGGGGGCATGAGATGTCCCCAAGTTTATCTCCTCCAAATCATTCTTATTTGTTAGAGATGCCTTTGTAGCAAATTGGTCCCTATTGTCAAAAGCTCTCTCTAAAGCAACCAGCCCTCTAGGGATTTTATTTGTCTTGAGTTGAATTACCTCCTTCCCTAAGAGAGTTTCTTTCCCATCTACAACTTCTACAAAGTTCTGAAAATCCATTTCTTGGTTCTCATATTCATCAATACAATGTAGAAATCTTAGCAAATCTTTGTCATCATCAAACACCTGCCAGCTGCATACGTTATCTAGTACTGTAGGTCTTAATTTGACCTCAACATTTGTAACATCTGACAGAGTAACATCATCTGGCCTTATGGCTACATTAGCTAAAAAATCAGCCCTGACATATTTTGATCTCTCTATCCAGCTTATTGAAAAAGCATCAAACAATTCAATTGTATCCCAAACAGCATGCTTATACTATTTTAATCTCTTATTCTTTGATGCATACTTATCTCTAACCTAGGAAACAACTAACTCTGAATCCCCAAATACTTTGAGCATCTTGATTCCATGCTTCAAAGCCACATTCAATCTGAACAACAGAGCTTCATATTCTGCAATATTATTCATACAAGAAAACTTTAGCAAGAATGAGAAATTTAGAATCTTACCAGCTGGAGACAGAAAAATAATTCCAGCACCAGAGCCTTCCTTCGAACAAGATCCATCAAAATACATGGTCCAGAGACCCTATTGGTCAATCTCTTGAATGCACATGTCTCTCCCTTCACCTCCTTTTTCATCCGAGACAACTCTGAAATTTTCACAATCAGTAGCAACAAAACATATATGCTTCTCTGATTCCTGATCCTCAACTGTGTCTAGTGACCTTTCTTCTCTGATCAGTTTGACATCCTTTCCATTCATAGGGATCATAGCATATGACAGGTCTAATTGCATACTCCCACCAATCAATGTTGCCCATCTTCTTGACAATAACATGCCATACTATGGCTTGATATCAAGAACTGTTATGTTCATTTTGTAGGTCTTTTCAGGGTATGCTGCCAGTCTAAAATCCACATCTTTCATGATTCCAATGACAGGTACTTCCCTAGCATCCATTGCATAGCATTTTCCACATGCCTTATCTATCTTTAACCCAACTTGTTGCATGATAGCCAGAGGCATGATATTCGTTGATGCCCCTGAATCAAGCTTACAATTCTTAATCACTTTTCCATTGATGACAAGGGAGACATAAAATGGTTCAACCTGTGTGTTAGTGCCTGAATTGACTGGTAGTTTTTTGAGCAATTTTCATTCAGGCACTCTCCCTAAGTATCCAAAAAATGTTCTAAGTGTTGGACCTCCTCAGCAGTCTTCAGCTGCATCATCATAATTTCTTGAGGAGGAGGTCATCATCATCATCTTGTCTTCGATGATGGTCTGCATCATCATGTTCTTCGTCGACTGGTTTCTCATCGTCATCATCATATTTTATTATCGGGTGATGTTTGGATATCATCCTGATGATGCTGATGAGCTGCAGTGCGCCCTGATTTGCTTGCGGGGGTGATTTCTCAAGTATCCGGTGATCTTTCATTTATCACCTTGCCCAGACATGATGATGATGTTGCCCCAATATCCTGAAGGGGTTATTCTCTAAGTTGTTCGACCTGACTTGTTTTTTCTCAAGGGTCGTCGTCATCATCATGATATCTCCAGTTATCATCCTGTTGCTTGCGGAGGTCATCATATTTTCTGCCTTCATGATATTTCGCCGAGGTGATATTTTTATCATCGGGTGATCTTGGTTATGATCATCCTGATGATGTTGTTGAAGAGTTCTAAGTGCGACCCGATATTCACTGGGGTCATCATATTTTGAACGTCAGGATGATCTTAGTCAATATCATCCTGATGATGTTGTATCACTTCTTGTTCGTTGTTTTGTCATCCTGATGATGCTGACGTCATCCTTATATCAGGGTGATATCTTTTTCTCTGCCTATCTGCATCATGATATTTCCGAAGGAGGGGGTGATATTTTCATTTTGAATATCATCCGGATGTATATTTGTTCCAGCGTCATGATGATGTTGATATCAAGGAGATATCCGCCTGCCGACTTCGCGCATTATCTACTGGGGGTGATCTTTTCAAGCAGCATCATCATATTCAGTTATCGCCCCGATCTTATAGTGGAGCTACAGTGCAACCTGATATTTGTGCATCAGGAGGATATTTCCAAATATCCGGTTGTCTTCCGAATATCATGATGATGTTAATATGATGATGACGTCATCAAGGTCCGGGGGGGTCATATTTCTAACACTGATCATCTTATGATGATCCCCTGATATTTGCAAACATGATGATGACGTCATCCGGATATGAGGAGGTGCGCAGTAGGCAGATATGATGATGACGTCAGTAGGATATGATGATGACGTCATCAGGATGTTCATCGGCCAGACTTTTGGTATAAGCTCAGCAGGAGGATGTTTCTCCGATGGATCAGGTTGTGCCGATTATCATGAAGGTTATATTTCAAATATCATGATGACGTCAGGGTGATATTTCGAACAACAGGATATCATGCTGCTGGAGGATGATGATGATGAAGTCTTATATTAGTGTCGTCAGGAGCAAAAGCACCGACATGATATATGCTCATGACCTAGTATATAAAGTGTTAAAGAGGTCATCGCGGGGTGCATGTGGGATAATTGATATCCTGCATTTTCAAATATCATGATGATGAATCTCGGCGGGAAATGCTTGCGATGAAGAATTGATGTTCTTCCCAAGGCCGCGGGTTGGTGCGCCATTAATGGCGATTGTTGCAGAGGTATGGGCGATGGCGTGGATGGATCCTGTACCCGATTGAAGATGTACATCAGCGGACAGTGGCGCAGGGCTCAAGAAATCTTCCTGTCTCCTCCCCTACCTGCTGCATTCAAGTTTGGGCGCCAATCCGGTTGTGTTTGAGCGCCATTTTCCTGGTACTGTGTATCTGGCGGGATTTTTGGTCAACCTTGTGATTAATTGCTGAGCACCTACCTGGCTGTTATAAGCAGGTTGTGTTGCTCATTTGTTGGTTGTTGAAAGTTGATGATTTTTGGCTCTGTAATTCAAAACCAGCTGATCTGGTTGCTCTGTACAGCTTAAACTTGTGAGTTTATGTATCTCCTGTTGTACGACTTGGCATGAATCCACTGATTTCATGGTTGATCTTATATGAGTAATGCTATCTTAGCATGTGTTGTGTTAATTCTGTCTCCAGTATTGCATGTATTCTTCTTCTGGATCTGGATATTTGGGTAATGTTTAGATTCTAGAGCATAGAATTCCTATGTTGAATGTCTGACCTTTTAACTTCTGCTCAAGGGGTAGATTAAACTGTTTTCAGGTTGAACATTGGGAAGGGTATACTGCAGTAGGGATGCCATAAGTAGAGATAACTCAACACTCTGCATTGGGAGATATCTGTAAGGCAGGTATCACATGTATCCCCCTGAAATCCAGTTTTAGCTATTCATGCTGATCATTCACAGGTGTATGTCTACCGACTCCAAGCCCTGGATAGGCACCAATCATGCTGTGTTCTTGTGTTATACACCATGTCCAGCTTTGCATCCAAACTTCAAACTAAAACATTTCATACTTCCACCTGTTAGTTGTAGGAGTAGGATTAGGAACCCCCTGCATGCTCTCATACCCAACCAGACATCATGTCCAAGAATGTTGCCAGCCTTGTGATCTATCATGCAGATCTTGGTCCATACATGAGAGTATTCTGCCTGTTGTTGTCAAGATAGATCTTTCTATCTTTGAGCTAGTCAAGGTTACATCTTGAGTTATAGGGATACCCCCCTTGGTGCGGCAGAACCAGAAGTGAAGGGGAGGAGCTCACGCAACCTCCTGTATTCAGTTGGCTGAATCTGCCTGTGCATTAGAAGTGGCAAATCCTAATGCTGATTCAAAGAATGTCAACAGAATGGCGACTCTGCTGGGAATCGAATTGATAAAATAAAGAATAATACTTGTGACCCATCCGAGTCACTAACAAAATGATACTCTGCTGGTGGAATGAACCTGGAAAAGTAGCTTTCAGCTATTGAAAATTTTGTCCTCTCTGGAGAGGTGGCGACTCTGCAAAAAAGATCCAAATGCACATGAAAGATAAATGTATGTTATTGGTTGAAAGATGTACATATTTCTGCATCTGTATGAGAAAAGGTACCTTGTTACTTCCCCTTTATTTTCTATTTTACTGCATAAGTTAGATGCTAGGGGAAGCCTTAGGTCTTAGACAGACAAAGGATGTCTAAAAGTAAGATTTTTATGAATCCAAGTATGGATTATCCCATACTCAGTGGTGAAATGTTGGATAAAGGAATAGAAGAGATAAGAAATAGGTTGATATTCTTAGAGGCTAAGCAGGCCTAGTTAAAAAGCAATAACCCTGTTGTGTCTGCCAGTCAGAAAGCTAAACCTCCTGTCAGCCCTTTTGATCCTTTGTATGACCAACTGGATTTGTCATGGGTGGATTATAAAGTAGAAACTATGCCTGCTAGGTTATACTGTCAGATGCCTAGATTTAGTGGTCACAGTATATGTGATGGGAATGCACATATCCAAAATTTTCACAGTTTTATGGGAAAACATTCATTTAGAGATGAGGATATGTGGATGAGGTTTTTTGTTAGGTCCTTTGATGCAAAAGCAAAAGACTGGTATTTGAGCTTTCCAAAGAAATTTTTTGCTTGTTGGGATGAGCTTGCTGACTGTTTCAAGGAAGAATTTGCAAAAGAACCGGCTGATCTTGTTGTAGAATTGATGAGAATCAGAAAACAAGATGAAGAGCCATGTGTTGATTTCAGTCATAGGTTTGCAGTAGCCCTTTCACATGTCCCTGAAAGTTTCAGACCTGATATTTCAGCCTGTGTTGGCATATTCTTTGAAGCTTTTGAGGAGGGCTCTAGTGCATTACTGAGGGATTTCAAGGTGACAAGTATGCAAATGGCATACAAATTTTTAGAAAATGTAGAAGAAATGAGAAATGTGCACCTGCTGAAACCCCTGTCCCCAGGCCTTGGTGTGAATAATAGTTGTGAAGCTGCAAATGACCTAATGATTATGGCATCATGTGCAGATAAAAATGAAAATAAAAGCATAGAGGTTGAGACTGCTGTATTTGAACATAATGCTAACAATACTGCTCAACTGGATTGTTCACCAGTTGAGGATGCCAGTGAAAGGACTAATGAGGATTCCCATTGCAATGATGAGGCATCTGACCATGAAAACAATAACGAGGTTGTGGACAGCAATGAGCAATTTTTGGAATGGACCTGTGGAGAAAATTGTGAGTATTGTACTCAAGACAGAGAATATATAAGCAAACAGAGAAGCAGTCCTATGTGTGACCCATTGCCTACCTTTCAAACACATGGAGATCATGAAGAGCAGTCAGAAATTGAAATAAGTGCTAGTTCAGAGCATGACTGTTTTTCATTTGATGGCTGTTTTGCTTATGACACACAGGCTGATACTCCTCCACAGAGTGAATCCATTGGTGATGAAGATGTGTGCTCTGCTGCCCATGAACAAATGGCATACTATGATGAAACTGATGCACCTGGGTCACCCATTTATGACACATATGGTGATGAGGATCTGTCCGAGTATGGTGAGGATCTTGACATTATTTTTGGCTTGGATTCTGTTTCTCATCCTGATGAAAGAGGAAACAACATACATCAGGTAAGTGACTGTGAAAATGTGCCTGATTGTAAAGAGGTGCCAGAGCCTGATCTTTTCCAGCTTGGTGCTGCTGATTGTTGTGTACATGATGTACACAATTGTGATTTTGAAAGCTTTTCTTTTGATGAGCCAGCATATAATACAATGAGCCCTGATCTTCCTAGTTGTGTGGTGGACTCTGAGTGTTTCCTATTTGCAGTCCAGCTAGGAGATCGTGTTGCAATGCATGATGATGATACAGATGATAACCTGTGTTCTATACCATTTGAGTATGCATTGCTTGATAAATTCTACACCCACATGGCACATGATGTTGAAGGTTATCTGCACAGGGGTGATAATGACAAGCCAAACCAGAGGATTGAATATACAGATGACAAGATTTGTTTGTGGGTGGATCCTGACAGTATCTCCAAGCTTGACCCAGTGCATGCAGATGAAAACAAGATATTTGACAAAGGGAGATACATGCTTTTCTTTTCTTGGTGGCCTTAGGCCATCAAGTGTGTTTGGTGATGCAGGTCAGTGCAGTATTTGACTCTGTGCCCAATGGATAAGGGACTGGTCTGCATCCCAGAGATCTGGGGTTCTCGCTGCAGGTTTTCACCTGCACGTCCCCAGACAGAGCCACTGTTAGTGCCTGAATTGACTGGTAGTTTTTTGAGCAATTTTCATTCAGGCACTCTCCCTAAGTATCCAAAAAATGTTCTAAGTGGTGGACCTCCTCAGCAGTCTTCAGCTGCATCATCATAATTTCTTGAGGAGGAGGTCATCATCATCATCTTGTCTTCGATGATGGTCTGCATCATCATGTTCTTCGTCGACTGGTTTCTCATCGTCATCATCATATTTTATTATCGGGTGATGTTTGGATATCATCCTGATGATGCTGATGAGCTGCAGTGCGCCCTGATTTGCTTGCGGGGGTGATTTCTCAAGTATCCGGTGATCTTTCATTTATCACCTTGCCCAGACATGATGATGATGTTGCCCCGATATCCTGAAGGGGTTATTCTCTAAGTTATTCGACCTGACTTGTTTTTTCTCAAGGGTCGTCGTCATCATCATGATATCTCCAGTTATCATCCTGCTGCTTGCGGAGGTCATCATATTTTCTGCCTTCATGATATTTCGCCGGGGTGATATTTTTATCATCGGGTGATCTTGGTTATGATCATCCTGATGATGTTGTTGAAGAGTTCTAAGTGCGACCCGATATTCACTGGGGTCATCATATTTTGAACGTCAGGATGATCTTAGTCAATATCATCCTGATGATGTTGTATCACTTCTTGTTCGTTGTTTTGTCATCCTGATGATGCTGACGTCATCCTTATATCAGGGTGATATCTTTTTCTCTGCCTATCTGCATCATGATATTTCCGAAGGAGGGGGTGATATTTTCATTTTGAATATCATCCGGATGTATATTTGTTCCAGCGTCATGATGATGTTGATATCAAGGAGATATCCGCCTGCCGGCTTCGCGCATTATCTACTGGGGGTGATCTTTTCAAGCAGCATCATCATATTCAGTTATCGCCTCGATCTTATAGTGGAGCTACAGTGCAACCTGATATTTGTGCATCAGGAGGATATTTCCAAATATCCGGTTGTCTTCCGAATATCATGATGATGTTAATATGATGATGACGTCATCAAGGTCCGGGGGGGTCATATTTCTAACACTGATCATCTTATGATGATCCCCTGATATTTGCAAACATGATGATGACATCATCCGGATATGAGGAGGTGCGCAGTAGGCAGATATGATGATGACGTCAGCAGGATATGATGATGACGTCATCAGGATGTTCATCGGCCAGACTTTTGGTATAAGCTCAGCAGGAGGATGTTTCTCCGATGGATCAGGTTGTGCCGATTATCATGAAGGTTATATTTCAAATATCATGATGACGTCAGGGTGATATTTCGAACAACAGGATATCATGCTGCTGGAGGATGATGATGATGAAGTCTTATATTAGTGTCGTCAGGAGCAAAAGCACCGACATGATATATGCTCATGACCTAGTATATAAAGTGTTAAAGAGGTCATCGCGGGGTGCATGTGGGATAATTGATATCCTGCATTTTCAAATATCATGATGATGAATCTCGGCGGGAAATGCTTGCGATGAAGAATTGATGTTCTTCCCAAGGCCGCGGGTTGGTGCGCCATTAATGGCGATTGTTGCAGAGGTATGGGCGATGGCGTGGATGGATCCTGTACCCGATTGAAGATGTACATCAGCGGACAGTGGCGCAGGGCTCAAGAAATCTTCCTGTCTCCTCCCCTACCTGCTGCATTCAAGTTTGGGCGCCAATCCGGTTGTGTTTGAGCGCCATTTTCCTGGTACTGTGTATCTGGCGGGATTTTTGGTCAACCTTGTGATTAATTGCTGAGCACCTACCTGGCTGTTATAAGCAGGTTGTGTTGCTCATTTGTTGGTTGTTGAAAGTTGATGATTTTTGGCTCTGTAATTCAAAACCAGTTGATCTGGTTGCTCTGTACAGCTTAAACTTGTGAGTTTATGTATCTCCTGTTGTACGACTTGGCATGAATCCACTGATTTCATGGTTGATCTTATATGAGTAATGCTATCTTAGCATGTGTTGTGTTAATTCTGTCTCCAGTATTGCATGTATTCTTCTTCTGGATCTGGATATTTGGGTAATGTTTAGATTCTAGAGCATAGAATTCCTATGTTGAATGTCTGACCTTTTAACTTCTGCTCAAGGGGTAGATTAAACTGTTTTCAGGTTGAACATTGGGAAGGGTATACTGCAGTAGGGATGCCATAAGTAGAGATAACTCAACACTCTGCATTGGGAGATATCTGTAAGGCAGGTATCACATGTATCCCCCTGAAATCCAGTTTTAGCTATTCATGCTGATCATTCACAGGTGTATGTCTACCGACTCCAAGCCCTGGATAGGCACCAATCATGCTGTGTTCTTGTGTTATACACCATGTCCAGCTTTGCATCCAAACTTCAAACTAAAACATTTCATACTTCCACCTGTTAGTTGTAGGAGTAGGATTAGGAACCCCCTGCATGCTCTCATACCCAACCAGACATCATGTCCAAGAATGTTGCCAGCCTTGTGATCTATCATGCAGATCTTGGTCCATACATGAGAGTATTCTGCCTGTTGTTGTCAAGATAGATCTTTCTATCTTTGAGCTAGTCAAGGTTACATCTTGAGTTATAGGGATACCCCCCTTGGTGCGGCAGAACCAGAAGTGAAGGGGAGGAGCTCACGCAACCTCCTGTATTCAGTTGGCTGAATCTGCCTGTGCATTAGAAGTGGCAAATCCTAATGCTGATTCAAAGAATGTCAACAGAATGGCGACTCTGCTGGGAATCGAATTGATAAAATAAAGAATAATACTTGTGACCCATCCGAGTCACTAACAAAATGATACTCTGCTGGTGGAATGAACCTGGAAAAGTAGCTTTCAGCTATTGAAAATTTTGTCCTCTCTGGAGAGGTGGCGACTCTGCAAAAAAGATCCAAATGCACATGAAAGATAAATGTATGTTATTGGTTGAAAGATGTACATATTTCTGCATCTGTATGAGAAAAGGTACCTTGTTACTTCCCCTTTATTTTCTATTTTACTGCATAAGTTAGATGCTAGGGGAAGCCTTAGGTCTTAGACAGACAAAGGATGTCTAAAAGTAAGATTTTTATGAATCCAAGTATGGATTATCCCATACTCAGTGGTGAAATGTTGGATAAAGGAATAGAAGAGATAAGAAATAGGTTGATATTCTTAGAGGCTAAGCAGGCCTAGTTAAAAAGCAATAACCCTGTTGTGTCTGCCAGTCAGAAAGCTAAACCTCCTGTCAGCCCTTTTGATCCTTTGTATGACCAACTGGATTTGTCATGGGTGGATTATAAAGTAGAAACTATGCCTGCTAGGTTATACTGTCAGATGCCTAGATTTAGTGGTCACAGTATATGTGATGGGAATGCACATATCCAAAATTTTCACAGTTTTATGGAAAAACATTCATTTAGAGATGAGGATATGTGGATGAGGTTTTTTGTTAGGTCCTTTGATGCAAAAGCAAAAGACTGGTATTTGAGCTTTCCAAAGAAATTTTTTGCTTGTTGGGATGAGCTTGCTGACTGTTTCAAGGAAGAATTTGCAAAAGAACCGGCTGATCTTGTTGTAGAATTGATGAGAATTAGAAAACAAGATGAAGAGCCATGTGTTGATTTCAGTCATAGGTTTGCAGTAGCCCTTTCACATGTCCCTGAAAGTTTCAGACCTGATATTTCAGCCTGTGTTGGCATATTCTTTGAAGCTTTTGAGGAGGGCTCTAGTGCATTACTGAGGGATTTCAAGGTGACAAGTATGCAAATGGCATACAAATTTTTAGAAAATGTAGAAGAAATGAGAAATGTGCACCTGCTGAAACCCCTGTCCCCAGGCCTTGGTGTGAATAATAGTTGTGAAGCTGCAAATGACCTAATGATTATGGCATCATGTGCAGATAAAAATGAAAATAAAAGCATAGAGGTTGAGACTGCTGTATTTGAACATAATGCTAACAATACTGCTCAACTGGATTGTTCACCAGTTGAGGATGCCAGTGAAAGGACTAATGAGGATTCCCATTGCAATGATGAGGCATCTGACCATGAAAACAATAACGAGGTTGTGGACAGCAATGAGCAATTTTTGGAATGGACCTGTGGAGAAAATTGTGAGTATTGTACTCAAGACAGAGAATATATAAGCAAACAGAGAAGCAGTCCTATGTGTGACCCATTGCCTACCTTTCAAACACATGGAGATCATGAAGAGCAGTCAGAAATTGAAATAAGTGCTAGTTCAGAGCATGACTGTTTTTCATTTGATGGCTGTTTTGCTTATGACACACAGGCTGATACTCCTCCACAGAGTGAATCCATTGGTGATGAAGATGTGTGCTCTGCTGCCCATGAACAAATGGCATACTATGATGAAACTGATGCACCTGGGTCACCCATTTATGACACATATGGTGATGAGGATCTGTCCGAGTATGGTGAGGATCTTGACATTATTTTTGGCTTGGATTCTGTTTCTCATCCTGATGAAAGAGGAAACAACATACATCAGGTAAGTGACTGTGAAAATGTGCCTGATTGTAAAGAGGTGCCAGAGCCTGATCTTTTCCAGCTTGGTGCTGCTGATTGTTGTGTACATGATGTACACAATTGTGATTTTGAAAGCTTTTCTTTTGATGAGCCAGCATATAATACAATGAGCCCTGATCTTCCTAGTTGTGTGGTGGACTCTGAGTGTTTCCTATTTGCAGTCCAGCTAGGAGATCGTGTTGCAATGCATGATGATGATACAGATGATAACCTGTGTTCTATACCATTTGAGTATGCATTGCTTGATAAATTCTACACCCACATGGCACATGATGTTGAAGGTTATCTGCACAGGGGTGATAATGACAAGCCAAACCAGAGGATTGAATATACAGATGACAAGATTTGTTTGTGGGTGGATCCTGACAGTATCTCCAAGCTTGACCCAGTGCATGCAGATGAAAACAAGATATTTGACAAAGGGAGATACATGCTTTTCTTTTCTTGGTGGCCTTAGGCCATCAAGTGTGTTTGGTGATGCAGGTCAGTGCAGTATTTGACTCTGTGCCCAATGGATAAGGGACTGGTCTGCATCCCAGAGATCTGGGGTTCTCGCTGCAGGTTTTCACCTGCACGTCCCCAGACAGAGCCACTGTTAGTGCCTGAATTGACTGGTAGTTTTTTGAGCAATTTTCATTCAGGCACTCTCCCTAAGTATCCAAAAAATGTTCTAAGTGGTGGACCTCCTCAGCAGTCTTCAGCTGCATCATCATAATTTCTTGAGGAGGAGGTCATCATCATCATCTTGTCTTCGATGATGGTCTGCATCATCATGTTCTTCGTCGACTGGTTTCTCATCGTCATCATCATATTTTATTATCGGGTGATGTTTGGATATCATCCTGATGATGCTGATGAGCTGCAGTGCGCCCTGATTTGCTTGCGGGGGTGATTTCTCAAGTATCCGGTGATCTTTCATTTATCACCTTGCCCAGACATGATGATGATGTTGCCCCGATATCCTGAAGGGGTTATTCTCTAAGTTATTCGACCTGACTTGTTTTTTCTCAAGGGTCGTCGTCATCATCATGATATCTCCAGTTATCATCCTGCTGCTTGCGGAGGTCATCATATTTTCTGCCTTCATGATATTTCGCCGGGGTGATATTTTTATCATCGGGTGATCTTGGTTATGATCATCCTGATGATGTTGTTGAAGAGTTCTAAGTGCGACCCGATATTCACTGGGGTCATCATATTTTGAACGTCAGGATGATCTTAGTCAATATCATCCTGATGATGTTGTATCACTTCTTGTTCGTTGTTTTGTCATCCTGATGATGCTGACGTCATCCTTATATCAGGGTGATATCTTTTTCTCTGCCTATCTGCATCATGATATTTCCGAAGGAGGGGGTGATATTTTCATTTTGAATATCATCCGGATGTATATTTGTTCCAGCGTCATGATGATGTTGATATCAAGGAGATATCCGCCTGCCGGCTTCGCGCATTATCTACTGGGGGTGATCTTTTCAAGCAGCATCATCATATTCAGTTATCGCCTCGATCTTATAGTGGAGCTACAGTGCAACCTGATATTTGTGCATCAGGAGGATATTTCCAAATATCCGGTTGTCTTCCGAATATCATGATGATGTTAATATGATGATGACGTCATCAAGGTCCGGGGGGGTCATATTTCTAACACTGATCATCTTATGATGATCCCCTGATATTTGCAAACATGATGATGACATCATCCGGATATGAGGAGGTGCGCAGTAGGCAGATATGATGATGACGTCAGCAGGATATGATGATGACGTCATCAGGATGTTCATCGGCCAGACTTTTGGTATAAGCTCAGCAGGAGGATGTTTCTCCGATGGATCAGGTTGTGCCGATTATCATGAAGGTTATATTTCAAATATCATGATGACGTCAGGGTGATATTTCGAACAACAGGATATCATGCTGCTGGAGGATGATGATGATGAAGTCTTATATTAGTGTCGTCAGGAGCAAAAGCACCGACATGATATATGCTCATGACCTAGTATATAAAGTGTTAAAGAGGTCATCGCGGGGTGCATGTGGGATAATTGATATCCTGCATTTTCAAATATCATGATGATGAATCTCGGCGGGAAATGCTTGCGATGAAGAATTGATGTTCTTCCCAAGGCCGCGGGTTGGTGCGCCATTAATGGCGATTGTTGCAGAGGTATGGGCGATGGCGTGGATGGATCCTGTACCCGATTGAAGATGTACATCAGCGGACAGTGGCGCAGGGCTCAAGAAATCTTCCTGTCTCCTCCCCTACCTGCTGCATTCAAGTTTGGGCGCCAATCCGGTTGTGTTTGAGCGCCATTTTCCTGGTACTGTGTATCTGGCGGGATTTTTGGTCAACCTTGTGATTAATTGCTGAGCACCTACCTGGCTGTTATAAGCAGGTTGTGTTGCTCATTTGTTGGTTGTTGAAAGTTGATGATTTTTGGCTCTGTAATTCAAAACCAGCTGATCTGGTTGCTCTGTACAGCTTAAACTTGTGAGTTTATGTATCTCCTGTTGTACGACTTGGCATGAATCCACTGATTTCATGGTTGATCTTATATGAGTAATGCTATCTTAGCATGTGTTGTGTTAATTCTGTCTCCAGTATTGCATGTATTCTTCTTCTGGATCTGGATATTTGGGTAATGTTTAGATTCTAGAGCATAGAATTCCTATGTTGAATGTCTGACCTTTTAACTTCTGCTCAAGGGGTAGATTAAACTGTTTTCAGGTTGAACATTGGGAAGGGTATACTGCAGTAGGGATGCCATAAGTAGAGATAACTTAACACTCTGCATTGGGAGATATCTGTAAGGCAGGTATCACATGTATCCCCCTGAAATCCAGTTTTAGCTATTCATGCTGATCATTCACAGGTGTATGTCTACCGACTCCAAGCCCTGGATAGGCACCAATCATGCTGTGTTCTTGTGTTATACACCATGTCCAGCTTTGCATCCAAACTTCAAACTAAAACATTTCATACTTCCACCTGTTAGTTGTAGGAGTAGGATTAGGAACCCCCTGCATGCTCTCATACCCAACCAGACATCATGTCCAAGAATGTTGCCAGCCTTGTGATCTATCATGCAGATCTTGGTCCATACATGAGAGTATTCTGCCTGTTGTTGTCAAGATAGATCTTTCTATCTTTGAGCTAGTCAAGGTTACATCTTGAGTTATAGGGATACCCCCCTTGGTGCGGCAGAACCAGAAGTGAAGGGGAGGAGCTCACGCAACCTCCTGTATTCAGTTGGCTGAATCTGCCTGTGCATTAGAAGTGGCAAATCCTAATGCTGATTCAAAGAATGTCAACACTGTGAAGGGCATTTTGTCATGGTCACCCCCAGATATACTTCAGGAGTCTCATCCTCATCCATACACATAGCTTGTTTCCTACCCTAAGTCTCAATATTCTGATTAACTTGACAGGGTACTCCTGAAATCAGGGACAATGTTTTATTTCTAAACTCCTCAACTTTCATCAACTCCATCAATGGAACAGAGACCTTTACCTAGGACAAGACCTGAGTAATGTCAAATGGAGCATAATTTTGTATAACAGTTGTAGCCTGATTTACAGTTTTGTTTTTATCTTGGTATGATCTAGCCTTAATTTTTGTGGTTCTCTAACTGTCATCTTTGATCTAAAAATTTTTGTTTTGATCCTCAACCTGGGGAGTTCTATTTTCTGGTCCTTGAGAATCATGACCTATTTTTTGCTTAAAATTTTGCTTATTATTGCCCCATTGTTTCTTTTGTGGTTCAGTCCCTTTATGACCATGCACTGGTTGGCTCGCAAAAGTGTTCTCTGGTTGATGTGAGTTACTTACCTGAGCTTTACCCCTGAGATTGTAATTGCTTTTGACTTGAGCCACTGCTGCAGCTGTGAGGGCTCTAATCTCTTCATCAGAAGGTCTCATCAAATTGTTCAAGAAGATGTGTGTCCTGAGCATAAGCATAATTATCCTCATCATCTTCATCACAGGGAAACTGTTGGCAGACCTGAACCTCATTATTTGTGCTTGCATCAACATCAGGAAAGGGATACTCCCTGTTTGTAGACATCATATTGATATTGTCATCTTCCATGCAATGTGGTTCATTGCATTCATCACAGGTAATAGCATTATTATATAGAGATTGAGCAATCATACATTGTGACTGTGAGTGAGGCATCTAACAAATTATGCACCATGGGGTATCATTAACAATATTAACAGCCTTCTTCAAAGGATCAAGAGTTTCCTTAACATTCTGAGTCCTTTGACCCGAGCTACTATTTGGGAGAATGGGTTTACCATTATGCCAATTGGTATTATATGGCATATCATGCAATGATGGTCTTCTTTCTTGCCTTTGGTAAACCTATCTATCAAGACCTATCCCCTTTTCATTTTTAGCCATTCTATAACTGAGGTCCTTGACAATAGTTTCCAACTTGTCTAATTTATCCTCAGAAGTAGATGCATTTCCTTGAGTAGTTTGAGATTTAATATTTGGATTTTGCAGAAGTTTTACATCATCTCTTCTGTTTGTCTTACCAGATGCTTTTCTATTATTTTCAATATTAGTTGCAATCTTGAAAGCATCTCTGAGGCTAGCAAGACCCTTATCCCTTAACCCATAGGTTGTTTTGGCATCAAAAGCATTTATGTACAACACTATGCGCATTGGTTCATTAGGCCTCAAGTGATGTGGCAATTTGTTCAACACCTTAGTGAATCTAGCATTGAAATCAGCAACCTGTTCATTTGATCCTTTGGTAATGCCAGTGAATTCATTAATGAAGAAAATTGGATTAGTTTTGTCACCATATTGTTCTTTGAAAATTCTTCTGAAGTCATCCCATGATGAAATACTCTTGTCAGGCAGACCCTTGTACCATTCCCCAGCCTCATCAACTAAGGATTGCATAAATAATTTCATGAAAACATCCTCATGCTCAACCTCAAAGTTATCCATGATATTTTGAAAAGATTTTAAATGATCTTCTCCTGACACAGTATTATTTCTTGAAAACTTTGGCACTTGCAGCCTCACATGCTTGTCAATAGGATTAGGGTATCTAGGAATGCCATCAAAAACTAACTGCCTGAATCTATCTAGTTGCATAGGCTACCTATCAAACTAATTTACATTGGCATTTCTATTTGCATTCTGATTTCTTACATTATTTAATGGTACTCTAGCATTATTTGCATTCTATCTTTGATCATTATGCTGATCCTGAGCTTCATTTTTGTGCTGGTTTCTCAGTACATTTGTATTGTCAAGGGTGGGAACTGAATCATTTTGAGCAATCCTTAGAGCTTGCACTTTTGATCTCATGTCATCTCTGATTTTTACTGCCTATAAATATTCTAATTCTGCCCTCAGGCTCTTAATTTCTTCAGCTAATTCCTCCTCTCTAGGCATAGAAGAGGACGGTTTCATTACATTCTGATCATCATCATCATCATCCCTTGGGGATTTAGCTTCTTCAAATCTATCACTGGGATCCAAAAAAGGGCATTCTTGAAACACCTCTGACCTCATTCTCAATCCACCACCTTGTTGTCTTTCATATACATTCTGGATTTCAGCCTCAGTGTTTGAAAAATAAGGTATTATCTGCTCTGAAGATCCTGGATTGTCCTGAATATTATCATTACTTCTAGGAGAACCCTCTTGACTGGCTTGAACAGTCCCTTTTTTCCTGTACATCATTTTTATGGATAACTCTTCAAATAGAGGATTACACAGGGATCTTCTCCCTAGCATACAAATTTTTTCTTTACCGGTTGGGAGATTGGTTCAGAGTCGCCACCTATAACTAGGAATTATTTTCTTTTAAACAATCAAGGTTCTTTCACAAAGCATGTTCCCAACAGAGTCGCCAAATCTGTTGCGACTCAGATGGGCAAGAATTTACTAGGGATGAAAAGATAACAGTTTCACTTAATTCCCCAGCGGAGTTGCCAAATCTGTTGGTGTTTTTCCCAGACTGGATGCTTATTCCCAGTTACCCTACAAGGTAGCCATCATTGATCAACAGGTTTCCCGGGCCAGAGGCCAACAGTACAAGAGATAGACTCTATAAATATCTCCTCTTATTCTTTAGGCTCTGCAGAACCAAGGGGGGTATTCCCTACTCGACATCCATAAAATAAAACTATGACTGACTGGGATGTTGACACAAAGTAGATAAATCCTCTCTTATGCAGACCAAAACTATGAGATAAGTGCAAAGGGGCTAGCTTTGGGCCTATATTTAGTTGTAGACAGAGGATTTTGGTCCTAAAAACTACTTCTAATGTCCTAAAGGTTTGTATTTGAAGTTTGAGTTTCATTTTTTGGTATTTGGATGCAAAACTGAGACTTTGGGTTGCAACCTAGATACAAGACTAGATCAGTGCCTATCCAGGGCTCGGAGTCAGTAGACATATATATGTGAATGTTTATCACAGACCTAAAACAACAATCATATTTCAAGGGGATTATGCAATGTCTGCCTTACAGACAATACCCAAGACAAAGTATTTAGTTATTTCTACTTACAAACATCCTTACTGCAATGTATTATTCTCAATACATAACCCAAAACTTTCAATCCACTCCTCAAGCAGAAGTAAAAGATTAAGCATTCAATATAGGAAACCCATATCCTAGAATCTCTAACACCCCTTAGATATTTAGATTCAGAAGAACACATTCAATCTTGGAGACAAATAACAGAATACATGCAATAAAGCATTACTCATTTAAATCAACATGAAACTGATAAATTTTATATATAAGACATTCAACATACAACTCATAAACTCACAAAATACCCAGAACAAAGCCACCAGCGAAGTTGTATCTTCTTACAGCACCAAAATTTGTCTAATTTTCAACAACTGAAATGAGTGACACAGCTTGTCTCTTATAGCACAAGTGTGTACATTCAGCAATTAATTACAAAGTCTTCTCAAAATTTCAAAATTCTACCAAATACAGAGCACCATGAGAATGGCGCTTAAAACAATTAATGTAGTAGGCAGAAAGAAAAGTGGGAGTGGTTGAACTCAAGCCCCACGCCACCACATGAGGATTTTCTTCTTCAATTGGGTAGCTATCTAGTCAATCAGGCCATACCTCTGCAATTCCTATGCCATTAATGGCACACCAACCCATAGGACGTAGCAACAGTCCACGCCCTGAAGATTCCCACCAGAAAAGATGTAGCAAGCATGGAAAATCCCACGCTGATGAAAGTTTGAACTATGACTGTCGAAATCCTTCCTACCACTAAGATCTGCGGTGCCAAAACAGTCTGAAAAGTCAAGAACCAATAAAAATGTGCCACGTAGGCAACCCGTGCATCCATCACTAACCATTCCAAAAATGTGAGATCAATAATCCCACATTCACCCTGCAATGCTTGCTTGACTGCCTTATAAACCAAGCCATGAGAAAACCTAGTATTGTGCACTTTTACCCTACACGACCAGTGAACCGCCTGCCATCAACCCATCACTTTGACTCCTGCCAACACCAAGACCCAATTGGCGAGAGCATAAACCATCGGCGGGCCTGAAAACTCACCTGCCGATATCACCTATCACTCCGATGACCACCCCACATACACCTTGTCCATCAGAGATTGGCAACACCCAGGAAACATTCACCGATGCATATAGTTACGTCGATGACTCCGCTGGATCGGTGAGACCAACTCCATCGGCCAAACTCCAGCCTACCTCTCCGATCCCACAACTCTCACTGACCGCTATTGAACCATACTCCATCGGCCAGACCCCACAGTCAGAGTGACATCTTTCACGCTGACCAACTTACATACACTTCATCGGCCCGTCAGAATGACCCTTTAACACCACTACCGATGGGAAAGGTCTGGGTGATGAAAGGAACAAACCATTGTGGACAACATAATCACTGAAACAAAAGCCAACTCATGCCGATGGATTCAGAAATTTTAGGGTTTGAATGAAAAACCCTGCAAACGTTCAAGATTAAAACCCTAGCCATAAATGGGTACCAACACCATCCTCTATCATGTCTCGCATGAAGTGAAACTGTACATTAATATGCTTTGTTCTGGCATGGAAAGTTAGATTCTTCGCAAGGCAAATCGCACTCTGACTATCACAACTGATCATAATCTAACCTACATCAACACCAATATCTGAACATAATCTCTTAAGCCATATGGCTTCCTTACAAGCATGAGTTGGTGTCATATACTCAGTTTTTGTTGTGGACAAAGCAACCATAGGTTGTCACTTATTCATCCACCTAATAGCACCACCCATAGTGTAAACACATAAGCATTGGTGGATCTCCTACTGTCAATGTCACCTACCCAATCTGAATCCACAAATCCACGAATGTCAATAGAATGCGGCGGTCCTGTAACATTACCATGATAGCATATGGAATACTCGAAAGTACCCCTCAAATATCTGAACACTCTCTTAACTATATCCCAATGTACCCGTCTAGGATTAACCATAAATTGACTAAGGACTCCCACTGCTTGGGCAATGTCTGGTCTTGTACAGACCATAGCAAACATCAAACTGCCAACAGCACTAGCATAAGGTACTTTGCTCATGTCCTCCACCTCACTAGGAGATTTTGGACAATCATTAATAGACAACTTTGTCCCTAAAGAAACAGGAACACACAATGGTCTACAATCTGCCATGCTGAACCTATCTAACACGGTCTTCACATACTTACTCTGGCTTAACCAAAGTTTTCTGTTAGTTCTGTCTCTTCTAATTTCCATTCCTAGAATGTACTTGGCTGCCCCTAAATCTTTCATTTCAAACTATACTGACAATTGAGATTTAAAATCAGAAATCATATTCTTACCCTTCCCAATGAGAAACATATCATCAACATACAATGCAACAATGAGAATACGATCACCATCAAACTTACAATACACAGTCATCCAATTTTGATCTCACAAATCTAATTGACAACACAAAGGCATCAAACTTCAAGTACCACCTCCTAGAGACTGCTTCAAACCATACAAAGACTTCTTTAACTTGCAAACCAAATTTTCTTTACCTTACACCATGTAATGCTCTGGCTATGACATGTAGATTTCTTCCTCCAAATCACCATGAAGGAAAGTTGTCTTCACATCCATCTATTCTACCTCTAAGTCATAAGTTGTTGCAAGAGATAACAGGAATCGAATGGATACTAGCTTTGCAACGGGAGAGAAGATCTCACCATAATCTATACCCTCCACTTGTGAATACCCCTTTGTAACCAATCTGGCCTTATACTTCTCAACACTGCCATCTGCACCAAATTTCTTCTTGAACACCCATTTGCATCCAACGAGTTTCTGTCCAGCAGGCAAAGGCACCAAGTCCCAAGTTTGATTCTTTTCTAAAGAAGCCATCTCAACCTCCATAGCATCCTTCTAGGAACCTGCATCTTTCATATCCATAGCCTCTGATACAGTTCTAGGTTCATCACTGTTAGTAAGCAAAGCAAAAGCACAACTAGAATCAAGCAATGTATAACCAAACCTCTCAAGTTGCTTTCTTATTTGTGTAGACCTCCTCAAGAGTTGAGGTTGAGGTTCAGCTTCTTCATCTAAGATTTTAGAGCTACTAGAGCTCGCCTCATCATTAGGTCCAACATTATTTTTTTATTTAGTCTTCTCAGGGGTAGTAGGAAACTGAACAACATCCTCTTTCTTTTCTTTTTCTTTTGGTTGTAAAATAGTGGAAGAAGGTGCTAGCTCTCTGAAGATGACACTTCTGCTATACAACACTTTTTCAGCCACAAGGTCCCAAAGTTTGTATCCTTTCACACTGACACCATAGCCAATAAAGATACACTTAACAGCCTTGTTCTCTAATTTTGACCGCTTCTCCCTAGGCACATGTGCATATGCCTCACAACCAAAAACATGAAGATGCCTTATTGAAGGATTTCTACTAGACCACACCTCCATGGGTGTCTTACCAACAAGAGCTGATGTAGGAGATTTGTTTACCAGATAGCAAGCAGTGGCAACAGCTTTAGCCCAAAACTTTTGTTCTAGGCCAGCTCCACTAAGTATACTCCTAGCCTTCTCCATCAGTGTCTTATTCATCCTCTCTGCAACTCCATTTTGCTGCGGGGTGTATGGAGTTGTCTTATGTCTTTCAATCCCAATTTCCTTACAATATTTATTGAATTATGTAGAATAGAACTCACCACCGTTGTCAGTTCTCAAACACTTAATCTTTTTACCAGACTAATTTTCAGCAAAGGCTTTAAACTCTTTAAACTTACTATAGACTTCAGATTTGCTTCTGAGAAAATAAATCCATGTCCTTCTACTGTAGTCATCTATGAAAGATACAAAATATATAGATTTTGATAATGAAGGAACATTAACATGACCAAATACATCAGAATGAACAAGGTCCAACACACTAGAAGACTTATGAGAACTCGAATAAAACTGAATACAGTTTTGTTTTCCATATATGCAATGTTTGCAAAAGTCAAACAAAAGATTACAATCATCTAACCCCTCAACGAGGTTTTTATTTTTCAGGGTTCTAAGACCCTTCTCACCAATGTGGCCAAATCTCGTATGCTATAACATTGTCTTTTTAGCAGGAAGCTTAACTTCCAAGGCATGAATACAACCATCAGGACTAGATACAATAGATTTCTTCACATCCTAGTACCCTTAGCAAGCACCATAGCTCCTCTAGTCATCTTGCATCCTTCTTTCGAAAATACAACCTAAACACCTGCATCATTCAACATACTTAAAGAAAGTAGGTTTTGTGCTAAGCCTGGGATGTGCATAACTCCAGAGATCCCCTTCACTCGTCCACCAGTGAATTAGATAGAGACTCTTCCATGACCAACAATCTTCAAATGAGATTCGTCACCTAGGTACACCCTTCCACCAGCAAACTCCTCATACTTAGTAAACCAGTCTCGATGCGAGGTCATGTGGAATGATGCACTAGAATCAATCAGCCACACATCATCAGATGCATGGGTTGCCAGGGCTACGATGAAAGCATCACCATCATCTTGTGACTTGTCAGAATTTGAATCTGGGTTCTTCTTCTTCTTTTTCTTTTCCTCTTTGTATTCCTTTCAGAAATGCCCAGTTTTGCCACAATTCCAACAGAGAGCCTTGGACTTTCCAAGAGATTTGGAGCTACCCTTCTCAGCTTTCTTGTCCTTCTTTTTCCCTTTCTCCTTGGGTCTTCCACGAACCGCAAGAGCCTCTTTGGATGCCTCAGAAGACTTTCTCACATCTCTTCAGACAACAACGAAGAAACCACTTCATCCATTTTGAATGTGGATGTGGTGATTCCAATATCCATGACAAGATGATCCCACGAGTTTGGAAAAGAACAAAGCAAGGTCATACAGCGATCCTCCTCCATCTTCACACCAACGGATGTCAAATGTGCAACCAACATGTTGAAGGTATTCATATGTTCTACAATAGATCCTATGTCCTCCATTCAAAGAGAATACAACTTCTTTCTCAGAAAAAGTTTGTTAACCAGGGATTTGGCTTGATACACATCTCCCAACTTCTTCCAAAGCAAGTTTACAGTAGCCTCCTTGTGGACATTTAACAGGACAGAATTAATAAGACTAAGTCTTATGAGACCCTTAGCCTTCCGATCCTTGAGATCCCAATTATCTTGTGACATTGCCGTAGGTTTTGTTCCACAAATAGTTTCCCAGAGGTCTCGATCAACAAGCATGTCTTCCATCTTGAGCTTCCACAGCTCGAAATTAGTGCCATTGAATTTCTCCACCTCTATCCTTCTGGATGTGCTTTCCATCTCCTTGTTGCAATAAAATTTAGGATACTCTAGACAGACTCCCACTCAACTTAAGATCAACTCAAAAAACCCCTACCCAACAAATAAGACCAAAGGTGATCAAGCTCTGATACCAACTGAAAGGAAGCTAGGTGTGTGGAAATCGCTTCCTACACTAATCTAATGAGGGGAGAGCTATGCAAATTCAATTTAATCTTTAGAATTACAAAAACATGAAACATATAATAGAGATATTGCAGCAATACACATAGAACTAGAAAGAAGACAGAAGAAGAGAGACAAGATATAACATGGGGAAAACCCTTATCGAGTGAAAAACCCCACACTCAGAAACCTACACAATGTATTATCAAAACTAAAAATGGTATACAATACACTTGCAATGAAATCTTTAATAGTCTTCGACACTCGTGTCTAGAATCAATCCGGCAGCATAACAATACCTATCAATCACATACTACATCTCCTCCTCAAAGCACCTGTTTATATAGAATATATAAGGCAAAAATGGCTCTATCTTGGAATGGGTGTTCAACTTGGCCTCATGGCCCAAAACCCACGCCTATGGACACTTGGTCAACATTGTAAGATGCATCTAGCACTTGTCCATACACCCCACCCCAAAGAGGTCACCTATTTCTAAAATGGGCTATGACAGATGATCTTACGACTCTTACGATCGTCATAGAATCTGTCATAGCTGTCATAACTTACAGTTGTAAGAGAATCTATCATACACAGGCTATAAATAGCATATTCTCTTACAACATGTCATAGTCCACCTTGGGGCACCCAAAGATGCCTTTTTCAAAGATGCTCCTCGACACATGTCTTTATCTGTCTTACAAGCTTCTATTTCTGACTCTTACATGCCATAACTTCGTCATAGGAATCCGTCATAACCGTTTCGGTTAACATTCCCTTACACAACATCCAAGATGCCGACATGTGGAAAAATACTCCTACCACAAAGTGGGATGCCTATCTCCTCATGTGAGGACAAAATTACAAGTTGTCATCTTCCATGTACCGTGCCACATCCCACAAAATGACAATATGGAATTTACAATTAATTTACATCATAGGCAATGAATAAATAAATGCAATCAAAATAATGTAAGGAATTACCAAGGTTGAGACACATTAATTCCCAACCCATTGATAGTGGATGCCCAAATCATATGACAGGTGATAAGAGTAAGTCTGTTAAACTTGAAAAATATGATAGTGGAGCAGTTAGGTTTGGTGGTGATGAAGCTGCTAAGATTTGTGGAAAAGGTTCAATCAATTTTGATGGAAAGCATAACACTGATAATGTTCTTTATGTCAAAGGTTTAAATCATAATCTCTTTAGTGTTGGACAGATGTGTAGCAAGGGTTACAATCTTATGTTTTAGGATGATGGTTGTGAGATTAGAAAAGGCTCCAGAATAGTGATTGTTGCTAGAAAGAGGACAAGTGGAAATGTTTATCATCTCAAAGGTGGTGCTAGTTATTGTTTTATGACTCAAATTAGTGAGAGTTGGCTATGGCATAGGAGATTGTGTCACATCAATTTTGATAGCCTGGTAAGGATAAGTTTAGTTCAAGATGTGAGAGATCTATCAAAGATTACAAAGCCCATCAATGCTATCTATAAGGAATGTCAGATTGGAAAGCAAACAAGAAGAAGCTTCAAAGTCAAGGATCAGTCATCTATCGGACTGTTAGAATTGGTACATAAAAATCTTTGTGGTCCTACTAGAGTAAGGATTTTTCAAGGTGACGGGTATTTTATGTTATTTATTGATGATTGCTCTAGAATGACATGGGTCACTTTTCTTAAGGAAAAATCAGAAGCCCTAGATAAGTTTAAAGCCTTTAAAGAAATAGTTGAAAAAGAAATGGATGTGAAGATCAAATGTTTGAGGTCTGACAGAGGTGGATAATTTACTTCTAATGAGTTTAACATGTTTTTTGAGAATCATGGGATAAAGAGGCATCTATCTGCCCCTAGGATTCCTCAGCAGAATGGAGTGGTTGAAAAGAGGAACAGGATTGTTCAATAAGTTGCAAGGACAATGATCAAAGAAGCAGACCTACCGGAAGTCTATTGGAGAGAAGCAATTCATACTATTGTCTACATATAGAACAGAGTACAAGTAAGGGAAAATAACACAAAGACTCCCTATGAGCTATGGTATGGAAGGATTCCTACTGTTAAATATTTCAAATTTTTTGGAAGAAAATGCTATATCAGAAGAGATGCAGAACTAGGAAAGTTTGATGCAAGGTGTGATAAAGGTATTTTTCTTGGGTATTCTAACAAAAGAAAAGATTACCAGTACTACAACAAGAAGCTAAGAAAGATTGTTGAGAGTGCAAATGTCAAGGTTGATGAAGATATGGAGAAGATTTTAGAAGTTAATGAATATGAATCAGATGAGTCTTCTTGCAGAGAAGAAGAAGAAGAAACTAAAGAAAAAGAAGTACAGGTTGAGGAACAAGAAGCTCTGGAAGGAATCCCTAAAACTCCCAAGTATGTGCAGAGGCATCACACTGAAGACTAGATAATTGGTGATAAGAGCAAAGATGTATTGACAAGAAGTAGAGCTATTGAAGAATAGGTAAATCTATGTTTAATTTCTAAAGTTGAACCTAAAACAGTGGTTGAGGCATGCAAGGATGAGTATTGGATCAAGGCTATGGAAGAAGAACTAATGCAGATTGAGAAGAATCAAACTTGGGAACTGGTCCCAAGACCAAAGAACACAAATGTGATTGGAACTAAGTGGGTATTCCAGAACAAATTGAATGAGAATGGAGAAGTGGTAAGGAACAAGGCAAGACTTGTGTGTAAAGGCTACTCACAAGTTGAAGGAATAGACTATGAGGAAACCTATGCTCTAGTGGCAAGAATGGAGGCCATTAGGATGTTTTTAGATTTTGTAGCACATAAGGATTTCAAAGTATATCAAATGGATGTGAAGTCTACTTTCTTGAATGGTGAGTTGGAAGAGGAAGTGTACATAGAGCAATCGGAAGGATTTCAGTTGTCAGATAAGCTAGATATGGTTTGCATGTTGAAGAAGGGGTAAGTGCAAGAAGATGGGGGGCCAAAAAGGGGTCTTAAGTGGCCATTTTTTTCTGAAATTAGGAAATACTGACCTTGGATGAGAAATTGAGCATAGTTACACTCAAAATTTTAAGATGCAACAAAAATAATGTTCGTAGTGCTCCAAGTCTACTTTCTAAACTACTATTTTTTTTAAAATGGTATAGATTAAGGGGTTCAAAAAAGGAAGCCACATAAATTGGTGTTGTTTTTATCAAAAAAACATAACATAGTGTGTTTTGTGGCTCCCTAAAAAGGTTAACTTTTTTTTGGTATTTTTAAAATCGCTCGTGAGAAACTAGCTAACAGCATGTAGTTTATGCCTGATTTTTCTGATAATGTTTTAATGAATATTTGATTTTTTACTAATTTTCAAAGTGGACACATCCTGAAAAATAGAATTTTGGTCGTACTACCCCTATAAATTTTGAAAACTAATTGAATTTTTTTTTAAATATGTGTAGAATGGAGTCTAGTTTATAAAAATGTAACTTATTTGAAATTTCAATGAACGATTAATTTATAATAAAAAAAGAACCAAACACTAGTTTTTGCCCAAAAATGGACACACAAACAAAATAAATTAAAGATGAAAGGCTTAACATTGTCAAAATGTGAAAAAAATTACATCGTTAAATAGCTAAGAGAAAGCCTAACATTACCCAGGTGTTTAATTTGTTCAACCTTGAAACACGTGCAAATCTAAGGGTTAGCATGAACGAAATTGTGTGAAATCCTGCAGAATATGCAAAAACACGTCTTTGGATGTTGGGAAGGCACTCCAAGCCTTTGGGTTGGAAATCCAAAGCAAATCCCAAGCCTAAGGATTAGGATTCCCAAAGCAAAATATAACGCGAGCACGTTATAATGCGAGCACGTTATAACGCAAGCATGTTATGACGTGAGCGCGTTATGTTTTGTATTTTTTTCTTTTTTGCAAGTTTGCCTGATGTTTGCCCAATTCAACATAACACGAGTGCATTATAATGTGCTCGTGTTATGTCTCGCTTGGAATTATTTATGTTCAAAGTTTTCAAGTATGTTTGATGTATGTATATTTATGTATATATTTGTATTTATATATGTATGTATGTATGTATGTATGTATGCATGCTTGTATGTATGTATTGATGTATGTATTTATGAATGTATGTATTCATGCTTGTATATATATATATATGTATGTATGCATGTTTGTATGTATGTATGTATGTATGTATGTATGCATGTATGTATGTATGTAAGGGTTTTGGGTTTAGGGTATATAAGGACCTGAGCCCGTATAGTTTTTAGGGTTGAGGGTTGAGGTTTTTGGGTTTAGGGTTTAAGGTATAGGGTTGAGGGTTGAGGGATTAGGGCTTAATTAATAGGTAGAAGGTAGAGGGTAGATGGTTGAGGGTTACAGTTGAGGGATAATATTCAGCTTGTTGATGTATAAGATTAAGTGTGTAAGGCATGGGGATTAGGGTTTAGGATATTGGGTTTAGGGTTTACAATATGGATTGAGAGTATATAAGGCATAGGGTGACTTGGGTTGAGAGTGTATGGTTTAGGTTTTAAGTATAGGGTTGAGGCAAAATATTCAGGGTTTAGGGTATAAGGGTGAGGTTATAGGGTATAGGGATGAGGGTTTGTGGGTGAAAGCTTCAGGGTTTAAGGTATAGGGTTGAAGATTGAGGGATTAGGGCTTAAGTATATGGTTGAGGGTATAGGGTAGAGGGTTGAGAGTTTATAGTTGAGGGATAATGGTTCAAGGTTGAGTGGCTAAGATATAAGGTTTAGGGTTTAAGGTTGAGGGTATAAGGCATATGGATGAGTGTTGAGGGTTTAGGGCATAAGTATAGGGTAGAGGTTTGAAGGTTGAGGGATAATGTTCAAGGTTGAGTGTCCAAGGTTAAGTGTATAGGGTATAGGGTTTAAGGGTTTAAGGGTTTAAGGGTATCTAGGGGTTGAGAGTTTAGGGTTTGAGGGTTTAAAGCTTGAGGGATTAAGGGTTTAAGGGTTGAGGAATTAGGGTTTAAGGCATAGTGTGAGGGTAGAGGGATTAGGGATAGGGTTTAGGGTTGAAGGTTTAAGGATTGAGGGTTGAGGCTTTAGCACTGAGGGTTAAGGGATTAGGGTTTAAGGTATAGTGTCAAGGGTAGATGGTTTAGGGATAGGGTTTAGGGTGTAAGGTTTAAGGGTTGAGGGTGTAGGATTTAAGGATAGGGTTGAGGGCTAAGGGTTAATGGATTAGGGTTTAAAGTATAATGTTGAGGGTTAAGGTTTTAGGGTTTAGGGATAGGGTTTAGGATTTAAGGCTTAAGGGTTGAAGGTTGAGGCTTTAGGGATAAGGTTTAGGGTTTAGGGTTAAGTGAGAGACCTAGATGGCTAAGGACAGATGGAGAGGCAGACAAGGAGTGACAGAGAGATGTAGAGAGGTGAGGGGAGACAAAGGTGAGAGATAGAGAGGTGAGGGGAGAGATATAATAAAATGAGAGAGTGAAGTTGACAACTTGAGGGAAAGATGGGTAGGGATGAGGGAGAGAGGTGGAGAGTAAGGGAGATATCTAGAGATCCGTGAGAGATATACAAGTGAGAGACCTATAACCTAGGGAGAGAGGGGTGAGAGAGATAGGGGAGAGATGGGGGTGAGGTAGATAGGGGAGGAGAGGTGTGGATAAGGGTTAAGGGTTTAAGGGTTTAGGGTTTAAGGGTCAAGGGTTTAGGGTTTAAGGGTTGAGGGTTTAAGGGTTTAATGGTTGAGGGATTAGGGTTTAAGGTATAGTGTTGAGGGTTGAGGGTTTAGGGATAGGGTTTAGGGTTTAAGGTTTAAGGGTTGAGGGTTGAGGCTTTAGGGATAGGGATTAGGGTTTAGGGATAAGGGATTAGGGTTTAAGGTATAGTGTCAAGGCTTGAGGGTTTAGGGATAGGGTTTAGGATTTAAGGTTTAAGGGTTGAGGGTTGAGGCTTTAGGGATAAGTGAGAGATCTAGATGGCTAAGGGTTGAGACATAGGGGAGATATGGGGTGAGGTAGATAGGGGAGGAGAGGGCTAGATAAGTGTTGAGGGTTTAAAGCTTTAGGGTTGATGGATTAGGGTTTAAGGTATAGTGTTGAGGGCTGAGGGTTTATGGATAAGGTTTAAGGGTTGATGATTTAGGGATAGGTTTTAGGGTTTGGGGATAAGGGATTAGGGTTTAGGGTTGAGGGATTAGGGTTTGAGGTATAGTGTTGAGGGTTGAGGGTTTAGGATTTAAGGTTTAAGGGTTGAGGGTTGAGGCTTTAGGGATAGGGTTTAGGGTTGAGGGATTAGGATTTAAGGTATAGTGTCGAGCGTTGAGAGTTTAGGGATAGGTTTTAGGATTTAAGGTTTAAGGGTTGAGGGTTGAGGCTTTAGGGATAGGGTTTAGGGTTTAGGGATAAAGGATTAGGGTTTAAGGTATAGTGTTGAGGCTTGAGGGTTTAGGGATAGGGTTTAGGATTTAAGGTTTAAGGGTTGAGTGTTGAGGATTGAGGCTTTAGGGATAAGTGTTTAGGGTTTAGAGATAAGGGATTAGGGTTTAAGGTATAGTGTTGAGGGTTGAGGGTTTAGGGATAAGGGATTAGGATTTAAGGTTTAAGGGTTGAGGGTTGAGGCTTTAGGGATAAGTGAAAGACCTAGATGGCTAAGGGTTGAGAGATAGGGGAGAGATGGTGTGAGGCAGATAGGGAAGGAGAGGGGTGGATAATGGTTAAGAGTTTAATTCTTTAGGGTTGAGGGATTAGGGTTTAAGGTATAGTGTTGAGCTTTGAGGGATTAGGGTTTAAGGTATAGTGTTAAGGGTTGAGGGTTTAGGGATAGGGTTTAGGATTTAATGTTTAAGGGTTAAGGGTTGAGGCTTTAGGGATAGGGTTTATGGTTTAGGGATAAGGGATTAGGGTTGAGGGTTGAGGGATTAGGGTTGAGGGTTGAGGTATTAGGGTTTGAGGTATAGTGTTGAGAGTTGAGAGTTTAGGGATAGGGTTTAGGATTTAAGGTTTAAGGGTTGAGGGTTGAGGGTTTAGGGATAGGGTTTAGGATTTAAGGTTTAAGGGTTGAGGGTTGAGGCTTTAGGGATAAGGTTTTAGGGTATAGGGATAAGGGATTAGGGTTTAAGGTATAGTGTCGAGGGTTGAGGGTTTAGGGATAGGGTTTAGGATTTAAGGTATAAGGGTTGAGGCTTTAGGGATAGGGTTTAAGGTATATTGTCGAGGGTTGAGGGTTTAGGGATAGGATTTAGTATTTAAGGTTTAAGGGTTGAGGGTTGAGGCTTTAGGAATAGGGTTTAGGGTTTATGGATAAAGGATTAGGGTTTAAGGTATAGTGTCGAGGGTTGAGGGTTTAGGGATAGGGTTTAGGATTTAAGGGTTGAGGCTTGAGGCTTTAGGGATAAGCGAGAGACCTAGATGGATAAGGGTTGAGAGATAGGGAGAGATGGGGTGAGGCATATAGGGGAGGAGAGGGGTGGATAAGGGTTGAGGGTTTAAAAATTTAGGGTTGAGGGATTAGGGTTTAAGGTATAGTGTTAAGGGTTGAGGGTTTAGGGATAGGGTTTAGGATTTAAGGTTTAGGTGTTGAGGTTTGAGTCTTTAGGGATAGGGTTTAGGGTTTAGGGATAAAGGATTAGGGTTTAGGGTTGATGGATTAGGGTTTAGGGTTGAGGGATCATGGTTTAGGGTTGAAGGATTAGGGTTTGAGGTATAGTGTTGAGGGTTGAGGGTTTAGGGATAGGGTTTAGGATTTAAGGTTTAAGAGTTGAGGGTTTAGGGTTTAGGGATAGGGTTTAGGTTTTAGGGTTGATGTATTAGGGTTTAGGGTTGAGGGATTATGGTTTGAGGTATAGTGTTGAGGGTCAAGGGTTTAGGGATAAGGTTTAGGATTTAAGGTTTAAGGGTTGAGGCTTGAGGCTTTAGGGATAGGGTTTAGGGTTTAGGGATAAGGGATTAGGGTTAAGGGTTGAGGGATTAGGGTTTAGGGTTTAGGGATTAGGGATTAGGGTTGATGGATTAGGGTTTGAGGTATAGTTTTGAGGGTTGAGGGTTGATGGTTTAGGGATAGGGTTTAGGATTTAAGGTTTAAGGGTTGAGGGTTGAGGCTTTAGGGATAGGGTTTAGGGTTTAGGGATAAGGGATTAGGGTTTAGGGTTGAGGGATTAGGGTTTAGAGTTTAAGGATTAGGATTTGAGGTATAGTGTTGAGGGTTGAGGGTTTAGGGATAGGGTTTAGGATTTAAGGTTTAAGGGTTGATGGTTGAGGCTTTGGGGATAGGGTTTAGGGTTTAGGGATAAGGGATTAGAGTTTAGGGTTGAGGGATTAGGGTTTAGAGTTGAGGGATTAGGGTTTGAGGTATAGTGTTGAGGGTTGAGGGTTTAGGGATAGGGTTTAGGATTTAAGGTTTAAAGGTTGAGTGTTGAGGCTTTAGGAATAGGGTTTAGGGTTTAGGGATAAGGGATTAGGGTTTAGGGTTGAGGGATTTGGGTTTAGGGTTGAGGGGTCAAGGTCTATGGTTGAGGGATTAGGGTTTGAGTTATAGTTTTGAGGGTTGAGGGTTTAGGGATAGGGTTTAGGATTTAAGGTTTAAGGGTTGAGGCTTGAGGCTTTAGGGATATGGTTTAGGGTTTAAAGATAAGCGATTATGCTATGCCCTTAATATTGGTGTACATTGGGTTATGAATAGTCAGCTTGTGGCTATCTTAACTCCTAACTAAGTCATGTTATCATTATTTTATAATTATTTAGTTAGATAGGTCGGACTAGGTCTTATATAGGGGTGTGTCTATTCAACCAAAGCATAATTAGGTATATATAGGAGGATGTGAGTCTTATTTCATCATATTGTGAAGTGTGTTCTCATTGGAGATATTTGGAGGTTGCCCCCTCGAAGTGACCTGTTATTCTCAACTATTATCAAGTATTTATAGAATATTTCATATCATCTTCCTCCATTGTACAAGTTATTTCATTACAGATTAGGGTTTAGGGTTGAGGGATTAGGGTTTAGGGTTGAGTGATTAGGGTTTAAGGTTGAGGGATTAGGGTTTGAGGTATAGTGCTGAGGGTTTAGGGTTTAGGGATAGGGTTTAGGATTTAAGGTTTAAGGGTTGAGGGTTGAGGCTTTAGGGATAGGGATTAGGTTTTAGGGATAAGGGATTAGGGTTTAGAGTTGAGGGATTAGGGTTTAGGGTTCAGGGATTAGGGTTTAGGGTTCAGGGATTAGGATTTGAGGTATAGTGTTGAGGGTTGAGGGTTTAGGGATAGGGTTTAGGATTTAAGGTTTAAGGGTTGAGGGTTGAGGCTTTAGGGATAGGGTTTAGGGTTTAGGGATAAGGGATTAGGGTTTAGGGTTGAGGGATTAGGGTTGAGGGTTGAGGGATCAAGGTTTAGGATTAAGGGATTAGGGTTTGAGGTATAGTGTTGAGGGTTGAGGGTTTAGGGATAGGGTTTAGGATTTAAGGTTTAAGGGTTGAGGGTTGAGGCTTTAGGGATAGGGTTTAGGCTTTAGGGATAATGGATTAGGGTTTAAGGTATAGTGTCGAGGGTTGAGGGTTTAGGGATAGGGTTTAGGATTTAAGGTTTAAGGGTTGAGGGTTAAGGCTTTAGGGATAAGGGATTAGGGTTTAGGGTTGAGGGATTAGGGTTTAGGGTTGAGGGATTAGGGTTTAAGGTATAGTGTTGAGGGTTGAGGGTTTAGGGATAGGGTAAAGATTGTATATATGTTGTGGTTGATAGACTTACTAAATATAGTAATTTATTTGTCATATCTATAGAGTTTAAGGTGTTGCAAGTCGCTAAATTATTTTTCAAAGAGTTTTTTAGATTACATGGGTTGCCAAAAAATATAGTAAGTGATATAGATAGTTGTTTCCTCAACTTGTTTTGGCATTAAGTCTTTTATTTAACAAGAATTGAATTATCTCCAAGTACCAGTTATCATCCATAGACTAATGGATATATGAAAATAGTCAACAAATGGGTTGAGGTCTATTTACAAAATTATGTAATCAGGCATCAAAAAACTTGGATAAACTAGCTTTATTTGGGGAGCACTATTATAGTACCACATATCATATGTCCATTGGGATGACACTTTTCAAGGATTTATATGATTATGATGCTTTATCATTTGTGGATTTGGTCATCACAGATAACAAAGTACCAGGGAAAAAAGATCTAGTTAAGCAAAGTCAAGAAATTTTTGGAATCACTCAAGGAGAACCTACAAAGAACACAAAATCAACAAAATTTGTATGTTGGTCATAGAACTAGAAAAAATTGAAGTGGGAGATATGGTATTCTTGAGGATAGAACCTTATAGATAGTCTTGCCTAAAATGGAGTGGAGTAGAGAAATTGAAACCAAGGTTCTATAGCCCTTACAGAATCAAACGATGAACTGGGGTGTTGTATATGAATTGGAATTGCCAGAAAATTGTAAGATTCATAATGTATTTCATGTCTCTTGTTTAAAAATAACACTAGGAAGTCAAATTATTCCTTCATTAGAGCTACCCCCACTGGATGGTGAAGAGAATCTAATTTTGATTCTTGAGGCCATTATAAATTTTATAAAAGGAAAGCTAAGAAATAAAACAATGACAAAATATCTGATTCAATGGAAAGATCTTCTTGAAGAGGATGCTACATAGGAGAAAGGGGTTAATTGAGTTATACTGATCATTGAATTTTTTTACAAAATAAACTATTAACAATAATTTTTGAATTGATCTCATCAAGTAAAATAAGGATTTCGTATTTATAATTAATTGTGCAAAATTATTAAAATTGTGAACTAGAGTTTGATATATATAAAAATATTCCATTCGAGATATTACAATTAACCTTTAAAGTATTTTTAGTCCAAGGAAAGTAAAATTAGGTATTCAAATCAATCAAATTCTTGCATGGTTTGAAGTATGCACCTTATTCATTATACATCAAGATTGGTGAGCATTTGTGAACACATAAATTTTATCGTGTCCTTGCATATCACAACTTGTACATCCAAAAAGAACATGGATAAATTGTAACTATGATTATACATGTTGATGATCTTGTCATGCTTGGGAGTAATGAGAAGCTAATCTCTCAAGTTGAGAAACATCTAAATAATTTATTTGGGACAATTAATCTTGATTTGTTTCTCTATTTCCCCGGATTAGAGGTGCATAAATAAAAGGTTGTGTTTTTATCTCTTAAATAAAAAATGCCAATGAGTTTCTTAAAAAAATTCAAGTTGATTGAATGCAATCCAATGGTAAAATCCATGGAGGAAGGCCTCAATCTTTCTAGGTTTGATGAATATAAAACATAAATGACACACTCTATAGAAAACTAGTAGAAAGACTCATTTATCTTAACACTCTTATAGTGAAATATTTCTCAAGGTTCATTATAGAACCTAAAATTTCACATTGGAAATCATTACAAAGAGTATTGAGATATGTACATGGTACTCTAAATTGTGGCATCAAGTATGTGTAAATTATACTATTAATTTATTCTTTAAAGCAATGCATGTCATCGCAGAAAAAATCATTTTAAGTATGTTGATAAGAATTAAAGAGAAATTGAAAGGATGGAAACTACTAGCAAACAATGTCAAAAATAAGCCAGACTTAGATAAAATATTAAAATCAGATATAGAATAAATGGGTTTCAAATATAAGTATCTCTACATATATTACTTACATCAAATGAAGAAAAATGTATTTGCAATGATATGACAATTAGGCCCCCAATATTCCTCGACTTTGACAAATGCAAAACATCAATTGATATCTATATTAATTAGATGTATGAAAATTGAAACAAAAGAAGCAAAAATGAAAGAACACAATTGCCTTAATATGGGTTACAAATGCTCCTAATTATGGAAAACACAATCCTATTGAAATCAAATAGTTTGTAGATAAGTATATGACATGTTACATAAGCTTATTTGAAGAAAAACTTCTAAAAGTGTATTGGCTTTACCATAGAAGAAGTTTCAAAATAACCCCTACCATTAATAGTCGACATGTGTGGTCAACGTGTTGGCACTTTACAATAGTGGCCACTGACACATTGACCACAACATGCCGGTGGTTTAAGATCTTCCCAAAAAAACTAAGGAAAGACATTACAAATACAATAGACAATAATACCTCAATTACAATGGTTAACTAAACTATACCAAAAAATGTTAGTGAATTATTCACAACTACAAACATAGTCCCAAAAAAAACTAAGAAAACATTTGTTTTAAAATTTGGGAACTAACGGTGACCAAAAATAAAAACAAAATTTTGTGTACTTCAATTTGTTTTAAATTTTAGTAACAGTGAACAAAAATCAAAACAAAACAAAATATTAGGCTCTGTCCTGATAAAATAAAGAAACTGAAGGAAATGTCTAGGGCATATGAACATGGAGATAACATCATTTAAAGGGCATATGATCAAATATATAAAGGAATGTACCATAGAGGAAAATCGCCATGATTATTTTTTTTTAAATGATTGCAAGTTGCCATCTTTTCTTCAGATCCGTGTAATCGTACTTAATTTTGCATCTCCTCAATTCAAGTGCTACTAACGAAGAAATACCAAGTACTGTCAATCACTCACACCATGGCTCATTTTTTCCCCTGTACTAATATTGTGTAAAATTCACTCTCTACCAATTTTGTTTATTGTATTTGTAGGTATATTTGTGCTTGTAGATAATTCAGGATTATATAGTTATTTTTGTTTGGGTTATTTTTACATAGGCTTTTGCATCTGCGTTTGCCATGGAGGATGAAGAAATGGGGGAGCTTTTTATACCATGCAGAGCATGCAATCACAAATGTTTTAAAAAACATGGCAAATACCATGATAAAGAGTGCTTTAATGGGTGTGCCTCCTTCATCAAAGTTATGCTTGGAGACTTTACACAAAAACTGGTAACTCTATACAATATTTTTCATTCTTTTATTTCCTGTACACTGTTAAGAACTTGTAAAATCTCATTGTATAATGTGTTTACCGCAGCACATTCCTCCTGCATTTGTTTCACAATTTATAAATGAAACAGACGAACATATGGTGTTGCAAGGCCCAGGTGGGCAGGAGTGGGATGTACAATTAGGGGGTACCATAAACTAGAATTTAGGCAGGGTTGGGAAAATTTTGTGAATCATCATGGGCTGGAGATTGGAGATTTTGTTGTGTTCAAGTACATATCCAAGTCATATTTTAAGGTTAAGATATTTCAAAGAACAAGGTGTGTGAAAAATATCAATGTTCTTTAGCTTATGACTACCAACATTGATACAGATAAAAGATGCCCTTCTTCTAACAGAATATGCAGTTCAAGTCAACCAATGGGCACCAAGTTGTTGAATGAATTGGTTTTTGATGGGGAAAATAACAATGATGTTGAAGCAATGGAAGAAAATCAAAATTGTAAGCCTAAATTAATTTATTTCAACTTTCAAAGCAAGTATTTGAATTGTAGATTTACCAGGAGGATTGGTATAACAAAAACTTATTTCTGTTGCAGGCCATTCTTGGAAGAACCTTGGACATTATGGACCCTCTCATCTACAAAAGCACATGACAGTGAACTCTGCCCCTTATTTCAAATCAAAAAAACCTTTTATTCAATGAAAATGAAGTCACAGAATGTAAACCGACTAATATGCAAACTAGTAAGATCAAATTCTCTGCCTTCTATGCTTATTCCTCTTATTTTGTTAAGAGAAGAGTGTCAAAAATGATGGGTCTAACAATCTAACATAAGGCAAAGCAGTTTTGTTATTACATTTTTCTAAGGGATCTCTAATATTCTAATATAATTCAGTCTTCTATAATATGAACATCTGCATTTGTGTGAATGATAAGCTTTAACAATAGTGTATTAAATCAATGCAATCAGCTATTTACTGGGTTAAAATAACTTAGTTTTTCTAATGGTTTGGGAATGCAAGAGTCCCCAAAAATGGGTGAATGTCCTCTTCAATTACCAAGAGAAAAAAGTTTAGTAGTTCTTGTGGATAGAGCCAGTAAACAATGGGAGATTATTTGCGTTTTTCATAACAATAGACCTACCCTAAGTGCGGGGTGGGCATATTTTGTACATCATAATAATATCAAGGAAGGAGACATTTACATCTTTGAGCAAGTAGACAACAAGAAACATAGATTTATGTTTAGAGTTCATATAGATTCCATAAAAGAAGGATCCTCCTCAAAGAGAATGGAAAGGCATGGTAAAGATGAAGGATAAAATTATACAAGAAAAGGTCTTCATGAGGATTGTAATATTTTGTCTAAAACAAATAGAAAGGTACTAAAATGTATACTTATAGTTGTTTATTTTACCTAGTTGATGGGAAATAATATTTTGTTAAGACTTTTTAGTTATTCAATTTAGTTATTAATTATAACTTTTTTAAAGGGTAAAATAATTAAAATAAGGTTAGTTTATTAAATTATTAATTGAGATTTTTTATTGAAATGTTTATAATTTCAAATATAGTTGTGAAATTTTCATCACATTTTTTAATATTAATATAGACATCTTAAATACATTTAATAGATAAATATGATTTAGAACTATTTTATTTACTTATGAAATATTTTATTTTATTTTAAAAACTATTTTTATTTACTTAAGATTAATTTTATTTAATGAAGAATTGTATTATATTTATTTGAACATGAGGAAAAATGTGGGTTTTTGTTTAAATAGGCAAGCATAACGTGCTCGCGTTATTGCTTAGAAGTTTTTTTTAAAAAGGTTGGCCACTTTTTAGTCCCCCAACTTTTTGCACCCACCCGAAGGCACTATATGGATTGAAGAAAGCCCCCATAGCTTGGTATGCAAGGCTAGACAAGTATTTATTATAGCAAGGATTTAATAAAGGGTTTGCAGATAGCAATCTATACATCAAAGTAAGTGGAGATCAAATTCTGATTGTGCAAGTGTATGTAGATGACATAATTTTTGGTGGAAATGAAGGTATGTGTAAGAGTTTTACAGATGAGATGTAGAAAGAGTTTGAAATGTCAATGTGTGGGGAAATGAATTTCTTCCTTCACTTACAAATCAATCAGACAGATAAGGGTATTTTCATTTCTTAGTCAAAGTATGTGAAAGAGTTGTTAAAGAAGTTTGGAATGGAAGATTCTAAACCAGTTTGTACTCCTATGGTTACTGGTTGCAAGCTGAGCAAGAATGATGAATCTCCTAAGGCTGATCAAAGCAAGTACAGATCAATCATTGGAGGATTACTATATATGACTACTACTCAACCAAATATTATGCATGTAGTCTATCTTGTGGCTACATTCCAAGCAGATCCTAGAGAATCACATGTTATGGCAGTTAAGAGGATATTCAGATATTTAAAGGGCACTCTAGATCATGGCATGTGGTATCCAAAATATATTGACTTTACTATAAGTGCATATACAGATGCATATTGGGCTGGTTGTGTAGATGACATGAAAAGTACAAGTGGTGGTGCATTCTTTCTTGGATGCAAATTGGTGTCTTGGCTAAGTAAGAAATAAGATTCAGTGTCTTTATCTACTGCAGAGGTAGAGTATATTGTTGCAGTATCACATTGCACACAAGTGTTATGGATGAGACAAACCTTATAATGAGCCAATCCCCATTTTCTGTGATAATACAAGTGCTATTAACATTTCAAAGAATCTAGTGATGCATTCAAGGACAAAGCATATTTTAATTAGGTATTACTTTCTGAGAGAGAAGGTTACAAAGAATGAAGTAAAGCTTGAGTATGTGCCAACAAAGGATCAGGTTGCTGACATATTCACTAAGGCTCTTCTTAAGGATACATTTGAGTATCTCTGGGAGAAGTTAGGGGTTATTTCCCCTCCTTCTTTGAACTAGATGCATAAGGAGGTGCATCAGTCTAGTGGATTTCAAGATTCATTCTTTTCTAGACTGATGTTGGAGGCTACCTCTTAGGGGGAGTGGGTAGTGGTCATGATGATTGTTGCAGTCAGGGGGAGTAAGAGTTGATACAATTTGGTGTGCACTCCTAAGGGGGAGTATTTAGAGCAGTGAAAGAAAAAGATGTTGCAGAGCAGTAGTGAGCAGTGCAAGTGTGTGCAGTATCATAAAAAGGGAAAGTTGTGTCACCCTTTTCCATTGATGTCAAAGGGGGAGAGAGTTCATGTGAAAAAGAAAAGAATTAGTGATCAGATAGAAAGAGTAAGATGTGTAAAAGAAAGGGGGAGAATAAGAAAGAAAAGAAGTTGATGTAGAATTGTGTCTTGATGGTTTTTCACATCATGTGTTTCCATCAGTGACAAAGGGGGAGATTGTTGCAAGTATGTGCTAATCGGTGTTGTCATTGATGTCAACAAGCCTGTGTTGTCATTGGTGTCAACTGTATCGTCTGTTGTTGCTGTTGTTGTTTGACTGAGTTGATATGTTGAGGATGATGTGATTGCCTTGAATAAGTGATGAATATGTCAGAAACATATTTATGATGGTTGGTTTCCAAGTTCTTTTGAGAAAATTTGATTAATAAAGGAAACAGTGTGTTGAAGAGACTAACTGGCTTAATAGAGTTGTGATCAAGTTTTGCTCTGCATTTCTTCCTAATTGGATATCTGATTGTACAGTTTGGATATGATGTTCAGAGGTGTTCAAAGATGTTATACTCTATATTTTGTGATCTGATCAGTTGTGCAGAGAAATTCATGTTCACTAGTGTGCGGACAATGTTTTTGAGTTGTGCAGAAGTGTCTGGGAGAAACTGTTCTGCTATGCATTTCTCTGCAGATTTGTTTCTAGCTTTAGGGTTCTAGATTCATGCTTATAAGGTCTATATCTTTCTTTAATTCAAGTGGTTCATGGTTTGTTTCTTCGCAAGTACATTTCTTAAGTTGCAGTTGATGACAGAGTATGATATAGCTGGTTAAGTAATTTGGTGTGAACTTTCTTCAGGTGAAAGATGTTGCAAAGGTTTTTTTTGGTTTTAAGGTGCTTGTGGATGTTTCTAGGTCATGTTCAAGCTTGGAGTGTGGTCTGCATGTTGTCTTTTGGTCTTGAGGAAGCGTGCACTTAAAAATTCATAGTATTAACACAAGTTTGGCCGACTTGGCTATTTACTCTAATTGTGGTTGTGCTTCATTGATTGTGAAAGCATGATGAAGCATGTAAGAGTGGAATTAGGTTTGTGCTAAGGCGTGATGGGGTCTGCATTCATTCCTTTCCTTTGTGGGAATGTTTTGGTCCAGACTTTATTTAAATTTTATGGATTAAGATGTGTTTTCGACCTTGGAGAATGTTTTCAAGGTTGATGATGGCATAAATATGTGTCAAGGACTCGTGAATGTGGGTACGTGCAATGGATATGATGTTTGTAATGTGAATTTGATTAGACGTCCAGTGAGAACTTTCATGTGTTAGGCTACTAGATGCAGTGAGCAGAATGTGTCTACTATTTTTTAGTGTTGCTACGAAGGTGTTGGTTATATTGTGGTGAATATTGAGCTTCATTGGAACTGAACTCCATGCATAGGTTAGATGCAATTATATCAGTTCATTCCTGGCAGTAAGCCTCTTCTTCTTCTATCTCTTTCTTCTGGACAGTGAGTCCTTTGGTAGTGAGCCTTTCTTTCTTATGGGCAGTGAGCCTTTTGTAATTCAGTATTGCTACTACTTTATATTGTGAGCTAATCCTCACCGTGGTTTTTCCCTTCTTGGGTTTTCCATGTAAAATCTGGTGTTGTCTTGTGTTTGGTGCTATTATGATTCAGTTTATGTTATTTGCTTTTCATGCTTAATAATCATAACAAGTTTAAAGGTTAATGTGGATCTGAATGTTTGTGAGGGTTTGAAATTTTTTATACAACTGATTCACCCCCCCCTCTTAGTTGTCTTGTGCATTCAACAGAGTCAATATATGTCCTTGGATTCAATTAAATGTTATGTAACACTTGATAAACCATTGCATTCACAATCAGAAGCTTAGCTCTACAAATCCTCTCAATCAAGCAAGCAACCACCCCTATGACTAGACTCAAAAAAAAGCCAAACCCTTGGCTATTTAATTTTAAGACTTTATCTTAGATTAGCAAGTCAACAAACTTTTGATGTATTAAATTTTTATAGATTACTTACAATTGGAACTTAAGACTTCTTATAAAATTCTATAATTTTCTATTGACCCAACTGCTTTCAAACTTATATGGCATTTTATATAAATTACAAATGATTGCACCTCCTTTCAGTGCAAGTGCTAGTTCTAATCTCTTGTAGTTTACCGTATGCATATAAGTATTAATTTATTTATGACCCAAGCATGTAAATTAAGTCAAGAATGACCATGTATTCACATGAAATAATTACCCTTAATTTTTGTATTAATATTAAATTATTATAGTATAAAAACATTTTTAATGTATTTTATTTTCATAATTTGCTATAAAATTCATTAGATACTTTCATTTCGAGATGGGCATGATAATGGTTGAAATGAAATATTTAGCTGAATGTATGAGGGGTATAAATAAATAGGGGTATAAAAATATCATTAAAAAATAAGCACCTAAGATATATGGTAAAAAGATAGATATTTTAATAGGAGTTGCATACTAGGAAGGGGTATAAAAACTAAATATATAAGGATAGAAATAAAAACTAAGGGTATTATTTAAGTTTCCATGATTGAAGGTGATATAGGGTAACTTTACTAAGTGAATCACCCAAGCACATACCATGGTTAATCAAGAATCACTAGGGGTTAGGAAGAGAAACACAAGGAATACATAACATAAAGCTAAATGCAAAAAACATTGAAAATAGATTCTATAAAATATTAGATTTGAGGTAATATTAGAAAGAAGATGTGCTAAAATGTTGCAAAGTGCATTGATTGGCATCCAAATGTGAGATTTAATAAAACTTGGTTTAAGAAGATTTTAGGTCTAGGATTTTCTTTTACTTACCTTAGTTCAAAAACCCAAATGCAAAGAAACTTTAAAACACAACATAAAAATATTGTTAGGAATTGCATGCAGAAGATATCAATTAAATGCAAATAAAGATTAAACAGAGGAAAGAAAGTATATACAGAAATAATAACAGTGAGAGATAATTTTTAACGTGGTTCACCCAAACTCAAGCTACATCCACCAACAGAGAGTCCAATACTATTATCCAGTAAATCAAACTGATTACAACCAGCAATCCTTGCAACTCAATGCCGCTGCAAATGCTATAATACAATATCGAAATCTTGCCCGTAACATACATCCCAGCCGCTTATAACAAGCTTTTTGGAAGCTTTTAGAATTAGGGTTTTACAATGTCATTTTTCTTTTGTTGGTTAACAAAAAATTAACAACTGACTCCAAATGGGCAAAAAAGAGGGAAAAAAATTTAACCTTACCTTACCATGGGGGTAACACTTTAATTAAAAGCTAAACCTCAACCTAAATAAAAAATTGTTTGAAAGATATATCATGTCTAAAATTCATTGGAAGACAAATTGACTAAAAGAAGTAGAGATTTACCTCTGATACAAACTCATATCCAAAATACCTTAAAATCCTCCAGTTAAATCTCATTTTGGGTCCAAATATCTATTGGAGGCAAAAATTTAAAAATGAATTGTGATATGCTCTAGGATGAATTTCGATACATAAAGATTTATCAAATGGCATTAAAGCAAGGATGAGCTCTGAGTTGGATAGGCCTAATCACAACAAGTATTTAAGCTAGATACAAAAGTTGATTGAACCTAGGTTAAAGACCATTTATGGTTCAAAAGTGAATTGGAGACCAAATGATTCAAATGAAAGGATTTCTATTGGGAAATAAAAATAAATGCAAAAAGGGGTTTACCAAAAGCATATAAAAATTGAGTAATCTAGAAACAAATGGGATAAAATTGTGACAAAATTAAATGTAATAAAAAGTAAACAATATATAAAGTAGATCAAGTATGAGATTTTAAGAAAAATAAGGTAAGACAATACAAAAAAATAACATAGATAACCAAAAATGGCTGCAACTCTATAAATTAGGCATGTGGAACACCAAAGAAGCTCTAGTGCTTTTCAATGTTGCCCCTTCTTCAAAAAAGTTTAGTATTTCACTTGGTAGGCCATGGCTTGAACATATAAAAATTATGTTTTCTGGTATACATCAATGACTTAAATATGTGCATGAAGGAAGAGTTACATTAATTAGTACTTTGGGTTGGATCATTTTTCCTCTTAAAATGGATTACAAAGAAGTTCTAGTGCTTTTCAATGTTGCTCCTTCTTCGAAAAAGTTTAATATTTCACTTGATAGGCCATGGCTTGAACATATAAAAATTGGATTTCCTATTATACATCAATGACTTAAATATGTGCATGAAGGAATTGTTACCACAATCCTCCTTGATTCATTTACTTTGGAGAGTTATATCCATACTCCCAAGGAATCAACACATGTAAATGGAGAGGTTTTCCATAAAAAAGGAAAAGAAACCATTATGAGGCCAAAAACATAGGAGCACATGAAGTTCTCTTCGTTGCCTCCCAAGTTATGTCAAGAAATGAAAGTGAAGCATAATTCTTGTCATCCACCACAAGAAAAACAAGAACATGTAATTTATCATCCCCCATTTGTTCCAAACAAAAGGTTCCATCCTTATCAACAAACAAAAAAAAGTTATATTTAGTACTTCCCTTGCTACATCTAAAGGACCATCTACTATTTGGGTACCAAAGACCAACAATAATGTCAAGCAAGATCCATCTCTAAAGTCACAAGAACAATGGATGCAAAAAGGGAAAGCACCTATTCCAACTATATTTCAATCACTTTTATTGAAAGTACCACTTCATATAATGATGAAAGCCACTCACTTGAGGTTGATTCCAAGGAACATAATTATGATCAAGATGACTTAATGGAAGATGATTCTTCCAACATTGTTGGTTGATATTTTGGAGTTTCCATGTTCTACATATTTACACACGTACATTACTTTATTTAGATGGTGTCTCCCACTTAGAAGGCATATTCTTTATGGCATTTGTCACATTTCTACTATAATGATGATACTCTTACATGATTATCCATACGATTCTAATGATTATGGTTTAGCATTTTTGATTACATGTCTCATTAATATGATATTATCTTGTGATGATCACATAATCTTCTATGATCTATTTTTATACAAGAGTGTACCATACAATTTGAATATTTTTTACACTTAAGTCATCTCACAACAACTAATTGGAAGGAGTCAACTTGCACCCATTTTTAAATTTGAAAAATTTTAGAGTTGTAAGAGACGTAAAATGATTAACAGATAAGATTACAGATAGAATCCAACTCTTAAATATGCAAAAATAAATTGATATTATTTTACCAACTTTCACACAAAAATATATTGACATATACAAACAAAGCCAAATTCAGTGAGAAAATAATTTTTTAAAAAAAATTGGAACTGCTGTAAATCAACTATACATAATTGCAAGACCAATCTATCCTCCCATATGTTTGTGCTCTATATTAACATTTGTTTATGAAATATGGTGGCAGGCTATTCAAGGGGAGAATTCCCCTTCCACGAACGCTGCTCTTAATGACACCCCTTGCTCAGGGCTCTCCTCAATCAAACGAATTCTAACACTGAATGCCTCCAAGCATTGTGAAAGTCTGTCATTAGACGGCCGTATGAGCGGAACAGAAACAGCTTTTGGGGCACTCAATTTCTCAAAATCGCGCTCCCTTGCGTACTCCTCTGCGATTACCAGAGCAATTTCCGTCATCACAATTTTCTTCTTGAGAAACAGATAATAAGATAAACCAAGTCAAACAGAAACAGAAATTTGGTGAAATATATCCAGGCTTTTCTGTCCTCCATGCTAGGCTCACAATTTAAAGGGGCAGACAGGATATTTCTGCTAGTTAACGGGAAGATTCCGGGTCACAACCTCGCGGCATGCGAGAAGAATCTGTAGCTAACAAGCAGAAGCCCTGCGTCCGCCACGTGTTTCAACGCGGGATTCCATCGTTTAAGGTTAAGGGAAGGTCAAAAACCTGGTTCGGTGATACAATGAATACAACATGGTTCTTGTGCAGATCTTGGGAAAATAAAATGTTTGTATTGATGGAAGAAAAACTTGTCTGCTAACCTGAAAAGTGTGCCGGCAGTTTTCAGATACAGGAGAATGTGAAACCGTGTGCACTGTGGCCGCGTGACGCGTCAAACCAGTGAGCCTATAGCAAAAAACTCATCGTTAAGAATGGTGAATAATGAAATCCCCTATGTTGAAGACATAAGCCAAAACATATTTCATGTTCTACCTTCCCTCTTAGACATAGTCCTCATCTTAACTCATCCTTAAAAGAATGGTCAATAATGAAATCCCCTATGTTGAAGACATAAGCCAATACCACTATTTCAATAGTAGAAGTAATTTAGACCATTATGTTCACTTTGAAAAAAAAGAACAAAAAGGACATCATCAATAAGCTGCAACTTCTTAGGGATGGTGTAGGTAAATTCAATGATGAAACTATTAACCCTCTTGAGTTGTCAATGCTCTCCATACCCTCCAATTGAGTACATTCTATAATATGAATATGCTCAAGGAAATTGGCCAAATAATGAATGAATCCTTTCCTCCTCAAATCCAAACATCCTCTTCAACAAATTTTTCCCTCTCATCCCTCCATCATTCCTACTCTCCTTACTCCTACTTTTTATTATTTACCTCCCCTATTGCCCTTTCTCAATCCCTCACTCTTCTCATGTAGGACCCATCATCCTATACTTATCCCCAATCACACTCTTATCCTTTCCCATTCCTTGTCTCCCAACTCAACTTGAACCCCTATGTCACCAATTATCCTCTACATGCTCCTCTTACTTAATCCCTTCCTTACAATCTTCCTATTACATTTCCTCATGAGTCACTACATCACCTATATTTCAACTTGGATATTATTTCTCATTGGCTATTGTTAGAGATGAGTTTGATAATGACGAAGGGTACTCCCCCTCAAACACACTCAGACACAATAACACTGTAAATATGCCACAAACTGTTCAGATTATATTCATAAAAATGTAATTACAACATGCAATTACCAACATGCAAAGGGTCTCAAGACCGCATGTTACAGCAACATGGGTTGTATTACAATTGAAAACGTAAATATTTTCTAACTCTAAAACCCTGTAAGCTGGAGCTCGAAACTGCTTTTCGAAAACTGCGTCCATCTTCCTCGCTCTGCCTTCTTATCCTACCTTTCCCCTTACTTTCCGCTTTCCTTCTCCTATTCCTTTTGGGAAAGTCTTATCCCTTTCTGGCACCCAAAGAGTCCAGTTGTATCTTTCTCGCTCAAGAAATTTTAAATTTTGAAATTTGGTAACACAACTTCTAGAAGCCATAACTTCTGAATCAAGCGTCTAATTAACAAACCGTTTGATGCGTTGGAAAGCTTGAGAAATATCCCTTTTGGAATATTTTGATTTTTGGGCTTGTACGGGGCCTCTAAGTGCCTCAAATTTGACTTTGAAACTTTTATTGGGGGGGGGTTTGAAAATAGAAACTTTAATATCTCTCAAACCATAAATGATATTGAGATGATTTCTTCATTGTTGGTTTAATTTTACAATTCCACTTCTCGAGGTAAATTTTTAGGTCCATACATGTATAAATGCAAGTTTGCTAAAAATAACATATTACTATTTTTAGATTTCTAAAAATTTTGACTGTCTTGAACCACTAAGGATGTTAACCCGGGCTCCGACACAACTAAACAACAAAAAATATTTTTGGGTGATGTAAGATTGTCCTTACACCACTGGATGCCCCTGCATTAGATAAGGCCTCAATTGATGGTAAGCCCTAATGACCCTTTCTCTCAACCTCCAAGTAGATGATTAAAATATTGTTGAATGGTGAGCCACATGCACTTGAAAAGTCCATCTAGTAGCCCATTAAAATTAGGTCTTTTTATAATCGACAGATCTAAAAGAGTTCTCAAGTTCTTTTAGTAATAGCAACCTATCTCAAATCATTAGCTCAATCTTAGTAGGGAGACAATTGGAAACAATAAATTATCCAACTCTTTATTATGATATCATCAATTGGATCATCCATGAACAACTCTTTGTAGTGTAGGAGAAACACATTCTTGATTTGAATAGAGGAGGAGAAAATTTTACTCAAAGCATCTTGAATAGACATAATTATTTCCCTTTTATGTTTATGTTTACATATTTAAAGAAAAATTTGAAATCCTTGACACTATTTTTGTTCTAACTAGGGTTAGAGAGAATATATGCTCTTTTACCTCTATAAATATCAATCTCATATAAACCTTTTAGCCACAACCACCCCCTTTAAGCAATTATCATTTGAGGGATGGACTAAGAGAAGTTCATCAAGGAGAGGATCCTTCCCATAATGTATACACTTGGATAAAATCATTCTCATTCACAATTTATTGATTGGTTTATACTTTGACTACACCTCAAATGACAATGAGAAGTGTACCTAACTATAGTATTGGACAAATAACAAACTCCTTCATTTAGATTAGGTTATAGTGGGGAAACTTAACATGATGAAAAACAATTATGATAGAAATTAGCCAACTAATACTAGATTGTTTCGACATCAATTGTAATTATTTTTAACTTGTCTTTAAATATATACTAGATGCCAATCTTTTATAGGATGTCATGTTAACATTTACTTTAAAATGTTAATCATGAATAGAACATTGCAAACATATATCATCGAAAGTAAGTTCTTGACTACATTTAAAGGGAGTAGGTATATACATGTTTTGTTAGAAGAAGGGACATGTTATCACATAAACAAAATAACAATTTAAGGTCTAGAGTCTCACCCCCTTAAAAAATATTTAATGTCATTGACTAAAAACATAAGACATGTGATTTAGCAAGGATTATGTGTAGAAATGTTAGTGTTTATGATGAATTTATTCATTCCACCAAACTCATCCCTTATTATTGAACCTCAAAAAGGGGTTTGAATCTTGGTGGATGACATAATCACATGAGATATTATCACCCTCACACATTATGCTCAACCAATTAAGCTACAGAATTTAATTTAAAAAAATGTATTGGAAAAAAGTATGAAACAACTAAACATTTTTTTTACTTATAAAAAATAATTATTCCCGCATCCCTAGTATGGAAATTGTTTTAAAATGGTTGTTGTAATTTGGCCCATTGGCTTTGTTCGACAAGGAATGAAGATACAGGGGGAGCCCGTTTTTCAAGACACTGCCAAAACCACAACATTAAAAAACGCCGCCCCTGCATTGAAAATAGAAGCCCGTGGTTTCTCTTTTTTTTTCCGTTTATAAGATGACCAAATCCATTGTTTCATCACTTAACGGCAAAGGTTGAAACATATTTCAAAGCTATTTGTGATTTGTTTACGGCATTTAACGGAAGCAGCGATGGCAGACGGAAGTGATGAGCAGCAGAGGAATGATACGCCCGCAACTGTTTCTACACATCTCATTCTTCGCAATCCAACAGATAAGTCGGTTTCTTGGCATGATTTTATCTTGGGAGGATCTCAGATCTCCAATGAACTTAGAAGAACGCTCTTTGAAAAGTTTAGAGAGTCGAGGAACGTGTTCCATGCGGCCATTGAGGAGGGATTCTTCTCTGCTTGATTTACTGCATATATTTTCTGTAATTTACACTGTTCAGCCAAGTGCTTATGCTGATTTTGTATGGTAACTATTTCCTATCTTACATAAAAGAATGGGGCACATATGTAACCCACTGCAACGTCTGTAAATGTTAATCTAATATAATAATTGTTATTTCCAACCCATTGCCCCTTACTTTGACCTTTAAAGGACTTTTTGCTTGTCCTACAAAGTTTTTGGTCTTCAATTTATAAATTTTTCTTTATGAAAACACTATACTTAAAAACAAATGCATTAAAGCATATAGTTAAGTCTTCAAAAAAGTAGGTAATATGGGATCACATCTTAAAGATGAGCTGGTTGAACTAAAAGTTAAAAACAAACACATGACCTCAACAAGGGAAAAACCTACCAATTAAAAAAGTCTATGGCCCCATAAGGAAAACAATCAAGTTACCAAATTAACATAAAAAGCATAAAAAATAACATTCTACAAAGGCCACACCAATATTAGAAGGGGAGTCTTGTCCATTAGAGTTATCCCATTTGCCACTCTCCACAAGTTCTTACCCATCATTCATAACTAGTTCATCCTCCTCAAGAACCTCTTGTGTTTTGATTATGAACATATTTAGGCAGAGAAATAGCAAGTGCTAGTTGAGGAAAATCTCCCTCATTAGGAGGGGCCCACCCACATTGTTGAGAGGTCGTGGAGAAGTGTAGTGGAGCTGGAGACCACCCAACTTGGCAACCAGAAAGCTGAGGTGGAGGTGAGGTCAAACCAAATTGTTGTCTCGTAGGTGGTGGTGAAGGCGAAGTAGTGGCTCTCTAAAAGTTATCCTAGTGGTTGCTTCTCTAGTCTTAGTAGGGTGGTTTAATATAGGATGGCGGTGAAGGAGGAACCCTAGCCATCATGCAAGGGGCATTCCCTAGTTGGTTTAGCAAAGTCTAGAGATGCTAAAGCTATAGAGCAGCGTTTTTGGCTTGAACTTGGCTCTGCATGAGCACATTAGAGATCATTAGTTATTTGGAGTGAATAGAAAAAATAATATCCATAGTAAAATTAACAAAAATAGTAGAATTTCATTCTTTCCAAATACGAAAAAGAATCTCCAATATGAGAGCATGCCATAACTAGGAAAACTCAATAGGAAATTGTGTCCCATCCCCCAAGATGACATTGTGGCAAGCTTGAAAGGCAAATATGATTCCCAAAAATTTAAAAACTTCCTCATGATCTTTGAATTTTTATCCGAAAGTATGAAACCAAGTTGAGGGTTTGGGAAAAAGATTGCCTATAGTATTGCATCTTATTCCATTGGATACTAGAGCCAAAAGCTAGGCAGAAAGTGTCAAGACATTTGAAATCTTGGCAAATGTTGTCCTCATCTTCATTGAGCAACAAGAATAATCATTTGTAAAGTGTTCATTCACCACTTGTTGGGAGTTAGGTCTAGGTAGGGAAATTCTTTTAACATGTCACTGCAAAATAGCATTGGCAAGAAGATAACCAAACCCTTCACTGGTAAGCACATAAAGTGAAGGCACAAGAGGGTAACCTTACCTTATAGAATAGAAGAAGCAAAAGAGTTTAGATTGAATACCATTAATGGTGAGGCAAGAAGAAGTATTAGCAAAGAATATTTGGGCCAACTGAATGAATGTGGGACCAAATTTGAGAGCTCTAAGCATGGAAAGAATGAAATACCATTTAATCTTGTTGTAATCCTTTCTAAAATCAATTTTGATGAAAAGCATTTGTCAATTTGATTTGTGTTACCATTCCATACCCTCCTAGACAACTATAACATTGTCAAGGATGTATTTACTTTGAATAAATCTAGTCTACTTAGGACAAACAACAAACATGAGGAGATGTTTGATATGCATGGCCGGAGCCTTGGCAAAAACATTGCAAGAGACATTCAAAAGAGTGATGGGCTTCTAATTGTAGATCAACTTCGGATCATGAGCCTTAGGTATGAAGTTGATATTTCCTTGGTTAATAATAGGGCTTAGAGAATTGGTATAAAACACTTCACAATATACTTGAAACAAATTATGGCCAACATTGTCTTAGAGAATTTTGTAGAATTCACATGGAAAACCATCGCAACTAGGCACTTTTTTATTAGCCATTCCAAATGTAATTGAGTGGAGATCCTCCTAAGAAAGGACTTTGTCACAAGTAGCAACTTGGTTTGTGGAGAGCTTGCATGAAACTACATCCAAGCATGTATTAAGAGCCTCTTCCTTCTTAGGAGACAAGGCTTGAGCTTGAAAGATTATATTGTAATGTTGAATAAAGGCATGAAGGACCTCAAGAATAGAAAAAAATGCATTGACCATCCTCATTGATGTACTTAATTTTTGAGATAAATTTTTTGGCCATAGGGCCTACAAAAGTTCTTTTGAAACATGATCAATAACTTTTAATTAGTGAAGTTTGGCTTTGAAATAGGCTTCCTTGGTAGTGTAGGCATCAACTACTTGCACAAGGTGGCATTACTTAGCTACCTGAATATGGAAGGGTATGTGGAAAGGCACTACTTCAAGCTGAGTGGAGAATTGGCTAATCTCTGATGACATGGGCACATATGATTTGCGATGTAACTAGGCTAGTTGGTGACTAAACATTCTCAAAAAATGAGCAATAGAGGTGATTGTGTCAAACCACCAAACAATCCTACTACTATCTCGATGCAAGAGCATCCGGAAGCATTCAAAAACAATTAAGACAATTAGCAGTGCAATTGTAGAGTATTGAGAGAGCAAACTTGGAGAATACCGCATTTTACCGCATTTGCATATCAGAGGCTGTGGAGCTAGACTTAACATCTATACATAGTCACCTACAACATATCCGAAATTTAGATCATTTGGGTTCGATTCTGGAGAGATATCGCTATCAGAAGATTACTTATTTTTACCTGTTTTCACATAGCAGAGCTGACATTGTTCAGTGAAGTCTAATTAGCTTGCAGAGCAAATCCATGACTTGTGGAGCCTAAAGGAACATTATTCAATGAAGCATAGGACTTGGCCTACCTTTATGGAGATCCACATGAAGTTTTATGTACCAGCGGAGCAATACCTTATGTTTAGGTCCGACCTATCCGTGTACACATGTTTCATACTAGCCGTTGCAATTAGGCCGACTTGATAATGATTTGAAGGCTTGCAGAGGATATAAATAAGATATAAAGAGTTGCTTCTAGGTAGTAGTCGATAGCACAAAGATATGAAGCAAGATCTTAAGTTGTTTTGATCCGAATGAGTAGCAGAACAGAGTAGAAGGTAGAACGGGAAGCAAAATGAGTTGCAAAGCAGATAATTGAGCTGTAGAAGAAAGAAATCATAAAGGAATATTGTTGTATGGATCTTTTGTAATCTCTGGGTTGTGGCCTAGCATCTGTAAAGCCCTTGAGGCATGTGTAATTCGAATTGAAGTTATAATATATAAGGAATGAGCTCTGAAGGCTGGGTTTTTCCCTATTAGGATTTTCCCAGGATATATCATGTGTCATATGGTCATGAATATCTTTTGTCTCTCTGTTGATTAGCTGTAAGCTTCCGTTGCATAACTGTATGATCATAGTGTTAATTGTTAAAGGCTGCAAGGTTGGACAGTCCCTCAACCGGACCCTCCTACCTTGACTGGATTAAGTGGTATCAAAGTTGGTTTCAAATCTGTTGGGTTGGTTGTGAATCTGTTAGAAGGTGGTGAATATATTGGAAAGAAGTGCAAAACTCTAAAGTATTCAGAAATCATCATAGAAGAAAGATCAAGGAAAGGAATATTCTGGTAAGCAAGCTTTCCAAATTGAGTGTTTATTTGATTTGTTTCAATGGGGAAGATTGGAAAAAGGATGAAGAAAGAAAATGAAACCTGTTACATCCCCTTTTTGGATTCAATATTACTATTTACTTTTTCTTAAATAATACAGTCATGTGGATATGTTTTAACATCATAGAAAATGATGATATGATTAAAAAGGTTAATTTTATGAAATCATGGATTTTTACTTGATTATGATCAATTTTATGTTATGAATTAAAATGTCTTTTCGATATGAAAATGAAATGATTTGATGTAAAAGTGTTTTGATTAGAACATTGGTACTCTGACCACAAATTGTATGTGAGATTGTCAATGACAGAAATAGATGGAACATGTTCGCCAGGAAGAAAGAAGAAGAGAAAGTATCTTTGAGAAAGAGAGAATAGACTCTAGAATAACCCATGGGTGCTTGCCACTGAAAATGAACATCAGGTAGATAAACCTAGTTGCCTTGAGTTAAGTATTGATTTCGGGCTAAGTCAATTTTAGATGAGATATCAAGGTTTGCAAGAATAGGTCTTTCTTCTTTTCGTAGTTGTCGTAGTGAGTGTGGGAAATTGACATCTGTGTCGTAATACTCTAAATCATGTCGTCAAATATGGATGACCGATATAGTTTTATATATATATATATATATATATAAATGTATACACTTGAGAATGAGTTGTATGTCATGTCTTGTTTAGTGGTTCAGCGTAAAAGTTGAAATTTGTGCGTAAGTCAATCCCAAACCTTGTTTTGTGTTTGCGCTCAAATCGTCGTCGTCGTCATCAAGCTCTATGAGCGTAAGATGTAAACATTTACTTGTGAAATTCGATGGATGTTGAATTGTTTCTATTATGGGCTATTATCGTATAATAAAAGGTTTAAATAATGTTTTAAATCTTGAGACCGTTGAGTGTAATACCTTTGGTCGTATTGTAATGGAATATACAAAATTATATTAGTTATATTTAAATAGTCATTTTGGGGTAATTCTTTTATTCTTTTATGTTATTAGCAATCGAGCAGTAGCTCGAAGGGCTCACTCAAGTCTTTATTATGATGTTTTATATTCCAAAACAATCTATTTACTCTTGAGCTTTAAACTTTATGGATGGGTTGTCAGCTCAGCCCTTAGTTCTAGTTTTGCTTCTGATTTAAACTCATAATCGGTTATGAGTAGTGTGACAACTTGTCCAAACTGTAAACCGCCACCTCGCATAGTGTTGAGCTCCACTTTGCTGAGTTGTTGTGAATTTAGTGGGAAAACCGAACCATTTTTGTGTGGTGGTCGCGGAAAGGAGTCGTTGGTTAAGCCATGTAGGGTAGTTACCCAGTTGTGAGGGCGTGGTCTACAGAGTGGGAAGTTAGTTTTCCTTCAGAGGGGGAATGGGATATAGAGGAAGTAGGGAGTCGGTTTTAGGGGATGGAGAACAGAGAATAGAAACTGAGAGGAGGCTGAGCATGAAGTGAAGGTGAGCGGGAAGAAAAGAACGAGCTCTTGGACCAATTTTGAAGCAGCCACAGGAGATTTTCTTCAGGTTTCATTTCATCTCTCCTCTACGCTGTCATGGTTATCAGGAATGTGTTATTAGGATTGGCTTTACTTTGTAATATGAAGGAACTTAGTATTTCAAGGATGATGTAATAAGTGAATTGATCACCATCTTAAGACCTGTGTGTTTTCACTTCTTTCAAAATGGAAACAATGCTACTTGTCCCCTGAACTACACCACAGTCAAAAAACTCACAGTTGAAACAACTTTGCACCTCAAAGCATCTTTGATGGTTGATTTAAACTGTGCAGTTGTATTGTTTAACTTCATAAATATATGGATATGTGGAGAGCACTTAGTAGACTGAGTTTTGGTCAAAAACTAGCTATAAAGTTAATCCAAGCCGCAGTGGTTTAACCTTGGTCGACGTTGGAAGCGTCCTCAGTTGGTCTACCGACTACTTATGGTGGTCTTGTCATATTTAAAACAACAAGTTTTATAAAAGACTTGAAGAATGTGTTAACCGTCGGCAGATAAGAAACAATAGTGTGGAATGTATCTCGATGCATGTATGACTACTCAGTCTTCCACAAGTTCTAAATCTATACTTAGTTGGCCGACCATAGAGAATATACTTTTCTTACTACGAATGATAACTAGATTTAGTCCACTTATATATAACTCTTTTAGCTTTAAAACATTCAATTGTTGTGTCTTTGAAAGAGGGTATAGAGTTATTATTGGTTTAAACTGTCAAACATGTTAGATAATGAAGTTTTATAGCAGACACAATGAGTCTATAGTTAAGTGTTTAGTCTAAACTTGCATGCATTCTTCTTGCAAATAGAAACAACATGATAGGATTTCTAAATGCTTAGTTTGATAAAAGATTAAGCTATGTCGAAGATTCAATAGGTCGAAGAAGACTTTTAAAGAGTATTTAAATTTTAACTCTGGGTCTTCGATTACTTGTATTCTATATTTGGTTTATTGTTAAAATCCTTCCAAAACAACTTAGTTAAGTTTAGTGTCCACTCTTGACTGGATAATTTAAAGCAGTGGACTAACTTAGAGATCAACTGTTAAACTTATAGCATTAACCGATTAACCAGTAAGCTAGAATCCCATTCTTTTAACATATGGACGGAAATGTCTCCATGAGCTAAAAAGAGAGAAGTAAACCTAACTTCCATGCACTAATGCATGATGAGTTTGGAACACCAAGAGGTTATCGAGGTCGTTATATTAAACTTATTCATAGGTAACTGTAGGATTGCGATTAATTCAAGTCGAGTTGGGGTGGGTGAACTTACTACTTGCGTTGACACAATGATAATTATATTCAAATCCTTTGGCCAAGGTAGTGCATGTGCCTCAAGTGCATTGATAGTTCATCGTGACTGGATGGCGTAGCTTGTGGAGTGGTCATGCTTGACTAGAGGGTATCTAGGGGATTACATGATAACAAGATACATAGGTCACAACACCAGTACTCAGATGGCTAACACCATTGGTTATCCTAAGTCTATCCTCTTGAGTAGGGTAGGGCCACTTCTGGATAGGAAGGAGTGCAGGAGACCGACGGTCTGTGGTTGGAGGTTAAGCTCCTTGAAGATACTTTCTCTTCTATATTCCAGAGGCTTACAGAGACTTGAATTTGGATGGTCAACAATCGAGATGCAATGACTTCGGTAAGTTTTTATTAATAAAATGTTCTGAGTATCTTTAATCATCATATTGTATAATGTTGTAGATGGATAAGATCCCTTTTGTATAATTTATAATTTCATGTTATTGATAGTCGATGGATGTACTACTTGATTTTAAAATGAAAAACAAATTATCTTTCTGCTTTAAACTTTAAAAAAAAATTATTACCTTTGGTTAAACTTAGTTTTTAGGCTGAAAACTAAAGTAGGTGTTGCAAAACCCTAATGTGTGAAAAGGATCTTTTGGAAGAAGAATTATGCGAAATTAAAAAGTGTAATTTAGAGCTGATGAAGAGGATGAAAGATCTAGGAGTGGACAAGTTTGATGCCCTTGAAGAAGAACTGAAAGATGTAAAGAGAAGAAATGAAGACCTAGAAGCAGAGCTGTAACTATTTGAGGATGTTGAAAAGAGATTTACAGAACTAGAAGAAGGATTTAAGTTGTTTAATAAGGTTGAACAGAGGAACATAGATCTTGAAGAAAGTTTGGAAGAATTGAAGAAGGAGAATAGTTTGCAGAAAAGTGAAATATCAAAATTGAAAGAGCAGAAAGATTAGTTAAAGCAATCACTAGTAGAATGCAAAAAAGAGAATGAAAATCTGAGATCTAAACCTGAACTTTGTAATGTTTCTTGTGATACTAATGATTTGTGTGATAATGCAGAAGTTTTTGAGATTGAAGATGACAGTGTAATTGAACCTGCAGTTGTTGGTGATGGTATTGGTTTCAAAATCATGCAGAGAATGAGATATGAAGGACAAGGATTAGGAAAGCATCAGTAAGGAATTACAGAACCTATTGAACCGGTAATAAGATCAAGAAGTGAAAGTCTTTGATATGACAGAGGTAAGGATGTTGCAAATTCAAACAAAATAAATCAGGGAAGAAGAGGTATGTATTGTTCACATTGCAATAGACATGGGCATGGAAAGGAAGTGTGTTGGGATCTATACCCTTGTAAGTTTTGTGGATTAAGGAATCATTTTGAAAGGATGTTTTGGGATAAAATGAGGAGAAGATCTAAGGCAGGTTGTATACAGAAGAATTATGGATGGATTGATAGATAGGAATGGAAACATGTTACTTGTATGTTTAGAGGGAGGTATAGACTGAAGTATTCATGTGTTGGATCAGGATGCAGAGAAAGAAGACCTTATGTGGAGTAGAACAAGGACAATAATTCAAACTATAGAGGGAGAAGTGATAGGAGTCACAATGCTTATCACAGTAAAGGATACAGAAGAGATGAAAGAGAATTGGCTAGAAGAGGAACATGTTTTCAAGTTTGGAGGAGAAAAGAATCAAGCAATGAAAGTCATCAAGAACCTATTACCAAAGAAGCTAATGAAGCAGTTAATAATATAGAGACAGTTTGTGCAGAGGAAGAAGACCCGGTTAATATAGAGATAGTTTATGCAGAAGAAGAAGAGCCTGTTGACACAAAGATAGTTTATGCAGAGGAAGAGGAACCTTTTGAGTCATCATATTTGATAGAGAAACCAGAAGAAGGTGAACTATTGATCTTAAGGAGAGTTGTGTTATAGACTGAACATCTGAGAAACCATAGCAAGTTTGTGTAAAATCATCTAAAAAAGCAGTGCAAGAGAAGGCTTGTGTGAACAAGTGTGAAGCATAACAGAAGGAAATTCATGTTACCGAAAAGAGGGAATGACAAAATATTCTACCGGAAGAGAAAGTTTATGTACCAGAGTGAAGTAAATATGGACAAAGAAACAAGGAAGAGTATAGGAGAAGTGTATGCAGAGAGGAAACTATAAGATCTTGATGAGTATAGAAGAATTGGTATCTGGGATCAGAGATTAGATAGTGTTGTAGAGAAAATTCAGAAAGTGCATTGACAGAATCAAGGAAGTAACTGATTGTTCCAGAGGATTCAAGTATGTATTTATTGAATCTTAATTGATTGAAGTAGACATTGATCTTGAGGCAACTTGAGGAGAAGACTTGTTCAGACCGTTGATCATTGAGGCAGTGCAAGGCTTGCAAGTAGAATGTCAAACTTAGAAGAATTTGAGGTAGTTTTGCAGGGTGGACTTGAACAGACCTCCGAACTTGAGGCAGTTGCAAGTACCTAAAAATAGACCGTTGAATCTATTCAAAGAGACAACAATGAATTTGACATAATACAGACCAAAGTGAAGAGGCTCACTTTTCAATTAACCCCAAGAGTTTGATGCAGGAGCATCCGAAAGCATTCAAAATCATTGAGACAATTAGCAGTGCAATTGCAAAGTATTGAGAGAGCAACATTGGAGAATACCACATTTGCATATCAGAGGCTATGGAGCTAGACTTAACATCTATACATAGTCACCTACAACATATCTAAAATTTAGATCATTTGGGTTTCATTCCAGAGAGATATCGCTATCAGAAGATTACCTATTTTCACAGAGCAGAGTCGACATTGTTCAATGAAGTCTAATTGCCTTGCGAAGAAAATCCATGACTTGCGGAGCCTAAAGGAACATTATTCAATGAAGTATAGGACCTGGCCGACCTTCATGGAGATCCACACGAAGTTTTATGTACTAGTGGAGCAATACCTTATGTTTAGGTCCAACCTATCCGTGTACACACGTTTCATATTAGCCCTTGCAATTAGGCTGACTTGATAATGATTTGAAGGCTTGTGGAGGATATAAATAAGATATAAAGAGTTGCTTCTAGGCAGTAGTCGATAGCACAAAGATATGAAGTGAGATCTTAAGTTGTTTTGATCCGAATGAGTAGTAGAACAAAGTAGAAGGTAGAACAGGAAGCAGAATGAGTTGCAGAGCAGAGAATTGAGTTGTATAAGAAAGAAATCATGAAGGAATATTGTTGTATGGATCTTTTGTAATCCCTGAGCTATGGCCTAGCATCTGTAAAGCCCTTGAAGTATGTGTAATTTGATTTGAAGTTATAATATGAGGAATGAGTTTGAAGGCTGGGTTTTTTCTTGTTAGGGTTTTCCTGGGATATATCATGTGTCATATGTTCATGAATATCTTGTCTTTCTGTTGATTAGTTGTAAGCTTCTGTTGCATATCTGTATGATCAGAGTGTTAATTGTTAAAGGCTGCAAGGTTGGACAGTCCCTCAACCAGACCCTCCTACCTTGACTGCATTAATCTCCCTTTGGATGTGCACCAAATTCCAAATGCAGTTGATATGAGCCGACATGATTTTGTTGGAGCAATGACATGTTAAAAAAGAATTGTCTTTTCAACCTTGAAGATTTCTAGGCCCCAGTCAATTTTGAACTAGATCAATGAATGGTTGAAAAGGAAACAACCTAACATGGGTTCAACCAAAAGAGAGTAATAGTTGGCAAAGGAAAAGTATGGTTTCTTTAATATCATAGCATGGTCAAATCTCTTAATGACTCTTTTAGACCTATATGCAAATCAACCAAGTTTACCAAATTGGAGATGTGTTTTGGCAGTCAATACTTGGGTCATAAAGGCCTAATTTATTGCACATATAAAGAAATGTCTCCTTTTCACTAATTGTATGTTGCATAGGTAAATGGCCTTGTTTGTTAGATTCCACCTCAACCATGTTGATTTTGCCATTAAGAACCCATTGCACTGGCATAAGGTCATTTGCAAGCCAGTACCAAAGTAGCATCCTTTTAGCTGCATCATTTGAGGCATAGATATTAACAAAAGAAAAAAGTTTGATTCTCAATATTGTAAAAGGCCCATATGGCTTTATTAGATGGATTAGAACCATGGATAGCATAATAGGGTTACCACTTGGCATTAACAAATTTTACCTTGCCACAATGACCTTGCTCATAATTACTGCTAAAACAAATACTATCTAGCCATAAGACACAACACATGAGTGAAAGAAAAATACCAACAAACATAATCTCCTAAAGACAAAGAATGTCTAGAGGGGTAAATCTCTATCAAAAAATCTTGCACCATGAATTTGCAGTTTGGATTTGTTAGACCCCTTACATTCAATGAGATGCAATTCACGGGGCAATAGGGTTTAAGGACATTTCCTTGAACTCCAAACCTTGCAATGAAAATAATATATTTTACTTAAATCTAATCTAGTGTTTGGGAGAGAAGGATCCAAATTTCATCTACCATTTCTCAGGAACATATTCTCCTTCTTCGACCTCTTGAGGAGATCTATGAGACTATCTTCCTTCCTCTAGTTATAAATGCAATTGGAACTCCCAAATTCAAGGAGGAAACAACACTCATTGGAAGAGGTGTTCTTGAGATCTAAGGCTTACTAACCTCTTTGAAGGACTTGCCAGTTGTATAGGTAAGAGCTAGTTGTGAATCAACTACTTGCTTTGCTTTATCACATACTTGTAGCCAAGATGATCCAATGGGTTTTGTTGATTTTTCATTAACTCAAGGATGTTGAACACACCATGGTATTGAGAGGTGGGTGAATCAGTGTCTAATTAAACTTCAAGCCCTATGGAGCAGATTAAAACTTAAGTATTACAACATCAATAAAAACATGAAAGATTAACACAATGCACATCAACACATAACACCAGATATACGTGGAAAACCCTAGAAGGGAAAAACCACGGTGAGGATTAACTCACAATATATGAAGATCAATAATAACTTTGTTTTAGGGCTACAACCCAAGGAAGCTACTACTCCCTGAAAACTTTGATTTAGGGTCACTCCCAAGGAAGCTACTACTCCCTAAAGACTTTGTTTTAGGGTCACTCCCAAGGAATCTACTACTCCCTAAATTGAGAACACACTTACAAAAGATTACAGTATGACAGTCCTTCTATTGTCTAAAAATTGACATTGAAAATCATACCTTTGATGATCACAATTCTGCCTATTCATACTTCCTTCTGATGATCAGATCAGTTAGGCACATTCTACACTTGATCACTGTCACAACTATATCTTCAATATGAATTAGGATAACATCTACAACTTCTGCTTTTTCTCCTTCAGTCGCACATCAAAATGCATTCATTCTGCTCCTTATCTTGCATGCAAGCCCTATCAATCACTTTACAATCATAATTTCCGAACTCAATTTGATTCACTATTTATACATGATATTACATTGATTACATTGCTTGTTAGCCAGAGACAATATGAAAAATACATTTACAAGTCGGCCAAACAACATACAACATGAAACGTGTAGAAGATAAGTCCTAAACAAGACCACATGCTACACCAACAGAAGATCAATGCCTTGCGGACATCAACACTTGCTTAACCAGGTCCAAAACATCCTTCACAACATCAAACACCAAGGAATTACATCCGCACACTCTATTCATTTGAAAATAGGACAGCCTTAAGCAAAACATATGAAAACTTGAAGCATAACGGCCACAATAACTTGAAAACCTTGTGTGGTATTGGAAACAAGAAAGATCTTCATGAAACTCTACCAGATGAGTCTACATGACTCATACAACATCTCCAAACACCCCTTTACCTTTGCACATCAAATATTTGTGCCGCACATCTTCAACCATGAACTCTGGGAACAATAAGTCATCCAGAACACACTGCAACATGCTATCATTTGAAAAACTGAGCTTGTGGACCACCAAGAGACTTGAAATTGCAAGGAAGCCTATAATGCACATCCATAAACATGTCCTCAAAACCGCAAAGGCAACCATTCACTTCCAGAGAAATCCGAAGCATTCCAACAGGCCTTCAACACTGCCTCACTTTGCCAAAACACATGTCAATACTCTATCATGTATAACTTTCATAGCGGAAGGACAAATGATCTGAAACTTTGGAATTAACACCTTTATTGCACCCTGAACACAATACCAAAACTACATAGCCATAACTACAAATGTGGAGGAATGTGAAGCATTCTATTGTCGTACAGTAACTATCTTCAACACTTCCGGTGATCCAATCATCATGAAACTTGAATCAGTCCATCAACAATACATCTAATCATCTTAGTGCTTCTAATTCCCATATTAATATGTCTTCATACTCAACTCTTCATTGATCAAGGCATGACATCCAACCATGAACTGTATCTTCTATGCTAGATAAGACATGACATCCAACCATGAACTATACCTTCTTTGTTGGATAGTGCATGACATCCAACCATGAACACCATTACACATCCATGATAGTGTTGACATCAATGACAACCTTAGGAACCATATGTGTAACAAAGGCCATGTGGGACTTATTGCTTTGGCCTTAGTAGAGTTGGACTAAGAGTTCTCTTGGGCTTTGTTATGACCATTTTTTATGGTTTTCTACATTAGTCCACCCAAATTTAGTTTTCCTTGCCTCAATAGATGGCTTGGAGGTTGGTTTAGGCTTGTGTGTAGCTAGAGGGTAGGCTCTAATTTTGTGGTCATAGGTTTGACACCAAAAGCAAGTGTTGGGTAGGTTGATATATAGAATACAGTGTGCATGGTGTATCTCACCTATATATATATATATATCAACAATTTCTTTTAAATCTTGAGAGAGTTCAACCTCTATATAGACTCTATGTTATGGCCTAGATGAATAGAATTTTATAGTTTCAATACATACAACCCTCCAAGAGAGGAGGAAATGTGATGAAGGGCCAACATGGTAGGAGCAACCTAAGAAATTCAAGCTAGATAGGCACCTTGAGAGCTTATTGGTTGAACATGATGAGAGAAAAAAATAGTATTTAGATCTACGCATCTAGTAGGGTCCATGGTGGAGGACTATGTCCACATGGTTAGATTCCACAAAGTAGCTGAGAAAGAAGCATGGAGAATTAGCATAAGAATAATGGAAGAAATATACCCTTAAGTGGGGAAACAAAACATAAACCATAATATAGAAGGCAAAATGAGAATAAGAGGTGCAACAAACATGGCATATTTAAAGGGGTCAAAGTGTAAGAACATACAAAGTAAATGGATGAATAGACAAGGGGGGTCACACCATACATGATGTAAGCAAAAGGCCAAAGTAGAATTGATACAAAACACGAAGAAGAAAATCGACATGAACAACAAAATGTCATGTTCAAAGTCACTTTTGTCCACATGCACTAGTGCAACACCAAAGGTGTCTTTGCATCATCCAAATGCTAACTAAGAACATAAGCCAAGAAAAAGGCAAAATCATAAAATATAGTGAGTAATGAGAAGGATAGGTAGGGATATCTAATCAACAAAGTCATTCTTTATCATGTGTATGAGTGGTTTCTCTTTTATGTCGTGTGTCTCAATATAGGGTGTGTTATAATGAACAAGAGTAATCTCTTGATGCACATGCTTTACTTCCAAATGAAGAAGTTTTGAGCTCATGAGCATGTTCAATGTTTATCTTCTCTTTGTCTATAAGTTCTTGAATTTTATGTTTGAATGCAATGTTTTGAAGCTTAGAATATCCATGTGTATAATGAAAAGTAGGTTTAGCATATGTATAAATCATTTGGATAATAGGATCAAAAAATAAATCATGAGAAGGCATCACCATGTCCATACTATCCCCATGGGCATTAGGTTTAGAAAACTAAGCAATGGAAGCATGTAATAAAATCATTGCAAATCTTTACCACTTAAATAAAATCTAAACTCACTAATCAATATGATATCATGATCTAAACACTCATAATTCATAAGCAAGAATGATTTAACATGTAACAAATTATCTATACTACCATCATACTCATCATGTAAAAGTTCTTTACTACTAGGGTGTACTGTCATCACTAATATTTGCCTAAATAGCTAAAGATGTATCATTATGGGATGTATGAGTAAAACAAACATTTAGAAGATTGATCATTATGTATCACATTATCATGTTTGAGAAAGGATATGTGGTTTTGAAGGCATGACTATGGATGTAGAGCTATCATAACATGTAGGAGGAGTATAATCATAAGCTGCAACAATGTCATAAGTAGGTGAAGCAAATGCATCTTCATCACATAATGTATCAATGATAGTAATAGAAGGTAAAGGTGAATCATGAGTATTCTCCACAATAGATAAGATTACAATAGAGTCCAACCCTTAAGACATCCATTAAGACATGAAAAATGAATTCATATTATTTTATCAACTTTCCCACAAAAAATATGTCATTATATACAGAAGAACGAAAGCCAAATTCAGTGAGAACAAAACTTTAAAAAGAGAATGGAACTACTGTAAGATGTTCTCCTTACACATCAACTATACATAATTGCAAGACCAATTTATCCTCCCATATGTTTGAGCTGTACATTAACATTTGTTCAAGGGGAGAATTGCCCTTCCACAAACGCTGCTCTTAATGACACCCCTTGCTCAGGGCTCTCCTCAATCAAACGAATTCTAACACTGAATGCCTCCAAGCATTGTGAAAGTCTGTCATTAGACGGCTGTATGACCGGAACAGAAACAGCTTTTGGGGCATTCAATTTCTCAAAATCGCGCTCCCTAGCGTACTTCTCTGCAATTACCAGTGCAATTTCTGTCATAACAATTTTCTTCTTGAAAAGAAGATAATAAGATAAGCCAAGTCAAACAGAAACAGAGATTTCAGATTTGGTGAAATATATCCAGGCTTTTCTGTCGACCATGCCATTGCTACCTAACAATTTAAAGGGGCAGACAGTATATTTCTGCTAGTTAACGGGAAGGTTCCGGGTCGCAACCTCGCGGCATCCGAGAAGAAAGTGTAGCTAACAAGCAGAAGCCCTGCGTCCGCCACGTTTGTGAACGCTTGATTCCATCCTTTAAACTTAACTCAAGGTCAAAATTCTTGTTCGGTGATACAATGAATACAACGCGCCTTGGAAACATGGTTCATATACAGATCTTGGGAAAATAAAATGTTTGTATTGATGGAAGAAAAACTTGTCTGCTAACTTGAAAAGCGTGCCGGCAGTTTTGAGAGACAGTAGAATGCGAGACTGTGTGCACTGTGGCCGCGTCAAACCGGTGAGTCTAAAGCCAAAAATAGGCGAGCGTTCGGAGAATTTGCCAATGGCGTCGTGATTTTTTTTTTTCTCTTTTATTTGAGTATATATCTGAGACAATTCTTTCACAGTCCATTGAAATAAGTTCAAAGAGTTTTTACATAAAACTGTGTATTACTAGCTTTATTAGAAGCTTTTGTTTTTAAGTTGGTTGTAGTTTAATTGGTGAGGATGATGGTATGTTTTTTAATTATATTATCCACCAAAGTTCAAATTGCTCATAGGTACGATAGGGTCAAGTTTGACCCTATATGACTTTGATGGATCATTTTAGCCACATCATTTGAGGCATAGATACTTACAAAAGCTAAAAGTTTGATTCTTAATGCTGTAAAAGGCCCGTAAGACTTTGTTCAATGGGTCACAACCATGGGTAACATAATAGGGTTGCCACTTGGCATTAACAAATTTTACCATGCCACTAGTGCTTAAATTTGACAGTTGACCTTGCGTGTCAAGCAATTTTTTTATGACAGATATCTATTCAATGTTGCCTTTAAAATACTATGACATATCTTAGTATAAGTAGATTATATAAAAACCAAATATATATATCAGTATAATCCTATGTAAATTTTAACAGTTTGTCCAAAATATTTCCTTTCATATGATAGTCTTTTTAAAATTTTGATTGTATTTTACAACAAAAATGGCTAAATACAGCTATACAACTATCAAATATAAGCCCTGCATGCCACCATGACCTTGCTCATGATTACTACTAAAAAAAATACTATCTAGCCATAGGACACAACACATGAGTGAAATAAAAAAGCCAACAAACTTAATCTCCTAAGACAAAGGATGTTTAGAGGGGTAAATCTCTATCAAAAAATATTGCACCATGAATTTGCAGTTTGGGTTTGTTAGACCCCTTACATTCCATGAGATGCAATTCATGGGGCAATAGGGTTTAAGGACATTTCCTCAAAGTCCAAACCTCAAAATGAAAACAATATATTTTACTTAAATCTAATCTAGCATTTGGGAGATGAGGATCTAAATTGCATCTACCAATTCTTGGAACATATTCTCCTTCTTCGACCTCTTGAGGAGAGCTATGAGACCATCTTCCTCCCTCTAGTTATGAATGCAAATGGAACTCCCAAATTCAATGAGGAAATAACACTTATTGGAAGAGGTGTTCTTGAGATCTGAGGCTTACTAACCTCTTTGAATGATTTACAAAAGGGATAGGTAAGAGTTGGTTGTGAATCAATTACTTGCTTTGCTTTATCACAAGTTTTTGGCGAAGAGGATCTAGTGGGTTTTATTGATTTGTCATTAGCTTAAGGCCATGTGGGACTTATTTCTGTGGCCTTAGTGAAGTTGGACTATGTGTTCCCTTGGGCTTCGTTATGACATTTTTTATGGTTTACTACATTAGTCCACTCATATTTAATTTTTCTTGCCTCAATAGATGGCTTGGAGGTTGGTTTAGGCTTGTGTGTAGCTAAATGGTAGTCTCTAATTTTGTGGTCATAAGTTTGACACCAAAAGCAAGTGTTGGGTGGGTTGATATATAGAATACAGTGTGCATGGTGTATCTCACCATATATATATATCAACAATTTCTTTTAAATCCCGAGAGTTCAATCTCTACATGGACTCTATGTTATGGCCTAGCTGAATAGAACTTTGCAAGTTCAATACACACAATGTTTATCCAACTACATAGCATGTTTTCAGATGACACGTGGCCAACAAAATAACTAATGAGCATATGTTGCTTAGTCCATTTATATGCATTATCAAAATCAAGCACTGAAAGAGCAACGATGGGTTAATAGAAGATAAACCTCATGGAAGACTTTTGGTACAAACTTGTGAGGTTTCTTCAATGGCACCATTGCTCACTCCAATTCCTAATTCTTTAGCACTAACAACCAAAGTGAAAGACAAGTGCCATTAAAAATGCTGCCCTAAGATTATAAAATCTCGTTGCACTATTACTTGAGGCAACATGAAAAACAATACAAAGCAAGGGACATGAGCATACAAACCAAAACAACTTCTCTAGCTTGCTCCACTCTCCTTCCAAGCTTTTCCCCCTCATAAGAAACTTTTGAATTTTTCCATGTTAATGAGAAAGCATGATGAAATGTTCATATTCTTCAAAGTTGTGGGCTAGGATTCTAATTGTTCATCATATATAATATTTTTTATATTTGTATTTCTCGAATTTTATTATTCCATTGATCATTGTTAACATAAAGTGTGTTAAGGTTTATAAGGGTAGTGAAGGATAGTTGTCAAATCACACGCGCACACACACATGTGCACACACACACACACACGTGCGCACACACACACACACACACACATACCAAATATTCTTTGAATGTTCCTCTTACTTAACCCCTTCCTTACAATCTTTCTCCCACTTTTCCTCATATTGTCTTTGTTACATCCCCAACTTACAAATTAGACTTAATCAATAACTTGGCATGATAATCAGGAGGATTAGTCATAGTTAATTGATTTGATATTGTGGAAATATCTGATTTAACTTTTGATTATGAAGTAGAAACAAATGTTAAATAGTTTTGTAAATTAAATGATTTACGATTATGAGATTTGATAATGATGCACTGATCGTAATCTTGTGGTCCTGAGTGTGACAAGAAAAACAAATGTCCTTCAAAGAAGGAAGGAGAGTATCATCCTGAAGGAAGGGTTAGACATTGTGAAAACATAAGTTGACTAGCCATCTAAGTAATAGACTCCTATGTCCTTCTCAACCATTCGTAAGTTGACACGTGTCATGTCTCTTGTCTTTTGTTTCTATGTTCTTGGTTTAATCTTTTGTCGATGAAGTTATCACGACAAGTCATGATGACTGGACGATGTTTTGGGAACATCATCCCTAGCCAAGAGACAATAGTGTTTAGAGACAAGGAGGTCTCTCTTACTTGTTCTCGGGGTCATTATTTTTCCCTAGTCATTCGACTAATGGGAATAGCCGATTTTGAGTAAGTATCACTTGACCCCGATAATCAATGTTATTAATGTGAATTTTTTATGAATATTATCTCTTGTGTTAATCCTTAGTCAAGGATGAAACCTCTTAATAGGTTGTTACCTATAATGATATTATTGTTATTTACTTATCTTAATAATTGTATTCTTTGGAATATTCCTAAGTTGATATAGTTGATCATGAAGATCAATGGGAGCTTTGAGCTTGACCATCCCACGTTGTGCAAGGATTGAGCCACCTTTTAAGGGACACTACCGAGTGGAAAGCCAGTTAGCAGCCAAAATCAGCATGCCTTGTGATCAGTTACCTTTGGTGTTGGGCTCTCCATTTTGGAAAGAATCACTTCGGTGAGTTGGGAATGTTGGTTGCATTTTTTGGAAAAGAAAGTAGGTGGTGTAACTATTTGGGGAAGAACAGTGGCAGGAGGGAGCTGTGAGTAGCTAGAAGACTCGCAGACTAGGACTACAATCGGTCTATTACTTGATTCAGGTAAAATGGGAAACAAATGCCCGATTACTTTTCAAATGATGAGCTTAAATCTCAGAGAACTTCTCCCTGAGTCTGTGAAACATGAAGTTTCTTGTTATTGATTAAAAATCTAAGGCACATGGCCTGCAAGGCCGTGCCATGCATGTTGTCTATATTTCTTTTGAGTTATTTCTCCAGGCCAATTGACTGAGCTATTCTTGTTTTTAAATCTCATATATGCAGTGGTTTGGGAGCCATATGGCTGAACCCTTTTAAGACAACTTTGAGATATGTTTATGCTCAAAGCCTCATAGGTTGAGCTTGCTAGACTCAATAACTGTTGAAATCACGCTCAAGGTTGTGAGCTAAGCCAAGAACATATTAAACTTCTTTGAAAACATGCTCAAGGCTGTGAGCCGAGCTAGGAAACTATGTAACTATTCTTGAGATTACGCTCAGCTGAGTCGTAATGTTGTGGAATCTTGTTTATGTTGAAGCCCGAGGCTTAAAGAACCAAACAATCATTGTTCTTTGTTTTAATACTAGCTCAAGGCCTCGAGGCCAAGCCCTATAAAGATTATCTCTTTCTTTGAATGAGCCTTGAGTCTTTCTACTCAGTCATATTGCATTGTATGATACATTATGATAACTGGAGCTCAAAGCCACAGTGGTCGTATTGCATTGTATGATACATTATGATAACTGGAGCTCAAAGCCATAGTGGTTGAGCATGTATTCATTACATATTTGTTAAGCCCACATCGTAGGATGACAAGGGCCGAGCCTATGATCTCCCGAAGGGAGTTATGAATGACTCCAAGTGTTTAGTTGATAATGGATACAGTCATTCGACTGTAATGATAGCCGTGTAGGCGTCAATGCTTAGCATGCAGTCCTTCGACTGTAATAATAACCGTGAAAGATATTACTATTATAAACCCAATCCAATGACTGAGATGATTGCCAAGAAGGCAATTATAAATCGGTGTGTCTTTAACACCCAAACCCCAGTCGGGCTTGCATGAGAAGCCGACTGTGAATTACAAATAGAGCTATATAAACTATTATGAATGTTTATATGAACCTTCGAATATGAAGGGGTATGATCTTTAATGATCATAGTCTCATCATGAGACAGTTGGAATAAGTTTATAGAAGAATATAGACTAGTTCTATATGTGACTGAATTATGACTTATCGGATAATGTTATAAGATATAATTTATTTTACTTATTTGTAAATTATTAGGTTGGTGAATAGCCCTTGAGCTCATTGGGAAGATAAGAGCTATTGAATCTTAAGAAACTAATGTATTTTACTAAGGCAGGGTATGCCTTGAGTATCGTGGAATCGACTTCATCATATGTGATGAAATGCTATCGATATGTTAACCACGGAAGACTAAGATGGTCTTAAAGTTTGAAATTGAAATGAATTGAAACGGAACGAGGTAGCGTGGAGTCACTAGTTCCTCTTTACAAAAGTAACCTATTTAGTTATAAATGACTTATGATGGGAGTTGAATGTTCAAGTTTGGACAGTGATTCGAATTGATCCCACAAACATACTAGACCTAAAGGATAAGGTCGTTAAGAATTGACTGTAGGACATGACAGCTTATCAGTCGAGTTAGGGTGGTGGACATTCGACAACGTTCATTGTGTAACATATTTGTATGAAAACTTTGGCCAAAGTAATGCATCCGTCTCTGCATGCATTGTCGATCCACAGTGATCTAGATGGCCTAGTGTCTCCAGTAGTGTCATACAAGTTAGAGTGGATCTATAGTGTACGACCGTGAGACATTAGGAAGGACACAACACCAGTTACTTAGATGGCTATCCAATTGGTTTCCAATGTCTAACCTTTCCATGAAGGGTAGGCCCTCTTCCAATTAGGAAGATGAGCGGGGGACCGCAGGTCTGTGGTTGGAGGAAAAACACTGGGATGATTCTCTCCTTCCCAAGCATGAGACAAGCTGAGGCTTATGAAGACAGATGTCAATGGTTCTAGATATAGTGTTTGCATGGTGACCAGCTGGTCTATTGTAATGTAAAAATTTGATTAAGATGCCTAGAGCATATATTGTATTTGATTAGTGATGGATATTCACTAAGGATTGTAATGATTTATTAGATTGTAAGCTATGTTATATCCTGATTTGATTAACATACTTAAATGATGGAAAAGAATATGTTTCTTTATGTTCAAATTTTGAATATTGTAATCCATTCTTAATTATGACTTGTTTAAGTTACATGTTTAAGTTAAATCTTGAGTTTTATGGAAAGTGATGTTACAGTCACTACATCACCTATATTTTAACTTGGATATTATTTCCCATTGGTTGTTGTTAGGGATGAGTTTGATAAGGCTTCAATTGATGGTAAGCCCTAAATATCCTTTCTCTCATCCTCCAAGTAGACTTGATAAAAATATTGGTGAATGGTGAGCCACATGAACTTGAAAAATTTATCTAGTAGCCCATTAAAGTTAGTTTTTTAATAATCAATAGAGAAAATAGATTTCTCAAGTTCTTTTAGTAATAACAACCTATCCGAATGTTGCCTAAGATCATTAGCTCAATCTTAATAGGGAGACAATTGGAAACAATATTATCCAACTCTTTATTATGATATCATCAAGTAGATCATCCACGAACAACTCCTTGTAGTGTAGGAGAAACACATTCTTTATTTGAGTAGAGTAGGAGCAAATTTCACTCAAAGCAGATGTCTTAAAAAGACGTAATTCTTTCCCTTTTGTGTTTATGCTTAGGTATTAAAAGAAAAATTTGAAACCTTTGTCACTATTTTTGTTCTAACTATGGTGAGAGTGAATATACGGTCTTTTACCTCTATAAATACCAATCTCATACAATCTTTTCAAGCCACAACCACCACCTTTTGGCAATTATCATTCAAGGGAATGACTAGGAGAAGATCGTCAAGGAGAGGATCCTTCCCATAATGTATGCAGTTAGATAAAACCATTCTCATTCACAATATATTGATTGATTTATGGTTTTTCTACACCTAAAATGGCAATGAGTGTACGTAACTATAGTATTGGATGGGTAATAAACTCCTCGATGTAGATTGGGTTGTAGGAGGGAAACTCAACATGATGAAAAGTAATATTGATAGAAATTGTCCAACTAATTTATTAGATTGTTTCAACATCAATTACAATTATTTTTAACGTGTCTTTGAATATAGACTATATGCCATTCTTTTATAGGATGCCATGTTAGCATTTACTTTAAAATGTTATTCGTGAATAGAACATTGCAAACATATAGCATGAAAAGTAAGTTCTTGAATACATTAAAAGGAAGTACATATATACATGCTATGTTAAAAGAAGGGCCATGTTATCACATAAACAAAACGACAATCTAAGGTCTTATGTACAGACTTATGAATGGTACAATCTCATCCCAAAAAAAAAATTTAATTGGAGTGACTAAAATCATAAGAGATGTGATATATGACATAGATGTTAATGTTTTTGCTATTTAATATAAGAGTATGAGCCTAAGTTAATATTTTTTGGGCTGAGAGCCACGACTAAGGTATCCATTTCACCAAAGTCTTTTGGGGCATAATCTCGACCTCATCCTTTATATTGCACCTCTAAAAATTTTGAATGGACCTTGGTGGATGACATAATCAAGGAACATACCATCATTCTTATCAATTAATCTCAACCAATTAAACTATAAGATTTAATACATTTAAAAGAATGTATGCACAAAAATTTAATATGGAAAAACAACTAAACATTTTTTTAACTTTTAAATGTGTTTCAACACATCTTAAGTTCCTAAACGGTACATTAGATTTCGACGATTTTTTTTGGGTTTCTTCATATGTGACTTAAGAGATAAAAACTATTGTTTGGGGTACTGGGTATCAACAATGTAGCCTAATCAGCTACATCTTCACCAAATTGTCTAAAAACACCAAAAAAAACAGTTGGACCAAAACATGTCCACCAAGGCACCTATTACCGATCGCCTTACTGCCTATGTGTCACCATATGATTGGTCATTTCTTTGATGTGACATGTGAAATGTATTTACACATGTATATATGCACATGTATTGGTTCCTTATAAATTTTTTTGTAATATTTGTACACATGTATTGGTTTTTTTCATAGATTTAATTGGGAGTAAGGTGCCCCCAAATAGACAGCTATTGGTACATGGACAGCTACGGGATCCTCTCACCTAATATAGGAAATTGGTATAAAGTGCTTCGAAGTTGGGGCATGCATAATAGACCCCCGAAATAAAAAACATAGATGTTGTAGTTTAGCCCATTGGTTTAGCTCGGCAAGGAATGAAGATACAGGAGGAGCCCGTTTTTCAATGACAACGCCAAACCCACAACATCAAAAAAAACGCCCGCCTGCAAAAAAAAAATAGAAGCCCACGGTTTCTATCTGTTTTTTCCCGCTTATAAAACGCCCAAATCCATTGTTTCATCACTTAACGGCAAAGGTTGAAACATATTTCAAAGGTATTTGTGATTTGTTTACGGCATTTAACGGAAACGGCGATGGCAGACGGAGGTGATGAGCAGCAAAGGAATGAGACGCCCGCAACTGTTTCTACACATATCATTCTTCGCAATCCAACAGATAAGTCGGTTTCTTGGCATGATTTTCTCTTGGGAGGATCTCAGATCTCTAATAAACTTGGAAGAACGCTCTTTGAAAAGTTTAGAGAGTCGAGGAATGTGTTCCATGCGGCCATTGAGGAGGGATTCTTCTCCGCTTGATTTACTGCATATATTTTCTGTAATATACACTGTTCAGCCAAGTGCTTATGCTGATTTTGTATGGTAACTATTTCCTTTCTTACATAAAAGAATGGGTCACTGCAACGTCTGTAAAGGTTAATCTAATATAACAATTGTTATTTCCCATTGCTCCTTACTTTGACCTTTAAAGGACTTTTGGCTTGTCCTACAAAGTTGGTTTTCAATTTTTATTTTCAATTGTAAATAATAATTTTTTTTAATTATGAAAACACTATATTTTAAAACAAATGCATTAAAGCATAAAGTTAAATCTTCAAAAAATAGGTAATATGGGATCACACTCCAAAGATTAATTCGTTGAACCAAGAGTAAAACAAACACATGATCTCAACAAGGGAAAAACCTACCAATTAAAAGAGTTTATGGCCCCATCAGGGAAACAATTATCAAGTTACCAAATTAACATAAAAAGCATAAAAAATAACATTCTACAAAGGCCACACCAATATTAGGAGGGGAGTCTTGTCCATTACAGTTATCCCATCCGCCACTTGGCAAGTATCTACCACTCTCCACAAGTTCGTACCCATCATTCATAACCAGTTCATCCTCCTCAAGAACCTCTTGTGTTTGATTATAAATAAATTTAGGCAGAGAAATAGCAAAGCGCTAGTTGAGGGAATTTTCCCTCATTAGGAGGGGCCTACCCACATTGTTGAGAGGTTGTGGAGAAGTGTAGGGAGTTGGAGACCACCCAACTTGGCAACTAGAAAGCTGAGGTGGAGGTGAGGTCCAACCAAATTGTTGTCTCGTAAATGGTGGTGAAGGCAAAGTGGTGCCTCTCTAACAGTTATCCTAATGGTTGTTTCTCTGGTACTAGTAGGGTGGTTTAGTATAGGATGGCGGTGAAGGAGGAACCCTAGCCATCATGCAAGGGGTATTCCCCAGTTGATTTAGCAAAGTCTAGAGATGCTATAGCTATGGAGCAACCTTTTTGGCATGAACTTGGTTTTGCATAAGCACGTTAGAGATCACAAGTGATTTGGAGTGAATAGGAAAATTAATATCCATAGTAAAATTAACAAAAATAGTAGAATTTCTTTCTTTCTAAATGCAAAAAAGAATCTCCAATATGAAAGCATGCCATAAGTAGGAAAACTCAACAAGAAATTTTGTCCCATCCCCCAAGATGACATTGTAGCAGGCTTGAAAGGAAAATATGATTCCCAAAAATTTAAAAATTTCCTCATGATCATTGAATTTCCATCTGAAAGTATGAAGCAAAGTTGAGGGTTGGGAAAATGACTACCTATATTATTGCATCTTATTCCATTTGGTACTAGAGCCAAAAGCCAGGCATAAAGTGTCAAGACATTTGAAATCTTGGCAAATGTTGTCCTCATCTTCATTGAGCATCAAGAATAATCATTTGTAAAGTGCTCATTCACCACTTGTTGGGAGGCAGATCTAGGCAGGGAGATTCCTTTAACATTATGCTATGAAATAGCATTGGCAAGAAGATAACCAAACCCTTCAACAGTAAGCACATAAAGTGAAGGCACAAGAGGGGAACCTCACCTTATAGAATAGAAGAAGCAAAAGGGTTTAGATTGAATACCATGAATGGTGAGGCAAGAAGTACTAGCAAAGAATATTTGGGCCAACTGAATGAATGTGGGACCAAAGTGGAGAGCTCTAAGCATGACAAGAATGAAATACCGTTCAATCTTGTTGTAGCATTTCTAAAATCAATTTTGATGAAAAGAATTTGTCAATTTGATTTTTGTGACCATTGTGTACCCTCCCAAACAACTATAACATTATCAAGGATGTATTTACTTTGAATAAATCCAATCTACTTAGGACAAACAACCAACATGAGGAGATGTTTGATATGCATGGATAGAGCCTTGGATATGATGTACTATAATGATAATACTCTTACATGATTATCCATATGATTCTAATGATTATGGTTTAGCATTCTTGATTACATGTATCATTAATATGATATTATCTTGTGATGATTACATAATCTTCTATGATCTTTTTTTATACAACATTGTACCATACAATTTGAATATTTTTTGCACCTAAGTTATCTCACAACAATTAATTTGAAGGGATCAACTTGGACCCATTTTTAAGTTTGAAAAGTTTTGGAGTTGAACCCATGCCCAAAAATCAACCTAAAATGATAAACAGATAAAATTACATATAGAATTCAACTCTTAAATATGCAAAAATAAAAAATAAATTGGTATTATTTTACCGACTTTCACACAAAAATATATGGTCATATACAAACAAAGCCAAATACAGTGAGAAAATAACTTTTAAAAAAAAATTGGAACTATTGTACATCAACTATACATAATTGCAAGACCAATCTATCCTCCCATATGTTTGAGCTGTACATTAACATTTGTTCATCAAATATGGTGGCAGGCCATTCAAGGGGAGAATTGCCCTTCCACAAACGCTACTCTTAATGGCACCCCTTGCTCAGGGCTCTCCTCAATCAAATGAATTCTAACACTGAATGCCTCCAAGCATTGTGAAAGTCCGTCATTAGACAGCCGTATGACCGGAACAGAAGTAGCTTTTGGGGCACTCAATTTCTCAAAATCGCGCTCCCTTGCGTACTCCTCTGCAATTACCAGAGCAATTTCCATCATGACAATTTTCTTCTTGAGAAGCAGATAATAAGACAAACCAAGTCAAACAGAAACAGAGATTTGGTGAAATATATCCAGGCTTTTCTATCCACCATGCTAGCTCACAATTTAAAGGGGCAGACAGGATATTTCTGCTAGTTAACGGGAACGATCCAGGTCACAACCTCGCCGTATCTGAGAAGAAACTGTAGCTAACAAGTAGAAGCCATGCGTCCGCTATTAGCGTAAATTTCTCTCCTTATCAATAAGCTCACTAAGCATACAACAGTCAGTTACGGTGATCTTCTACGATTCATGCATATAGCAGTTCTCTCTATTTTCGATGTCTCTTCCACTATAATTTCCTCCCGGATTCCTCTCCTACGGAGGCTTTTTATATGTGTAAATTTATGCATTTGGTAATATGAAAAGTAGAAGTCGGTTAATACATCCCGTTTTCATCTATGCTTGGAAATTATCTCTGTAGATCTGGAAAATTCAACATGGTATCAGAGCAGGATAGGGATTTTTCTAGGCCATAAGCGAATGCATTTTCTTTTTTCTGTGCTTGATAAATTTGCTATTGCAGATTTGTAGAATTAAACCCTGCATTTTTCTCAAAGCCATGCCCTCCCTACTGGTTGATTCACAGGCCTGAGGTGAAAGGCAACTGGCCTCTCATAATTTGCTCGATTTGCAAGAATGAGGCAAGGCCTCTCTTCCAGTACGTGGTGTTGATTTCTTTGCATAGGCAAAGGCGATTTCTTTGTGCATAGCTGTGAATCTTTTAAGAGGCAGAGTGACTCCTGTGTGGAAAGCAACAAGCAACGGATGAAGGGAGTATGAAATCCCTATTCTATGCGGCGCTGATCTGTTTTTGGAGGCTCTTTCTTTATCACAAGCAACACAACACCCTATAGGCCTCGCCTATTGCTAAGGATAGGCATCTTGATGTTCAACGACTTCCAGCCTCCCGCTCAGTAGCAAAGACAACGCCCTACAGGGTCGACGTCACGGCCAAGAAAGGACCACTAAATGGTATTTCTCTTTTGATTTGGGGTTGTTACAATTCCTCTTTGTGATTCAACAATTCTATTTAAGGGGGGGGCTTACTCATGTCTTTTAAATATCAATTTCATCATTTTGTTGTTAGGCTAGATTCCAAAAATTCCTTGTCTTGGAAACAAGGGATAAAGAATCACTGCCTTGAGCAGGATCTACTACCCTATCTCCTCGGACTAGTTCCTGAGCCAAGTGACTATGATGAAAAGAATGCATGGTTTAATAATAATAACATGGTCTATGGACTAATATGTCTTACTATTTCTAAGGATACTCTACATCACATAGAGCACACTGAGTGCCCTTTTACTGCTTGGATCATCATCCAACATTTGTATGGAGACATTGAATCTCCATCTGAAAGTGATGTTTTCTTGGAAAACTAGGCTATTGATGATATTGAGACTTATGATGCCTCATCTAATATGGACACATCTAGTATGGATGATCAGTTCATTGATACCCCATCAACAACACTTGTTGCAGATCTAGATTCCAAAGATGCTTCTTCGAGAGCCTCAAGTGATTCATTGCAGGAGTTTCATTTATGTCTTTTGGATTCAGTACATTGGGACCTCATTCTACCAGACATTTCCCTCATTTCAGATCTAGATGACACTATTGAGGACATATGTCTTCTCTTTGAGGACTACTCTTTTGTCCTTGCATCTGTTGCTACTTCTGAGCTCTGTGTTGCTTCCTCGAAAGCTTCCAATGGCTTCTTGCAGTAGGGCATCCATAGTCTTCCCGATTTAACATTCTGGAATGATCTCTTGACAGGAGTTTCAAACTTGTTTATGGAGACTCACATTTCAGATTTGGAGGACTCATTTGAGGAGTTATCTCTCCTCTTTGTTGACAGCCACATCAACGTTGTTGGCCCACCATCTTCATCGCCTTTGCAACTTCCTCTATATCAGTCTTCATAGGATCTTGGATCGCCATCATCGCTTTCCGACATGTGGACATGTGAGTAGTTTTTAGATGCACACACCATCTAGATTTGGATTCTAGTATTACCCATCTTTTTGGATTGGTTTCTCCAATCACCAGTGGATCATTTTCTTCCTAAGGGGAGAAATGTAGTTTGTAGGCAGTGGATCATATTTTGTCTTCAGTCATTCATCATTGGCACGGGAGCTCTTTCATTATGGGGGGATTCATATCTTCTCTTCTTATATTCTCTCTATATTTGTGGGGGAATTCTATATGTCCATGGGTACCTAAAATGGCCTTGATGCCAGGAGCCATATTTGATTGGCTATATTGGATTTTGTCTCCTTCGTTAGACTTAAGGGGGGGTGTTAGCGTAAATTTCTCTCCTTAACAATAAGATCACTAAGCATACAACAGTCAGTTACAGTGATCTTCTGTGATTCATGCATACAACAGTTCTCTCTATTTTCACTGTCTCTTCCACCGTAATTTCCTCCCCGATTCCTCGCCTACGGAGGCTTTTTATATGTGTAAATTTATGCATTTGGTAATATGAAAAATAGAAGTCAGTTAATGCATCCCGTTTTCATCTGTGCTTGGAAATTATCTTAAGGGAAGGTCAAAAACCTAGTTCGGTCATACAATGAATACAGCGCGCTTTGGAAACATGGTTCTTGTGCAGATCTTGGGAAAATAAAATGTTTGTATTGATGGAAGAAAAAATTGTTTGCTAACCTGAAAAGTGTGCCGACAGTTTTGAGATACGGTAGAATGTGAAACCATGTGCATTGTGGTCGAGTCAAATCAGTGGTATGTTTTTTAATTATGTCATCCACCAAGGTGCAAATTTTTCATAGATGCCATTGAGCCAAGTTGGACCCTTGGATGACTACAAATTGGTTCTTCATTCTCTAGCAACTTAACTGAAGGACAACTTCTGGTTTATATGTATGCTTACTTGTCATGATACAATCCACTTGCATGCCAATATCTATGTAATCTTGTTGTTTCCATAAAAAAAAAATAAAAAAAATTTAGAAGTAAATGAAAAAAATGAGGAAAGATGAATATATAGTGGCATGACAAATTTAAAATTAAGTAGTGGTTGCATAACAACATAACTTTAATATTCATTTCTACATAGAGTTACCTTTCAAATTCTATATTATAGTTGCTCCACATTTTTAAGAGAAGTTTTTAAATTATGCATTATACAAATAATGTTTTTATATAAGACTCCCTAAACTTTTAAAAATTAAGCTATTTGTAACTTCATAGAACCATGTTATAAGTAATCGAACACTTAGTAGTATAGAGACACCTAGCACTTTTCCCTCTAGTTTAAAATTCACTCTTACCGATTTTATTTAATAAGCATGAATAATGGCCATCTAGGTTTGGTTAATGCATCAACTATTCCTATACCCATGTCACCCTTAACCCTTTCAGACCTGAACATCTACTTATGTTTTACTCCCCATCATTCCACTACCCTAGACACTATTGTGCCCATGGTATAGTCCCTTAGATGCAACCCTACCTGGTCATGTTTGCAATATTCAAAAGCTTATTTTTTTCATTTTAATGTTTGTTTGTTTACTTCACTTCACATGTATATCCTCTTCCAAACGACCATAAATAGTCATAAACCACTTATTAAATAAAGGATCTATTGGACCATGATTGCACAACAAGCATAACAAGCAACACATAGCAACACAAATAGTAATCAACATAAATTAGTAATAGGCATTAAGAAGCACAATACAAGCCATTATTGTAACTCAATCTTCGCCTATAATTTACACTTACACACATTTCCCAAGGCATTCCTTCTTCAATCTTATTAAATCTTTGCAAGTTCTTGTAGGAGTCAAGGACAACACTGAGAGGGGGGGTGAATCAGTGTTGTGTGAATTTTTAAATCTTTTTCAAAATTTAACTTGCAGAGCACAAAGGAGAGAAAGCTATTATTGATTTGTCAACCACATATACACAAAACTAAGAATGAAGAAGCAGAACAAAACCTTATAAGCAACGTATTAACATACACACATACAGATGAAAACAATATGACACATAACACAAATTTGCACGAGTGGAAAACCCTCCTGGGGTATAAAAACCACTCCAAAACTGCCTCACTGGCTTAACCTTGAAAATATCTTTACAAGCCTCACTGGCTGATGTAAGTGTCTCACTAACAAATGGTCTTACTGACCTACAAGCCTCACTGGCATACTGTTGTGCCTCATTGGCATTTCTCAATCAATCAAAACTAAAAATCTCATGTGCAAGAAGTGATTGCTGCTCAATCTGATTTGCACCATTCAAATCAACTCATCTGCAACATTCATTCCATCATTCCAATCCTCTGATATTTTATTCTTGAATCATTTAATTCACCTGATCAGGGAAACATCTCTCTTTTCAAAAAAGTTTTTCTCTGCATATCATAACTTCATACATAACATTATTTGCTCATCTTTGTTTTCTTCATCAACACACAAACGTCAATGCACCTGAAAAACCATTATATACAATTTGAAAAACCTTTCACATTCTACACAATCATTTTCCATCTGTGAAGAAATTAATTTTCTCTTCATGCCCATGACTATTCATTTTCTTATTCTTTTTAATCCTGCAAGAACAAAATCAATCTTTTCTTCTTTTTCATCCTGCAAGAATAAAATTAATCTTTCATAAGACTTTTCACATTCCTTCAAAAGTTCATTCTCCTTCTCTGCAAAATATCTTCAATCTGAAAAATATTTCACAATAACCCTGCAACCAATTTATCTTTTATTTTTATTTCTCTTCATACTCCTCATAATTTCACCTGCAAGAAAATATTCCTCTGTGCCTATTCAAAAATAATATCAAACCCTCAAAACAAACTTTTGATCTTCCATCTTCAAAACTTGATTGCTTTATCATCATCTCTAAATTTCATCTTCTCTGTCTGAGAAAAATAAAATCTTTCTCATAATGTTGATCTTCCTCAATTGATATTTCAATCTGCAAAATATTTTTCATCTACAAGAAAACAATAAATTAATTTGCTCCTGTCAAATGCTTCATCTTCTACAATTTTCTTCTTTTATAAAAACATCTTCATTTCTCATTAACCTTTGCATGATCCTTCAAAATCTCCAAACCTTCCATATTCTCATCTGCAAAAATAAATCTCTAAAAAAAAACTTCCAAGCTTTTTACATACAAAACCATTGAGCTTCTTCTTCTTCTCAATCTGGAAGAGTAAATCAAATCACAAAAAAAAATAGCTCCAAAAAAAATATTATCATCTCCATATTATTTTGATGGAAGAAAAGAAAATTTCTAATTATAAAGTATTCCATCAAATGGATGTCTATTTCTTAGAAGGAAAGTTTTAAAACCACTATATTCCTTCTAAAGTCAAGCTCCTTTAAAAAAGCAATTTTATGCCTTAAATAAAATGAGATAAGATCCTCATTTTTCGATAGAAAAAATAGACTTTATAAACATGATTTAATTCCTTCAAGGCATCGGGTTAAGATATTTTCCTTTTGAAGATTTTTTTGTTATAAATTTGATGCTTTTTCTAGCTTAAAAAAAAGCTTAAGACTTAATTCTCACCGCGGGCTCCATGCTCCAATTTTAAAAAATTTTCCCACTCGAGCCTTTTCTTTAAAAGGTGATAAAGTTTTTTTAAAAAACAAAAACCACCGAACTTGACCGTTTGCCTTGATTTAGACTTTGCCACCCGATGAAGAAAGATGGGGCCGGTGGTCACAATGTATAATAACCCTTTGGCCGGTCAACATAAGTGAAATGACCTACAACATCAGGTCAATGAATTGTTATAACAAAAAGGTTATGTGTTACATATGGGCAGAGGAAAGTGAAGAGAGTTTCAACAAGGTTCAAACCTTAAATCTTAGAAATTGAACAACCTTTCTTTAACCAAAACTTGAAGAGCGAGTAACCAGTGACAATCAAGGTAGGAGAACAGAGATCTGACAATAGCTCAAAACATTCTCAACTGTGAAACAATATAGTGTGTGGCATGTATAGTTTTATGCACCTTTAAAGGAGAAAATTGTATGCATAAGGATATGTTTACTAAGCAAGTTCTATGAAGATGGATAAGGGAATGATAGAAGACAGCACTGAGAGATGACAAACTACAAGAAAAACACCAAGGTGATCAATACTCTCAAATACATGAATCTTGTATATGAATACACATGAAATGCATGAAAGCCCATGACCAATTTCACTGCCTCTTGTAAATCATATCATCTGTTTCACTGAGATCAAATATGATTATGCCACAACATGATGTCAAATGAACTCCATCTCCTGTATCAACAATACCACTGATAAACAACTCATCACATGAGAGATATACACTAAACAAGCCAACTCAACTGACAACACTTATTCTGTCCATATGATCAACTGACAATTCCTAATGTATGAAGGCACCAATTCAAACTCAAAACCATATTGATATCAAATATTCATCCTAAATATATCCTGAAACACTCTGCATCCCTGAAACATTCTCGAAACTCTCTTGAGAACATATTATCAATATGAACACACTAAAGTAACTCCAAACCATCAATACCTTTTTGACATCAATGACAACCTGACTCCATCAGTTCTGATCATCATTGAATAAGTTTTACTATTCAACCTCCTCAAGACAACCCCCAAAGGTACCTACAACACCACCCAATCTAAATACCAATTTCTATTACATGTGCAAGTAGTAGAGTCATAGTGGGTGTTGTTGCAATCATATAAGATGGGCCAACACAATCGAAAGACATGATCATAGTCATATGGATGCCACCACACAAAGTCAAATAGAACTATGTGTGGATCCATCATCTTGACATAGGGCTTGAGAAAAGAGAACACAAAAGTAAGGAGTCCACATTCCTCCTAATCTAGCATAGTGGAATTAGAAAAACAAGCTAAAAAGACCATGTCTTTTAAATATCAGTTTCATCATTTTGTTGTTAGGCTAGATTCAGAGAATTTCTTGTCTTGGAAATAAGGGATAAAGAATCACTGCCTTGAGAAGGATCTACTACCCTATATCCTCAGACTGGTTCCTGAGCCAAGTGACTATGATGAAGAGAATGCATGGTTTAATAATGATGACATGGTCTATGGACTAATATGTTTTACTATTTCTGAGGATACTCTACATCACATAGAGCACACTGAGTGCCCTTTTACTGCTTGGATAATCATCCAACAGTTGTATGGAGACATTGAATCTCCATTTGAAAGTGATGTTTTCTTGGAAAACCAAGCTATTGATGATATTGAGACTTACGCTGCCTCATCTAATATGGACACATCTAGTATGGATGATCAATTCATTGATACCCCATCAACAACACCTGTTGCAGATCTAGATTCCAAAGATGCTTCTTCGAGAGCCTCCAGTGATTCATTGCAGCAGGTTCATTTATGTCTTTTGGATTCAGTACATTGGGACCTCATTCTACCAGACATTTCTTTTTTGTTTGTAGAGTCCCTCATTTCGGATCTAGATGACACTATTGAGGACATATGTCTTCTCTTTGAGGACCACTCTTTTGTCCTTGCATCTGTTGCTACTTCTGAGCTCTGTGTTGCTTCCTCGAAAGCTTCCAATGGCTTCTTACAACAGGGCATCCATAGTTTTCCTAATTTAACTTTTTGGAATGATCTCTTGACAGGAGTTTCAAACTTGTTTATGGAGACTCACATTTCATATTTGGAGGACTCATTTGAGGAGTTATCTCTCCTCTTTGTTGACAGCCACATCAACGTTGTTGGCCCACCATCTTCATCACCTTTGCAACTTGCTCTATATCAGTCTTCATAGGATTTTGGATCACCATCATCGCTTTCCGACATGTGGACATGTGAGCAGTTTTCAAATGCACACACCATCTAGATTTGGATTCTAGTATCACCCATCTTTTTGGATTGGCTTCTCCAATCACCAGTGGATCCTTTTCTTCCTAAGGGGAGAAATGTAGTTTGTAGGCAGTGGATCATATTTTGTCTTCAGTCGTTCATCATTGGCACGGGAGCTCTTTCATTATGGGGGGATTCATATCTTCTCTTCTTATATTCTCTCTATATTTGTGGGGGAATTCTATATGTCCATGGGTACCTAAAATGGCCTTGATGCCAGGAGCCATATTTGATTGGCTATATTGGATTTTGTCTCCTTAGTTAGACTTAAGGGGGGGTGTCAGCGTAAATTTCTCTCCTTAATAATAAGCTCACTAAGCATACAACAGTCAGTTACAGTGATCTTCTACGATTCATGCATACAACAGTTCTCTCTGTTTTCATTGTCTCTTCCATCGTAATTTCCTCCCAGATTCCTCTCCTACAGAGGCTTTTTATATGTGTAAATTTATGCATTTGGTAATATGAAAAATAGAAGTCGGTTAATGCATCCCGTTTTCATCTGTGCTTGGAAATTATCTCTGTAGATCTAGAAAATTCAACATCTGCCACGTGTTTCAATGCGGGATTCCATCCTTTAACGTTAAGGGAAGGTCAAAAACCTGGTTCGGTCATACAATAAATACAACATGCTTTGGAAACATGGTTCTTGTGCAGATCTTGGGAAAATAAAATGTTTGTATTGATGGAAGAAAAAATTGTCTGCTAACTTGAAAAGTGTGCCGACAGTTTTGAGATACGGTAGAATGTGAAACCATGTGTATTGTGGTCAAGTCAAATCAATGGTATGTTTTTTAATTATGTCATCCACCAAGGTTCAAATTTTTCATAGATGCCATTGAGCCAAGTTGGACCCTTGGATGACTGACAAATTGGTTCTTCATTCTCTAGTTGAAGGTTGTGGCAACTTAACTGAAGGACAACTTCTGGTTTATATGTATGCTTACTCATCATGATACAGTCCACTTACATGCCAATATCTATGTAATCTTGTTGTTTCCATAAAAAAATAAAATAAAATAAAATTTAGAAGTAAATGAAAAAAATGAGGAAAGATGAATATAGTGGCATGACAAATTTAAAATTAAGTAGTGGTTGCATAACAACATAACTTTAATAGTCATTTCTACATAGAGTTACCTTTCAAATTCTATATTATAGTTTCTCCACATTTTTAAGAGAAGTTTCTAAATTATGCATTATACAAATAATGTTTTTATATAAGACTCCCTAAACTTTTAAAAATTAAGCTATTTGTAACTTCACAGAACCATGTTATAAGTAATCGAACACTTAGTAGTATAGAGACACCTAGCACTTTTCCCTCTAGTTTAAAATTCACTCTTACCGATTTTATTTAATAAGCATGAATAATGGCCATCTAGGTTTGGTTAATGCATCAACTATTCCTATACCCATGTCACCCTTAACCCTTTCAGACCTGAACATCTACTTATGTTTTACTCCCCATCATTCCACTACCCTAGACACTATTATGCCCACAGTATAGTCCCTTAGATGCAACCCTACCTAGTCATGTTTGCAATATTCAAAATCTTATTTTTCTGATTTTAATGTTTGTTTGTTTAATTCACTTCACATGTATATCCTCTTCCAAACGACCATAAATAGTCATAAACCACTTATTAAATAGAGGAATTATTGGACCATGATTGCACAACAAGCATAGGAAGCAACACATAGCACCACAAAATAGTAATCAACATAAATTAATAAGAGGCATTAAGAAGCACAATACAAGCCATTATTGTAACTCAATCTTCGCCTATAATTTACACTTACACACATTTCCCAAGGCATTTCTTCTTCAATCTTATTAAATCTTTGCAAGTTTTGATCATCATTGAATAAGTTTTACTATTCAACCTCCTCAAGACAACCCCCAAAGGTGACTACAACACCACCCAATCTAAATACCAATTTCCATTACATGTGCAGGTAGTAGAGTCATAGTGGGTGTTGTTGGCATCATACAAGACGGGCCAACACAATAGAAAGACATGATCATAGTCATGTGGATGCTACCACACAAAGTCAAATAGAATTATGTGTGGATCCATCCTCTTGACATAGGGCTTTAGAAAAGAGAACACAAAAGTAAGGAGTCCACATTCCTCCTAATCTAGCATAGTGGAATTAGAAAAACAAGCTAAAAAGACCATCATTCTATTCCTTATCTCTTGTCTTTTCATTTTCTATGAGCAACTTAATCTAATTTCTTTAATTTAGAATCTAAAATGTCTTTTAATATTTCATTACTTTGTAGTTTAGATTCTAGATTAAAGAGTACATTGAAGATAAAAAGGAAATTAAAAAGAATCACAATCCATCTCATTTGTTTCTAATTTACATTTTTTTGTACCTTGACACTTCCATACATTGCAAATTCTTTTACTTCTTATTTCTTTTCAAAATATGGCAAATGGTATCCCTAGCATAAATATTGGAAATGGTATCATGATACCCCATTTCACAATTACAAACCTTGCAAAGGATATGCTTAGTTGTCTTTGCATTTGCATATGGTGCAAAAGCTCAATGATAGATGGGATCTTTAGTCTTTAGTCAAATCATAACATCATATATTCTAGATTGTTTAGTCGACCATTTTGAGTTGAAGCTTGCTCACTTTGTTTGGTTTATTCTCTACCAGAGTTTACTTATTGGTTCTAGATCGATTCATTTGGGAGTTGTCAATCCTTGTTCACCTTTTTGTAGACACTGGGAGACTCTCAAGCATCTTTTTGGTTTTGTTTTAGAGCCCACGCTACTTGGAATTGGACCATGGTTTTTTCAAGCCTTTTATACCATGACTGTTTTCCTAGCACATGATTCTTTTATGGGATTGGCCTAAAATTCCTACAAAGTTTACCCTAATATGACATGCTTTCAAAATGGAAATCCTATTTAGCATTTGAAAAGATCTAGAAATTCTCCTCTCTTTTTAGAATGTCATAATGATATTCATTTCTTCTTGTCTACTAAGTCCATGTTTTTTCTCTTATGTTCTCATGTAGATACAAGTGTAAGCTAATAAAGTTGCAGTTGAAGTAGCTCATCTACAAGTGCTTCTTGACCACTAGGGTAATGTACATTTTATGATTGCTAGAGTTTCACTGATATCTCCTTCGAATAGAGGTCAATCCCCTCCTTGAGGGTGTTAGTGTGGATATAATGATAATGCATATGGGCATGATTCTCATGCTTCTTAGCCTCCTCAACATAAAACCCAGGGTCACAATGCTCATGGTTGGTCCTAATATTCTCATTCACATTCATTTTCTTCTTCACAAGTTTCCTCACCTTACTCTAATTATTCCTCCTACCAAGAATGATACTTTGCCTTCAAATGGTGAGTAAGCTGATAAAAAATATGATCTTACTAGTTGGAAGCCTATTCTAGATAGCCAAGACCTTTTTGATGGTTGGGACAAGCCTGGTGACTATGATCTACCTCTTCTTCCTACTACTAGATCCATAGCTTTTGCTACTTCGCACCTTTTACTACTTATTTTTCAATTCATATATGTTGCTTAAGGTGTTTCCTTGCATAGATGTTGGGGTATGATTTTTTCCACCACTTGATTGTGGATATAGTGTAAAACATAACTTTATATCAAGTAATATATAAGACACTAATTTATCAAAAAATGGCAAATGTTTGCTTGAGGGTTGTATGCTAAAACATATTCCATGTTCTACCTTCCCTCTTAGACATAGTCCTCATCTCATCTCATCCTTAAGAATGGTCAATAATGAAATCCTCTATGTTGAAGACATAAGCCAATACCACTATCTCGATAGTAAAAATAATTTAGACCATGATGCCCACTTTCAAAAAATCAAACAACAAAAATGCAAGGATATTGCCAATAAGCTCCAACTTTTTAGGGATGGTGTAGGTAAACTCAATGATGAAACAATTAGCCCCTCCTCACTTGTTAATGCTCTCCATACCCTCCAATTGTATACATCTTACAATATGGATATCCTCAAGGAAATTGGCCAAATAATGAATGAATCCTTTCCTTCTCGAATCCAAGCATCTTCTTCAACGAATTTCTCCCTCTCATCCCTCCATCATTCCTACTCTCCTTACTCCTACTTCATATCATTTACCTCCCCTATTGCCCTTTCTCAACTCCTCACTCTTCTCATGTCATACCCATCATCCTATTCTTATCCCCAATCACACTCTTATCCTTTCCCATTCCTTATCTCCCAACTCAACTTGAACCCCTATGTCACCAATTATCCTTTGAATGTTCCTCTTACTTAATCCCTTCCTTACAATCTTCCTCTCACTTTTCCTCATATTGTCACTACATCACCTATATTTCAACTTGGATATTATTTCTCAATTGCTATTGTTAGAGATGAGTTTGATAAGGCCTTAATTGATGGCAACCCCTAAATTGATGGTAAGCCCCAATGATCCTTTCTCTCAACCTCCAAGTAGACTTGATAAAAATATTAGTGAATGGTGAGCCACGTGGACTTCAAAAGTTCATCTAGTAGCCCATTAAGATTATGCCTTTTTCTATAATCCATGGATAAAAGGGTTCTCAAGTTCTTTTAGTAATAGCAACCCATCCAAAAATTGTCTCAGATCATTAGCTCAATCTTAGTAGGGAGACAATTGGAAACAATAAATTATCCAACTCTTTATTGTGATATCATCAAGTGGATCATCCATGAACAACTCTTTGTAGTGTAGGAGAAACACATTCTTGATTTGAGTAGAGGAGGAGCAAATTTTACTCAAAGCATCTTGAATAGACATAATTATTTCCCTTTTGTGTTTATGTTTACATATTAAAAGAAACATTTGAAACCCTTGTCACTATTTTTGTTCTAACTAGGGTGAGAGTGAATATATGCTCTTTTACCTCTATAAATATCAATCTCATATAATCTTTTAGCCACAACCACTCCCTTTAAGCAATTACCATTTGAGGGATCAACTAAGAGAAGATCATCAAGGAGAGGATCCTTCCCATAATGTATGCACTTGGATAAAACCATTCTCATTCACAATATATTGATCAATTTATACTTTGACTACACCTCAAATGACAATGAGGAGTGTACCTAACTATAGTTGGATAGATAACAAACTCCTTCATTTAGATTGGGTTATGGTGGGGAAACTCAACATGATGAAAAACAATAATTATAAAAATTAGCCAACTAATATTAGATTGTTTCAACATCACTTACAATTATTTTTAACTTGTCTTTGAATATATACTAGATGTCATTCTTTTATAGGATGCCATGTTAACATTTACTTTAAAATGTTATTCATGAATAGAACATTGCAAACATATAGCATCAAAAGTAAGTTCTTGAATACATTAAAAGGAAGTAGGTATATATATGCTTTGTTAGAAGAAGGGTCATGTTATCACATAAACAAAACAACAATCTAACATCTAATTAATGGTACAGTGTAACCCCCCCAAAAAACATTTATTGAGATTGACCAAAAACATAAGACATGATATAGAAAGGAAGATGTGTAGAAATGTTAGTGTTTTATGATAGGTTTTATGCCAAAATCAGATATTTTTAGCTAAGAGTTAAGCACTCAAGGGTATCCATTCCACCAAAGTCACCCAATGCATGATTCCAACCTCATAATTGTACCTCAAAAAAAGATTTGAACCTTCGTGGATGATATAATCAAGAGGCATATCATCACCCTCCCTAATTATGCTCAACCCTTTAAACTACAAAATTTAATAGATTTTAAAAAATGTATTAAAAAAGAGTATGAAACAACTAAACGTTTTTACTTAAAAAAATGCTTATTCCCGCATCCCTAGTATGGAATTTTTTTAAAAATGGTTGTTGTAATTTGGCCCATTGGCTTTGTTCGGCAAGGAATAAAGATACAGGGGGAGCCCGCTTTTCAATGACACCGCCAAAACCACAATATTAAAAAACGCCGCGCCTGCATTGAAAATAGAAGCCCGTGGTTTCTCTCTGGCTTTTTCCGCTTATAAAACGCCCAAATCCATTGTTTCATCACTTAACGGCAAAGGTTGAAACATATTTCAAAGCTATTTGTGATTTGTTTACGGCATTTAACGAAAGCAGCGATGGCAGACGGAGGTGATGAGCAGCAGAGGACTGATACGCCCACAACTGTTTCTACACATCTCATTCTTCGCAATCCAACAGATAAGTCGGTTTCTTGGCATGATTTTCTCTTGGGAGGATCTCAGATCTCCAATAAACTTGGAATAACGATCTTTGAAAAGTTCAGAGAGTCGAGGAATGTGTTCCATGCGGCCATTGAGGAGGGATCCTTCTCTGCTTGATTTACTGCATATATTTTCTGTAATTTACACTGTTCAGCCAAGTGCTTATGCTGATTTTGTATGGTAACTATTTCCTATCTTACATAAAAGAATGGGGCACATATGTAACCCTCTGCAATGTCTGTAAATGCTAATCTAATATAATAATTGTTATTTCCAACCCATTATTCCTTACTTTGACCTTTTAAGGACTTTTGGCTTGTCCTACACAGTTGTTGGTTTTCAATTTTTATGTTTCAATTGTAAATAATAATATATTTTTTTAATTGAAAACAATATATTTTAAAACAAATGCATTAAAGCATAAAGTTAAATCTTCAAAAAGGTAGGTGGTATGGGATCATATCCCAAAGATAAACTCGTTGAACCAAGAGTCAAAAACAACATATGACCTCAACAAGGGAAAAACCTACCAATTAAAAGAGTCTATGACCCCATAAGGAAAACAATCAAGTTACCAAATTAACATAAAAAAGCATAAAAAATAACATTCTACAAAGGCCACACCAATATTAGAAGGGGAGTCTTGTCCATTAGGGTTATACCATCTGCCACTTGGCAAGTATTTGCCACTCTTGACAAGTTCTTACCCATCATTCATAACTAGTTCATCCTCCTCAAGAACCTCTCGTGTTTGATTATGAACAGATTTAGGCAGAGAAATAGCAAGCGCTAGTTGAGGGAATTTCCCTCATTAGGAGGGGCCCATCCGCATTGTTCAGAGGTCATGGAGAAGTGTAGAGAGCTGGAGACCACCCAACTTGGCAACTAGAAAGCTGAGGTGGAGGTGAGGTCCAACCAAATTGTTGTCTCGTAGGTGGTGGTGAAGGTAAAGTGGTGGCTCTCTAATAGTTATCCTAATGGTTGTTTCTCTAGTACTAGTAGGTTGGTTAGGATGGCGGTGAAGGAGGAACCCTAGCCATCATGCAAGGGGTATTCCCCAGTTGGTTTAGCAAAGTCTAGATATGTTAAAGCTATAGAGCAACCTTTTTGGCATGAACTTGGCTCTACATGAGCACATTAGAGATCACTAGTGATTTGGAGTGAATAGAAAAATTAATATCCATAGTAAAATTTTAAAAAATAGTAGAATATCTTTCTAAATGCAAAAAAGAATCTCCAATATGAAAGCATGCCATAACGAAGAAAACTCAACATGAAATTTTGTCCCATCCTCAAGATGACATTGTGGCAGGCTTGAAAGGAAAATATGATTCCCAAAAATTAAAAAATTTCCTCATGATCATTGAATTTCCATGTGAATGTATGAAGCCAAGTTGAGGGTTAGGAAAAAGACTGCCTATAGTATTGCATCTTATTCGATTGGATACTAGAGCCAAAATCCAAGCATAAAGTGTCAAGACATTTGAAAGCTTGGAAAATGTTGTCCTCATCTTCATTGAGCATCTTGAGAATACTCATTTGTAAAGTGCTCCTTCACCACTTGTTGGGAGGCAGGTCTAGGTAGGGAGATTCCTTTAACATGTCGCTATGAAATAACATTGGCAAGAAGATAACCAAACCCTTCAACAGTAAGCACATAAAGTGAAGGCACAAGAGGGCAACCTTGCCTTATAGAATAGAAGAAGCAAAATGGTTTAGATTGAATACCATTAATGGTGAGGCAAGAAGAAGTACTAGTAGCAAAGAATATTTGGGCCAACTAAATGAATGTGGGACCAAGTCGAGAGCTCTAAGCATGACAAGAATGAGATACCATTTAATCTTGTTGTAAGCATTTCTAAAATCAATTTTGATGGAAAGTATTTGTCAATTTGATTTTTGTGACCATTGCGTACCCTCACAAACAACTATAACATTGTCGAGGATGTATTTACTTTGAATAAATCCAATCTACTTAGGACAAACAACCAACAGGAGGAGATGTTTGATATGCATGGCTAGAGCCTTGGCAATAATTTTGTAGGAGACATTCAAAAGAGTGATGGGATTCCAGTTGTAGATCAACTTCGGATCATGAGCCTTAGGTATGAAGTTGATATTTCCTTGGTTAATTATAGGACCTAGAGAATTTTTATAAAACACTTTAAGATATTCTTGAAACAAGTTATGACAAACATTGTCTTAGAGGATTTTGTAGAATTTGCATGGAAAACCATCGCAACTAGGCACTTTCTCATTATCCATTCTAAATGTAGTCAAGTGGAGCTCCTCCTAAGAAAGGACCTTGTCACAAGTAGCAATTTGGTTTGTGGAGAGCTTGCATGAAATTATATCCAAGCATGTATTAAGAGCCTCTTCCTTCTTAGGAGACAAGCCTTGAGCTTGAAAGATTATAGTGTAACATTGAACAAAGGCATGAAGGACCTCAAGAATAGAAGAAAGGCACTGACCATTCTCGTTGGTGTACTTAATTTTTTGAGATGAATATTTTGGCCACAGGGCCTAGAAATATTCTTTTGAAACACGATCAACAACTTTTAACCAATGAATTTTGGCTTTGACCTAGGTTTCCCTAGTAGTGTAGGCATCAACTACTTACACAAGGTGGCATTGCTTAGTCACCTGAATTTGGAAGGGTATGTGGAAAGACGCTACTTCAAGCTGAGTGGAGAGTTGGCCAATCTCTAATGACATGGGCATATTTGATTTGCAATGTAACAGGCTAGTTGGTGACTAAACATTCTCAAAAAATGAGCAGTAGAGATGATGGTGTCAAACCACCAAACAATCCTACCACTGTCTCCCTTTGGATGTGGTACCAAATTCCAAAGGCATTTGATATGAGCCAACATGATTGTGTTGGAGCAATCACATGTTTAAAAAAAGAATTGTCTTTTCAACCTTGAAGTTTTGTATGCCCCACTCAATTTTGAACTAGATCAATGAATGGTTGAAAATGAAACAACCTGACATGGGTTCAACAAAAAGAGAGTTTAATAGTTGGCAAACGAAAAATATGGTTGCTTTAATATCATAGAATGGTCAAGTCTCTTAATGACTCTTTCAGACCCAGTATGCAAATCAACCAAGTTTACCAAATTGGAGATGTGCTTTGGTAGTCAAGACTTTGGTCATAAAGGCCTAATTTATTGCACATATAAAGAAATTTCTCATTTTCGCTAACTATACACCGTATAGGTAAATGACCTTGTTTATTAGATGCCACCTCAACCATGTTGAAGTTGCCATTAAGAACCCATTGCATTAGCATAAGGTCATTTGCAAGCCACTGCCAAAGTAGCATCCTTTTAGCCACATCATTTGAGGCATAGATATTGACAAAAGCTAAAAGTTTGATTCTCAAATTTGTAAAACGCCCATAAGGCTCTGTTAGATGGGCCACAACCATGGGTAGCATAATAGGGTTGCCACTTGGCATTAACAAATTTTACCATGCCACCATGACCTTGCTCATAATTATTGCTAAAAAAATATTATCTAGCCATAGGACACAACACATGAGTGAAATAAAAAAGCCAACAAACTTAATCTCTTGAAGGCAAAGAATGTCTAGATGGGTAAATCTCTATCAAAAAATCTTGCACCATGAATTTGCAGTTTGGGTTTGTTAGACCCCTTACATTCCATGAGATGTAGTTCATGGGGCAATAGGGTTTAAGGAAATTTCCTTGAAGTCCAAACCTTGCAATGAAAACAATATATTTTACTTAAATCTAATCTAGCATTTGGGAGAGAAGGTTCCAAATTGCATCTACCATTTCTTAGGAACATATTCTCCTTCTTCGACCTCTTGAGGAGAGCTATGAGACTATCTAGCATTTGGGAGAGAAGGTTCCAAATTGCATCTACCATTTCTTAGGAACATATTCTCCTTCTTCGACCTCTTGAGGAGAGCTATGAGACTATCTTCCCCCCTTTAGTTATGAATGCAATTGGAACTCCCAAATTTGATGGGAAAATCACACTCACTGGAAGAGGTGTTCTTGAGATTTGAGGCTTACTAACCTCTTTGAAGGACTTGCCAAAGGGATAGGTAAGAGTTGGTTGTGAATCAAATACTTGCTTTGCTTTATCACAAGTTTTTAGTGAAGAGGATCTGGTGGGTTTTGTTGAATTGTCATTAGCTTAAGGCCATGCGGGACTTATTGCTTTGACCTTAGTAGAGTTGGACTAAGAGTTCCCTTTGGCAAGTTGTTATGACCATTTTTATGGTTTTTTACATTAGTCCACCCATATTTATTTTTTCTTGCCTTAATAGATGGCTTGGAGGTTGGTTTAGGCTTGTGTGTAGCTAGAGGGTAGTCTCTAATTTTGTGGTCATAGGTTTGACACCAAAAGCAAGTGTTGGTGGGTTGATATATAGAGTACAGTGTGCATGGTGTATCTCACCTATCTATATATCAACAATTTCTTTTAAATCCCGAGAGAGTTCAATCTATACATGGACTCTATGTTATGGCCTAGCTAAATAGAACTTTGCAAGTTCAATATATACAACCCTCCCAAGAGAGGAAGAAATGTGATGAAGGGCCAGCATGGTAGGAGTAACCTAAGAAATTCAAGCCATATAGGCACCTTGAGAGCTTATTGGTTGAACATGATAAAATCCCTCATCTAGGGAGAAAAAATTACTATTTAGATCTACACATGTACTAGGGTCCATGGTGGAGAACTATATCCACATGGTTGGATTCCACAAAGTATATGAGAAAGAAGCCTTTTGTTAAATTTTAGATTAAATCCATCTTAATTCCATGGGGTACCCACACAATGTTTATCCAACTACATAACATGCTTTCAGACAAAACACAACCAACAAAATAACCAATGAGCATATGTTCCTTAGTCCATTTACATGCATTATCAAAATCAAGCACTAAAAGAACAACATTCGATGGATTAATAGAAGATAAACCTCATGGAAGACTTTTGGTACAAACTTGTGAGGTTTCTTCAATGGCACCATTGCTCGCTCCAATTCCTAATTCTTTAGCATTAACAACCGAAGTGAAAGACAAGTGCCATTAAAAGGACCGTGCCCTAAGATTAGAAAATCTCGTTGCACTATTACAAGGCAACATGACAAAAACAAAGCAAGGGACATGAGCATACAAACCAAAACCAACCTCTCCAGCTTGCTCCACTCTCCTTCCAAACTTTTCAACTTAATAAGAAACTTTTTAATTTTTCCATATTAATGATAAAGCACGATGAAATGAATATTCTTCAAAGCCGTGGGTTTTGATTCTAACTGTTCATCATATATAATATTTTTATATTTGCATTTCTCTTACGTTTTATTATCACACGCGCACACATGCACGCACGCGCGCACACACACATGCATGTGCACACACACACACATGTACACACACATGCGCACACGCACACACACATTCAAATTTAAATTTTAAAAATCCTCAAAATTTGAAGCTAAAGTGTTTTAGAATATTGTGTAATAAGTTTGATTTAATAATATATATTTTTAACAAAATTTTGAGTACAATTAGATTTTAAATATGGTTTTGTCTTGCAAGTATTTAGATAATGGGAAAATTAATATTTAATGGTTGGAAAATTAATTTTCATTTTTGAAAATTCATTATATAGATGTGTCTCTAGAGTAATTTAAATAGAAATGTTCCCAACATGCTCCTTTCATAAATGTGAATAATATTTGAATGATTACTTGATGTTTGATGATGATAAATGAATGCAATTGAATGCCTTGAAATCCAAGTACATAGCAATTAATTATGCAAATGTATGTTTAGTCATGTCTAGGTGGGAAATGAATGAATGGGAGTTAGCCAAAATTTCAATCTAAATTGTAAAAATTTAGGGGTTAGATCGATCTTGCACTTGTGGAATGAATCAAGACATGGGAATAGTAAAATCAAGGTGGATAATGAATGCATGGGGATAGGTGCATGAATAGGCATAATGGATGCATAATCTAGGTGAATATATTAGAATATGTGTGTATATAGATGAGATGGTGAATAAGTAATAAGGAATGTGTTTATAAACAATGTATAGCCACCTAGATAGTAAGGCAAGATGGTCTTGATTTGCTCAAGAAAAATCATGTGATAATCAACAATAGATAAGCATGTTAGTGCAAATAGATAAGATGTGATAGTGAAGGCACATATAAGGCTAAATTGCCTTCAATATGGGTAATATGATGAGACATATCTAGAAGCATGATAAGAAAGTGCAAGCTCACGTGATGATAGATATTGAAATAATATAAGTAGAAGATAAAGACATTATATGGGAAATAGGCATCAACATAAGCATTGTAATCTTATTTCAAAGTAAGAGTCATAAACATGTGAGAAGGATCATAAGCATAAGATGTAAACATGACCAAGATCATATCACAATGTGATAAGTGTCATATAGGATGATAAGCATGACAAATACTATAATTATGAGCTGTAAATACAATAAGCATCACAATCACAAGATGTGAATATGGGAAGTATTAGTATCATGATAAAGGTAATCATAGCATGGAAATAACATCATAATCATGGAGGATGAGGATTGCAAGGTTAACATGAATCATGTGTCATCATCAAGTCATGTAGCATAGGTGCATAACAAGGAATACGTGAAAATCCATGATAGTACACATAGAACATAAGAGGACATAGGATTCAAACAAGGTATGTAGGAAAGCATAGATAACTAACATAAGAATAATGCAAGAAAGATACCCTTAAGTGGGAAAACAAAACATAAACCATAATATAGAAGGGAAAATGAGAATAAGAGGTGCAACAAACATGGCATAATCAAAGGGGTCAAAGTGTAAGAACATACAAAGTAAATGGATGAATAGGCAAGGGGATCACAACATACATGATGTAAGCAAAAAGGCCAAAGTGGAATTGATACAAAACACAAAGAAGAAGTGACATGAACAACAAAATTTCATGTTCAAAGTCACTTCTATCCACATGCACTAGTGCACCACCAAAGGTGTCTTTGCATCATCCAAATGCTAACTAGGAACATAAGCTAAGAAAAAAGCACAATCATAAAATGTAGTGAGTAATAAGAAGGATAGGTGGGTATATCTAATCACCAAAGTCATTCTTTATCATGCGTATTAGGGGTTTCTCTTTTATGGCATGTGTCTCAATATAGGGTGTGTTCTAATAAACAAGACTAATCTCTTGATGCACATGCTTTGCTTCCATATGGTTCACCTTATCAAATGAAGAAGTTTTGAGCTCATGAGTATGTTCAATGTTTATCTTCTCTTTGTCTATAAGTTCTTGAATTTTATGTTTGAATGTAATGCTTTGAAGCTTAGAATATACATGTGTATAATGAAAAGTAGGTTTAGCATATGTATAAATCATATGGATAATAGGATCAAAAGATAAATCATGAGAAGGCATCACCATGTCCATACTATCCTCATGGCATTGGACCAATGGCAGAATGGATACTTGGATGAGATTTTAATATGGTGGAGCATCCTACTGATCGTAGTTGGGACAATGGGTATATCACTTATCCCAATCTGAATTTAAAGCATGGACCTTAGCCCGTAATGCTTTGAGAGTTCATGACCCTCTTCTGGGCAAATCTGAACTCCAAAAACCACATTGGTTTACATGGCACAATTGTCGAGAAGGATTCCTGAGAAGAATGAGTCAGTTGGACCGTTTCCACATCTCTCCCAACTGCCATATCATCCCCTCTCCTAATGGTCATCATGTCCATCTAGATCTCTCAGCTACCCTTTCTGATCACCTTCCCATTCTCACCACTCTCTCCCTCTCTAAATCTACCATCCTTCCAACCAATCTTCCTTATAAGCTGAATATTTCTCACTTAAAGCAACAAGACTGCATTGATGGTCTTATTGCCTTGTGGAAAGCTGAGCCTAAACCCCAACAAGATAGATGGGTTAGTTGGTGGGAAAGAAATATAGAACGATACACTCTTTTCCTTCATGATTATGGTCGGAGAGCTACTGCAAAACGTCACAGGCTTGAAAAGTATTTAACAAGACAACTAGAACATAATCAAGCTCTTTTGGCTTCTAATTCTTATGATATTGCCCTCCAACATTTAGTGGCTCATACAGAAAATGAACTGCGGAAACTAGTTGCTTATAAAGGCAAAGGAGCACAAGTTAGGGCTCGTCTACAATGGATCAAAGATGGTGATAGGGGGACAAAATTCTTCTTTCAATTTTTGCAACATAAACACAAGAAAGATCATATTTCTGCTATTTAAACCTCTGATGGTTCCCTTCAATCTAACCACTCAGACATTATGCAAACATTCTATGAGCATTTCAGAAATCTTTTTGTTGATGAGTCGACGGGTGATCCTCTTCTCAATATCCTTGAAGATATTATTGTTGAATGCATACCACGCAAAATTGACCCTGAGTATAGTTGTTTTCTTGATCACCTTCTATCTATGGAAGAAATTGATGAAGCCCTCTATTCTATGGCCTTAGAGAAAAGTCCATGTGTTGACGGTCTGCCTGTGGAATTTTACAAGACACTTTGGCCTTACATACAAGAGGACTTTTATCATGTGTATCTCGAAGCCATTGAGGTTGGCTCTGTAGGAGCTTCTATTAATCAAGTACTGATCAAACTCATTCCCAAGGGTAAAGATGAAGAAACTGTTAATGGTTGGAGGCCCATCACTTTATTCAACACCTCTTACAAGATTATTGCCAAAGTTGTGGCTTGAAGAATAAAATATATTACTCAACAGATAGTTCACCCAGAGCAAATAGGATTCCTTGGTGACAAATTTATTCTTGACAACCTTGTCCTTGCCTGGTAGACGGCTGAGTGGGCTCAAAAAACTACCCAAGATGCTTTAATCATCAAACTTGAGTTTGATAAAGCCTACGATCACATCCGCTAGCCATTTATTCTTAACATGTTAAAGTGGTTGGGCTTTGGACCTATGATTTGCAACCATATTAGAATGCTCTTCATGGATGCTAATGCTAGAGTTGTGGTTAATGGATCCCTCTCCCCTCAATTTCCTTTGCAAAAATCCATCCGTCAAGGTTGCCTCCTCGCCCCCTTCCTTTTCATTTTGGCTGCTGATGCTCTTGGTTATTTATTTCAGCATGATGTCTCTAATAAACTTATCCAAGGCATTTCACTCCCAGGAAAATCCAAAGCCATCAACTCACATTTTGTCGATGATAGTATGTTGTTTATCTAAAATTCAGCTACATAAGTTACACACACCTTGGATATATTGGATCTATTTTACACCATTTCCGGATCAAAGTTGTCCATGCACAAGACTAAATTTTTTATGACCCGGCCTGGCCCCCTTCCTCTTTGGATCCCAAAGGAGTGGCGAGAAGTGAAACATGGCATTATTACTAGATATCTTGGCATACCCTTTGGCATTGGAGTGACCCTTAAGGATATGTGGAGATGGTTCCTAGACAAAATCAAGGCCAAATTTTTGAACTGGACCAACTGATTCCTATCTATGGCTAGGCGTATCCAAGTGGCCAACAAAAATCTTATAGCAAGCCATATGTATATATCTTCTTGTTGGTTTCCATATAAAACATGTTACAATCAATTAACTCAACTAATCAGGAGTTTTATTTGGGCCAGATGGGGTAATAAAAAAGGCTTGCCATCTACTTCCTGGCTTCATTGTATTCAGCCAAGAGACAAAGGAGGCCTAAGAATTATTGACCCCTTTACGCAAGGTGTCTACCTATCTTCCAAATGGATAGTGAGAGATTTAGAGGGGGATTCACCTTAGAAACACTTAGTTCGTTTCCGCATCCAACACGCCTCTGTAGGTCACCCCTGGAACTCAGTCAATTGGCATGACAAATTGCTACTTGCTCCCTTCTTCAAAACATAGGGATCTACCCCATTCAACACTATCTGGAAAAGCTAGCAAATAACCTCAGGAAAGCTGATTTGGTATGACCAATCTCTTAGCCATGGACTAAGCTTTGCCTCATCCTCCATTTGGTGGAATCGCTTGATCCAATATGACAGTAAACCCCTTGGTCTCTCCCAATAATTTAAAGGTAAACGTCTTTTTAAAAAGGGAATTTAGAATTTCCAAAATTTATGGGACCCAACAAGTTTCAGCTAGAAATCATGGCAACATCTCCAAGCTCAATACAACCTAGCTCCCTCTGATAAACAACCAATTCTTAATATTCAGCAACGGGTGCCCCTTGGACTCTATACCTTGCTTTCCTTAAACTATCATGCTACCTTCTTCAAAGATTGGAGATGGTCTACTACTCATAACTTTTAGTTTTTTCCACTCAAAAGGATCTATAGGCAACTTCTACTATCAATTACCCTTACCCCCTGCCTCAATGCTAAATGGCACTGCAAGTTTAATAGTTCAAGGTGGAATAAACTCAATCTCCAGATTTGGAAATCTAAGGCTAATGCCCAATCCCAGCTTACGGCTTGGAAAATCCTTCATGTGAAACTCCCTATTGGCCCTCACCTCAAATTCCTTCACCCTTCCCCAACTTGTCCTTTCTGCACCAAGTGTGAGTCTATTAAACATGCTTTTTGGTCCTATCTCCATGCTCGCCACCTTTGGCTTTCCCTTTTCTCTGCACTCCCTGCTATCTTCCCTAAGCCTTGGACATGGAAATCATCTCTCCTGGGGACCTCTAATTCCCACAATGTTATCAACCACACTTGCAGACATGTGATACTCAAGTTCATTTGGAGATTTCATTGTTTAGCTATCTTTTCCAGCACCTTCTATCCTAGACAAATTGAAATGCAGATGGTCTGCTCCTGTCTATACCTCTACATATCCAATTTGTCTTCTTTTCTTCAAGATCAGCGGACAACTAATGGTGGGCTATTGGACATCATCAGTAACCTTCTTTCACAACTTCAGAGTATTGAGGGAGTCCATAATCGATGACAGTCATAACAAGTTCAGCACAGGTTGACACAAGTGTAGTTGCTCTGTCTGTTAGTGATTTGGCAGATTTTTCTATGTTGGCACGACAATTTGTTGTTGTTTGTAGTATGATGTTGTGCAGGATTGTACAGGCACAGTGTTGTCCATTATATCAAGATTTGTTGTTGGTGGCTGTTGTTTTTATTATTATGTTGTGCATGGATGTACATCAATTTTACCTCCTTTTCTGGTGTTCTATAGTCTATTTGAATGTGCTATATGTCTTGAAAGGACATCTGTAATAAACTATATGTAATTTTTTCTGTTGCTTTTATTCAATAAAAAATAAATAAAACCATGTTATAAGCAACTAAACACTTAATAGTATAGAGACACCTATCACTTTTCCTTCTAGTTTAGTATTCACTCTTAACACTTTTATTTAATAAGCATGAATAATGGCCATTTAAATTTGTTCAGTGCACCAACTATTCCTATATCCATGTCACCTTTAACCCCTTTCAGACATCAACATTTAGTTATGTTTTACTCCTCATCATTCAACTAACCTAGATGCTATTGTGCCCATGGTATAGTCCCTTAGATGCAACCCTACACGGTCATGTTTGCAATGTTCAAAAGCTTATTTTTCTCATTTTAATGCTTGTTTGTTTACTTCACTTCGCAAGTATATCTTCTCTCACATCCAAATGACTGTAAATAGTCATAAACCATTTATTAAATAAAGGAATAATTGGATCATGACTGCACATCAAGTATAGGAAGAAACACTAGCACTTTTCCTTCTAGTTTAGCATTCACTCTTAACACTTTTCCTTCTTTTTTAGCATTCACTCTTAGCACTTTTATTTAATAAGCATGAATAATGGCCATTTAAATTTGTTTGGTGCACCAACTATTCCTATATCCACGTCACCTTTAACCCCTTTTAGACATGAATATCTAGTTATGCTTTACTCCCCATCATTCCACAACCCTCGATGCTATTGTGCCCATGGTATAGTCCCTTAGATGCAACCCTACACGGTTGTGTTTGCAATGTTCAAAAGCTTGTTTTTCTCATTTTAATGCTTGTTTGTTTACTTCACTTCGCAAGTATATCTCCTCTCACATCCAAATGACCATAAATAGTGATAAACCACTTATTAAATAAAGGAATAATTGGATCATGACTACACATCAAGTATAGGAAGAAACACATAAAAAATACACAATAGTAATCAACACAAATTAGTAATAGGGATTAAGAAGCACAATACAAGCCATTGTTGTAACTCAATCTTCACCTATAATTTACACTTATGTACATTTCCCAAGGAATTCCTTCTCTGATCTTATCAAATCTTTGCAAGGTTTGATCATCATTGAAGAAGTTTTACTATTCAACCTCCTCGAGACAAACCCCAAAGGCGCCTATGACACCATTTGATCTAAATACCAATTTCCATTATATGTGCAGGTACTAAAGTCATAGAGGATGTTGTTTGAATCATATAAGATGAGCCAACACAACAAAAGGACATGATCATAGTCATATAGATGCCACCACACAAAGCCAAAAAAACTATGTGTGGATCCATCCTCTTGACATAAGGCTTGAGAAATGTAACATGTCATCTCACATGATCCAAAATAATAACCATAATTAACCATCTTAACTAAGAGTAAGATTACTTCATGATTAACATAATCACAGTTAAGAAAAAATGAATTGATATCATCATGATAATGAAGCATGTTATTCTTTTCTAGAACATAACAAAACTTAGAATATAACCTTCACTATACATGTACAAAGCTATGCTCAAGGCATCAAATATAGAAATATACATAATATCTGACTATCAAGTCATTTAAAGAAAAATAGTGTATCTGGAACTTTGATATCTGTCTTCATAAGCCTCGGCTTGTCTTCTTCTTAGGAAGGAGAGCATCACCCGAGTGCTTTTCCTCCAACCACAGACCGGCGGTCCCCTACACAACTTCCTACTTGGAAGTGGCCCCTACCCTTCACAGAGGGTATAGATGTAAGGAATCATTAGGTTTGCCATCTAAGTATCTCGTGTTGTGTCCTTCATAATGTCTCACGGTCATACAACTATAGATCCACTCTAACTATGTATGACACTACTGGAAACATTATGCCATCTAGATCACTGTTGAATGACAATGCACGCAGAGATGGATACATTACTTTGGCCAAAGATTTACATACATTAACGTTTCGCAATGAACGTTGTCGTATATCCACCACCTCGACTCAACTTAGAAGTTGTCACATCCTACAGTAGTCATAGTTTGACCTCTTTAGGTCTAGCAAAGATAGGTTCAGTTCATTCTTAGTCCAAGTCTAGGACAACCAACTCTTGTCTTAGGAGTTCATTTAGTTATGTTACATTGTTTTCATATCAGGGAACCTGTGACTCCATGTCACTCTATTCCCTTCTTTTCAAAATGACAATAGACAAATAATGTTTTTGAACTTATGACCTTCTAGGTTCACAGCTTCATGTTTGCCATATCACAAGGTTTACATTCAGTTCATGTCATCCAAGACTTATATCATAATAGCCTAGTGAATCGGTCTTATTAAAAAGACTCTATCCCAAGTATCCACATGGGCTTTAATATCTTATACTTCATTCATGAAGTAAGGCCATTTGAAAAGAGGTGGCTTTCATTATATTAAATGCAAGAGTTTCATACTATTCACAGTATTCATTCTCATAATTAAATAATTGTCTAGGAGAAATAATTTCTCCAATACCCCCGGGCATGCACATAAGGCTGCCCACAAATAATACCATTTACCTTTTTATCCAATTTCTCTTTCTTCCACAAGGAGTCAACATATACTTGAAAATACAAAAGATGCATCGTAGTTATTATAATAACTATCCTTAACAGTTAAGTACTGTTATTAGCAGTCTTCTTGGCTAATTATTACGTGCCTCATGCACAACCAAGGTTAAAGATTAATGATAATGTAATTAAGGCTCAAGTGAGGCTCTTAGCCTACTCCAAGATAGAGTACATAATACCTGTACATAGCTATTACGGTTTAATGTATTCACAATAGTGAGCACAGTCGGATGATATAGTAATAAAGAGAGTTTCAAAGAATGAAAGAACCAGTGTAAGCCCTTGCCATATCGGCATCCAACTTCTTACGTGCGACTGCAATACATAGGCTCAGTCTTATGGCCTCACCCAACATGCTTATAAACAATGCTTATAGACTTTACATTATAAATGTATAAACGACCTCTAAGGCCTATAAAGATAACCCCACAGTATATGTGGTATCATGGTGTTCTCCCAACAATGGCTACGAAAGAGCCATAGTTTAAACATAGCATTCTCTACAGGACTGTCTCAGTTTAAACATAACATTGTTTATGAAGTTTCATAGATAAACACAACATTGTCTTGAAATATCATAGTTAATGCACAACATTGCTACGGTGAAGTTTACACACACCATTGCATACAATGAAGTCTACACACAGTATCGCTTATGGCCTCGAAGGCATGTTTCGATAACACAGTGGGCAAATAATATCACTTCATGTCAACACAGTCGACCTCATACAGAATACAAAGGTGATACCATTACTAGGATTCATACCTGTTAAAGTTTAGTCACTGGGATTGCCCTATCGAGGGTCACTTTCGATTATCCTTCGATAGCTCTATCCCAAGCTCATGGATTCTCCTTACTTAGATACAACTGTAGCAAGCTTCTTCTACATAAAACTTTGACTCTATTTCCCTATTCTTTCTCTCCCAAAGCATACCGAAACACATAACCCAAAACCAAAGGCTTTGTTTCCACTTTTGCATTCATCGCATGCAACATAGCCCACCACCTTTTTTGGTCCATGTAGGGGTAAAACCCCATAACCAACTTCGCCACCCGTGGCCTTTTGGGGCTCCAACAATCCACTATCCTCCATGATGGAGTGGCAGTGTGGATAGGAAATATGATAAGTTCCACATCGGCCTCCACTCACCCCACACATCGTGGGTGGTGGTTGGCCTAACTAAGTTATCTATATTATTAGTAATAAAGGTGCTCGATCATAAGGGCTAGCATAATTATGTTGCAAAAAGTTTCCCTTGCATCTACATGATGTTTAAGGGTAAACAAAACAATTTAAAATGTTATCAAATGACAACATCAACAATAGGGTGACACAATCAAAATGCAATTTTGGGGTTGAGTACTACTCCCCCTTGATCGCCATGTTGAACATAAACAAAATTTAAAAGAAATAATAATAATAGTCAAAAAATCCTAGTAGGGAATTGGATAAGGGAACAAGGAAATAATCAACATCTCGACAAAATCACCCATCGACTAGAATCGACGTTCTAAAATCATCATTAATCAAATCGACGTGAGAAATGTTGAGTAACCTCACCTTGACAAGACAAAACTGAAAGAATTAGAAAATGATTTACTAGGTAAGGTGTACTCACTCTAAGATTCTTAAGGACTAGCTCTGATACTCAGATGACAATCTGACCTCTTCCAAACATCTATCTCCTCCTCCTGGATGATACTCTCCTTCCATTCTTGGCGGAGGATTCTTTCCTGTTTACACTCAAAACCATATAACCATGATCAATGTATCTTCATTTGATTTGCAAATCATTATAATTAAATAGTCATATCAACATATAATCTCATGTCTAACTAACATTAATTAGTATTCACATAATCAAGGATTAAATCTGATATTTTCCACAAACATCTAATCATTAAACTATGATTAATCATCCTGATTACCACACAAATGCAAGATTAAGCTAAACCATAAGTTGGGGATGTAACAAGAAAAGAGAAGACAAAAGTAAGGAGTCCACATTCCTCCTAATCTGGCATAGTGGAATTAGAACAAAATTGTTGCACCACTGGCTGAAAAGACCATCATTCTATTCCTCATCTCTTATCTTTTCCTTTTATGTGAGCAACCTTATGTAATTTCTTTAATTTAGAATCTTAAATGTATTTTAATAATTCATTATGTTGTAGTTTAGATTCTAGATTAAAGAGTACACTAAAGATAAAAAGGAAAGTAAAAAGAATCATAATCTACCTCATTTGTTTTTCATTTACATTTTGTTGAACCTGACACTTACACACATTCAAATTCTTTTAGTTCTTATTTCTTTTCAAAATATGCCAAATGGTATCCTTAATAGAAAGGTTGGAAATGGTATCATGATACCCCATTTCACAATTACAAACCCTACAAAGAATATGCTTTGCAATCTCTAAATTTGCACATGGTGTAAAAGCTTAATGATAGATGGGCTCTTTAGTCTTTAGAAAAATCCTACCAACATAGATTCTAGATTGTTTTATCTTATTCTTGAACCAAAGCTTTCTCACTTTTCTTGGTGTATTCTCTATTAGGTTTACTTATTGATTCTAGATTGATTCATTTGGGAGTTGTTAATCCTTGTCCCTTTTTGTGAAACTAGGAGACTCTCAAGCATATTTTTTAGTTTTGTTCTAGAGTCCACACTGCTTGGAATTCGATCCATGATTTTTTCAAGCCTTTTAGACCTAAGCCTTTTTCCTGGTACATGATTCTTATATGTGATTGGCCTAAAATTCCTACAAACTTTGTACCCTAATATGACTGTTATCACTAGGAATTACACTCGTATGCAAGACTGGTTAAAGCACTGCAATTCCGTGTAACATGGGACTAATTTCAGGTTGTGGGTGCCCTATGATGAAACTAGACCTCCAGATTGTGGGCTGGTTCCCAATGTTCTATTGAAATGTATATTTTTACTCTTTGGGAAAAGGGAAGAAAGAAACTAATTGAATATAAAAGATAAAATGGTGATGCACCTGATTTGGGTAGAAATAATGCAATCTGATCCACAATGTTTGCTTAGAAAACTGACTTTTACACAATCCAGACTTGACATATATACCACAAAAGTGATTCTAAGGAAGGTTTGAAAACAAGTTTTATGAAGGAAATGGTTTTTTCACAGCATAAAAAGACTATTTCTGGTTAACACAACCTAAGACCTATGATGAATATATGCTTGAATGCTACAAACAAGGAAGTGAGACAATAATTTTAAAGGTTTAATAATAAAACACAACAAAATTTCATCAAATCACTTCAACATTTAGCACAAAAAGGAAAGGTAATTCAACTTGATCTAAAGTAAAAAAAGGAAAGATTTGCAAATAAGACAAAAATATAATCTGTAACCTGCCGATCTCTCAATAAAACTGTAAAAGTGATCTACAAGAATTCTCCAATCTGTCTGAATCAGAATGAGAATCAAGAACTAGCAAAAACAAACTTTTGCTTTACAATATACAGGTCTGCTCTCTTCAAGAGGCATGCAAAAAATATGGACTTGCAGATAACTGCCTCTAAAAAATACTCATTCCCGACCAATGTCCAAAATCCTCAAAATTTGGGCCTAAAACTGCCACAAATTGAGCAAAAATAGCTTCAATTTGGGCCTCTCCATATGTTTGACCAAAAAAGTTGACCAAGGACCCTAAAAATACTCCTAAAAGTCATGTAAAACCTCCTAGGTGGCCTAGTTGTCTCCACTAATCAATTTGCATGATTTTGCATGAGCAAAGTTGATTGTGAGTAAATAATAAAGTAATAGAATATTACTTTATTATTGGTTACAACTTGTTCTATTTTCGATTTTACAACTTGTGAAAAATAATAAAGTAATTTATAGAAATATTACTTTTATTATTTATTTACAATTGATTTGTATGTAAAATCGTGCATGACTAGAAAAATACGACTCCTTATCACTCCAATTACATTTGCCTATTTTGCATGATATGAGCCAAAATTAGGACTTTACGAGAAAAAAGAAAACTCCTTATACCTCCATTTGGAAAAAATATCTCCATTTTGCATGATAACTACACATTAAGGCAAGAATTTTATCCTTATCACTCCATGATCAATGAGAAAAAATTATCTTCTTCTGCAAGAGAAATAAAAAATCTGAGTCACTCCATGCATCATGACACTCCATGCACAAAACAATATGTATAAACATTCTTATGGCTCCCTTTTGATGCCTTAGTGCACATATATATCATTCTATTTTATAAACCATCTTATATCTCCACATGCAACTTTAATATCAAGGAAGAAAATCAACAACTCCATGGTTCCCTCATTGTCTGCCACCATGCAAAACTTAGCTTATCCACAATCCACCACCTTGCATGCATTTCTTGTCTTCATATGATCTCTTACCTTTGACTTTGGATGATGATAATACAAGGCATAACAAACTCCCTTTGACCATATTTGGCCAATTTTTCTCATGATATTGGTATTATCTTGACCTTGGAAACAAAAGCAACAATCACGACTGTCGGCCTTTCCTAACAATGATCGCTAGGAATCATATCCTTCAAGTTTTGACCATGGTGGGTTTTGGATAAGGTAATTATTTTTGTTTTGTGAAGTCAAAAAAGAAAAGAAAAACTACAAAAACATCGAACAAAAGAATGAATAACCCTAAAGTTATTTCATTTCTCACTCTTTCATCTGTCTCCATTTTGCTCTGCAAAGACTGGCCGCTGCTAGGGTTTTGAAAGGAAGCAAGCTTTTCTTTCTTCTACAAGATATAAGGTAAGCTCTCTTTTTCGACCTTCATTGCTACCTTCTGCGTTTCATTTTTTTACTGCAAAACAAAATGAAAACCAGGGATTTCAAGATGCGAAATGGTTTATTTCTAAAAAATGAGGCCCTTTTTGGTAACAACCATGATTTTTTCCTTGTTTCCTATACACTCTTTTTCATCTACAGATGCAAAATTTATACAAGGTTTTCTATATTTCTTAAGAAGTGATCTTTCTCTGTAATGGCCGTGGCTGTGTGTTCCTTCTCTTTGCTTGGCTCCACTGTATACGTAATCTTTTGAAGACTTTATGGAAATTTTGTAATGAGGGTTTTGCTATTTTTCGCATGAGATGGTATCTCCTAGAACAACTTGCTCCATGCTCTTCTTCTTGTATATTCCTCTTGACTATAGATACATGTAAAAGAAAACAAGGGTTTTCAAGATCTCCATATGGGTATCTTGCTTCTGAAGAAAGCTGGGAAAACTCTACCTTAATGGAACCTTTGCTACATGGCTTCATAGTCACTATGCAACTTTAAAGCTTCACTATTCTTTCATTGTGTTAAATAGGCATTGCTTCACTACTTCCATACCACTATGTTTGATATACCTATCAGAGTTTGATCTTGAGAACTTTGGTCTCTACAACTTTATAGATTTCTGAAGGTACATCGATGCCTGAGTATGACTGTGATATCTCTATCTCCTTGATCACATAACCCTTAACATTCTCTTCGAGCCTGAAGCCACGACAGTGATCATCTGTAGGCTGGCTTGTACATCATTTATGGCTCTAAAACCGAGAGCATTGTTCATTATGATCTTGGAAGTATCTCATCTGTTATGTGAATGAAGCTCTTTTACCTTGTTCTGAAGGAAAATAGTGCTCTCTCTATGCCTAATTGGGATGCTGAACCCCTTCATTACTTTAGACATGACTGTCCTATTTATACTTTCACCTCATATTTTGACTATTTCATGCAAACTGCACCCTAATTGTAACAGAACTTCTTCTTGCTACTGGGACAGTAGGACAACTTTTAAATTTCGTTCATTTCAATGATCAAACAATCAATAGAAAGTTTACACTTCCATCATAATAAGCAGTGATAAATATTCATTAAGTGCTGCCTATTCCATACACTATACCAAATCTCCATTTGTTTCTATCCTTTTATGTCATTTGTGTTGATGGCTGTTGATTAGCTGTCCATTACAAGACTTGTGAATTTCATGTTCCTTTGTCAATCATCACTATAGCACTTGATATAAGTCTTATTCTTCTTCTGATGCTCCTCCTTCATCATTGATGCACTTCTATAGATGGGTATGGCAACTTATGATATATCATAACTGTCTCTTGTTTGTATAATCTACTTCATTGATCACTGTCTTTGATTGTTCATGGTTAAGGTGACTATATCTGTATCTTTCCTTAAGGCATGGCACCTTCTTGACTGCACCATGGCATCACTGTAGCTCCAACGTGTATGAGGTAGAGTTTGTTTGAACAAAACAATTGATGAAATGGATGAAATCCATCTTGTTATCTCTAGACTGTGGCACTCTTAACACTCTACTATGCTTAATGTATTTGCACCTTTCCATTCTAGATATGACTATCTCTTGCTTTTGGATTCGTCTTTGACTGTCATGTCAATGATGATATATGAATGTTGTTCTTAGCTTGTTCTTCTTTTAAGATCACTGGTAGTGAGTGACAGTCTTTATCATTTAATGAGTGCCTTCAGGGAGCATGTTGTATGCATTTGTCATTGTATTTTTGCTTTTAGTATGTGACTGTTACACCCATATCTCATATATATTGTGAAGTTTTACCTTATGACAGTCAAGTTGGCATATTGTTTATGATTGTCTTGCCTTCCACTGTTTCATCTGTTGTTCCATGTGGCATTTACTTGACTGTCTCTATGAGACACTTGCAAAAAGTGATATGATATGACTGTTAACCTTTGAACATCTTTAACAGTATGAGAACAAAAAGAGGAATACCTGGTGTAGAATGTTGTCTCACCTAAACTGTTTCATCTTTACCTCCTTGTACTTGGAAATTGTGAAAACCATTAAGGGTTGGTATCACATTGATTGCTATTGCTGCTTATTTGATGGTTGTTAATGTGTTCACTGTGTTTTTCATGTACTGTGATGCCATCATCATAGATTCAAAATGATTGTTCTATTCACCTATGTTTTCCACATTGAATATCATCAAAGTCATTCCCATGCCTCATTAGTCTTTTACTGGTTATGCCATGTCTGCTTCTTGACTGTTATACCTTTCTAAAATGGTTGCTTCCTCTATTGCTAGTCTTCATTGAGGGCTGCTTTATCATTCATGACTATCCAACAGTCCCTTCACTAATTGTCCTTTGATTCTGAACGTATTGTCCTCTGATTTTGAACGTAATGTATTCAATTATTGGGCAGTCTTGTTGATTCTCATGCCTTATAATGTCTAATATGAATGATTGGCTGTCTTACTTGCCATCATATATTGTTCCATGTTGTTTGAATGGTATCAATAGCTTTATGTAATATGGATCTCAAACACAACAGAAAGAAAGGAAAATACTTTTCGTGATTGTATTCCACACTTTTGATCATTGTTGATTGCTTTAATGCTTAACATGATATTTGCTGGCTTTGTCCAGAAGCATGGATTGATTTGACTGTACCTTATAAACATGAATACATAAGCATGATCTGAAATTTGTCTCCAACTGTTATTTGAAAATGATGGCTCCTGTAGCCTGATCCTTCCATTTGATATGCAATTGAGACTTTATTGGCATATGTGCTTTCTGTCCTTGATTTGTTCTTCCAGTACTGTTCTTTGTGTATCTTTGATGGCATAAGACTATGAGCTATTGGATATAGCATAGCATGTAATGGTATCACTTGAGCATGCTGGGCTTGACCCTTGTGGGAGTCACATTTTCTCCACATGCTTGAAATATCTTCAATGAATGTTTACTTATTCCTGCACAAGAAACACACATGTTAGATAAAAATGTATCTTTGTTTACCATGTGAGGTGACTTGTATGATCTCCTCCTCTTGCTATGGCACCAATATCTGCTAATTCTGATTTCTCTTATGCAACTGATATCTGATTTGACCTTTCATCTAAATGCATGATATGATAAGTAGATGTCTCTATTTGATAAAAGCATGTGATAACTGTAAACATCTAGAGCACGAACAAGGCCGTCCCCAAAATTATGCAGGTTTCAACTTGATGATGGCTTGGAGTGAAGAATGAAGACTGAAGACTTGAAGGCCAGCTTCAACAACAACCTCCATCATCATGCAATGATGGATGTTTAGATTTATCATACGTTCATTTCTCTTTTCTTTTATTAAACAGATACATAGCTTTCATGTCTGCAATTGCTCACTCTAGGTACTCCCACGGCTTGTGTGGGACACATTTGAACACTTCTTTTAAACATGATCAGTTAGTTTCTATGATGCATATTGATGTATATTTATTTCCTTTTGAATCAATGCATGAGATAAATTAATAGATACTTGAATGTATGTTCCAAAACATGACATGAAATAACAATGCAAAACAAAATGTCTTTCTTTCTTTTACTCAAAACTAATTAACTGAATAATCAATCTAACTTATAACTCCTGAAAGATCAAACTATGTAGAACAACTGTATCTCCTTGAATGTTTGATTTCTTGATAATCAATTCTCTTGTCATGATAACTTATTAGTCCTGATTGGACTGATGGGTTATCCTGACAACTGGATTCCCTCTATACTCTGTTAAGGCATCAACCATTCAATGAATGCATAACTTTGAAGTTTTCTATTATTCCTTCTGAACAACTACACTTAGGTCCAACTAGTTTTAAGTGTGAACAAAAAATTAGTAACAATGACATGCTTTCAAAGTGGAAATCCTATTTAGCATATGGAAAGATAGAAAATTTCCTCTCTTTTTAGAATGTTATAATGATATTCGTTTCTCTTTGTCTACTAAGTCCGTGATTTTCTCTAATGTTCTTATGCAAATACAAGTGCAAGCTAATAAAGTTGCACTTGAAGTAGCTCATCTACAAGTGCTTCTTGACCATTGGGTAATGCACCTTTTATGGTCATTTGAGTTTCATTGACCTCTTCTTCTAATAGAGGTCAATCCCCTCCTTGAGGGTGTTAGTGTGGACATGATCATAATGTGCATATGGGTATGATTTTTCATGATTCTCATGCTTCTTAGCATCCTCAACATAGAATCTAGGGTCATAGTGCTCATGGTCTTGGTCCTAGTATTCATGTTCACCTTCAGTTTCTTCTTCACAAGTTTCCTCACCTTGATCTAGTTATTTCTCTTACCAAGAATGATACTTTAACTTCAGATAGTGAACAAGTTAATAAAAAAGGTGCTCATATAGATTGGGAGCCTATTCTAGATAGCCAAGACCTTCCTAATGGTCATGGAAAGCCTGATGACAATGATTTATCTCCTCCTCCTGCTACTAGATCCATAGCTCTTGCTACTTAGCAACTTTACCACTTGTTTTTCAGTTTGGATATGTTGTTTAAGGTGTTTCCTTGCATAGACTTTGGGGTGTGACCTTTTTCACCCCCTTTTTATGGATATAATGCAAAATAAAACTTTATATGAGGTAATATATAAGACACTAATTTATAAAAAAAATGGCAAATGTTTTCTTTAAGGTTGTATGCCAAAACATATTTCATGTTCTACCTTCCCTCTTAGACATAGTCCTCATCTTAACTCATCCTTAAGAATGGTCACTAATGAAATCCCCTATGTTGAAGACATAAGCCAATACCACTATCTCAATAGTAAAAATAATTTAGACCATTATGCCCACTTTGAAAAAATTGAACAAAAATGCAAGGACATCACTAATAAACTGTAACTTCTTAGGGATGGTGTATGTAAATTCAATGATGAAACTATTAACCCCTTCTCAATTGTCAATGCTCTCCATACCGTCCAATTGAGTACATCCTACAATATGGATATCCTCAAGGAAATTGGCCAAATAATGAATGAATCTTTTCCTCCTCAAATCCAATCATCCTCTTCAAAAAAATATATCCCTTTCATCCCTCCATTGTTCCTACTCTCCTTACTCCTACTTTACATTATTTACCTCCCCTATTATCCTTTTTCAACCCCTCACTCTTCTCATGTTGTACGCATCATCCTATACTTGTTCTTAATCACACTCTTATCCTTTCCCGTTCCTTGTCTCCCAACTTAACTTGAACCCCTATGTCACCAATTATCCTCTGAATGTTCCTCTTACTTAACCCCTTCTTTACAATCTTCCTCACACTTTTACTCATATTGTCATTATATCACCTATATTTCAACTTGGGTATTATTTCCCATCGGCTATTGTTAGGGATGAATTTGATAAGGTCACAATTGATGGTAAACCCTAAAGATCCTTTCTCCCAACCTTCAAGTAGACTTGATAAAAATATTGGTGAATGGTGAGCCACATGGACTTGAAAAGTTCATCTAGTAGCCCTTTAAAATTAGGTCCTTCATAATCCATGGAGAAAAGGGATTTTCTCAAGTTCTTTTAGTAATAACAACTATCTAAGATTAGTAGCTCAATCTTAGTAAGGAGATGATTGGAAACAATATCATCCACCTCTTTATTATGATATCATCGAGTGGATCATCCACAAACAACTCTTTGTAGTGTAGGAGAAACAAATTCTTGATTTGAGTAGAGGAGGAGAAAATTTTACTCAAAGCATCTTGAATCGACATAATTCTTTCCCTTTTATGCTTATGCTTACTTATTAAAAGAAAACTTTGAAGCCCTTGTCATTATTTTTGTTCTAATTAAGGGGAGAGTGAATATAAGATCTTTTACCACTATAAGTATTAATCTCATATAGTCCACAACCACCATCTTGTACGAGTAACAAACTTCCTTATATAAATTGGGTTATGGGAAGGAAATTCAATATGGTAGAAAATAACATTAATAGAAGTTGTCCAACTAATTTTGGACTCTTTCAACATCCAGTACAATTATTATTTTTAAAAATATGTATTCAATTAATCTAGACATTATTCTTTTGGCTGAGTAATGGAAGATTAAGATCCAAGTCCCAATTTCTAAGTTGTGCTTTTAGCATTGTTGTAGGCTTTGGTTTACTTTGTAACATTGTTGAAAGCAATTCTGAGTTATGGGTTAGGCGTAGTTCGAGTTGCACTCTCTTGTTTGGGATTCTAGGTATCAACGGTGTAACCTAATCAGCTACATCTTCATTGAGTTGTCCAAAAACACCAAAACAACAACTGGACTGAAACATGTGCACCAAAGCACCTATTATCGATCACCTTACTATTGCCTTATGTGTCACCATATGATTGGTTGTTTCTTTGATGTGACATGTGAAATGTATTATTACACATGTATATATGCATATGTATTGGTTCCTTATTAAATTTTTTGTAATATTTGTACACATGTATTGGTTCTTTTCATAAATTTAATTAGGGATAAGGTGTGTCCCAAGTGGATGGCTATTGGTACATGGAACTACAGGGTCCTCTCACCTAGTACAGAAAATTGGTATACAAGTGCTTCGAATTTGAGGCATGCATAATAAACCCCCAAAATTAAAAACATAGATGTTGTAATTTAGCCCATTGGTTTAGTTCGGCAAGATAAGGGGGAGCCCATTTTTCGATGACAATGCCAAAACCACAACATTAGAAAAATGCCTGCTTGCCAAAAAAAATAGAAGCCCATGGTTTCTATCTATTTTTTTCTGCTTATAAAATGCCCAAATCCATTGTTTCATCACTTAACGGTAAAGGTTGAAACATATTTCAAAGGTATTCGTGATTTGTGTACGACATTTAATGGAAACGGTGATGGCAGACGGAGGTGATGAGCAGTAGAGGAATGATATGCCCACAACTGTTTGTACACATCTCATTCTTCACAATCCAACAGATAAGTCAGTTTCTTGGCATGATTTTCTCTTGGGAGGATCTCAGATCTCTAATAAACTTGGAAGAATGCTCTTTGAAAAGTTTAGAGAGTTGAGGAATGTGTTCCATGTGGCCATTGAGGAGGGATTCTTCTCTGCTTGATTTACTGCATATATTTTCTGTAATTTACACTGTTCAGCCAGGTGCTTATGCTGATTTTGTATGGTAACTATTTCCTATCTTACATAAAAGAATGGGTCACATATGTAACCCTCTGCAACGTTTGAAAATGTATAGGTGTTCCCTTAGTGAGGAGCACTACATGAAATATATACATCGATGGTCCAAATTAAAAGGACTACCATCAAACAAATCTTGATCATAAATTTTTTGAAACAAATCATAAATGTTGAGAAACAAAAAAAACTCTTATTTATTATTATTTTAATTCATTATAACACTAGTGGATGGTACAATTCCTCTACATTAAAAAATAACATGGAAAAACAACGAAGACTATAGAAATCTCACGAGATTTTGTTTGGTCTGATCCCTCTTTAATCACCATCACGCTTGTTTGATTTATCGATTGGGTCTCCGACTCCTATCACCCACATCACTTCAGTCATCATTTCATGACACTGATTCACTCACTATTAATGCCAATCCCTAGGATAAGAAGAGATCGAGTGAAAGATCTGCCAGGTGTGAAATTCTATAATTATCATATCTATCTTGAATGCTTATTTTGGAATCAAAGAATCCCTCTGTTACACGAATCTTTCACTGAAACCCACAATTGTATGTCTCATGTTCTATATATAGGCATCCTGTGGAGAGAGCTTCAAAGAGAATCGACCAGAGTCTTTCTCACATTTTCTCCCTGAAGCTCAGAAACACATGATATCTCTTAACGGCTTTGGTAGACAAGTTTAGTTGTGTGAGACTTGTATTGTTCCATCTTAGAGTTGGATATTTAGCTTTAACATGGTAACTACAATTTTGAAATCTTTATAAATGCATCTTTAAATCTGAGATGACTCTGTCTTTAAATTAGTATCAGCGTTGGTCATGTTAAGTACTGTGAACCAAAGCTATTTAGCAAACCCTATCTTGTAACACCTTATTTAAATAGTTAATTAGTACAGTTGTTAAAGATTATAGCTCAGATATGGTATTAAGCCTAACTTATCTTCAACTACCCTTTTTTGGGGCTGCTTATTTATTACCTGCAAACAAAAGATAAAGCTTATCTTGCATAGAATTTTCTCTCTGGTAAATCTCTGTATTTGAGCGAACTAGAAATAGCACATATAGGTTTTAGTGTGCTTCTTTTGTTCTGATAAGAAAAAAAATATTTGCGTTGTTAGCATAGAGAAACTAAGCCAACTTCTAAATTGGGTGATTGCAAAAATCTCAAAGCGATTAGAAGAGATAATTGGGTTTGAGGATAATTTGGCAAAGTGAGGAGTTATTGGGGGAGCTCTGCAATGGATTTCATCTTTTGTCACATTCCCAGAAATGGGTAATAACTCTGCAAAGTCTAAAGGAGGTAAGAATGTGAGTAATGACTAAAGCAGTCGATCTTAATCGCCATGGGGTTGTTCACTAAAATGCATTGTGTTGTTATGGTGAGGGTCAAGAGGTTTTTCTCTAGCCATCTTGAGCCTCAATCATCAATGACGGGATGAGCTTTTTGTTCGTCTGAACTCATTAGTTCAACATCACGTGAGGGGTCCCTACCTTATCTATTTGGACTCCTAACCAAATTAGGATGCTTCCACAGTGGGTCGACTTCCTGTTAAATAATAAATGGCAGAAAACAAAATAAAAATAGAGATTCAGAAAACACAACACAATGCAAATTTACAGTGGTTCACCATAAAGGCTATGTTCACTCTCAAGCAGGGCAATATTATTATTCACTATATCTCCAATCTGATACATCACAATACCACAACATGCTTTATATAAGCAAACATAATAGAATGTGAAGAGTCAAGAGTCATTGGAGGGAAAAACCAAGTGACTGTTGGGTTTCACATTCAACAAGCTCCCACTTGAAACCCAACAACTGCTACTACGAACAATGATATCCCCTGCATTTCCATTCCTATCATCACTTTGAAAATTCTACAAGCCTATCCCATGGCCTACCTTTCTCAGTAGTACCAACAAATCATTTATTAGGACACTGTATAAACATGGTCTGTGACCCTTCTTCATCTTCATTATTCGACAGAAGATTCTTCTGCAATGCCCTGATCAAGTCTTCCAGTCGTGGGTTAGAACAAGTGCCCACTAAACCATTCAACGAAGAAGCAAAATCAAACTAGCGAATCATATTCCGGCAATCTGCAATTCCAACTGCAACAACTCTTCCAAGCACAATAAATGACAGATAAAGATAAAAGTAGAGATTTAGAAACAAGAACACAACAATTCTAGAAATTCCACCAAATTCACTGGCAACTTTGACAACAGTCTTCTTAGATTTAGCTGCTCCATCTTCCATATTGATTGACATATTTCCAGATGCACAAGTTTTGGTACTAGCACCATTACAAACGGATTCCAAACTTCCACTCTAATCACCATTACAAACAGTCTCATCTTCATTTAGCTTCAAATTTTCACTCTCATCACCATTAATTTCATCTACCCCAGGTTCTTTAGCATTAACCTGCTCACCATCATCTAACTGATCCCCAAAACTTTCACTGTCAAACATACAAGAAAATCATTAATAACAGAATCAGTTTCAACATCTAATTGATCCAAAAACCTTTGCTAGGTAGTCCAAATTTCACACAATGACGAATTTGAAGTAGGATGAACAACTCCCCCTTCAACAAAACTCTCTATTACATACATGGTGCCTAATTTTCTGCCCTTTGCAATTACCAAGGCCCCCTTTTTAACTTTACATCTATTTGATTCAAAACTAATCTCACAACCTTGAGAGCCCAATTGTCTGACCGAGATTACATTTTGTTTGAGTTGGGGAACATATCTAACATCACATAACAACCAACTATATCCATTTTTTAGTTTTAATAAAACACCCCCTTTGCCAACAACATCACAAGATTCATTATTATTGTAATCAGTGAAATCAAATGAAGATAATAACTAATCTAATGCATAAATACATGATTATACCTTCATGAAGACCTCACAAATCCATGCGGGAAGGAGATGCGCCTATGTAGCTCCTCAGATGTTTCCCTGATTAGTGTGTAGATGTGGATTGCTCAATGCATACAACACAATGTGGATAAGAGATAAGTGATTTGATAGGATTAGGAGATTTGTGGAGTGATTTTGACAGAGCTCTAATGCATGAAGTGGTCTCTCCAAATGGCTTAGAGAAGGTCCAATTTATAGAATTTTGGAGATGAGGATGGAGGGTGAGGATTCAGTTGACAAGATCAAGAGCTAGGAATAAAAGTGAATCTTTTATTCCTAGTGGATGAATTAAAAATTTCCATTTTGGGAAGAGTGGAGGAGTGGATGAATAAATAATTCATCTTTGGGGAGAGTGAAGGATAATGGGGGACAACTGAATATTAAATTCAGTTTAGTGGAGGATAGTGGGAGACATCTGAATTTTAAATTCAGTGAGTGGATGAGTGTGGGGGACAAGTGAATTTTAAATTCAGTTTAGTGGATGAGTGGGAGACAAGGTTAATTAAGTGTTATCTTAATTAACTTAAGCCTAGGTTAATCAGATAAATAGGATTTATCTAATTAACAGTGATTAGGGAAATAGATAAATCATCTAAATGAATATTAGGAATATTCATTTAATTGATAGGATAGGGTTGTAAGGTTAAATGGATCAATTAGGTGAATTAATTGATCACCAGGGATATGCAGATTGGGGGAGTAGATGAGTGCAGAGGTACAGAAAATTGGTTTGCAGAGCAATCCAATTTTAGGTGTCTACAGTTACCAAGAAAAACCTTACCGAAGTCACCAATTTGTAGATTTTCAAAATACTCCTTGCACAGAGTGACATGAAACGATGAACCTGAATCAAGCACCCAAACATTAGTTGGAATTTCTTCTTCGATTAAAATAAGAACACCTGCATCTTCTTGGTATGCTACATTGGCTTCAACTTCCTTTGGTTATTCTATTGTTTTCTTGTAAGACCAGCAGTTCCTTTTTATGTGACCTTGCTTGCCACAAAACCAGCAAACACCATCTCTACCTTTAGATTTCGATCTTCCTTGTGACTTTCCACGCTCTGTTGGGTTGTTCTCTCTCTCTTGATCTTCCTCTATCTTCTACATTCAAAGTGCTACCCAATGTTGAGGTCTCACTCATGCTCTTCCTACGCATTTCTTCACTCAAAATTATTCCAACAACATCATCAAATTTTAACGTATTTGAACCAGAAATAGAATTACTAACAACCATAACCAAGCTATCCCAGCTTTCTGGCAAAGAGAAAAAAAGTAAAAGAGCTCAAACTTCTTCATCAAAACTTATTTTTATCGAAGCTAACTGATTAGTAACTGTATTAAAATTATTTAAATGTTCAGCTACATAACTACCTTCAGCCATTTTCATATTAAACAACCGCCTTATTAAAAATACCTTATTTGATGCTAAGGACTTCTCATACAACTTGTCCAAAGTACTCATTAACTCCATAGATGCGGTTGCTTTAGATATGTTAAATGCTACAGATGGAGACAAGCACAATCGAATCGCTCCCAATGCTTTTCTATCCAAAATATCCCAATCTTCATCTAGCATATTAGCTGGTTTCTTTTCCTTACCATGTAATGGTCTCCATAGATCTTTCTGGTATAGAAAATCTTCCATCTGCATCTTCCACAATGGATAATTATGGCCATTGGACCTTTCGATCCTTCCTTCTTCAATCGACATTGCTCCCACTCAAACTCGGATCTCTCTTGCCAAACAATCAAGCACAACCAGATCTGATACCAATTGTTAAACAATAAATGGTAGAAAACAAAATAAAAATAGAGATTCAAAAAACACAACACAACGCAAATTTACAGTGGTTCACCATAAAGGCTATGTCCACTCTCAAGTAGGGCAATATTATTATTCACTATCTCTCCAATCTGATACATCACAATACAACAACATGCTTTAAATAAGCAAACATAATAGAATGTGAAGAGTCAAGAGTCATTGGGGGGAAAAACTTGTTGCAAGTATGAGGTGAACCAGTGTTGTCATTGATGTCAACATACTCATATTACATTGACAAGAAGGATTGGATGAGCTGTGTGTTGAGGATATTGAGAAAATTAGCCTCAGTCAGGAACAGTGAAGAACAGTGATGAGAAGAAGGCAAATATATTGGATAGGTTGAGAACCGGAGGATGCGGATTAAAGGGTTTGTAGATATGAGTCTTGAGATGCTTCAATCAAGTTTTCAGAGGTCCGCATGAAGACCTGAAGAAGTTATGGCTGTCTGTGTGGAACCGGTTCCGGCAAGTGCTTAGAGGTGACAGAGGATCACAGAAAGGTCCGGTGAGGTCCGGAATTGTACAATCCTAATCTGCAGATTGGAAAGAGTGTTTGGGATGTCCTTGTGATGTGCCATCTTGAGCTGTGTATGATTTGGAGGTCCGGAAGTACCTCTTGCATTATGACAGTGGCGACAGACTGTGTTCTTGAAGTTCCAGATAAGGAGGATAAGAGATTTCAGTAAGTAAAGGAAATGCGGACGTACCTGGTCATTCAGGTAGGCTTGTGAAGGTTCTTGGATCATGTTGAGGTTGTGTTGTTGGTCCGCATTGATAATGTATGATTTGAAGGTCCGGAAGTACCTTCTACAGTGGCGACAGACTGTGTTCTTGAAGTTCCGGATGAGGAAGACAAGAGATTCCAGCAAGTAAAGGACGTGCGGATGTATCCGGTCATTCAGGCAGGCTTGTGAAGTTTTCTGGATCGTGTTGAGGTTGTGTTGTTGATCCACATTGATAGTAGAGCCCGGAATTGAAGTTATTCTTCCGGATGAAGTTCTTGCTCTGTTTAGCCGACCGGATGAGTTGTTCATCCTGCGAATGTTCTTGTGGTGGCCGACCGGATGTGTTATTCATCTTGCGGATACTCTTATGGTTGTTTGCCGACTTAGATGTTTGTTCCTAAGTCGATGTCTTGTATAAATAACGGTTTGTGAGTTCATTTCAAAGTGTGGATTATGTGGATGAGTGTGGCATAGCGAAGAGAAGTGCGAAAGGTAGAGTAGAAGTTTTTGGGCTTAAAAGGAACTGATCCGGACATAGTAGAGATGTCATTCTCCAGTTCAAGATTGTGATTCTTATCACTTTGTAGACAGTGTGTCTCTTAGTAGGCAGTGGGCCTCTTGTGAGCAGTGTGCTCGGGCAGTGAGCCCTAATTGGCAAGTGCCATTCTTTTTCTTATTCTTCTAACAGAGAATAATCCTTGGGTTAATCACCCCGTGGTTTTTCCCTTAACCGGGTTTTCCACGTCAAAATCTTGGTGTTCAATGTGTTGATGTTTATCTGCTCTTGTGTTTATGTATTATGCTTTCATGGATAATTAATTGATATGCTGTTAACTAACAACGAAGAATCAAGTGTTTGAAAGAACAAGAAGTTTTATACAACTGATTCACCCCCCCCTCTCAGTTGTATGCCTTAAATCCAACAATTGGTATCAGAGCTAAGTTCCTCTGAAAGGAGCTTAACCGCTTGAGGAGATCCAGGATGTCGTCATACAAGAAGGATAGTCCGAAGTTCGATGGAACCAACTTCACTCTCTGGAAAGGTCGCATGAAGTGTCACTTGGAATGTATGGGAAAAGCATACTTGGCTATGGTCTCAAAACCATATGTACCTCCACAAGGTGGCCCGACAACTTTGAATGAAATCACAGAAGCAGAAAACAATCTGCGGACCAAGGAAGCTCTTCTAAGTGCATTGAATGACTCAGATCTCTCAAATGTTATTGACCTACCAACTGCATATGAGATCCTGACTAAACTAGAACTTCTATATGAAGGAGATGAGTTTGTCAAAAGTGCAAGGTTGCAAAGTCTGAAAGGGAAATTTGAAAGATTGAAGATGAGAGATGATGAAAACATCACTACCTTTATGCCAAGAGTGAATGAGCTGGTATGTGGAATCAGAAATGCTAGTGGAACTCTAGATGAAAATGAGATTGTCTGCAAAATCCTAAGATCCCTTCCTGCTGCCTACAAAATCAAGGTTGCTGCCATTGATGAATTCAGAGCCCACACAACTGTCTCAAGAGAACAACTGGCTGGCAAACTAGCTGCATTTGAAATGACCGAGTTTGGAGATGATCCTCCCAAGACTGAATCTGCTTTCAAAGCCAGTGCCTATGTGAAAGGCAAACAGAGATTTGATCCGGGAGAAAACTCATCAAGGAAAATGTCATGGTATGATCAAGCAAGAAGAGACATGGAAGAAGAAGAAGCAGAAACAGCTCAACTTGAAGCCCTCATTGCAAAGAGACTGCCAAGAGGATCCGGTAAGTATGAAGGAAAACTACCCTTTAAGTGTTTCAACTGCAATAATATTGGTCATTTTGCTTCAAGATGTCCGGAAAGATCTGCAAGGTCTAATACTAACAGACAAAGGTTTCAAAATAATTGCTATTATGTTCATGAAGAAGATGACAATGAAGGAGTAACAGATGATGAATCAGAACTAGGAAACAAATCCGGAAATGAGTGGGTGTTTATTGCCATCAAGGAAGAAGATTCAATACTCTCTGAATCTATCAATCACAAAGTTGTTGAAAAAGCTTTGGCTACTCAAGTGGAAGAAAAGGATGATTGGGTTATTGACAGTGGATGTTCTCACCATATGACTGGTGACAAGAATAAGTTCTTGAATTTGGAAAGGTATGAAGGAGGAATGGTAAAGTTTGGTGACAATTCTGCTGGCAGAATCAGAGGCAGGGGAACTATTTCCTTTGATGGAAAGAGCAAAACAGGTAACGTACTATATGTTGAAGGATTGAAGCACAATCTTCTCAGTGTTGGTCAGTTAGTGGACAAAGGCTATGATCTCCGGTTCAAGAATGGAAAATGCAGAATCTTTACAAGCTCCAGAACTGAAATTGCATCCGGTACTCAGACAAAAGGTAATATCTTTCATCTGGTTGGTTCAAATAAAAGTTGTTTGTTTGTTCAAATTGATCAGAGTTGGTTATGGCATAGAAGAATGTGTCATGTAAATTTTGATAACATCATCAAGATAAGCAATACTCAGGCTGTAAGAGATCTTCCAAAATTGATGAAACCTACAAATAGTTTGTGCAAAGAATGTCAGCTAGGTAAACAAAGCAGAGTCTCTTTCAAAAGCAAAGATCAGTCTTCTACCGGATTGTTGGAATTAGTACATACTGATCTCTGTGGTCCGACAAGAATCAAGAGTCTACAAGGTGATAGATATTTCATGTTGTTAATTGATGATCATTCCCGGATGATGTGGGTTACCTTTCTAAAAGAAAAATCAGAAGCATTTGAGAAGTTCAAAATCTTCAAAGCTATGGTAGAGAATCAAACCGGATTGAAACTAAAGTGTCTAAGGTCTGATAGAGGTGGTGAATTTACATCTGGTGAGTTCATTGACTTTTGTGAGAAACAGGGTATAAGGAGACAGTTGTCTGCTCCTAAGACTCCACAGCAGAATGGAGTAGTTGAGAGAAAGAACCGGACCATCTAGGAAGCTGCTAGGACAATGATGTTGGAAGCAAATGTTCCTCAAATGTTTTGGAAAGAAGCTATCAGCACTGCAGTCTACACTCTAAATCGAGTTCAAATCAGAAACAACACCGGTAAGACCCCCTATGAACTCTGGTTTGGCATCACTCCTACTGTGAAATATTTCAGAGTATTTGGTAGCAAGTGTTATATTAAAAGAGATGAAGATCTAGGAAAGTTTGATGCTAGAAGTGATGAGGGAATTTTCTTGGGTTACTCCACTCAAAGCAAAGCATACCGGTGTTACAATAAGAGATTGAGGAAAATGATAGAAAGCACCAATGTGAAAGTTGATGAAGGAATTGAGAAACCTTCAAGATTTTATGAGTTTGATGAAGATGACCAAGACAGTGTTCAAGGAACTCAATCCTCTCTGGTGAGACAGAGTCAGCCTGATCCGGTAAATCAGGAAGAAGAGATAGGTTTGAATGAGCCTGATCAAGAAGCAGCAGTGCTGGATACTCCCAAAATTCCAAGGTATGTAAGACTGAACCACTCTGAAGATCAGATCATAGGTGACAGAAGCAAAGGTGTACAAACTAGAAGGAATGTTGCTCAAAATCAGGATGAATGTTGTCTGATTTCAAAGATTGAACCTAAAACAATAAATGAAGCCTGCAATGATGAGAACTGGACCAAAGCAATGGAAGATGAATTGATGCAAATTGAGAAAAATCATACTTGGGATCTTGTTCCCAGACCTAGAGACAGGAATGTAATTGGAACCAAGTGGGTCTTTCGGAACAAACTAAATGAAGCTGGTGAAGTAATCAGAAACAAAGCTAGACTGGTCTGCAAAGGCTACTCTCAAATAGAAGGAATTGACTTTGAAGAGACTTTTGCTCCGGTGGCAAGAATTGAAGCAGTCAGATTACTTCTTGCATTTGCTGCCTTCAAAGACTTCAAGGTATATCAGATGGATGTCAAGTCTGCCTTCCTAAATGGTGATCTGGAAGAAGAAGTCTACATTGAACAACCGGATGGATTTCAATTGTCTGATAATGATGATATGGTCTGCAAGTTGAAGAAAGCTTTGTATGGATTGAAGCAAGCCCCAAGAGCTTGGTATGAAAGGTTGGATAAGCATCTTGTGCAGATTGGATTCAACAAAGGTACTGCTGACAGTAACTTATATTTCAAAATTGATCATGAAAATATTTTGATTGTTGAAGTGTTTGTGGATGATATCATTTTTGGAGGAAGAGATAGTATGTGCAAAACTTTTGCAAATCAGATGAAAAGTGAGTTTGAAATGTCTATGCTTGGTGAAATGAATTTCTTCTTGGGTTTGCAAATTACTCAAACAAAAGAAGGGATCTTCATTTCTCAGACCAAATATGTGAAAGAATTGTTAAGGAAATTTGGTATGGAAGACTCAAAGCCTATGAACACTCCTATGGAAACCGGATGTAAGTTAAGCAAAGATGATGATTCTCCAAAGGCAGATCAGACAAAGTATAGATCAATGATTGGTGGATTGTTGTATCTCACTCAAACTAGACCAGATATAATGCAGGCTGTTGGTCTTGTGGCAAGATTCCAGGCTGATCCTAGAGAATCTCATGTTATGGCAATCAAAAGAATTTTTAGGTACTTGAAAGGAACAGTTGAGTATGGTCTATGGTACCCTAGAGATCCGGATTTCTCTCTTCATGCTTACACAGATGCAGATTGGGCAGGAGATGTGGATGACCGGAAGAGCACTAGTGGTGGAGCATTCTTTTTGGGGAAGAGATTGGTTTCTTGGTTAAGCAAGAAACAAGATGCAATATCTCTGTCTACAACTGAAGCAGAATACATTGCAGCAGCAGGTAGTTGCACTCAAATTTTATGGATGAAGCAGATGCTAAGAGACATTAAAGTTGAATATGAGGAGCCTATCACAATTTTCTGTGATAATTCAAGTGCAATTAATATTTCTAAGAATCCGGTATTGCATTCTAAGACTAAGCACATATCTATCAAGTTTCACTTTTTGAGAGAACAAGTAAACAAGGAAGAAGTCAGATTGGAGTATGTTCCCTCCAAGGATCAGATTGCAGATATCTTTACAAAACCTCTTCCCAAGGACTCTTTTGAATATCTCCGGGAGAAGTTAGGGGTCATGGCCCCTCCGGTGATGAACTAGGATGCAATGATGTGCATCAGTCCAGTGGATATCACAGTCATATCTTGTGATCCGGATTGATGATGGGGAGCTGCTACTAAGGGGGAGCAGCTGGTATGATTCTGATGTATTAGAATTGCAAGTATGAGCCCTTTGCCATTGATGTCAAAGGGGGAGAGAAGACATGTGAAAAACAAGTGGTTAATGATCAAAGGGGGAGCAGTAAAGGAAGAGAAGACATGTGAAAAGTTGTTGTTGATAGGGGGAGCTGTGACAGAAAGGAGAAGTTCTTGTCTTGATGGTTTTTCACATCATATGTTGCCATCAATGACAAAGGGGGAGATTGTTGCAAGTATGAGGTGAACCAGTGTTGTCATTGATGTCAACATACTCATATTACATTGACAAGAAGGATTGGATGAGCTGTGTGTTGAGGATATTGAGAAAATTAGCCTCAGTCAGGAACAGTGAAGAACAGTGATGAGAAGAAGGCAAATATATTGGATAGGTTGAGAACCGGAGGATGCGGATTAAAGGGTTTGCAGATATGAGTCTTGAGATGCTTCAGTCAAGTTTTCAGAGGTCTGCATGAAGACCTAAAGAAGTTATGGCTGTCTGTGTGGAACCGGTTCCGACTAGTGCTTAGAGGTGACAGAGGATCACAGAAAGGTCCGGTGAGGTCCGGAATTGTACAATCCTAATCTGCGGATTGGAAAGAGTGTTTGGGATGTCCTTGTGATGTGCCATCTCGAGCTGTGTATGATTTGGAGGTCCGGAAGTACCTCTTGCATTATGACAGTGGCGACAGACTGTGTTCTTGAAGTTCCGGATAAGGAGGATAAGAGATTTCAGTAAGTAAAGGAAATGCGGACGTACCTGGTCATTCAGGCAGGCTTGTGAAGGTTCTTGGATCATGTTGAGGTTGTGTTGTTGGTCCGCATTGATAATGTATGATTTGAAGGTCCGGAAGTACCTTCTATAGTGGCGACAAACTGTGTTCTTGAAGTTCCGGATGAGGAAGACAAGAGATTCCAGCAAGTAAAGGACGTGCGGATGTATCCGGTCATTCAGGCAGGCTTGTGAAGTTTTCTGGATCATGTTGAGGTTGTGTTGTTGATCCACATTGATAGTAGAGCCTGGAATTGAAGTTATTCTTCCGGATGAAGTTCTTGCTCTGTTTAGCCGACCGGATGAGTTGTTCATCCTGCGAATGTTCTTGTGGTGGCCGACCGGATGTGTTATTCATCTTGCGGATACTCTTATGGTTGTTTGCCGACTTAGATGTTTGTTCCTAAGTCGATGTCTTGTATAAATAACGGTTTGTGAGTTCATTTCAAAGTGTGGATTATGTGGATGAGTGTGGCATAGCGAAGAGAAGTGCGAAAGGCAGAGCAGAAGTTTTTGGGCTTAAAAGGAACTGATCCGGACATAGTAGAGATGTCATTCTCCAGTTCAAGATTGTGATTCTTATCACTTTGTAGACAGTGTGTCTCTTAGTAGGCAGTGGGCCTCTTGTGAGCAGTGTGCTCGGGCAGTGAGCCCTAATTGGCAAGTGCCATTCTTTTTCTTATTCTTCTAACAGAGAATAATCCTTGGGTTAATCACCCTGTGGTTTTTCCCTTAACCGGGTTTTCCACGTCAAAATCTTGGTGTTCAATGTGTTGATGTTTATCTGCTCTTGTGTTTATGTATTATGCTTTCATGGATGATTAATTGATATGCTGTTAACTAACAACGAAGAATCAAGTGTTTGAAAGAACAAGAAGTTTTATACAACTGATTCACCCCCCCTCTCAGTTGTATGCCTTAAATCCAACAAAACCAAGTGACTGTTGATAATTGAGAGGGGGGGGGTGAATCAGTTATCCTACTATTTTCTTCTTTCTTAACTTTCTTAATAATCAATGTAGCATTAATCCAAATAAGAAAACATAACTATGAAATGGAAATACACATGACACAATATTTTGATGTGGAAACCCTATTAAGGGAGAAAACCACGGGGTGATTAACCTAAGATTGTATTCTCTGTTAGAAGAATGGAAATACAAAATGGCACTTGCCAATTAGGGCTCACTGCCCGAGCACACTGCTCACAAGAAGGCACACTGCCTACAAGAGACACACTGTCTTCAAAAAGAGTGTTATACAATACTTGAACTGATTGGTAGCATCCACATATGTTGGAGTTCAATTCCGGTTAGGCTCAGTACACTGATCTACTGCACTTCATCTTTCCTCTTCTCTTATGCTGCTTTCCTTTCACATACCGGACCTTCCTTACTGCTTCTGCTCTGCTCTGCTTTTATTCGCACATCAATAACAACCACAACACCTCTCACAACTAAATCCATCGTGTATATATATCCGCACAAGTGATTTCATCACCTTTCTAGTCGGCACCCGGAATAGTCAATCTTTTCACAACCTCTGATCTATCGGCTGAATCCTTGCTTACCAAGTAATGTGGATCAAGCATATACTTGTAGAAGTCATCAATCATGTCAAACAAACATAACTTATGCCTTAAGAACCTTTTCCATCATCAGTAACACATCCGGAATAATGTCTGATGTTCTGCCAGTCAGTTCTTCCTCTGTCCACACTATCACTTGGGAACCCGACACTCAAGCATTCATTTCTCTTTATCCTTTCCACACCGGAGGCTCAAACCTTGGAATCTATCAGTCAAGATACTCCTCTTGACTTCCCCAAATCTGCAATTCACTGAGATACTTCTATTGAGAGATCCAGAGCTGTCTGTCGGACCTTACTGACTGCTCTATTCTTGTTTACCAGACCACAACATTCTTCACTCTAACTTCCGGTAGAGACATACCATGTCTTGCGGATGTGTGGGATGAACTTTGTTGCCATCAATGACAACATTCATGAATCCATATAGTGTCTCTTGCCAACAATCTCCCACTTTGGCATTGATGGCAACACTTAGTGAAAAATGACTAAGTATTTACACTATGCTCCCCCTTGGCTGATGCTCTATTTTTATATATGTTTTCCGGAGCTCCTCCTTAGTTGGATTCCTCATTTTTCATTGCTCCTCACTCCCCCTTTGACATAAATGGCAAAGGGTAGGGTCCGCACACCAAAATTTCCAAAAACAGTCTATACATATCCGCATAAGTATATATACAAGTTGTACTTACATATACTTAAGTATGTCTGCAAAAGTATTCTTCAACTGTACAACTTCTGTCACCCAACTCTACTTCATCCTGTCCAAAATTGAGATGTGACCACTCAACAGGAACACAAAAGCTTCTACCCTCTTAAGATCTATCAGATCATTGGTCCGAGCGGTAGTGTGAGCATCATTTATGGCCTCATGCATGGCCTCTAACTTAGGGATAATGATCCTTCTAAGTTCACCCATCCGGCTAATTATGTTCTTCCTTTCCTTCTCAAAATTATTTATTGCATTTACGATTGCAATAGACTGACACTCTTGATTTGCTATGGAGGATGAGAGAGGATCAAAACTTTGAGACAGACTTAGGAGTTTATCCTCTTGTTCCTTTACTTTCCTCTCAATGTCTTTGGTCACTGTGGGCCAAGATAAGCAAAATTTGTACATATTTCCTCCATCATAAGAGCATTTTCCAAGCTCTTTATCCCAATATCCATATTTCTCCTATCATTAATTATCAACCCTTGTACCTCGAAGAATCTCTTATCCTAAAACTCCTTTCAGACCTTTTCTTCAGCTGACTTCTCTAGAGAATCAAAATGTGTACTAACACTGCTGACTAGAGTTTTGAGATTACCGGAAGAGGAGGCTGTGGGATCCCCCTAAAAAGATGGCATGATCTTTTCCAAAAATCCAGATGCTACCTCTATAAGCTCACAGTCTTCCATGTGAGATTTTAGTAGTTTCTCTTTGGCCTTCGCATTTGCAAATGAAGCTATTTTCATTGTTTGCACCGGTGATAGAGAGTCAAAGTCTAATGGCCCTTTTAGTAGTTCCAGTTCATCAATCTCCATAGCTACTTTTGTCAAAAAGTCCTTGATTGATTCTGTAGTGTCTCTTGCTGGAGACAGATTTTTCTTTTCTTCTACAGTCACAAAACTGTCTTTTGAAGCTTTCTCCCCTTCCACAACCTTTGTATTGATATCTTCTTTTCCCTTCACCTCTGCTTCTTTCTCCTTTACTCTTTCTTCTCCTTTAGATCTAGAGACTGTAGGGGAAACCGGAGGAGAGATGTTAGTTTGTTCATGAGCCACCTCTTCTGGAGTGGAAGATTCCAAATCCTTATCCTTTTCTGCACTGGTGTCCATGACTTGCTCAGTTGACTCTTTTTCAATACTTGTGGTCGAGGAGTCAGTACCTAAGTCCTCTATGATTGGAATGTTGAATTTCTTAAAATTATTTCGAAGGATCTCTTCAGTTTCTCTTGCCACTTTGTCGGTTTCACCAAGCATTAGCTGATTCATCCTAGCTTTGCTCCGAAACTCATCCTTGCAATCTTTAAAGATCATGTTCATTTGTTGCGGAGTGATTGAAGGGAAGAGCTGAATGGCGACCTATTCCCGAATCTCGAGATCTTTTTCTCAAGCATTATTCTTCCTCATTTCAAGACTTTTCTCTAAGCTTTTGGAAATTAGAGAGATAGTTTCAATAAAAGCTTTGTTGTAAGTGTTCAAAAACTGAACTGTGGCTTCCTCCAGAATCTTTTTATCTACTTCATTATATTCATCATAGAATTCTGTTAAGGGTTGTAGGTTCCCATCCATAGTGACTGCTTTCACTACAACATCTAAGGATAGAGTGGGTTTTTCAACAAATTCCTCTTCCTTCTCTTCTTCTCCTTGACCAGTAGAGTGTTTACTGGATGATTTCTTCTTCTTCTTCAGTTTCCTTATCTCCTCATCTGATTCAGTTTCCTCATCATCCTTTAGGCTAACATAGGACCTTGTTGCCTTTTTCTTTGTTCTCTTTTCTCCTTTTCTGGATGCCTGGACTTCCAATTTTGAGCTTTTAGTAGGGACAGGTGCCAATCTCTTTGATGATCTTGTCCGGGTGGAAGATTCTACTGGAGCACTTTCCTTACTTTTCTCTTCTGCCTTTTTCTTTTCTTCCTCAGCCTTTTCCATCTTTTTCCTGTTGGCATCAAGTGCCTCCTTTGAGATCCCAAAGCCTTTGGCAACATCTTCTACTTCTTTTCTCACTTTCCTCTTGATCTCTGGCTACCTTAGCTCTATATGAATTTTCACACTTAGTTCTTCAAAGGTTCCAAATCTTTCTGCTTTTAGGTCCTTTGGCTGACTGAGCATGTGTTGAACATACAACACTATAATTTGTTCATCAACTTCATACCCCATGGGCATGATCCAGACTATCCTTGGCTCTACTACTTCCGTTAGGCATTGATCAGTGTCTACCATGAAGCACACTGTATCCTTGTATTTCTCAACTACTGATTTGGGGATTCTTTCTCTGATTTGCATTGTATTTTGAAATTGCTTGAAGTAACCCCGCAGAGCTGTATTCCTTGCCTTAGCATCCCCAAGTTCATGCAAGTAATCTCTGATCTAAATTGCTACCGGTTTGTCATTTTGCCATACCCATCCATTTGATCCGGGCAGCTCATTCATGAAGTAGAAAAATAGACATAGTATTAGTCCACCATATTTAAAGGAGTTCTTCTTTTCCTTTTTGATCTTCTGGATGTTTTCCATTAATTGGCTCAAAAGAAGTTCACAGAGATCATATTCTGCATTCTTTCTCAGCATCTCATAGGCAGTATATACTGCAATTCCGTATATTGAATTCTCCCTACTGGAGTGATATATCTTGTATCCTATTATCATAGATGCAAACTTGACATCCAAGTCAGTAATGTCTTCAATGGTCATTGCCCTTTTATCAAATTTTGATCCGGTGGCCTCAGTCACAATGTTGTTTTTGACAGATTTGAGGACAGGTATCCCTCTGGAGGAGTATAAACCAGTTACTGCCCTAATTGCCCCCTTTGTGATCTTGCAAGGTCTGTTCAGCCAGAGAAAGTTATCATTCACTCTACTCAATACATACTGAACCCATTCATCTTCTTCAAAGCAGGGGAAATGAATGAACTGATCAAAATGCTTCTCCTAGATGCCCTTATATTCTGGTTTAAGCTCAAAAGCATCATCTATCAATTGTTTGTGATAGATGTCTCTTAGTCTGAATTCCCCAAACTCTTCAATATTTGCATGTATGTAAACCCTAATGTCTTCTGTGTGCAAAACACCATGCGGAACACTAGAGAATGCTCCTAGGGGATCTACCTCCAATGATTTGTATGGATGTTTCTTAAATTTAGGATGGGGCCTATCAGAGATCTTTACTATATTCGGAGTATCCATCTTCCAAAAGATTTGCAGAGAGATATTGAGAACGGAAAATACCTTTTGTGCCTTTCGGTTTCACGAAGTTGGCCGGATTGATTTCTGGATGAATTGACTTCTGCAAATGATCTTCGATGAACTTCAGGAATTTTGTTGCAGAGCTTCACTTTTCATTTCTTTTTGAATGTAGAGTGAACAAGTGATTAATGAGAAAACCCTTATATTGCTCCCAAAACCCTAATGTCAAGTTGCAATAAATGCTCGACCTAAGTTATTCTAGTTTGCCTTATTCGGATGACTTGGAGAACCAGATCAATCCTAATCTTTAAACATCATGCGGATCTTCCAAATCTTTATCATAGTTTGTTTGGATGTTTCCCTTATGAACCCTTCAATCCGCAACTCTTCTTGTGCCAATTCTGGCACCAATTGACTGGCTGGGGGAACAAGGTTTTCTTTATGTCTCCCCCTGAGCCAGAGCTCACTTTTTAGTTTTTGGAAGGAATATCAGCACCAAATTCTGGTGCAGATCCATCCTCTACATTCTCTGTACTTTTCTTCACCCCAATCTTGTTCATCTGACTTTGAACTTCATTTGCATTCACTTTTTGTTTTCCCTTATCTTGATTCTGATTATGATATACCGGACCTCTTTTGTCCTAAATCTTGCTTCTATAGAATTTTGCAATATAATCAGATCTATTGCAAATTTGGCAAACAACATTTCTTTGCATATTTGATTGATATCCTCTTGATCTGCATTGATTAGCCATATGACCTATTCTATTGCATGTAAAGCATCTACCATTGAATGAATTGTTCATTTGCATATTTCTGCATTTATGAGATTTGTGACCATACCTTTTGCAGATAAAACATTGTCCGAAGAAGGATGAATTAGTCTGATTCATTCTCTTTCTGCACTGATTAGCTTTATGACTAAAGTTATTGCAGTTGTGGCAATATCCATTGAAGGATGGATATCTTTGAGCATTAGGCTATCTTACTGGAGGTCTTCTAGGCCTGTTCCTTGGATTTTCTGATCTAAAATTCTTCTGACCAGATCCGGAGCTTTCTCCTTTCTCATATCCCAAACCACACTTGTCATCTACCCTCTTTTGACTTCCAAGAAGAACTTCAAGTTGAGCAAAACTTATTTTGAATTTCTCTTTATATTCATTTGCTGTTTGAAGATCCCTTTTGAGAGAGACAATTTGATCCTCAAGTTTTCTTCATTATCTTTAGCATCTTCAAGATCAGATTCAAGATGTCTGATAATTCTATCCATCTTGTGACAATCTTCTGATTTCTCTTGGAGGGATTGTCGTAGATTATCTTCAGTTTTCTTTTCTCTTCAACTTCTTTGGTAAACTTCATAACTCTTGATTCCATTTCATGTCTTACCATAATGATTTCTTTTGATAACTTTTCAAATAACTTGGTTTTCTCATTCAGCTCTTCATTTGCATCATTTGCTTCACTTTGTCTTGCCAATTGCTGAAGCAGCTCCTTTCTCTTTTTCATAGAGAGACTTAATTTGTCTTTTAGTTCTCTCATGAAATCATCAGCCTGTTTGAGTCTTTCCTTTAATTCATTGACTTCAAAGTTTGACTGTTCAAGATCATCAAGGGCAGTCTTGAGTTGCTCCCTTAAGCCATATGCATCCATTTGAATTCCCAGATCTTCCTTAAGCTGTTAGACTCTGTTAGGAGGAACTTGGCTCTGATACCAATTGTTGATAACTGAGAGAGGGGGGGTGAATCAGTTATCCTACTATTTTTTTCTTTCTTAACTTTCTTAATAATCAATGCAGCATTAATCCAAATAAGTAAACATAATTATGGAATAGAAATACACATGACACAATATTTTTGACGTGGAAACCCTGTTAAGGGAGAAAACCACAGGGTGATTAACCCAAGATTGTATTCTCTGTTAGAAGAATGGAAATACAAAATGGCACTTGCCAATTAGGGCTCACTGCCCGAGCACACTGCTCACAAGAAGGCACACTGCCTACAAGAGACACACTGTCTACAAAAAGAGTGTTATACAATACTTGAACTGATTGGTAGCATCCATATATGCTGGAGTTCAGTTCTGGTTAGGCTCAGTACACTGATCTGCTGCACTTCATCTTTCCTCTTCTCTTATGTTGCTTTCCTTTCACATACTGGACCTTCCTTACTGCTTCTTCTCTACTCTACTTTTATTCGCACATCAATAACAACCACAACACCTCTCACAATTAAATCCATCATGTATATATATCCGCACAAGTGATTTCATCACCTTTCTAGTCGGCACCTGGAATAGTCAATCTTTTCACAAGCTCTGATCTGTAGGCTGAATCCTTGCTTACCAAGTAATGTGGATCAAGCATATACTTGTAGAAGTCATCAATCACGTCGGCCAAACATAACTTATGCCTTAAGAACCTTTTCCATCATCAATAACACATCCAGAATAATGTCTGATGTTCTGCCAGTTAGTTCTTCCTCTATCCGCACTATCACTTGGGAACCCGACACTCAAGCATTCATATCTCTTTATCTTTTCCACATTGGAGGCTCAAACCTTGGAATCTATCAGTCAAGATACTCCTCTTGACTTTCCCAAATCTGTACTTCACTGAGATACTTCTGCGAAGAGATCTGGACCTGTCTGTCGGACCTTGCTGATTGCTCTGTTCTTGTTTACCGGACCACAACATTCTTCACTCTAACTTCCGGTAGAGACATACCATGTCCTGCGGATGTGTGGGATGAACTTTGTTGCCATCAATGACAACATTCATGAATCCATATAGTGTCTCTTGCCAACAGTTACTGTTGGGTTTCACATTCAACACTTCCCACCTAATGTTTGACAGTTGGATTTTAGAGTGCATGGAGGGTGTAGCAGTGGTTACTAGCATAGATTATTGAGATAAGGTCTTCCGACACTAAATCCAACTTGTGATAGGTAGAGTCGATCGAGAGGGGTGCATGCATATGTCTTTTGTCTTTACGTTCGTCCGTCCTCTGCTTGTGTTTTTTCTAGGAAAATATACTAGCAATTGGACCCATAGGTTCAATGGGCATGCTGATAATTAGCCTGGTTATTATGTTATTGAGGATTTACAATTGAATTGACCTCCTTAATCTGTGTATGGTTGATGAAGGGGGTAAATCATAAAAGACAACAACAGAAATTGCACATAGAAAATAGAACTTTCTTTATTAATTTGGACAACTTATTACATTACAGAAGCTCAAATACAATAAGAGGAATCAACCATCCACAGGCTGCAACACATTACAGCTTCCTCTCCCAAGACCCTCGAATCATCTGCCTTCTGTAACCCCAAATTACTAGGGTTTCTATTTTCCCACCTATTCTTGACTCTACACTTTCCTCCTTAACTCTACTACTGCCTAGGGTTCCCAAAAATGGTTATTAATAGCCTTGTGGTGGCCAACAACCTAATTTCAAAATTTGCATCTCCCTCCAAAAATAGGTAAACTTCCGAGAGCCATAATTTTTTATCCGGGTGTCTGATTGACGAACCGTTTTATGCGTCAGAAATCTCGCAGAGTGCTCTACACACTAAGAACCAGCTTGGCTAGTTCTGGCCATTTTCAGGCGCGTACGGGGCCGTTTAGTGCCTCAAACCTAAGTTTGAATAATTTTTAGGCATTTTTCAGGAAACGAAAACTTTAATATCTTTCAGCTCACAAATGATCTTTCTATTATACCTTAACCAAAGGTCTTATTTTTCAGTTATGAAACTTCATGTAAATTTTCACTTCATTCCATCCCCAAATGCAAACTTTCTAAAAATAGCAGGTTACTATTTTTAGCAGTTTGAAAAAACTGAAAGCTGTACATCATTATTCAAGCGATTATGGAACCAGAACCACAAATTTTGAAAAGAAATGGAAAGAACATCAACAATTTTGAAACACATATTTTTTTGGGTGATGCAAGATTGCCCTTACACCACTGGATGCTCCTGCATCAGACACCCAGAGTAATTTGAGAAGTGACCCTGTCACGTCTCAGGTGTTTGTGTGAGGAAAACCCAAAAGGTCAACCTCTGCCTTAGACAACCAAGAAGAATCTTCAACAGGCCTTCCATTCTATTTCACCAGGTATTCTTTATATTGCCTGTTCCAAGTACTTCTACCCACACAGTTATCCAATATCTCTTCTATCTCCTCTATTGAAGTAGATGCCAGAATACTCCACTATTCTTCTTTTGGTCCATCCTCTGTTCCACCTTCATGATATTCTAATAAATCAGCAATATTGAAAATAGGGGAAATGTTGATCCCACTTGGAAGCTCTACCTCATATGCATTTCCTAAATCATGTTTCTTCAAAATTTTACATGGTCCAAATTTCTTCATTTTCAGCTTATTGTATGTTCCAATTGGGAACCTTTCTTTTCTCAAGTGAACCATGACTTCATCTCCTACCTGGAACTTCTTATATCTCCTTTTCTGATCTGCCTTAGCCTTGTACTAAATATTTATCTTATTAATGTGCCTTTTCACCTCTTCGTGCAAATTCTTCATGTGTGCTGCAAAGTCTTCAACCTCGGCACTTGTATTTTCTCCTTTGTCCAAATTCCTTAACTCTGATGCATTTCTTGGACTATTCCCATATACAATCTGGAATGGTGATTTACCAGTACTCTTATTGATAGAATTGTTGTAAGCAAATTATGCCTGTGGTAAAGTCAAATCACATCCCTTGGGCTTATCCCCTACTAAGCATCGTAGTAGGTTACCCAAACTCCTATTCACCACTTCTGTCTATCCATCAGTTTGTGGATGGTGTATAGAACTGAACTTCAAATCTGTTTTCAACTTCTTCCATAATGTCCTCTAAAAATAACCAACAAACTTGGTATCTCGATCTAAAACTATGCTCTTCGGTAGACCGTGTAATCTCACCACTTCCCTGAAAAATAATTCTGCAATATGAACATCATTAGTCTTCTTGCAAGGAATAAAATGTGCCATCTTCGAGAATCTGTCCACCACCACAAAAAATGGAATAATGTCCTCTCTGTGTCCTTGGTAAACCAAGAGCAAAATCCATACTAATATCATTGCATGGCTTCTTTGGTACAGGTAGTGGCTGATATAGACCTGTATTCTGACTTGCTCCTTTCGCCATCTAACATACTCTGCAACTTTGCACAAATTTCCTCACATCCTGTTGGAACTGTGGCCAATAATAATTTTCACCAACAATAGCAATGGTCTTATCTTGACCAAAGTGTCCAGCCAATCCTCCACTATGCTTCTCCTTAATCAGGTTCTCTCTCATGGAACTCCTTGGAATGCACAACTGGCTTCCTCTAAACAACATGCCATCTTGGATTATGAAATCCAACCATTTTGTCCTGTCCAAAGTAACAAGTTCCAAACAAGCTTTCCAGGCCTCTGCAAAATCTGGATCTTCTAGATACAAACTCTTGAGCTCATCGAACCCAACAACCTCTATCTTCATTTCTGTCAATAAATTTTGCCTTCTACTCAAGGCATCTGCAACTCTGTTGGACTTCCCACTCCTGTGCTTCAAAATAAAAGTATAAATTTGTAAAAACTCAACCCATTTTAAGTGCCTCTAGTTCAACTTTCCTTGACTATTAAGATACTGCAAAGCCTAATGATCAGTATATAAAACAAACTCATTTGGCAACAAATAATGTCTCCATTTCTTCAAAGCCTGAACTATTGCATAAAACACCTGATCATAAACAAAATACTTTTTCTTGGCATCATTAAGATTCTCACTAAAATAGGTAATGGGCTTACCTTCTTGACTCAAAACAACTCCTATAGCACTACCACTAGCATCACAATCTACCTGAAACACCTTATTGCAATCTGGAAGTGCCAAAACAAGTTGCTCTGTGACTTTCTGCTTCAATGTATCAAAGCTTTTGTCTACTCCTTTAGTCCATTTAAACTCTTTTCTATCCCCTCTCATTGTCTTAGTTAGGGGTACACAAATGCTATTAAAATTCCTGATAAACTTTTTGTAAAAACTTGCCAAACCATGAAAAGATCTTACCTCTGTGGCACTCCTTGGCATAGGCCTTTCAAGGATAGCTCTCACCTTCTCTAGGTCCATCTTAAGACCTTCCTCTGAGACAACAAAATACCAACTCCTTCTTTGCAAAACTACATTTCTTCAGATTAATCAGCAACTTCTCCTCCGTCAGTTTCTCTAAAACTCTTCTAATATGCATCAAATGCTCATCCCAAGTCTTACTGAAAATCAAAATATCATCCAAATAAACAATAACAAAAATTTCCAAAAATTCTTTCAATACCTCGTTCATAAGCCGCATTAATGTGCTCGGTGCATTGGTTAGCCCAAATGGCATGACTAACCACTCATACAAACCCTCCTTTGTCTTGAAGGCTGTCTTCCATTCATCTCCTTCTTTGATACGGATCTGGTGATACCCACTCTTCAGGTCAATCTTCATGAAGTACTTGGCTCCACTCAAACAGTCCATTATGTCATCCATTCTAGATAATGGAAATCTGTACTTGATTGTGATCTTATTGATGGCTTGAGAATCTGTACACATTCTCCACTCTCCATCTTTCTTCGGTGCTAGTACTGCAGGTACCGCACATGGACTTAGGCTCTCTCTTATCAGCCCCTTAACAACTCTTAAACTTGTTTGTTTAGCTCTTCACTCTCTGCAGGGGTCATTCTGTGGGCTGCCTTATTCGACAAACTGGCTCCTGGTATCAAATCCATTTGATGACTTATCTTTCTCACTGGTGGTAAACCTTTTGGTACATTATCAGAGATAATGTCCTAAAATTCTTCCAACATGTCTGAAACTTTTCTGGTATATCTTCACATTTCTCTTGACTAATCTTAGGAATCAATGCAAAGCAATGACGCTCATGATTCATACCCTCCAGAAATTTCCTACCATCTACCAAGCAAATTCTAGCAGTACTACGTACCTTTTCTTCCACCTCCTTCAAGGGCTTTAACTTATGACGAACTCCATCCTTTGTTAGGGAATATGTGTTTGTACGGCCATTATGGACAGCGCTCCTATCATACTACCATGACCTCCACAACAACATATGACATGCATCCATTGGTATGATATCACACAACACCTCATCATGGTAGTCCCCAATCTTGAATTTCACTAAACACTACTCATTGCCCAACACTCTATGGTCCTTATGCAACCATGCAATCCGATATGGATGTGGATGCTTTCTTCTTCTCAACTTCAACTTGTCAACCATCTCCTCTGAAACAAGATTGTCAGTACTTCCACTATCAATAATAATATCACAACACTTACCTTCACATTTGCACCTTGTGCGGAATAAACTCTTCCTCTAATTGGGTTCTTTCTCCTCATTCAACAAAGTTCTTGTTAGTTTCAGGATACACAACTGAGAGGGGGGGTGAATCAGTTGTGTCAAAACTTTTCTTTTATAAACCACTCAAATCCTTAGCAACATAATAATAAAACAACCATGAAAGTATAATGCAATAATTCAAGAGCAGAAACACATTAACACATATGACACCAAGATTTTAACGTGGAAAACCTAGTTAAGGGAAAAACCACAGGGTGACTAACCCAAGATTGTATTCTCTATTAAAAGAATAAGAAGAACAAATGGCACATGCCAATTAGGGCTCACTGCCTAAGCACACTGCTCACAATAGGCTCACTGCCTACAGGAGACACACTGTCTACAGAATGATAAATATTACATACTTGAACTAAAGAATAGCATCTTCACCATGCTTGAGTCAGTTCCATTTAAGCCCAATACTTCTGCTCTGCCTTTCGCACTTCTCTTCTCTACCACACTCTCATCTTCACCAAGATACTTTTGAAATGACTTCACAACTCTTATTTATACAAGACATCGACTTTGGGATAATCATCAAAGTTGGCAAACTTTATAGAGCACATACACAAATACAACTTAATTTATTACAAAAGACTTCATGCAAATCACCACATTGTCAACCACATGTATCTGGGACCCAAATCTCCTTTGAGGAACATGCCATCCTTCTCATAACATCCCCAAGATCATCTGCAAGATGTGTAAATCATCCGGTCGGCCAAACTTAGGAAGAACATCATCATCCGGACGTAATTCTTCAATTACGAGCTCAATCTTCAATGCGGACCGCCAACACAAACTGGACACAATCCAAAGACCTCCACAAGCTTCCTGAATCACTGAGAACATCCACACTGCTTTTGCTTACTGAAATCATTCTCTCGTTCATCAGAAACCTCAAGAACATAGTCTGTCATCACTGTCATTATGGAATAGATGCTTGTGGACCTCCAGATCATGAACCAATTGAGTTATCAATTCACATTGACTTCCTAAACACTCCACCAAATCTGTAGAACAAGATATTGCATTTTTGGATCTCACCGGACCTATTTGAGTCGCTTTGTCACCTCTGAACATCTACCAAAACTAGTTTTACTAATATGGCCATAACTTCTTCAAATCTTCATGCTGACCTCTCAAATCTTTATTGGATCACCTGTAGACACATATCTACAAACCCTTTGATTCGTATCCTCTGATCTTCATCTTATCTAGGATTTTCACTTCATAAACCTTCACTGTCTTCACTATTCTTCTCTATTTCTGATAGGACTAATTTTCTCAATATCCTCAGCACACAGTTCATCCAATCCTTGACATCAATGCAATAGGAGTATGTTGACATCAATGACAACACCGGTTAGGCCCATACAACAATCTCCCCCTTTGTCATTGATGGCAACATATGATGTGAAAAACTGTTTTAACCATCAAGACAAGAACTTCTCCTTACTGATTGACATAACTCCCCCTATCAACAACAACCATTCACATGTCTTCTCTTCCTTTATTGATCCCCCTTTGATCAACAACCATTCTTATTTTTCACATGTCTTCTCTCCGCCTTTGACATAAATGGCAAAGGGCACATACTTGCATCACTCAGAATCATACAGACTGCTCCCCCTGAGTAGCAGCTTCTTGTCATCAATCTGAACCACAAGATATGACTATGAGATCTACCAGACTGATGCACATCAGTGCACCTTAATTCAGAACCAGAGGGCTAATAACCCCTAACTTCTCCCTGAGATACTCAAAAGAGTCCTTAGGTAGAGGTTTTGTAAAAATGTCTGCAATCTGATCCTTGGAGGGCACAAACTCCAATCTGACTTCATTCTTGTTCACCTGCTCTGTCAAAAAATGAAACTTGATGGATATGTGTTGTCTTTGAATGTAACACCGGATTCTTTGAAATGTTTATTGCACTTGAGTTGTCACAGAAGATTGTGATAGGTTCCTTATACTCCACTCTGATGTCTCTTAGCATTTGCTTCATCCACAATACTTGAGTGCAACTGCCTGTTGCTGCAATATATTCTACTTCTGCAGTGGATAAAGATATTGCCTCTTGTTTCTTACTCAACCAAGAAACCAATCTTTTCCCTAAAAAGAATGCTCCAACACTGGTACTCTTCCGGTCATCCACATCTCCTGCCCAATCTGCATCTGTATATGCATGAAGAGAGAAATCATGATCTCTAGGATACCATAGACCATACTCAACTGTTCCTTTTAGATATCTGAGAATCCTCTTGATTGCCATGACATGAGATTCTCTAGGATTAGCTTGGAATCTTGCAACAAGACCAACAACATTCATAATGTCAGGTCTAGTTTGAGTAAGATACAATAGTCCTCCAATCATTAACCTGTACTTTTTCTGATCAACCTTAGGAGAATCATCATCTTTGCTCAATTTACATCCGGTTGCCATGGGAGTATTCATTGGTTTTGAGTCTTCCATTCCAAACTTCTTTAACAATTCTTTCACATATTTGGTCTGAGATATGAAGATTCCTTTCTTTGTTTGAGTGATTTGTAGACCCAAGAAGAAATTCATCTCCCCAAACATAGGCATCTCAAATTCACTTTTCATTTGATTTGCAAAAGTCTTGCACATATTATCTCTTCCTCCAAAAATAATATCATCAACAAATACTTCAATAATTAGGATATTTTCATGTTCAATGTTGAAGTATAAGTTACTGTCAGCAGTACCTTTGTTGAAACCAATCTTCAAGAGATGCTTATCTAGTCTTTCATTCCAGGCTCTTGGGGCTTGTTTGAGTCCATACAGAGCTTTCTTCAACTTGCAGACCATATCACCATGATTAGACAATTGAAATCCATCCGATTGCTCAATGTATACTTCTACTTCTAAGTCACCATTCAAGAAGACTGACTTGACATCCATTTGATATACTTTGAAATCCTTGAAGGTAGCAAAGGCAAGAAATAATCTGACTGCTTCAATTCTTGCCACCGGAGCAAAAGTCTCTTCAAAATCAACTCCTACTTGGGAATAACCCTTGCAAACCAATCTGGCTTTGTTTCTGACTACTTCACCATCTTCATTCAGTTTATTCCGGAAGAACCATTTGGTTCCAATAACATTTTTGTTTCTAGGTCTGGGAATAAGATCCCAAGTGTGATTTTTCTCAATTTGCATAAGCTTTCCCTTCATTGCTTTAGTCCAACTTTCATCATTGCATGCTTCATTCACTGTCTTTGGTTCAATCTTTGAAATTAGACAATACTTTTCTGAGTCTTGAGCAATCTTTCTTTTTGTTTGAACACCTTTTCTTTTATCACCTATGATATGATCTTCAAAATGATTCAGTCTTACATACCTGGGAATTTTGGGAGTTTCTTGCACTTCTATTTCTTGAATAGGTTCATTCAAACTTATCTCTTCTTCTTGACTCTCCGGATCAGTCTGGATCTGAATTTCAGAAGGGGCTTGGACCAAAACATCATTCTGATCATCTTCATCATATTCATAAAACCTTGAGGGTTTTTCAACACCTTCATCAACCTTCACATTTGTACTTTCTATAATCTTTCTCAATCTCTTGTTATAACACTGGTATGCTTTGCTTTGAGTAGAATAACCCAAGAATATTCCTTCATCACTTCTAGCATCAAATTTGCCAAGGTCTTCATCTCTTTTAATGTAACATTTGCTACCAAAGACTCTAAAATACTTCACAATAGGAGTGATGCCAAACCAAAGTTCATAAGGGGTCTTACTAGTATTGTTTCTAATTTGTACTTGATTAAGAGTGTAGATAGCCATGCTTACAGCTTCTCTCTAGTAGATCTAAGGAACATTTGCCTCCATCATCATGGTTCTAGATACTTCTTGGATGGTCAAGTTCTTTCTCTCTACTACTCCATTCTGCTATGGAGTCCTTGGAGCAGACAATAGTCTTTTTATCCCATGTTTCTCACAGAATTCTATGAACTCTCTGGATGTGAATTCGCCACCTCTATCAGACCTAAGACATTTTATGTTTAATCTAGTTTCATTCTCTACCATAGCTTTGAATATCTTGAATTTCGCAAGAGCCTTAGATTTTTCTTTTAGAAAAGTCACTGACATCATCCTGGAGTGGTCATCAATTAATAACATGAAGTATCTATCACCTTGCAAACTCCTGATTCTTGCCGGTCCACATAGACCAGTATGTACTAAGTCCAATAATCTGGTAGAAGATTGTTCCTTACTTTTGAATGTGACTCTTCTTTGCTTACCCAACTAACATTCTTTGCACAAACTATTAGTGGGTTTAACTAGTCTTGGAAGATCTCTTACAGCCTGAGTGTTGCTTATCTTGATGATATTATCAAAATTCACATGACACATTCTCCTATGCCATAACCAACTTTGATCAATTTGAACAAATAAACAACTTTTTTCAGTGCCAACCAAGTGGAAGATGTTACCTTTTGTTTGTGTACCAGATGCAATCTCTGTACCAGAACTTTCAAAGATCTTACATTTTCCATTTTTGAATCAGAGATCATAGCCTTTGTCCACTAACTGTCCAACATTGAGAAGATTGTGCTTCAGACCTTGAACATATAGTACATCACTGGTTTTCTTCTTTCCATCAAAAGAAATAGTTCCTCTACCTCTGATTCTGCCAACAAAATTATCACCAAATTTTACAACTCCTCCTTCATATCTTTCCAAATCTATAAACTTGTTTTTGTCACCTGTCATATGGTGTGAGCATCCACTGTCAATGACCCAATCATCCTTTTCTTCAACTTGGGCAGCCAAGGCTTTTTCTATAATTTTGTGATTGACAGATTCAGAGGACATTGGATCTTCTTCCTTGATGGTAATAAACACCCAGTCACTTCCAGACTTGTTTCCTGTCTCTGATTCATCATCTGTTACTCCTTCATCATCATCATCTTTATGAACATAGTAACACTTATTTTGAGATCTCGATCTATTAGGGTTTGGCCTAGAAAATCTTTCCGGACATCTTGAGGCAAAATGACCAATCTTATTGTAGTTAAAACATTTGAAAGACAATTTTCCTTCATACTTACCGGATCCTCTTGGCAATCTTTTTGCAATGAGGGCCTCAAGTTGTTCAGCTTCTAATTCATCCTCTTCTAGATCTTTTCTTGCTTTCTCATACCAAGAAGATTTTCTTGAGGAACTTTCTCCTCGATCATATCTTTGTTTTCCTTTTGTAGAGGCACTAGGTTTGAATGCAGATTCAGTCTTGGGAAGTGCATCACCAAACTCAGCTAACTCGAATGCAGAGATCTTACCAACTAATTGATCCCTTGTGATAGTTGTTAAGGATCTGATTTCCTCAATAGCAGCAACTTTGTGTTTATAAGAAGGAGGTAAGGATCTGAGAACCTTAGCAATAATTTCATCTTCATCCAGAACTCCACCAGCACATCTGATGCCACAAACGAGCTCATTTACTTTTGTCATGTAAGAAGTGATATTCTCATCTTCACTCATCTTCAGGTTTTCAAATTTTCCTTTCAGACTCTGTAGCTTGGAAAATTTAACATACTTGTCTCCTTCATGCAGAAGTTCTAGTTTTTCTCAAATCTCATATGCAATTTTTAGATCAATAACATTTGTTAGCTCTGAATTAGATAGGGCACTTAGTAGAGCTTCTTTGGCCTGAAGATTGTTTTCAGCATCTCTGATTTCATCTACGGTTCTCGGACCATTCTGAGGAGGAACATACTTCTTTGAAGCCATGATCCAATATGGCATTCCCATACATTGCAAGTGACATTCCATGCGGCTTTTCCAAAGAGTGTAGTTGGTTCCATCAAACCTCAGACTATCCTTCTTGTAGGAAGACATCCTGGATCTTCTCAAGCAGTTAAGATTTTTTTAGAGGAACTTAGCTCTGATACCAATTGTTAGTTTTAGGATACACAACTGAGAGGGGGGGTGAATCAGTAGTGTCAAAACATTTCTTTTATAAACCACTCAAATCCTTAGCAACATAATAATAAAACAATCATGAAAGTACAATGCAATAATTCAAGAGTAGAAACACATTAATGCATATGACACCAATATTTTAACGTGGAAAACCCGGTTAAGGGAAAAACCACGAGGTGACTAACCCAAGATTGTATTCTCTGTTAAAAGAATAAGAAGAATAAATGGCACATGCCAATTAGGGCTCACTGCCCGAGCACACTGCTCACAAGAGGCCCACTACCTACAAGAGACACACTGTCTACAGAATGATAAATATTACATACTTGAACTGAAGAATAGCATCTTCACCATGCTTGAGTTAGTTCTATTTAAGCCCAATACTTCTGCTTTACCTTTCACACTTCTCTTCTCTACCACACTCTCATCTTCACCAAGGTACTATCAAAATGACTTCACAACTCTTATTTATACAAGACATTGAGTTTGGGATAATCATCAAAGTCGGCAAACT